>JAVKLA010000002.1:7601934-7612728 GCA_034782735.1 Sagittarius serpentarius
CCCCCCCCCCCCCCCCCCCCCCCCCCCCCCCCCCCCCCCCCCCCCCCCCCCCCCCCCCCTAGAATAAGATGAACATATGGAAAACCATGGACTTTCTAACACTTTTGATTCAAGTTTCTACTGCATGATGGGTTGGAAGAAAATCAGCAAGCTAAACGAAAGGGCACATTATAGTTTGGAATTTTTCCCTGTTTAAAAAAAAAAGAGGAAAAAAAAAAAGGCACGCTACAATGCCCACTGAATTTCCCATACTTCTGAAAGTTCTGCTTTGATACTTCTTTATAGGTTCATGTTAAAATGACAATAGACTTCTTAAATAGAACTAAGTGTTTCTGAACACTGGATTTAAGTTCCTGGGTAATTTAATCAGACTGTCTGTATAAATGAAGCCAGTGGACTATGGATATAAAGACAGAAGTTGAAAACAGCTTCCAAGGTTTGGTCATATTAAAAGCACAAGGAAAGAAATGTGAAATAGATTAAGATTTCTAGGAAGATTACTACTTTAAAAATGTAAGAGCTGTATATAAAACCATTTTGTACAAAGAAACGTACAACAAATAATTCTCTGTCTTCGTGTCTGAAATGCTGAAGCTGGCCATAGAAACAACACAGTGCAGTTTTTCATGTGCCGTTACACACATGCACCATTGAAATTTGGGTAAAAAATGCACTAGAATATGTTTGTTTTACTACTGTTTGGTTTTGGAGGAAATTTTCTGAAAGTTCTGATTGCCAGGCTGTGTACTTAAGTGAAATTAGTAAGTGAAGAATGAATTGAGAGATTTCATAGTGCCAAGTATTATTGTCAATTTCAGAATGCAGTATAATTCTAGAAACCAGTAATGTTTAATATAAACATGAACTTATCATACAACTGCCTTCCAAGCCATAGTAAGCAAAAGCAGTAGTTATTTTTCTGGCACACTGAAGAGTATTTTTGTTGTCTTTGATCTCTAAGAAATCAAAACACAATGGTTGCTCTATTCCGTATCACCAGGGACTAGATAAAGCTGAGAACTACACCAATACCCTGCAGCAGGATGCTATATAAATATGCTGTAATGGTACGTACAGATTTTTTTATGTTTCTGTTTTATTATACCAGTGTTTCAGTGAAAAACAAGTAGCTGAAGAACAAGTAGTGAAAAGCAAGTTGATACATCCAGAGTATCCACTGGGCAAAACAGCAGAGCTGGTAGATTCTGAATAGCCTGGATCAGGCAGCCCAGATCTGTCCTCACTGTGTGCGTCTCCTACACAGCAAGTAGCCAGAGCACAGCAGGTTTCTCGTGCTTATGAAGTTCATAAATGCAGTGCATCCCAGATGCTTCAGACTCATTTTCTGTGCAGTGTAGGAAAATCTGCCTACATGTACTGAGTCCAGGGTGTCTGAAATGAATCAGATCTATAATGTATATAAAAAATGATGTATCTATGCAAAGTAGGCCCAATTTGAACATGCATAGTTGCCATTTCTCTGGATGTTTCAGCTATCAGGAAGCTTCTAGAGACAGCTACTGCTATGGTTCTGACCAGGCTGCTATATTTAAACTTTCCGGGCAAATGATCATAGTCTACAAGTTATTCTGTAAATAAATGATAAGGCACTACTCATGAGTTTTATGATCTAATATCACTAGAAATAGAATTGGTAAATCTGTGTTATATAAATTGCCAACATCAGGGACAGGAGGCTGGAGTAATGGATCTATTGGCATCTATCTAATGTGTCACTGAATTTAATAGAGGTAATATTTTTCTTAAAATTAAGAACACGCTGATTCTTAGGAAGATGTACAGCATCATTCATGGTGAACACTGTAATGATGCTTTACAAATTGATCAATAAATTATGCTTAATGAGAAACGGCCCCGAGACATGAGCTGTAATGTGTATTCAGTCGTCTTCTGCTGGGGATATTAGTTGACTCTGTCATGCAGGTGAGGTCAGCTGTGAGGCCTGTCCAAATCTCACTCCTCCAGAGCTGTGGGTAGCGTGGTGTTGGAGCTGTGCTTCAGAACTGCATATGCACATAGGGATCCCTGTTCTCATCATTGAAAGCAGCAACCCTCAAGAAATAATGAGGCAGTTGTTCGATGATATATTGACATGCGACAGAACAGTTGGTGTTAGGCAATAAACACCACTCGCTCCAATATTGAAGTTGAATAGGATGTTTAGTATGCATGTAATTACTGGAACTGAAATTTGGCCAGAATTCTGAGACTGAGGCTAAAATTACTACAGGACCACAAGGCTCAGGGTTAGGTGATTTACTATCATGCAGCATGTACAAACTGATTCACACTGATTGTCCATCTGCACACTTCTAGCCTAGAGCAAACGTGATGTACTTGGAGTTAAATCAGCCTACTGTCACCACAGCCTGAGCCATACATAGTACCTTGACTGTGGCTGAGCGCTGATGCACAATAGGTTGGTAACCCACTGTAACTTGATCATGTTTCTAAGGTTTCACTCTTTCAACTCATCTGAAAGCTAGCAGGACTAGATGTAAAAGCAAAATTACATTAGGTGAGTTCAGCTTATTTTATATAAGGAACATTGGCTAGAGTAATCAGAAAGTGTGTATCCCAGGGAAAGTTTCTGGTAAGTATCTGTGCCGACAGCATAACAAACTGCTATCTTGACCATGACCTCCAGATATTACTGTAAGTGTTATTCGCAGAAACACTAATTTTCAAAGTAGAGTATGTCTGTAAATAAAGGCAAATAGCTTTCTCTCATGGAACGCTGCTTCAACTTGGTATCTGGTAAAGGGAAGCTTATTTTCTTCCTCATTCAGGGAAAATTTTTATGTAGAGAGCATAATGCTGAATAGAAGGTAACAGTTAAAAGAGAGCAAACTCATTCTTTTGTAGTAATGAACACAAATATCCAACATTCATTGCACTGTCTGACATAAGGCAGATTGGTATAATCTCATACAATTACCAGACAAATTGCAGCCCAGGCACAGTACCAGGCATTGCCCTAAGAAAATGAGGGAAGAAATCCTGGCACAGACTGTGCTAGTCCATCACCGACCCCCATTCCAAGTACTCGGGACAGGCAAGGGCCCCATTGTGAAGCTCATGCTGGCAAGTGTTTATTCATTTGAGTTCTGTCATTGAAACCAAAGGCACTATATTTTGCTTCACAAGGTGTCAGTAACTGTGTTGCTCCAAATACGGACCTCTCTCAGCATGTAGTATGATCTCGAAGTGGACTTCTTACATAAGGAAGCAGGAAGGTCTAAGCATGTAAATTGGTCAGGGATTTCTCAGTGAGATAGATCTGTCTGTCTGTCTGTCTCTCGCAATCAGTTTTCTGATTTGACAAAATAAACTTGTCTAGTTCATTCCTGTTTGCTAAAGGATAGTGTATAACAAAAAAAAAAAAAGTTCAAGGAAAATCCCTCCCTGATTATTTTTGTAGGCTGTTGAACGTTATCACTAAATCAGTTAAAGTATAAAAAAGAAAAATTACCTGCGCAATATAGACAATAGGTCAAATTGAAGACAAGTATAATTCCACCAGAGTTATTCACCAAGCCTCTTTAGGCCAGATTAGGTCCTTTTTCTATAGCTGTACATATCCTCTGTCTTTTGTGTTCAACTTTACAGACACTTAAGCAAATGTTGTTGTACTGGGGCTTGTAAATGTGTCATTGATGGCACAAGCTGATGTCTGTGTAGTTGCACAGTTGTAATCTGGAGTTTCAAGTAGCCTGTAAAACCTCTATTATTTTCTAGTTTTCTGTTCCTTACGTGTCAGGTAGCCTATATCGTTTTTAATATGGCTAAACAATAACTGAATGCACAGATTTTTACTTCTAAAATATATGCAAAAATGTGCAACTGTTCTGTTCTTTACAAGTGCAGATTGTTCCATGCTGTCTTTATAATTGTGCTAATTAATTTGTTTCAAAGATAGTACTTTTTAAAGCTGAACCAAATCCAAATTCCTAAGGAATCTGAGGTAATTTATTAAAAACTATTTTCGGGAATTTCAGGAATTAAGGGTGATATTGTTAAGTTTAATGTGTAATACTGGAATGCAAAGGATTATTACTCATTTTCTTGAAAACACCGAGCAAAATTATCCTGGGAATTTTGCCAAAGTTGAATTCAGCCCATTATCATTAACATTCGTACTTAAAGATTAAAACAACATTAGCCAGTCCCCAAAAAATACTTCCGTCTTGACTTTTACCTTGCAACTCTTCCCCGAAGATCTCCTAAACCAGAAAGCTGCCGCATTTCCAGACTCTTCAGGGTAGAATTTGTTCCATAGCTGAGATTGTCTCTGACACGGATCTGCTCCTGCAGCATCTACAAAGCATTCATATGCAAATATAAACTCAGTATGTCACATTTAATATACACTTAAAATGTCACTCGTTATTTTTCAGTATTTCAGTAACATCAGATACCATTTTATTATTACTTTATTAAAAACTTCGTCTTGTATCGCACTAAACCAGATACATTTTAGGTCATTTATTATTTCTTATTCTTACTGTCCAATCTGCACATAAATACCATAATATGTATAAAGTATAACTTGCCAATGGAAGGGAGACCTAAATAGTAATTTTTATCCTTGCATTTTCCCCACCACACCCCTGTTGCTCATTGCAGCAGGGGTCAGACGTGAAGTCACATAGCTGCATATGTTTAGGTCATAAAAATGAGCAGTTGGGTTTGGCTGCTTCGTGTTGTCAGTAAGTCGGAAGTGAAAGAAAGTTTATTATAGAGCACAGGCACTTCCTAGTGTTTATACAGCACAGCCTTTGGACTGAAGTTGAGCTGGGTATTAGTGTCGCATTAATTCATTTTTTCAAGGTTTTCCAGTGCAGCTTTTGAAAGCAAGCTTATTAGTACCACAAAGGTTTCTGTGTTTATATGCTAATATCCTGCGCTATTTTCATAGCCACTGAAAGAGTTACGTAATTTGCAAACAGTTTTTCAAGTTAGAAACACAATTTATAAGCTTACAGGATCTTCAGACCTTGTCTGACCGTTACTTATCCTGTGCTAAACTTTCTTATTAAATTAGAAGGAATAAGTAGCTGAGATGGCATTAGTCCTGTGAAAAATTCTTGACATACCTCAATGTCCCGATTAAGCTGCCTCACTATTGCCGTTATGTTTCGGATGTGTTCTTCCAAGAGTTGCCTAGCCAACCGGTCACCCCCCCCTTTGTTCTGCATTCTGTGCAGAGTGGAAACAATGTCCTCCTTAATGCGAAAAGCGTGTTCCACAAGAGCCGCCGTTGTTTTCTCATGGCTTAGGATTCTGTCTTCCAGCTGATCCACCAGGCTTGCAGATGCCAACGGGACCGCTGTCAACGCCTGGCTATGCAGCGGTATGTTTCGAACCCGTCTAGTGAAGAAGAATACCCAGATATTGTTAAGTTCTCACACAAAACTCTGCCATGTCTTTCCGCTGGAGACAGTGCGATATTATCTTAGTAGCCATACTGGGGAGAAGCACCGAAATACTCACTGAGAGCAGGCCCACTGCTACAAATAAGTGAGTGCTGTGCTGGCTACTGCATGTATCTTGTACAAAGGCAGGTCAGGCTCTTTTTCCTACTCCTTAAGGAAGCTTACAAAAGCATAGGATCTTAAGAAAAGGACATTAGCATTATAAAAGTAGTTACAATTCAGAACTACAATTTGCTTAAGAATCCAAATTCAAAACCCTTTTATTGAGTTTCAAGAGTGAAGCTATTTGCCTCTACAGTTTTCAGGCTTAATCAAAGCAGTAACTGTAGAAGGTAGATGCTGCAAATTAAGTGGAAACAGACCGAAATTAAAAAGGAGTAGCTTGTGTCCATTCCTTTTTTCAGTCTCTATAGCTATCCTGTAATACCATACAGAAGCTTGTTCCCCCATCAACTGGACAGGAGCATATGTAGGTATAGAAACTGAGAAGAGACCAAAATTATGACAAGCTTCTCATAGTCTTAGAAGTCAAATTTTCCCCCAGAATAGCTTACATTTGGGTACCTTGAATAATTGGCTAGATTTTTCAAGAGAGCTCTGCACTGCATAGCTTCCATGGAAAGCAGTGAAGCTCACGGGTACTCATAGTAAAAAAATTAGGCTGCTAATGCATGCAGCGTTTTCCTGCCGTTATATTCTGTAAAGAATAAAGAATAAAGAACATTTTCAGAAGCATGAGTGGAAGACGAAAGTTCAACCCTGCTTTGAAAGAGGAGATCTTTTTCTTGGAACTCTGTTATTTACCGTGTATTCTCCATCTTGTTTCCTATTAATGAGCCAAATTAACAGTTTACTTTCACCATGGTGATATTGATAGAGATGTATGAGGACTTCAACAAAGATCACTTCTGGCTCTGAGTTTTCACATTTATTTCATGCTATTAGAAGACTGGCTAAAGTATAGTATTCTTGGACTTCTACTCAGTTACAGTTTAAGCTATTTAATTTCTTTGGGAAAGAGTTAAGTAAAAGCTGAGTAAGGAATTGTGGTCTGGGCCGTGATTTGAATGAGTCTACAGTATTTCACTTTGCTTTGCACACTAATGCGAAAGTCTCAGGTCACAGCATTACTATATATAGAGAACTGAGATACACATAATACTCTGCAATATGAAGATTTTATTTTTTAC
Source organism: Sagittarius serpentarius (assembly GCA_034782735.1). Classification (NCBI taxonomy): domain Eukaryota; kingdom Metazoa; phylum Chordata; class Aves; order Accipitriformes; family Sagittariidae; genus Sagittarius; species Sagittarius serpentarius. The sequence continues at coordinate 7,608,581 of JAVKLA010000002.1, forward strand.
ATTCCAAACTGTACCTTTCAGAAGGGGCAAGAGTTGGGAAGATGGGGCTTCGCTGGGCCATTTTCTGGTCAATAATTTATGTCTGTTGAAAAAGTACACATTGAATTATTTAATAGTTTATATCTGGCACTGAAATGACTTAATGCTTCTGCTTTAAGTGAACCTTTAAGTAAAGTTTAAGATTATGCTGACAGCTCTGATCTTGGAGTTCAAATATTGCTTATGGAGTAAATGCAAATAAAAAAATCAATACAAAAAAACCAAAAGAATGAAAACTAAAAACTGCTAAGAAGCTTTTTATAGTGAAAACGATACTCTTGAAAAAGGCAAGGTTGACAGCCTTGAAACAGATCTGCTGTTGACCCACAGAACTGGTTTGGCAGGACAGAGGCAAACAAACTTCTTGTCCCTTATCTGTCCACTGGTCTCAGACATCATCAATCAATGAATAAAAAGTAACGTCGATTATCATAAAGCTTAAGAAAGTATTGGCTAGAGAATGAAATAAAAATATTTCATGACAGCAGATTATGAGGGGTAGGGTGTTTCTCAGGTAAAAGCATTGGCAGTCAGAAACCTAAATAAAATGTGATAGACATCAGCATAGTTTAGCAAAACAGGTTTTTATTAATTTGTCTTCAAACCTGAATGACCACACTTTATGTTGTAAGTAAATTCTTCTGTGGTAAGAATACAGATTCTGTTTTTAATTTTTAGACATAGCCAGACAGACTGTGACAGACGTTGCAGCAGGGAAGGTCTGTTAAATAGCTTCGGAAAGACATTTTAGGTATCTTACTGTAAGTGAGACCAGTACCTGGCTCGGTAGCTTTGTCTGCTGACAGAAAATAAATTAATGAAAAAGGTGGTAGCCTCAATCAAATCCAACTATTCCACCCTATATAAAACAAATAAACGTTTTTAACTATAAAGAGAATGAGCACGGCCTAAGCCTGGATTACTTGGGAACCTAAAATCCTTACTGAAAACTAAAGGCTGATGTATGAAAAGCATTTTGCAATTGCTGATGAAATCTGGTGCCATATGCTGTACAAACAGAAAGAGAAAAATAGGGTTATTGAAACAGAATAGTCAGGTAGCGATTGTAAAGAAGTGATAGGACTATCCTTCGAGATCTCAAAATGCAAAGCATGTTTGTGCCTTAGAAATCTATGAAAGCACTGCCTAAAAGCAGAGAGCAAACATGGTCACAGTATGTGTGTTCTATTTATAGCATGGTGCTTCAGAAACTACAAATTAGAAAAAAAATAGTTTTAAGAGAAGCTGGGTTGCTGAGCAGCAATGACACTAGACTGGAATTCAGAAGGTCTGATTTTAATTCCTTGCTCAATCTCTGATCCTGATGACTTTGGACAAGTTATTTCCATGTCTAATCACTCAATTTCCCTAGATGGAAGACAGAGAGAGTGATACCTACCTCCTTGTTTAAGTTCTTACATGCCTATAAAAAGCATGGTGTAAGAGCTGGGATCATTATGATGACTTTGCATTCAAGATCCTGCGCAGACACTGAATGTCCAGTCCTGCAATCTGTTCCTCACACTCGTAGTTACCTCGTTGGTTTGTTTGGTGTTTTTTTTAAAGAATGCCACCGCTCTGCGGGGCGTCCCTCCTAGCTGTACCGCGAGGTTGTACAGTAACCTGGCACCCAGTTCTCGGTAGATCTGAGCTCGTTTACTCTTAGTCCTCTGGGCCATAGCACATTTTAATGATCTTGATGCAGTGAAGCATTTAAACACAGTTTAACTATAAACACAGGAATATCCCACTGATTTAAGAAGAGCTATGTGTATCACAGCAGCAAAGCACTGGATGCTACCTAGAAAAACGAAGAACAAATATTAAAGTCCATACATCTAGCAGTATCTTGGTGAAATACACCTTATAAAAACCAGCCAAACAAAAAAATCCTCAAGTGTTTTAATCTTACGGCCTTCAGTGTCCATTTATTATCGACTGAAAAAAATGTTTGCATAGAATTTCTTGAAGTTTTTACTTTTTCTGCCAGACTACCGTTAGACAAGCAGCTAAATGCAAATGTCTGGAAAAATTGTGCACATGAAACAAAACTTAAACGCAGATGGACTTCTCATTTGTTATTGCTAACTTAAGCACATCACTCTGTACACAGTGAAATACCTCATCATCAATTACTAGATTTCTTAATCCGATCCAACATCCAGAAGGGATGTGTTAAGACCTTGTTCAGCCAGTTGTACTAAACTTTTGTGCAGTTTGGAGGTATTTGCAGCAAACAATAACAGATAGGTGTCAGAACTAATGACAAATTCCCACTCTGTGAGTGTGTGTAATACCGATTTACACTAATAAGTACAAAATAAAAGAAAAAAAATAAGATGTTCTGATGCCTAGATTTAGAGGAGTGTAATTTCACATACCTCCAGTTTTAACGGCAGTAAACTGGGATCAACTTAGATACCAGTTGAAATACTGGCTTCAGGTGCTTAATTTTTTTTTTTTTAATGATGTTGTCTCCTGCTATAGCAATTTAAATCATGATATGTTAACTCAGTAAATCTTGGTTGGTTGATTTAGTTTACTGGATATTCCAAATACACTTGTCACATGGACGAGGTAAAGGTTTTTCCCAGTTGTAAATGGTATGCCCGATTGCCAAAAATAAGAGTTCACTTGATACGTAAGGCAGCTTTTCCATACAAACACGGGGTACTTCTTTATCGTTTAAGTCACTGATGTCAGACATGTAAAAGCTTGAAAAAAATTCGTACATGGGATGCGCTGAAGAAACACTTTCAGCAGTGCAAGTTCACTGCTTGCTATTGGTACCGTGGCATCCCTTCCCCACCTCAGTAGACTGCCTTGCATGTTTATTTTCTGCGGGTTCTCCATTTCTCCTGTTTTGAAGGATAATCATATCTGTAGTGTTCAGTTCTCCATCTTCCATTATAACCTATGTCTAATACTTGCTGTAATGTCTGTGCACCTCGGAGCGTTTTTCACGTTGATTCTCACAATATGCCTGTGGGGTACGAAAGCATTATTATCCCTGAAAATGTTATTTTCCTTATGTTGCTGGTAGGGAAGTGGAACACGGGGGGGGGTGGGGTGAGGGGGTGACTATGCGACTTGCCGCAAGTCACAGGGGAATCAAAGCAGCCTGAAATACCTGCCTAGGCAAATACTTTAATCACTCTTTACCTCTTAAAATAGAAACCGCTTTGGTTGCTGTACAGGCAGCGTATGACAGCACCACCCCGGGAGCCGCACGGTCCTGGCGTTACTCTGAAGCACTTTGGGGCAACATTTTGGAGGAAGTGATAAAGTCCCCGTGTCGCGACTGAGCAGAAAGATAGGTGAAACCCCGGCTGTGCCAGAGAGTCACATGAGACAAACCCTTGCAAAAACGCCCCCTGCGCTACTAGGACATTTTGTGGACGTGTATGCGGTGCGGGGTGGGGTGCAGGGAGGGGACTCCCCCCCGGGAGAGGGGTAACCGTGCCAGCGTGGCTCCGAGCCCCGGCTGAGGGTCCTCTTGAGAAACCGGTCTGATCAGCTCAGGTGCTTGATGGTGCTAACGCAGCTCTGCAGCAGCTGGGGTCCGAGCTGGAATCCGTGCCAGCGGCAGTGCCAGCGGCGGTGCCAGTGGCAGTGCCGTGCCGTGCCGTGCCGTGCCGCGCCGCGCCGCCTGGAGGCACCGGCGCAGCCTGCGCGCCGCCTTGCCCGCGGCTCTGCCCCACGGGCAGGCCCAGGACCCCGAGGGGGCCGCGGCGGCGCTCTTTGCTGGAAGGGTCCTCGGTAAACGCGGCGATGGTTGTGGCAACACGGGGTATACGACAGCTGACAGGACATGACAGCGCAGACACCACTCTACGGCCATGCAACACGGAGGGACAGAGCTGGGACAGACTCTCCGGCGGGCGCAGGGCGCTGCGCTCACTCACCAGTGCTGGATCAGGGCAGGACGGGGCTGCCCATCTTTCCCCTGCATGCCCGCGCCCGGCTCGGCCCCGCTCTTTTGTCTTCGGCCGGTGCCTTGGCGCACTTTGAACCCCGGCGGCGTGCCCGGGGCGCGGGCAGGCGGCTCGGCGCGCCTCGCAAGGGGCAAAACGGCACCTCGGCGCCGGTGTACGTACCTCCTCCGGGCC
>JAVKLA010000002.1:7619632-7709841 GCA_034782735.1 Sagittarius serpentarius
GGCGTGTCTGGGCAGAGCCGCGGGCAGCGGAGCGCGGAGGAGCCGCGATGGTAGGCGCGGGGCTGCGGACGGCTCTCGGAGGCTGGGGGCCGCGGAGGGGAAGGGCGGGTGGGCCGCCCGGCGGCGGCGGCGGCCGTCGGCGAGGAGAGCGTGGCTGCCTCGGCGCCTGGCTGTTGTGTTTCCTCACGCTCTGCCGGGAAGGGGCTGCGGGCAGCGCTCCCTGCCCCGGGCCGTGGAGGGGCCGCGGAGAGGGGCCGGTTGCGTAACCGGCGCCGGCGTGTGGGAAGCGGGTCCGTGCCAGGCACTTGCCGGGGCGCAGCCGGCCAGGAGCCAGGGGCTGCTGGCCCTGCGGGCCCCGCGTAGGTGCCGCCGCCGGGGCACGGCGGCTTCGCTCTCCAGTCGCGTGCCGAGGCAGCCCGGGGCCGCCCGTCCGACCGCGCCGGGCTCGGGCAGGGCCGGCGCCGGCTGCGCAGCGCAAGCCTCGTCTCCCGTCGTCTGTCGCCGCTTGGGCTGTGAAGAGGTTTTGCGTGTTGGTGTCCTCGAGGAGGGAGAACCTTGTGGGAAGGTAGCGCGACGGCGGGCGTCGTTGGACAACAGGTGACGCATCTCCGCTTCAGAGAGCCCTTCTGGAGGGGTTTCTTCTGCCTGGCGACCGCTCCCGCCCCCGCCCCGGGCTGTTGTTTTCCGGCACCCGTCTCCCAGTGTGGGTGTCCGCTCCGGTCCCCTTGCGAGCGGGCGGCCTGGTGTCGGGCAGCAAGAAAACTTCGGTGTGTGCAGGAAATGCAACTCCCGAAGCCGGGGTATTCGGATACCGCAACAGCTGCGTCCCTTAAATGCCTGGTGTGATAAGGGGATGTGATGCCGATAAAACACATCGATGCTAGGTTGAGGGAAAACTGAGGGTCAGCAGCTGAACCTGGTTTCTCTTTAGTAATTGACTCCTGACGATGGGTAAGAGCTTTCATCCCGAAGTAATCCAAATAATGATTATGACTACCTGTTAAAAAAGAACTTCGAGTAAGTAGTGACAAATCTGATGTAATAAACTAGGCTAAAATCCCTAACCTTTAAACAAATGATTTATTAAAAGCTGTTCTAAAGTGCAGTACTAAAGATCTGAGAGTTAAGATACTTGGAAAACTCTTGTGTTACTCCTACTAAAGCTTAACTAAGGTTAAGTTTTAAAGATTGACCAAGCTAGTCCTTGTGTATTCCCAGCTTTGCCGACTTAATGTGAAGTGTTACACTGGGAGTGAAGGGCCCAAGCTCGTTTAAAGGATGCCCCTCTTATTACCAGTGCCTGTGCTTTGACCTCCTGAGGCAAGTACAGTTGTGCCTGGTTACACTTATGTAGAGCACAAGTCTTTGCTTTCAATCAAGCATTGCAGAGGTTAGGAAGCTAAAATTTCTGTCACAGTTAGGGATAGTGATACCACCAGCTGTTACGGTCCTGTTACTGGTAAGGAGCTTTGAATAAGATAGGTACGTGTGTTCCCTGTGAGCTGATTGTTTAGGCAGGTGGTTCAAATCAACTCTAACCATAACCTTTGCTCCTCAATACTTGCTAGGTCACAGACACCTGTGGTGCTCGTGGACTTCCTGGTAGAGATTATGTATCATTGCCTAGGCTGCTGACATGTTAAATGGGGTTGGAAGTCCTTGGTGCAGGTTCTTCAGAGAGGTCTACCTGTTAAGGATAATACTTTGAGATCAGTGAGTCTGTTAGTTGGTCCGCTGTGGACTCCATTAATTCCTTTTTAGTGAAAGATTGTAATCAAAATATAGTTCTTGTAAATACATGTAACTAATTGGTGACATACTTGATGAGTTTTACTTTATCGAATTAAGAGAAATAGTTTCTTCCACAGGATATCCTTTTTAGGGAACTATTCAGGCAGTTATTCTACAGCTTTTAATTGGATACTGAAGTAGTCTTGAATTAATCTTTTTTACTGTGAGATCTCAGGCTAATGTGAACTGTGTTTTTTAAGATTGTCTGTAAATAATGATTACAACAAAAGCAGAAAAGGTTGGTTTTAAAAGTACTGCTTTTTCTAGGAATTGTGCCCAAACAGTTGTTTGATAATCATTAGAAGGGCAGCATTTTGTAGCTTAGACAGCTGGCAGAAGGATTCCCTGGCAGGACTCATAATGACTGCTTACGAATGTGAACCATGCTACTAATATCCTGAAACTTCTTACTCATTCTCTGTGCTGTATAAAAAACTTAACGTTATTTCCCTTATTTTTGTCTTGACAATTTTGATCTCTGTGGAGGAGGGAAAAAGCAGGATGCCATAGGAGTGCTTTATGTTCTCTAAATGCTTTTCTGCTGTAATGTCTCTGTAGACCTTAGAGTGAACTTTTCCTGTTCTGACAGGGTCCATGGTGCAGGGTGACGAGTTACCACTGCCGTCAGTTGTAGTAGCTTCATGCTTCTCAGGCAGTCAAAGTCAGCAGAGGTTCTGCATATGCTCTGCAGAGCATATAAAGGTGCCACTGGTGTAAATGTACCTTCTTCTCTAGCCTCTGTGCCATGGTGTGTTGCCCTGCTCGGGTCTGCTGGCAAGACTGTGCAACTTAGCAATAAGTATGTGCTTTTTTGCTTGTTTATTTTTAATCCACGTCAATATCTATATGCGGTTAACAGTGTGGTTTCAGGAGGAGATCTGCAGACAGGGAACGGGTGAGCTGTTTGATGGCTGTACGCTGCAGTACAAGGTGGGAATGAGCAGCAGTAGGGCAAAACCACATTATAGCTGACAGTTTTAAGGAACATGTGGCAACTGCTGAAGTACTTCTCTTGAAATGCATCTGTCTTGTTAAGTTTGTTTCAGTTTTTTAAATTCAAAATAAGCTAAAGTCTCTAAAGTCTCTAAAGCTTAGCTGCAACTTGTAAGTCTTCAAAAATTATGTAAGTGCAAAGTAGTCCCACTCCAGTGAAGGACTGGATCCTTAATGTTCAGGAAACCTCTCGGCAAAACTAAGCTGAAACTTGTTTGAAGTGAAAAGTAAGGTCAAGTGAACTTTATGTAGCTTTTGCTTTTATACTGTGTGTTTGGACCTTCATAGTGTCGTTAGGTAGTTCCCAGAGAGGCACTGGAGGATCTTATCTACAGATGGATAGAGAATCTATATCATGTTACAAAAATAATCTTGTTACATCAATGTGACAGTGTGATCTTGAACCTTTCATTTAAAGTAGCTCTGTAGTCTTCAGGGAAAGATTGTTCCCCTGAGTACTGTCAGCTGTCTTTGACTCTCTTAAGAATAAAAGACTCCTCTTAAGAGTAAAACATTGAACATTAATCAGTGAACATAATACTGCTTCTAAGGCGTAAACTGCTACTGTATTTATTGAAAAAAAAAAAGCCAACAAAAAGACAGAAAAACACAAAACCAAATAAACACCCCAACAGCAACCCATCAGTGATCAACTTTGCCTGCTTTTTTGCGTTATCGCTGTTCTAGATTACTTCTGCTGAAGTTTTGTACTAATTTGTTGGGGAGAGTGAGAAGGGAAAGCTCCAAGAGAAAGCAGGTTCAGCAGTATTTGGAGTAACTCATAAATTGTCGAGCAAGCCAGGGTTGTCTAATTTGCTTATGTTAAGGGGAAAAAAAAAAGTGTTCATATGTTTCCTTTAATCAGCATTTCAATGCTAAGTGTTTTTCTGTAGCACAGCAGTCAGTATGGGCATTTTATCTGGGCATATTTGGTGTCTTCCTGTTTCTACCCCTTCAACAAAGGTGGAAGGTTGATTCTTAAAAAGGAACCTTTTTATAGCAGTTCAACATAGCTTGACATCAGTGGAGGTCAGATATTTATAGCCCAATCCAGCAAGATGCTGGGGATGTCTTGCTTACATGTAGTGCTTATGAAAGTCTACAGAAATGAAAATGACTCAATTAGCCTGAAAGGAGTTGCTGGCCTTTAGGATTTGGTCCTAAAATAGCTAATGCATGATGTGAGCTGGGACCTTATACTATCCTAAATCTTTTTTTCTTCAAGAAAGTCACAAGCAAGACACTAGTGCTTCTGTATTTGAAGGGTGCTTTTGTGTCTGGTGCTGCAGACAGTAGCATAAGCTCAAACCTTGCTCTCTGCCAAATGTGGAATAGTAGAGAGGGTAACAGCATGTGCTTTGCATTATGTCTAGAGGTGCATTAATGGAAAAATCTTCCAGCTATATGGTGTTTCTGTCTGATACATAAAATATAATAAAACACAGTAGCATGTTCAACAGCAAAGCTAGTGATTCATACTTAATGTGTTTTGTTTAGGTTTACGGTGTGTGCTTGCTTGTCTCTGTTTCTTTCTAGTTGAGACCTCTAGAATGGTTTATGGATGTATTGTGTATGTTAGAGCACTCTTTTCAGGAAGCGCTAATGTATGCAGGATGTTACTCAAATGCAGCTTTTGCAGGTGAAAACTGAACACATGATTGCATATGTATGTACGTCTTAAGCATTTTTCTCATAACTTCTTTTGCCTTCCAAATAGCTCCATACATAACTAGCTTGTGAAGGAAATGGGGTGACAATGTTGCTAGTAGTTTAACTAAACTATTTGCTGCCACTTCTTCTTAACTTGAAGGGATAATTTGCCCAGTCTTACTGCCTGGTCTTAAAGCATTGCTGCGTATGTGGAATGGGGGAAGTTAAAACAAGATTTTTAGAGCCTTTGTGACAGCTAGCCAGTGAAATGTTGTCAAGCTTTCACTGAGTTCTCAGTAAACTCTTAGTAATATTCTCATCTTGAAGTGGAAAGTATGTTTCCTTGCTTGAAACACTAAGAAGTTGCATGTCTCTTCAGAGAAGTCTTCTCTCCTTTTGTAATAATTCTAAATATTTTTCCTTCACAAATACCAGTTTAATCTCTTCCCAGTTTTAGGAGTTAGTGTAAAAGTGACATTGATCTAAATGGTCTTGCACTGCTCTATCCAAGATATATCAAAGAATAAAGGTTTTTATACTTTTCCCAATTTCAGCATAAGGAATCAGAAATGCCTGCATGTTTAGATTTGCCTTATAATGTAGTATGCATGTATTACTAATGTATAGGTAGAGAACATGTAAACAAACATCTTCAGAGTGACAGAAGAATCCTTTATATCAATAAAACCTAATTAGTTTTAGTTGCTGCATCTGATGAGGAAGGGAGCAAAATGGTAAGAGGTTATCTTTCCTCCTAGCTCTTATACTTACTTTGCCAAGGACCCTGGGTTAACCCTAGGAGTGAGCGTACTGTAGTTATATGAAGAGTTCTGACACAGATTGTCATAGTTCTGCTGAGACTAGACTGGGATCTGGCTTACTGTCTTGGCCTGTAAGTTGTCAGGTTTTTGCTTACCCTTTGGTTCTGGTTGTTGCCACGATACATGGCTTATAAATGACAACTTGATGTTTTCTTTTCAGTTTCCTAAAATGCTATTGTAATGCAATAATTCAGCTTGCTTTTTTTTTTTTTTAGGAAGCTAGATTCTAGATCTAGATGGTGTGTGGCTACTGGAAAGAACATTAAGAGCTATGTTAGAAAGGGATTTTGCACCTAATTACAACAGGTTTTATTCTGGGAGTTAACAGTACAAGACTAGAAGGAGTAAAATCAAAGAAGCAATTCTCAGAACTGGGAAGAGTATGTATGTGTGTTTTACAAAAATAAGGATTTGGAAAACAGTTCAGTTTCTGCAAACACAGAAATCACCAGGCATAGGCTTTGGTGAGAAAGGGTTGGCTTGCAGTATTGTTATCTTTTTGAACAAAGGCACTTTATTGCTCATATTCAAGGTGAGACTTTAGGTAGTACAAAGGTTCACATCAGCATAAAAGGCTAAACACTTTTTGGGGAAAACCATATAAAGGTTCTCTTACACATTTTCTCATCTGCTGGAGGTAATTCATTTCCTCACTATCCTGTTGTGTGCCAAGGAGCTTTTCTGGTTGATGCTGGTCGCTAGCAAATGACCAACATTCCTATTACTCCTGTGGAAGTGTCTTTTTTTACTACTTGTGTATGGAGAAGTATTACAGGTGTATGAGCTGCTTGCTGATTTTTGAAACTGCTGTAGCCAAAGGACTGTTAGCTGTTGGATGTTGTTTGGCTTTTATTATTTCTACTACATGGGTGTAATGTATCTACAAATACCAGGGAAACATGACAAGAAAGTAAACAAGAATTTTCTCTCTATCTTAAGATCAGAACCGAGAGCAGTCTCTTACTCTGACAAGTTGTTTAGATGTTTACCTCACCTAATTGTTAGGAGTCTTGTGCAATCTTAGCTTTGTGTTGCACTCCTGGGGGAGCCTGGGTGTGAGGAGCTGTAGGTTTAGTCAGACTTTCCTGGGCTTGATTCAGTCCTTCCCATCTCCTGCTCCCTTCCCCCAGGTTCCCGAGATGCCGATCACTGTCCTGCCCAGGAAGTACAGCTATCGCTCATCTCCTGACTCATCCTCATCTTCTAGCTTTCCTATCCTCCACCTACTGATTTCCTCCCCTTCTCCTACCCTCACGTCTTTAAAAATGCGAATACCCCTTGGGGAGACCAGGTGTGCAGATGTGTCCTGGCAGCCCATGGGATCTGTTCTCTCTGCTTGACTAAGTCATTACTGTGGTAGGAAACGGTTTCTCAATTTAAAGCACTTCCACACACTGAACCTTACAGGTGTTTTCTGCCTATTTTATTAAATATGCTTCATTCAAATGTGTAAATGGCTTAGGAGTTTGACTGCTTCATGTGCAACAGCAAATACATCTAAGCTCTATGTTATCTAATGTAAATAGCCTGGGAAGGGGGGGTGTGGTCAAGGATCTTTTTCCAAAGACACAGCAGCATTTAATTGGCATTAAAACCATTGGTGGATTGGGTTCATAAACTGTAAAGCGTATTTCTAAAAAAAATTTTGAATTGAAATTTTTTTTAATGGAAACTGAAGAGGCTTTTTTAAACAAAGCCAATGAGAGAGCTGACAAGGAAAGCAGTATTGGTAATTGGAGCATGAATCACAAGTTATCATCAGAAGTGATGCTTATTGGGAAACATACTTAAGAGGTGCTTTTAAGTATGAAGAATTACCTACTAACATAACTTACTAAATTCAGCAACTAAATGTGAACTTTAAAGCCAGATGTTAGCAGGTCTTGAGTATGCTTCATGATCAGCGCCATTCTGGAAGAGAAAAAAGGGCTATAAAACGGGTCCGGTGCTCTGCTCTCCTATCATCTGGGTGATTCTTCAGCTTCCAGAAGTCTCTGGTGAAAGCCATTCCTGGGGGGAACAATGCAAAAGGTGACGGCTTTATATTCTTGGGGCAGGATGATGATAGATCTCTTTAGCCTACTTCATGAAAAGAAGGAACATAAATGGTTTACGCAAAAACGTGCTTCTATAAGCTATTTTGATGCTTTGTTCAGCAGTCTGAAGTCTAAATGAGAGGTTTTTGTTGGCATCCTTCAAACAGGACTAGCAGTCTTGTAGTGAGTAGCTGCTCTTGTCCCTGTACAGGAAGTGTGAGTGTTTTTTTCCTTGCCAGCTCAGAACCACTCACTGAATTACCTTCATCAGCTGAGTCTGAGTCTGTAACCAGTTCTCAGTCAGCCTTGTCTAATTTAAGTGTTGAAGTCATACTCAAGTCTGAACAATGCAACCTGATATCCTTTATAAAACATGTCAAATGTTCTTAATGCTCAGTATTTTAAATCTCTCATGCTTGTCTCGTGAAATAACATGCTGCCAGATGTTTGATCCTGCACCTAGGACAGTCTTCTGTTTTCAGTCTTGATATTCCACAACATTTGTGAGGCTTTAAATACTAGGCAGTTTACCAGTGCATGCTGTTATGTTTTGCAGTGATTTATGTCTTTTCCTGTACTTTGAGTTGTATGTTGCTAATAGAAGAAATACAGAAAGATGGAAGTTGGGACCTCTTGTCAATAATATATTTGCAGTGCCAAGCAGTAGTCAAGAATTTGTCTCGTCTCGTTTTGGGTTTTTTTTTCCTGCCTTGAAGGATACAAGTCTGCACAAATGTCTAAGTGCTTCCAAATTTACTTTTGCAGTAACTCTTAACCCCATGTTAGTATGCTGGTACAAAGTGTATTTGAATTTCTTTTAACAAATGCTGCCAGTACATTTAAACTCCTTTGGGTTGTGACCCCTGTGTGCTCTGATAGCTCATCTGGTATGAAAGTACTAATGGTTTGGGGCGTCAGTAGGAAGATTCCAAGGACAAAAGTTTACCTATGACTTAGCATTCTATTAGCTGCTGGGCTTTCAGCTGTTGTGCTGCTTCTGGCATGTACTGAACACCTTTTGATTACTCAGGTTTTTGACAGTCTTACTGCAGATGTTTTGGTATATGAACAGGAAAATGCTTCATTTGCTAAGGGAAAGCAATGTTCTTGAGGCATATTGAAGGAGTGCTTTGATTAAACCTAATCTTAAAGACCATTTCATGGTACTCAAAAGCAAGTACATACTTTTAAGTTTGAGTATGTTTTTTCTTTCAGTATTTGAGACGTATTTGATTTGTCTATCAACCATGTAAGCATTTGTTTTCCTGTACTGTATTCCCAGCTCTGTTCAGTACATACCTATAGAAAGGGAAATGTTCAAAAGTATTTATAACAGTAATTGAAAACAGTCATAGTACAGATATACGTAAATTAAAGGGGGGATTTCAGATTGAGTGAGATTCATTCCAGAAAGGATATAAAGCTGCAAAACCACTGATCCTTGCTTTCTGAGCACAGAAGTACTAGCTGTCTATATAGTCTGAATTAATAAATGCTTCTACAGTATCTCCTGATAAGGCCAATGAAACATGGATTTTGCATAATTATTTCTGCTGTCTTGGTATTGGTACTTACAAATTGCTATCTAAATATAGACCATGTTTTTGAAGAAACTAATGATAGGATGCGGTCACCTAGGGGGAAAAAACTGATTAGTCATGGGAATCTGTCATTGTATTAGACTCTTGTATTTAGTTCTGTAATTTTTGTTGGTTCTTGATAGTGCAATTTTTGTGGAAGCAAATTAGATTGACACAGCATTTCTGTCGGGAAACTTCTGATATCTTTCCTACCACAACTGGAATTAAAAATTTGAATACTGTCGAAAGTGATGTATTACAAAGCATGATTTTATTACATACAGCTTCCACACCATATAACATCCTGCTGACACTGTTCTGGTGTAAACTTGATTAGTTCCTGAATTCTGAATTGTTTTAATCCATGAAAACAAATGTTTGACTTTACCAATTAAAATACAGTAGTCCCACGAAGAACAGAATTACTTCAGCTAGGTTTTTTTTTTTCCCCACTTAAGAGCTGTGCCTTTTGCACAGTCACGTTTCCAAGACTTGATGCTGTATTGTTGGTAGTCTCCAAAGTCTTTTTCAGTGCTTCCCCTCAGCTTTAAATATATGCTGGGAACTACTATATTGGTCAATAATTGCTAGATTCAGTGAACCAAAGATTCCTACAAAAACATTCTGGTCTTTGCAGTGGAAAAGTCAAAGTAACTTCTCAGGGTAGGGCAATATGGATGTTTTCAGGTTTTGAGGGTATTCCTGGCTGTTCTTTGTGTTACCTGCAAGACTTGAATAGACTGGAGGAAGGTGACTTTTTGGAATTGATTGGCCCTGGTGGTAGGGCAAGTATAGGCCTACTGCTACAGAGCAGCGGCTTAGACCTGCTGAGATGTCTATGGCAAGAGAGCTAAAAATGCATAATTCTATCCTGAACTGTATCCAAACTGTTAGCTGTTTACTTGCTCTGTAGTGGCTGTTGGCTTTGCAGAGCATCTCTTCCTGCTTCTTCCTTGGGTACCTAAGAGTTCCTAATTACAGATGCTTAAAGCCCTCATTTGCTAGTTGCACTAGTGAGGGGTGGCATTAGCACACAGTGCTTGTGTGAGGAGGAATGTTTTTCTTCCACCTAAGTGATGGGACTCAGCAGGCCCCTCAGGGTTCATATTAGGTGGCCATTGTCACATTCTACTAACCAGTGGTTGAAGGCAGTCCCTGCAGGAACTATGTTTCAAAACCCTGTAAGGACTCAAGTACCATTCTGTTAGTGATCCTAGGCTATGGGAATAGACTAGCAGCAAATAGCCTGTTCTTAAAGTTGGAGTTGGAGTGACTTGTACGGACTGTGCTATTGTGGTTTTTTTAAGATGAATTAGGCTTGACATGGGGGGGAAAAGTGAACTCGAATGTTGTTTGTAACAGTGGAGGTCCTGTTATGACACTGCTTATGTCAATGACAGTCTGATTTGAGATTTGGCCTTTAATGAGAAAAAACTTGAGTTCCATTTAAAGCAGAGTTGGGGGGGGGAGAATGACTTCATTGTAGGAGAGGCCACTGCTTTTGCTATATTTTGCTGTTTCACTTTTTTTTTTTTTGTCTCAGTGTTGTATTGTAACCACAGAGTTCAAGGCATATGATCATTTTCAGATGACAGGATAGGGATAGGTCTTCAGCAGAGGAAGTCAGATTAGAAGTGTACCTAACCAAGTGAAAGAAGACTTGACAGTACATGAGTCTCGAATATGTGGAACTCAAGATGTATGTTGAATACCTGTTTGTAGCAACTAAGTCTGGTTTCTTAAGCAGCTAAGATATTTGTCTCTGTCACTTTTGTCTTGCAGCACTATGTAATAATGTAAATCTGCATGACAGCGAAGTACTTGATCGAATGTTCTGGAGAAAATAAGAATTTGCCCAGTTTGATATGTGCTTTAAATAGCATCATATATGCTGATTTAATTGTCATGTGGTTAACAAAACTTACATTTGATATAACTGAGATGAGTTCTCTTGTGGTTTAAAAAAGTACATACAATAATGGAGATTAATCTGTTCTAGCTTAAAACTGCCTTTAAACACAGAACATGTGTTCTCTACAGAGTTTACTACAGTCTCCAGTGACCTTGGCCTCAGTCTCAGGAATATGTTAACAAAGTGCGTGAGCCTCTTGTGAGGCTACAAAGTGGTTAAACTTAAGTAGCACACAGTAGTAGAGAATGGATTATTTCATGTAGTGAGTACTATTGTTAACTGACGGTTTTAAGGTTGAAAGGAATACTTAGTTTACCAATTCCTAGTGTCAGTTACTCAGCTGACTTCTCCAGAAGTCTTAAAGCTGTTCCCATAAGTACTACTCCTTAAAGCTTTTTCTAGTGGTAAATAGGAATTCTGGTTCCAGGGCTCTTAATGCCTGAAATACCAGCACACCCAGTCCACAGAGACCTGATCTCAGTATGCAGAGTAAGTTCGTGACCAGCAGTGGTGTCTTCCTGTAGTTTACTTTGAGTTTTTAGTCTTGCTTCATTCGAGGAATGCTTGGGAGGAAACAGAACAGTGGCTACTTATTCCCATATTTGGTATTGTTCTAGACAAAACGAACATCCCTCATCATTAAAAGAGAGGGGTGATACAGTGTTTCTGGACAATCTAACTTTCCTCAAACCATGGGTTAATCTTGGCAGTGTCACATTGGATCTGATTTCTTTGCAGCTGTGTACAGTGCAGTTTTCCACATGGAGTTAGTGATGTTAAGCGGTTAGGTGGCACTAATAGGATGGATTAAGATAAATGGGCCTGCATCTTCACAGTACTAAAAGCTCGTCTTTACATAGTTAGAAGTCCTTGTTCTACAGCACAGCTTCCATTGGTCTATACAATAGTAGTGGTGTATTTTAAGTTATAAAGAATTGGAATTAATGGAGATTAGAAAGTACTTTTAGTGAAATGAATACTCAGCCTTTAGTTGCTGATAGTGGAAGAGGAAAGAATAATTAGAACATCAAATGTCAGTTGCACCTCCTAAATTGCTCCTTGGGTGTTCTTTTTCTTGAGACCTGTACTTGGATGGGCTCCTGTTGTATTCTGTATTCCCAGTACAGATTGGGGGGGAAGGGGACCCAAGCCCTAAACCTGGTTTCTTAAATATTCACTAATAAAGCCATACTGAGAAAGAAGCAAATAGAGTGTACTTCAGAAAAGCATCGTAATCACTAGAAATGTACTCTCAAATTCCTGCTGAAATAGCTATCTGCCTTACCTGCTCCCATGCAATTCAGCAGTAAAAATACAAATTAATTCTGTGACAGTAGATTTTAATCTTTAGTTTAGGAGTCCTGAGCTTGACCTCTTCTTGTTCTTAAGTATTGCAATCTGTGCTTAAACTCAGACTAAGTAAAGTTCAGCTGCATGTGTCAGACTGACCAAAATTAAGCCATTATGGATACAGTCTTGACAGAGCTAAAAGCTTCCAATTCTGGATAAGAAAGGAATGTCTGAAACCCACCCAGAAGAGCAGATCACAATACAAAATTCTAAATCCCTGTTTCAGTGACATAGGATAAGTTTATAGACTTAAACAACTTTTTTTGCAGTCCTGAAAGTTTCTTTTGTGGAAAGGAATTTAAGAGCTGTTTATTCTGAAAACAGTCTTAACAGTGTGAAAGACAAGTGCTGAAGCAAGTATATTTGGGCTCTGTTGACAGTACAGCCTGTACCCTTAGTGTATAGGCAGATACTTCATAAACCTTTTGCCGTCACTAAGGATGTTCTGATGAATCTGTTCTGAAGGTAGTAGTTTGAATGTAATGGAGAAGCATGTTACCACAATTAATGAATTAGTCATGAATAGCTATTTAGTCTGACACACCTCGGGAGTGTTCACCTACTGAAATCAGGTTTTCTTTTGTTCAGATAATTTCTTAATGATACAGGCTGAGGCATTTTTGTACCTGAGGCCATTAGGTAACTTCGTCACTTGATTTGTCCAGTCCATGGGTCTGTTCTCAGACCAGTATACATTTAAAATTTAACAAGCAATTAGCAGGCTTATCGTGCTACTTTTATGGTAGGAATTTTCTTTGTGCTGAGTGTGGCTAGAGTCCAGCCTGGGACTGAAGGGACAATGCAATCTGAACTGCTCCCATCAGTTTGATTGTAACCTGCCTATTGCGGTTTGTACCGAATCTCTGATCCTCAAGAACAGTTAAATAGCTCATAACTTAGTATGAGGGAAAAGAGACTTAAATCGTGAATACCAGTGGTAACTTTCTACTGTTCTAGAAGGCACTTAAGACTTTGGGGAGTTCTTCCTAGTCTGCACTTCAAAAATATGTAGCTGGAGAGTCAGTAATTGGGATGTTAACTACCTGTTGTGAGGTAGCGACGGTCATGAACTGTACATCTGAAGCACAGTATGTTGGAAGAGTATCCATTTTTATTTCAAAATTATTTTACCGGGCAACTACAATTAGATCTTAAAGTTGGAAGTCAAGGTTATTGTGTGTTTTGTTTTTTTTTTTTTCCCCAGGGCTTTGAAAGTATTTTGTCATTCTGCTCTTTACAGATGTAGAGTGGTAGGCTAACTACAAAATACTAACCCTGTTGCTGTTTGCTCATTGAGAGTGCAGGTGTACAAACAGGAAAGGAAAAAACAAAGGGGAAGTTAATATCATCTGATTGCCAAAACAAAAAAGCACCAATTCAGTAGCTAAAATTATGTTCAAGCTGGTAACAGGATACAGTGAACAATGACGACTGGGGTTTTTTTATGTTCTGTAGCTAAATGTCTCCTTTTAGGGTTTGTTTTGCAATTATTCTTGACCAATTGAAACTCTTGAGGTGGATAGAAGTCTACCTCATTTAAATGAGCCCACTTTTTTTGGCATGATATCTCAATGAGATGCCTAGTCACTTATTTTTCATTCTTGGTATTTTTGAAGACTTGGGAATGTACTCAAGAGCTAAAACTACTCATTTTTTTTTAAAGGTTTTTTAAATCGAGGCAAGTCAGGACATTCAAATATTAGAACTGGCAGGTGGGGGTGTACTTTCCATTGTTATATCCATTTGCTACTGTAGCTATAATAAAACATACTATTTTCTCCTTTATTGCTGTTCCTGTTTTCCAGTCTCTAATGTGACAGTGTGCAAGAACCTTGCTGAAGTACCAAAGCTTTGCAGAACCTCCGTGGTAACTCTCTCTGTGCGGATGTTGTTTTGTTCTGGTGCTGCTTTAATAAAGAAGTACTGGAGAATATATCTAAGGGCCATATTCCTAACAGCTGCCATGGTCTCTGTGTTGTGGAGGTCTCTTGGGAGCCTAAATAATCTATAGTGTGTGAGAGGACTGGAATCCTCTGCTGGTTTTGACAGACAGTGTATCCAAACTACATCATGCCCTCTGTGATGGAAGTATGACTTAGTCAGCAATAGGCTGAGTGACAGATCCTACCTTCTCAAACAGGAAAGAGAATAAGGGGAATAAACCGAAAAGGGAATGGTGGAATCGTCTGGGTTGGTGAGACAGTGGGAGCCTAGCCTGATCCAGGCAAGCTGCTTCCAATTTCAATGTGAAGTTCTGCTCCTTCAGTTCTACCTTAGCACTCTTTCCATCTGTTTAAAAGCCTACGGTGTTGCTGATGAAACTGGTTCAGTCTATCTTCTCTGATTCTAACCTTGTATAGGAAACCTGTGCTTGTCCTCCTTCCCATTGATCAGCCATGTGACTTTGAAATAGGCATGACTCTATGGTCTTACCTCTCGGCTTCCGCAGTTGTCTTCCACATGCTTTCTCTTCTATACCTCTAATGTTCAGCAAGCCTTTACAGAGGTCCTCTGTCTTTAGCTGGAAATCCCAAAGGGGCTGCTCCACTCTGTTACAGACTTCAGTGTGATTTTGGGGGCTATGTTCCTTAAATGTTATCTGTAACAGTATGTAATGTGATGTGTAAGTTATGCTGTTACTAGTATAACCTTGCCCAGACAATGATTCTTAAATGGTGTGTGTAAACACTGGAACACTTTTCTGGTCCCTTTTAAAGTGCTGATTTCTATGGTGGCACATACTAAAGGGAAACTTGCAATGAAACACGTTGTATAAAGGCAAAGAAGTTCTGTTTTGTACTTTGCAATAAGGTGATGGAGATGAAAATGGATGTGCAAATGTTATCTCCATTCATGAACCTGGTTATGTGAATAAGTCATGTTATTACTTAAATGGCTATATAGGAAATGTGTGACTTAAAAATTAATTTTTATTCTACAGTTAATCTTCATAATACTTACTCCTTCCGGTTACTGCTATGGGATGTTGGAGAATTAAGAGTGCAATAAAACATATACACTACTCAATTTGTGCATTAGCACCAAATTGGCAAAACACCACTGAGGATAAATCTCTAATAGGAATCTATGGTGTTGGATAGTGCCTGTATACCACAGACCACAAGTGTATGTTAAAAGATACAGGAAAGCCCTTCTGTCATGCTAGTTGTTACTATATGATTTAAAATGCAGAGTATTCTTTCGAAGCTGCTGTCAACACTACCTAAAAGCAATACAACTACTTTAAAACTGGACTCCAGAGTAAATAGAACCTATTCTTGCAAAATGTTCCATGACACCTTTAATCACTACAAATAACTGAAACCTCTGACACTGTATTTGAAAGGTTTTGTTGCTCTTGATAGCCCTTCTGCTGAACCAGTGGGTCATTACTGACTGATGAATGACTAAATTACTAGTCTTGCTCTGTTTAGAAACTTGGGCTTTACCTGATGCTCTCATGCAAACACTGTATAAATCAACCCTTGCTAAACATTGAGATTTGACAGGAGCAAACTCCAAAGCAAGATAGCTGCAGGCTGCCTCCTGTTCCTTCTTACTGTGTTTCAGTGGAAACAAAGTGATTCTGGCAGTCAGATGTTGCACAAGGAGTATACAGAAGCACATCTGCATATCTTCTAGTAGTCCAATTCTTTAATCTACAGATTTTAAGAGGTGCTTTCATTAACTTGATGGGGCATGCTTAGCTGCACAACATGGTTTTTTGTGTGGTTGTTCAGATTAACGTTTTGTAGGGGAAAGAAAAAGGCACAGGCAGAGGGCTGGGATGGTTAAAGATCACATGCCTGATGTGTGATGTATTTTTCTGCTGTTGCTTCACTGGAACATACATACAACTGTGGATGTTAAAGGAACCTTGTAGAAAACAAGCTTTTCTCGGTTGCTATACTTCAAATAAATCAAAGCACGTAATGGCATCAGTTGGGCTTTTGAGAGTGGAGTGTGAATCCCAGACCTACATCACTAAGTGACTAATCTTGCAGCTTCAAATCCCACTGCATTTGCTGAAATGGTTAAACAAAGCATTCCATGCCTTGTGCCTTTAGCCCCTTTTCCATCATGTGTTTTAAGTCCTATAAACAGGATAGCATACTGCCCTCAAGTGACCTCGATGGGGGTGAATGGCCCACCCCTTATGAACTCTTGTACTATACCCAGTAGCCTTAGAAGTAGTAGGAGATGACATGGCTGTGAACTGTGTACTCTCGCCTAACTTCACTCCTGTTCTACAGCTACTTCTAAATGCTACAGTAATGTGAGGAAGTACTATGTGTTAAAACCTAACAGTTTTTCACTAAATTAAATTGAAGTGAAACCAATAGCCGTCTGAAATGATAGACGGTACTGCATATAAAACTTCAAGATTTAATAGGAAACTGTAAAGTAAGTTATTCATCTACATGTTTAAAAGCTAGATGAGGCATTCTAGTGTGCATAGGCTTTTAGATGCATGTTTATGCCTTTAAATGCAATACAACCTACAGGAGAGTCATTTTGTATTGCTTATAAACAATTTACAAATTTCACTAAGTTTCTACTAGTGTGTTCTTTCTTTGTTTTGAAAAACCTAAAGAAAAAACCTCAGGGTAATTCTAATAGCTTTTGTTAACTGGATGTATTAACAACGGAGTGAGTCTGAAAAACTAAAACTTGTATTCTCAATAGCAAAATAGCAAAGACTTGCAGATTTGTTCAGTTGCTGGCAGCCTTTATACCTTGCTTGTTAAAAAAAAAAAAAAAGCTGTTTGTGTAATGAGTTACTCTGGTCTTGTTGGATTTGGTTTTATTGGACTTAGTTTTGTTGATATGCTTTTGTGTGTGTTTGTGAAAGGTTACCTTGGAGGATGTTTGAAGCTCCAATTCCATAAGCAGTGAAACAAATGTCCTTCATTTCAGTGTGACAGATTAGGTGGAATCTGTAACTCAAGGTTTCAACTGGTCTTCCAAAACCTGAAATGTGCAGACAAGGAGAAAAACTTAAGATGTGTGGATTGTGTCCTTTATTTATTTATTTATTTATTTTAAAAAGGGACACTATTTATAAAAATGGATAGGCTACTGCAGAATTGTCTTTTCTTACTGTCCTACAGGGACAAACATTTGTAATTGGCCTAGATACTTTTCGCAGAAGCAAGGGGAGAATGGTTTTCTTTTCCACAAAACCTAACTAGGCATAAATAAAACTGGCAGAATAGGTTGGCAAGTTATTACAGATACCTGGATATTTCACTGTTCTTTGTTTTTTTTTAAATTATGTGTTCATAATTAGAAAATTTGTTTTTGAAAGACTCAATGAGTTTCAGTATTAGGTGTTGAACAATTCATGCTAAACTTTGTTTACGCGTTGTTTATGAACCTCAAGCAACTGATTAAAAAAGGACTTTACCACATTCCTTTATTCACAATTATCCTCTCGTTGATAACAACACTTAGCTAAGATTTTGCCAAGGTAGTTGCATCTATTTTTACATGAAGACTGGTACTATGCTGAGCCTCAGCACTGCATTATGAGGGCTGCCCACATCTTTCCCATTCCTGGATTTTTTTGGTTTTTTTTAATTCCATGGAAAAATGGACTAACTTACTTTAAGTTTGTTGCCAGTTTGGCTTTTTATTTTTTGTAAGGGGCCTTTTCTTTATTTTCAGGTTTGTGTGGGTGCTATGGCCAAGTACAAGCAGCTTGACTAAAAATGGGCTGTGCTGGAGTGTTTTATTAGGTTTATTCAGAGAGGTTAAAGTGATGTTTGTCCTTAAACTTTTTGAGCACTGACTTCTTCAGACTGTGTTCAACGAGTTCATGGTATCAAGCAATAGCTTATTTTTTGTAAGTAATTATCAAATTTGGTAACTGACACTGGTCACAAGGAGTTGTCTGGGGTTACACAGAAAAACCCACCTGAAATCACTCAGAAGAACTTTCATTTAAGTTCATATCTAAACCTTTTTTTCAAAGGAAGAAAATAGATTTTTATGAAAGTAGTCTCATAAATGTAGAAACATGTACTGCCTCAGTGCTTTGGCATCTTCTCATGTGTGTTCAAACATCATAGGTCAATGCCCCAGAAGTTTATGGCATTGACTTAAATTCTTGGTCATCTAAGAATCTCACATAATCATATTGTCATGAAATTTAGGGGAAACGCCAAATATGCAGTGAGGAAGGGCAAAGAAACTGATGTAGAAGGAGAAATATATTGGAAGGGTTTGTGAAAGTTTGACAGCCCTGTGCATAGTAATTGGAAGTAATGCTAAGTTGAACTCTGATGGGTACCTATTCACCGAATATCACTGACCGTCTGCATGCCTCACTCATGATGATGGTGCACAGCTGAGGGGTGTGTGGCAGAATATGCTCTTACTGACCTGGTAGAGGCTAAAGGTATAGCTACTGATACTGCATTGGTGTCACATTTTTAGCACACTACTTTAAACTGTATTTGTTTTCAGCAAGATAAAGGCAGCATTTATAGCATGTTTGAAACACCGTGAGCTGCTCCTGTGGTCCTGATGGGGTCATAAGGAGTATGTTGCTTAGCAAGCTGACATGTAAGCTTAGAAGAAGGCTACTTTAGTGCAAGTTGGTTTTTGAGCCAGAACTTTATTTTTAAAGGACCACAGATCCTGGCTTTAATATGGGGTGTAGAAAAAGGTAAAGCTGCCTCTTAAGGGCTTCAACAGTGTAGTGAATTGCAGCAGCTAAAAGTTAAAGGATATTGATAATCCGAGCATCTGGTTTGTGTCCAGGTTGTTCAGGGGTGGAGGGAAAGAAACAGTATTCACTTAACAGCTGTCTTTTCTGAATCAGAATGCTATGCTTAGATGAAAAGTCATTCAGCTGGATTTAGTTTACATTTAAGTTGGGTTTTTTTAGTTTATGTGGGTTTGACTCGGAGCTCAGAGTTAAAATGAGCCCAGAGGTTGAAAGCAAGGTACATCACAAGTCCTTAAGTTTAATGTGGTTTTGTCTTGAAGCTCTGCAAGCTGAAGTCTTCAGCCACAGTTTAATATCTGAGACTTAAGGTTTTTTCTCTGTTCCACCCACCCCACCCCCAAATTTTGAAACCTTATGATTTAGCTTGAATTTCACCTGTTCTGAGTTTTCATTATAAGGTTTAGCATTTTGCTTAAGATGATAAAAGCTAGCTAGCTTTTTGTTTTGGAGATAAGATGCTAACATGTTCTACTGTTAAGGAATATAAACAAGTAGCTGGATTAATCATGTTTAAAGTCATCTAACAGAAGTTCTTTGAAGGCTTAAATGAGATCTACGAGTTGATAGGGGTACAGATGATGATGAAGGGAAACTAATGTAGAATGTAAAATCATGCTGAATACAGATTTGCATCAATACTGTTTGGGGCGGGGAGAAACAGTTGGATTGGGCTTCAGTTTTTGGATGCTTTGCATCTTTTCGCTATACTTGAGTGTTCAAATGAAAAAGACCTTTAGTTAAACGTGGTGTCCTCAACAGAAAAAATGTTGATAATTTTCTGACAGGAAGCCAGGGTCAGACACAGAAATAGAAAATTAAAGGGGAAAGAAAATGCAGCATCACACTGCACCGCTACAGGGATTCTTTTAAATAAAATTAGGGTAACTTCTCTGCAGTGGTATGCAGCAGTTTTTCTTCAAAGCTGATACTTAGCTTTTCACTTGGTTTCCCTTTAACAGAAATAGTTTGAAACCTATGTATATTTATGACGCTAGTACTGAATTACAAGGTATAACAGACATTTAAATTTGATCTTCTGCACAATTCTACAAAAATTGATGATAAAGTTACAGGTTTTGTGAAATGGAAGCAGTTTAAGCCTACTGGAGTGCAGTCAGAGCTGCTTTGGCTGGCATCTCTGCTCAAAGCATAATTATGCCAATACATCATCTGTGAGACTGAATCTAATACATATCCTGATAGTTTCTTACAGTAGATGTATGAAGAATGCTAGTCTGCAAATGAACTCACTTGTTCACACGTCTGGTAAAAGCCTATAGTTATGAAGATAGCTAGATGTCTAAATTAGTTTTCAGTTCCTTTCTTGCTTCAGTAATAATTTGAATGCTACATATTAACATCGAACTTTCTAACACGTTAAAAAAAAATGTGGGGAAAATAACTGTTTCTGTACTAAAACCTGTCTTTTGTAGACTAATAGGAACTATCACTTTACTTGTTAAGTGAACTCCTGCCCATAGTTAATAAAACAAAGATACTGCGGATGCAGAAATCATACACATGCACTGGTGCAGCCTATGTAATAGCCATAAAGACCCCCTCCTAGCTGGTGAAGGTTATATTAAAAAATGTTGGGCCAAACACTTCCCTTACATAATTCAACTATTAACAGTGGTGTTCCACTAGAGTTGAATGAACTGTTCGTATTCCCAATGCATTTCTACGCTTCCACCTTTTTGGGGCCTCAGCTTCATTGACAGAATGCAGTGAGCTACTTAGCTAGTGGAAATCATGTATATTCATTTTTAATTTTGTTGGGTGCCTTATCAGTTATGGAAATATGAAAGTCTGCAGAGCAAGGATACAAGCTTAATACAAATTAGAGTAAATAATTTGAAGCATGGAATCTGACAGGAAGAAGATGTGACAGCCTTATAAAATCTTAAGCAGGCTGGGTTATTCAGAAAAATGTTCAAAGAATAGCATCCTCATCACATTGACTAGGAAGATAACTGTAATAAAAGCCAGTGAAGTAAAACTAGCTTATTCATTAAATGAAAATAAGCCAATTATTTTATACAACCAAAGTATTACATGCTGTATTTTCAATGTAGTTTCTTCTCAAAACTGCCCTAGACTGAATAATCAAAACTGTTTTAGTGCAATGGCAAATATTAAACTTTATTTGTAATGTGCACATGGAGGATAATCTGGTTATGAGAGTATCTCTCTGTTACGGACACTCAATGGGACCTGCTTGCCCTGGCATAGTGTAATTATTGGTTAAAGTAAAAATCAAACCCTGGCAAAGGATGACTGAACCTGTGCATGAAATTGTCCCCTGACCGTTAAGTTATTTCATTATCCATTCGCTAAGTTCCCACTTTTGTATCTTTACTTTGAGTAGCTTAGACTTTTCCTGCTGTCACCGTGTACTTTGCAGAAGAAAGATCTCTTTGCCCCTGGATGTTTAGGTTTGGTCCTTGTGTGCCTGTCTGAATACCTGGAGTGGTCTGCGATTTTTTTTGTGTGTTTGGTCTTAACATCCTTTTCGTAGGATGAGGGGGGGAATTGGACTGTCAGGGGAATGTGCTTTCCGATGGGACCCCTGTGAGCTCTAGAAAGCACGCGCTTCTAAGCTACAGTGCAGTTGTCTAGCCATCCTCGACTCTTACGTTAAAAGCAGACAGTAAGCGCTTTGCAGATCAGGCCAGAGATGAATGTACAGCTGAGAAAGTGAAGCAGTATCTATTTGAGTGTCCTACACAGCGCGTGAGAGATGGTGGGTCTGATGTGTACTGCTTTTCCCAAGATTTTGCTTCCTGTTGCTTTTTGATTAATAGCACCTTTTGGGGAGCTGATGTGAACTTGCAGATTTGTTCCATTGGAAATGTGTAACTAATTCCTCGGTGGAATGCTCAAAGGAATTCTTGTTTGTATTTATGTAATAATTAAACAAGGAAGTATTTGTATCTGCATGCACTGAAATAAATATTAAGCATCCATTCTTTTAAAGTGTTTAATTAAATGTTTAATCAATGTATCAAATAGTCTGTCTACCACAATGTCCGAAGTGAAATATGATTTCTTGCATGAATAGTAAAATGTAAAAGGTAATAAAAAGGAATTTACGGGTTGAGCTGCATGTCTCTTACCACCCAGGTGTCAGCTCCACTGTAGGTGAGTGAACACCACTCCCTGCACCTTTCCCCTGTTGCTCTGAGTCAGCACTGCCGAGGTAAACAGGAAGATGCTGTAGTCTGGAGCTTTTACTCTGTTTACTCAGCACTCAGTGAAATTAAAATAAACATAGAAAGCAATTTTTACATTAGAACCTCCCCCACTGTAGAGCTCCTCCTGGCCCCCCAAACCAGCTCCTCCAGCCACGGTCACCAGTGAGGGGAGTTGACAGCTCACATGTGAAATGGGGATATTGGTGTGGGGGAGCACTCCTGCTTCTCACCGAGTAATGAAAACTTTTTTCAGCTCTTCACTGCGTGTCCCACCTTGCGGTGCCACAGCTGTCAAGCACTGCAGGACTGCAATTCCTAGGGCTTTTCTTGCTCAGGGAGGTCCCCGCAATACAGTGACCTGTATAGAAATCAAGTCACCTGAACTGTACATCTGAACACAGTCCAAGGACAGATTATACACATCTGTAATCCAACATGAAAGCAGGTAATCTTGAAGCCACCTAATTGGGAAAATCCCACATAAACCGAACGGTATACCTTGAAATTCTGCGAGCAGGACTTTGGCAAATGAGCTGTTTATCACGGGGCGCCACCCTGGTACAAAACAGCAGTGATTATCTTGTACTGCCCTGCTCGTCCTGGCTGAAACAGCACTATGCATACAGGAGGGCAGTCCCGGTTATAACAGTTGGGAAGATCAAAGCAAGTATCTCAAAAATAGGTTAATGTGAAACCGATGACCATCCTATGTTAAGAAGTGAGCAGTTGACTGAATGTCTTATTTTTGGCACCTAAGCAGTTAAATGTTAGAACTCTGAGTGGTGCATTACACTAATAAAGTTCTGTGGTGTCAGCACAAAGGTGCTTTTTGGTACATACTGTTGAAAAACCAATCTTGGCCACAGTTATCTGCTGTGTTGCAGCTTTTGCTGTTTTATCATGCATATTACAATAAAGAGTGTTTTTCTTTAGCCTGAACTGCTACAGGCATGTGACTACGTGACAGTCTCCACTTCAAAAAAGTTTATATTCCCTCTGGTTTGTAAATAAGTTCAGAACGTGGCTGTATTTATACTTTAAAAAAAAAAAAACAAACCACGCCAAAGCAAACAAAACTGGAAGAGACTCAACTGTAGTCTTTCAAAATTATTTTAAATTCAGATGTGATTCAAGGGGATGATTTATTTAGCTAATGTGCTTATGTTATAAATCAACCTTTCAGTTTTTGTGGAATTGCTACATACTTTTACTCAGCTAGATGAAGCTGTTGGCATAAAAAGATCTAGTTTTATATTCTTGGTTAAAAACAACAGTAATAAAACAAGGTCCATGCCAATTTCTGTGATCTGCCCAACCTGTTGTACTGTTACTCACAGTCCATTAGCAATTGGTGAGGACAAATACACCCAGCAAAACTGTGGTGGTTTGATAACTTACTGAGAAGAAAATAGTAAAGTTTCATGTGTAGAATATAATATTCCTTGTTATTGCTGGAGTGTTTTAGTGCATCACATTGGAATTAAATTGGTTCGTATCCAGAGGTCTTATGAATATGTGCCAAGCAAATGAAAAAAAAAATAGTAGTTTTGGGGTGATAGGGAAGTAAGAGTGTCTCCATAGGTAGTGTATTATTAAGTTAACGAAATGGGCATATTGAGGCATTGATGTTTGGGGTTTTTTAATCAAATCTCTAAGCCAACCCAAAATAATCTGTTTATTAAGATTGTTTCAGTTTCTTTGCGTACTTGGGAAGGATAGTTTTGCTCTTTCTAAAATAACACCATTTTTAAAAATCCATTCTGTCATCTCTGTATGAGAGCTGGTACGCTGTGTTATAAAACTGTGTTCTTAAAGAGCTTTTGCTGAACTGTTCAGGCAGGAAAAAATGGTGTTTGTAGATCAGAGTTCAATACCGAAGAACCTTAAAAAGGCATATTGAGGTAAAATTTTAGAACGCATAAGAAGGATAAAAAAAATAAGCACTGCAGTTGCTGTACTGCAGTTACAGTTCATCCTTCTCTAGGACTTGCACTGGGTACGGTCTTAAAAACAAGAGAGATAAAAGCAGCCTCGGGCTAAGCAGAAACGGTCATTGCAGGGTGGGAAAGGCCGACATAGATGGTTATTTGGTGACAACTGGGATTGTTGTTCACGCAGACCTCCTCCCCTCGATGAGTTTCGTAGCGAAGTTGGGGCAAACTGTGAATCGCAGCAGCCGACAAGCCGGTACAGCCTGTGGCCCAGGGCTTGGGGCTGGTGGTCCTCCTGGCCTTGCGGGTCCTGGGCCCCGTAGGAGTTTTGGCACAAACTGCTTTGCTGTTAATCAACCCGGTAGCAGGCAGTTACTTTCCCTTCATCTTCTGAAGGCAGCAGACTACAGATTGAAAACAAATTACTAGACTTTGATCATTCTGCTTTCATGAAGCTTTTTCAATGATTTAGTATTTTTAATGGAAAAGATAGAGCTATCGTGTGTGTACTGACGCAGAATTAAAAAAAAAAAAAAAAGAACCTGAAAGCCTTAGTTAGCAGTCTGGGAAAATAGGTTAACTTTAACGTATCTAGTGTGTTAAAATGTGTAGAGATATATTGTGATCTCAATGAAAAATCAAACCAAAAGTCTTACTGGTAGACACGTAGTTCTTAATCCAAATAATATTTACATGCAGTACAATACACTATTTAAGATGTTCACTATCATTTTATTGCATAGAAGTTTCCTTTGGCAGTGTTGTTTCAGTAAAATTAGTTGCTGAAAAGTAAATATTTTATGGCAAGCGAATAATGTTACAATTAACAAGGTGTTGTACTAAATTCAAGGGAAAATTCAAAACTGTAATAGTTTGGCATCTTTTCTCTTTTTTGCCGTGCTTCCTGATTACTGGTGGTATTGCTGTTGAGCATGTTTTTCAAAGATAAGCCATGGTTTATTGGGGTGCAACTAAAAACATAAGCTGTAAGTATTTTCTTTTAGAGTTTAGTATCTTCCTGATTATGATTAAAATGTTGAACTGATTATGTAAACGTTGGGAATGAGATTTTCAGTCATTTGAAAATGCTAGTGATGTCACTGGAAATTGATTGGGTACATGCAGACAGAGTGGATTTGCTGTAACTGATACTGTGGTTACAGTGGAGTAGTAGCTAAATGGTGTTTTAACAGGAGCGGTTTTATTCCCTGGAAATTCAACAAATACTATAATGATTTCTACATCTTTAATGCTTGCACAAATGTATTGATTTATCCTTTCATCCTTCAGTGTTGTCTGGTTGACTTATCAATTTAAATACTAAGTAATTAATTCAGAAATATTGCCATCCTCTTCATTTTCTGTTCTGCATAGATAAAAAGAAGCAAAACCTGCAGCTAAAAGTAAGGTTAAAATAATTATTTTTCTTCTCTTGGTATTTGCTGGTACACCTGAATCCGGTAATCTTTTGCAGGAGGCCTGCGTGTCTACAGAAAGGGAAACCGTGACAGAAGGAACAGGTAGCATTAAAATACAATCAGAGACCAGGTCTTCCAGAAGGCATAATACCAAGTATTTAGTCCTCTTGGGTAGATAACAAAGAAAAATTGTATCATTCAGTTTAAGACTACAGAGCGCTGCCCCCCGGGCCCCGCCCCTGGCAGCAATTTTGTTCGCGTTGGTGAAATAGCGAAGGCAGATCCTCAGGTGCCCAAAGGAGTGAGGGATAGCAGTTATCTACTGGTTGCGCTACTAAATGCGCGCTTGTGTGCCAGGTGATTAGATCTGAGGAGATGCTGTAGCCATCTTCTCATTAAGACCTCTGTATCTTTGCAGAAAAGAGAGCGGTGTGATACAGGGAGGCGATAACGTGGAGAGTCTGGGCAAGCAGGTGTTGAAGTGCTTTCACCAGCTACCTTGGCGAGTTACAGAATCGATGTGCCCTTTGTCTGCTGATGGGAGCGGCCATCCTTGAATTGTCATCGTAAGAGGGTAATTAGAGGCTCCAAGAGTAGTCAGTCTGCACAGAGAGGTGGTTTTCCAATAAAACCCTCTCTCACAAAGTCATCAGCCAGAGGTACTGCTGGGGACAGACTTTGGCCTTAAATTCTCAGGTTAATGTCTTAGCAGTATCAGTCTGATGAGGAAAAAAAATGACCTTCATTTTGCCATGAAACAGAAGGGTCGGTAGAAGGGGGAAAGGACGAGTGACTTCCCGCTGCTGTTCATGTGCAGCCATAGAGAGGGCAGTGACTGAGCAGAAAGGAATTCATTGGGGTGATTGTGGCCTGTGTGCATGGTTTGGTGCTACAGCCTGAGATTCCAAAAGCTGGGAGACGGGGCAGGGAAGTCAGTGCTGAGATCAGCTAGAACAGGGCATGGATGGGATGGCATTATTGTAACATGCCAGTGGTTTAACTTTCTCCAGAAACTTCAGCTGGCACCAATACTGCCTGCACCGCACAGCATCAAAAAGCTGTCTTCTAGCAGTGCGTATGTGAGACACTGGTCCGTCCATGCAGAGCTTCTGAGTCATGCTGATGTGAGATTCCTCTCTCTGGAAACCAGATGATAAGCTCCCAGTTGACTTCAGTTTCCTATTTAGTTTCAGGATGATCAAGGAAAAATATTTTCAGTCTGATGCTATAGGAGAGGGAGTGGCATTTTGTCTGAATTTACTGATTGAGTTTTCAAAGTACGTATTTCAGTTAAAGACCATAATAATATTTTTTGTTAATGTGACACACAGAGGAAGACTCAGAATAAATTAATCATAGACAAATTGTTTTGTGTTGTTTAAGAAAAAAACAAACAAAACCAAAAACACAACAAAAAGACAGAAATATAATGTTCTTGTTCCCAAACAGGTGGAGGAGACTTTGGTGGCATTGCAGGCTTGGAAAATCTCGTAATCTTTGGCCTCTGAGATCCCAGTTGCTATGTAGCGTTTTGGGGGAGGTGGTATGCAGATTATCTCAAGAGTATCTCTTTTCCAGGGAGGTATCACGAGGAGGAACCAGCACCCATCCTTTTTCTGTAATGATGGTGAAGGAAGGAAGAAGAAGTTCACATACACATATATGCACCTATATTGTACAGGTGCCAAAATGAACTTTAATGCTTTATGGAACTGTGATAGCAAGGTTGGGTTAGAATGTACAGTATTTTATAGTATTATGTGTTAGATGTATAATTGCACAAAACCTCTTTAAAACCCATTTTTAATGGAGAAGAGTGACAGATATAAAAGCTTTATTATACGTTAAGGACTGACACAGCCAAGGTGAAACTTGTTTGTGGCAATTGTTCTCTTGCACTTCCTTAACTTGCATAAGAAGTATATACAGATGCAAACTGCATATACAATCAAGAGTTAGTGTGCATGGATGCTACTCAGTGAAACAATTGGAAGGGGGGTGAGGGGTGGGATGTGTCTATACTCATGGACTAAATGTTGCTATTGCAAGGCGTATCCTTAATCCACCACAGTCACAGGAAATTTTGCTGCTCATGCCATGAGGAACAAGTCAAACTTAGAACAGCTCTGGAGACTGCTCAGTAAGTCATAGATTCATAGAATGGCGTGGGCTGGAAGGGACCGTCAAAGAGGAAGTCAGCCATATTAAGTAGTTAACGGTATTGCATTTCCTTGAGAAGATTATTTCTTGGCACATTAGGCCACAGCCACCCAAAAAGCTGTGGGGTATGCAAACATGAATTTACAGTTCATTAACTACTTTCTGGTATCTGCCCACTGTCTCTGTAAGTTGCATCAAAAACTTACGCACGTTAGCATGATCTGCTCTTAAGCTCATTCCCATCCTTATTTTGTTCTGTCAAGTAGCTGTGCCTTTTTAAAAAGAACCTTGAAAAAATATTAGTGAAAATTAATACTGATGCAGTACATGATCCTCACAGTCAAACACTGAAGTAACTTTTATTTTGTTAATGTTGTTATTTGTCTTACAAGAATGCTGATGACTTTCTTGACTCTTGAAAATGAGCATAATGTGTATACCCTGTAGACATCTCACATTCCCGTAATTTGTATTGTGTTACAAGCATGCATTTGCTATTCAGGTAAGCAGGCTGTAGTTTCTGTCTCATCCCCTCTGCCCTGGCTGCGCTGGTGTTGGCTGCGGTGAGGTAGAGCCATGGCTGCTCATTGGGGGCTCCAGAGCCCAGAGCAGGAGGTGGTGGTGGCGGTGTCGGCGAGCAGCTCCGGTGCCAGGCCCTACTGGGGCAGGCAGCACCCACACAGGAGCTGATGGGAGCAAGTGTTTGGGCAACTGGGATCTCCCACAGCCCGTAGCCAGCTCTAGAGTCAGTCCTTCTAGTCACGTTGGACTGAATCCCCACCCCTGTCCGAAGAGCAAACAGTGAGAACTGATGACTTTTTCTCCCAGAAATTTTTTTCTAAGTGTTTTATTTCCATAGCTGTGTTTTTTTGGATATTGACCTGGTAGTAGTTTCCATTCCTTCATACATTTTTGGTATTTTTTTGTTCTCTGTATGAAATGTCTGTTCTGCTGCTAGACGCTCAATATTTTTGTTTTGTTATTTCCTCAAATCTTGAAGTACTGCTTTTTGTCTTCCTTAATATTTCCCTCATGTTAAATTTAAATAATTTGCCTTTTATCTTTGTCCATTTAGCTACTTCTGCTGTCTTCCTTTAATTTCCTTTCTGAGATACACAGCCAATATCTCTATTTTTTCTAAAATTAGATATACAAGAGCTATTTTGGAGCACTTTTGTCTACTATGGCTTCTCAGTTTTGATTATCCCAGTTGAGAACCAAAATTCACATTAAGTATTTCTGCAATATTCTCTACTGAGAACAGCAGACTCTTTTGCTTTATAGAAATATGTGAAGGACTCCTGTAAGTGGATTATAAAAGTTTGCTATTTTGATGGATGATATCATCGCAAAAAATCGTGTGGGTTTTTTTTCTTCTTCTCTTGTTAGATGGAAAAACTGGTACAAATTATGCATGTATGAGACTAGCGATACGTCTCCATTGGTAGAAGCATTGATGTTAGGTATAGAGTAAATGGTGTGCAGCTTTTTTGTTTTCGTGACATCTTTGGTTAAGATGATGGCTGTGTATCATTTAGTATTGTATTCATAATACTAATTGGAGTAGATAGATACATGCCTCCAACACTACCGGGATTTTATGCAATAGTACTCTGTCATAGCTGGAAAGGGAAAGAAAAGGTTGTGCTTGTCATCGTTTGACACGTACTCCCTCGTGGAGGCTGAGAATCCCTTCTGCACTGTGATGGAGGATTGATGTTTGCTACTGAAAAAAGCTGTCAGAGATTCAGGGTGGCAATTTTTCCCTTTGTGGGAACTAAGAATGATTATTTATGGCATGCAGGTTGGTGTAGTTTAGACAGAGTTCTGATGGAGAGAGAAACAAGGCTCTTTCTCAGGGGCAGAATATACGGTCTCTTCTGATCCCTTGGTTTTTTAGTCCTTTATTTTTAGCCATGCTATTTTTAAACAGCTTGAAATACAAAAAATTTTTGCTTTTTTTTCCGGTTAAAAGAAAACCCTGTTGTGACACAGCATGACTCAGTCTTTTTATAGCCACATCAAATAAGTGTTGCTTAGGATAATGTAAAAATATACAAACACTAATAAAGGCAAAAATAAGAAACCAGCAGTTGCTATTGTAACACAAGGTGGAGGGCAGCAAAAAAAATGTTCTGTAAGTAAATGTCTCATCAATATTTATTATTCATTCCAAACAAAACAATAATATGCTTTAACCATATCATACCAAAAGTAGTACAGAAAGTATAGACAGTTATTTAGTACATAGAATGTATTTTACATCCCCTCTCTTAGTATTAACGTTGCAATTGTCTTAGTCTGTTAATGAGTGGGTGTTAAGGGAGGTGCACAAAGTGAGAGTAGAATTAAATTTTAGGTTCTTTAGAGTCTCGATTGTTTTGATGCTGAAGATTAAATGAAGTTGTTGAAGTGGAGAGGACAGTGCAGCATAGTCTCTAGCCGGGTGGTAACTGTATATGCACTCCTGAGGCAGTACGGCTCGGAAGCAGTGGGCTCCTAGCTCACAGGGTCATCTTGTGACTCATAAATATTATTCTTGTCGGTGCAAAACAGATCTGATTTTGAGCCTAAAACAGCAACCGCATGAATAATAACAGCTGACAGCAACGCAGTGCACGCCTTTAATTCCAGCTTCGCCAGCCCAGCCTCCATTCCCTGTGCAACGTCAGGTGCTGGGTTTGAACTGAGGGAGAGCCTGAAGGAAGCCTGGCAGCCAGCTTGTTCAACACTCGTGTTTCCATTTCTGTGGCTTTTAGCAGGCTGTTGATGTGTTCTTGGATTTTATGTGTTTTTCCTAATCTGCCAAGCTCATCTTTTTTCAGCTGCTTAGGCATTGTTAGTGCTGACACAAAGACTTTTGTTTGCTTATTTATTGTACAGTTAGATCACATCTTTCACTGAGAAAACCCAAGAGAAGCCGAGTTGCTATTTGCTGACATCCAAACTGCATGGCTAGGCCCTGGGATGGACCGCAAGCTCTGAGCCTCCCTGTTCTGTTCACCCAGCTCTGACCATGCCACAGGGGAGCTCTGTTGGAGTTACTGAGTCTTCACTGTGGCTAGCGCTGACATGGGGGCGTGAGGCATCTCTACTGGCCCTTGTTCTGCTGGCTCTGAAGTTCTTGGTCAGTCCCAGGAGTCCCAACCTGTCCCTGGAGCAGGTGGAGAGGGGTGGAGGGGAAAGCCTGTTTTGTGAAGGGCAACAGGGGGCAATTAGCAGCTCAGTGAGTTAGCCCGAGTCCTGCCTGCAAAGCAGGTTCAAGTTAAGGTGGACACCAGGTAACTAGCTCAGGTGTAAATTTTCTCCGGATTAGAGTACTGCATTTTTATGTGGATGGTAGAATGCTCTAGCTAAAATAAAGGTTAAATTCTCAAGGAATAATGCATTAAGAACAAACCATTAGTGTTTGCAACGTGGGCAGCCAAAAAGCATTGAAGTATATATCCTTGACCTTTAGGAAATATGCAGCCTGGCGAAATAAGAAGAGTTGCTTTTACAACTGCTATGACGCGGATGGAGTTTTTTCAGATGATTTATAATGGGAAGTTGTTTTTTTTTTTTTAATTTCAAAACTATATAAAAACCACCTAACTGTTAGCTGGACATGGTTATAGTACTAGTTGGAAGTGACTGAAGTTGATAAATTCAGGTTAGACTCTGTAGTCATCACTCATGCTTGGAAGAGCAAGAACTTGGGCGTAGATGGTGTCCTGTAGAAACAGCCCTCCTTGTTTTGTTGCCCAGACCAAAGAGGTGTTAGCCACTGTGCGTGACCATCCTGCTGGTGTTGGGTTCCTGGAGAAAGGAGAGTGCGAGCAAAACTTAAACCACAGATGCAGTTAGGCACTACTAAAGCTTGGGCTTATTTCTAGATCCTAGGGAAAAGTCTGACAATA
This sequence comes from Sagittarius serpentarius, assembly GCA_034782735.1. Taxonomy (NCBI): domain Eukaryota; kingdom Metazoa; phylum Chordata; class Aves; order Accipitriformes; family Sagittariidae; genus Sagittarius; species Sagittarius serpentarius. The sequence continues at coordinate 7,651,101 of JAVKLA010000002.1, forward strand.
ACCTGGTGATGATTTGCTGCTTCTCTGTATATTCGCATGTAAGGTCATGCCTTATGGGGAAAAAAAGTAGTTCCAAACTACTGATAGAAACTACCATTTAAAATGTGATACAATATTAATGTGAACTACTTAGTGCTACCACTTTTAGCTGTCTTCCATGCTATTTCTTTCCTTTGATATTTAGGCTGCTGCCTTTTTATTAAATCTCTCTGCATCCTTTTCCATTTGACTGTATGTGATACTGTGGTACTCTGATGGCAGCTGCACGTTAAAGCAGTGTGTAAGCGCTGGGGAGAGCTGCTCTCGGGACAAGCTGAGCCTTCCTGGTGCTGCTCTTCTTGCTTGTGTGCGGGTTCGCATTGCTTTTGGAAAAGAACCCTTTGGCCTAGTAGTGTGTGTGGCTCAATCTCAGTCAGCAGTCACTGACTTTATAAAGCCTGCTGTTTTGCAAACTGTGTGCACATTTTCCGTGTATCCCATGGCTTTGTGAGCTTTGTCCTCTGCTGATTGAATTTACTGGGTCTGATGCCATAGCTTCCAATGCGAAGCTTGATTGTTTTCCCACTCTCATTTCTTACACATTTTTTGTAGCTTACTCTATTACCTGATACTAAACCACATTCTGTATAGCTTTGTGAAGAATGTAATTCTCTATTTATTTTGATACCGTACCTTTTTGTCTGTCCTGCCAGTTCCTTTTTCCAAGTGTAATATCACAAATAGCTGATGAATACACTGAAGGAAATTATGCTTCTCTCTTGGTCTTCTGTTTTCTCCAATAACTCGACCATCAGCTGATTTTTTTCAGTCACATGTTCTATAACAATTTCCAAAAATTAATTGGTTCCTTCATTTTCTCAGTGCTTCCAGATCACTGCTTCCATTGTACAAATATAAAATTGACAAGGTTCATGCAAACTAGGCTGGTTTAAAATTATTATTTTACTGAAGCTCATGTAAGGTTGTTCATGTTCAAGAAAATTGCTGAGATTGTGTGTTTTCAGACATATTTACCTCTGCTGTACTATATTTAAAAGCATTGTTTTAATTCAAGTTTGCAACTTTTCTTCAGTGTTGTTAGCAGTGACAGAGCTGCATCAGTGATAGCAATAGCTGGAGACTTAATAGAAAACACTCATAAAGCCTACAAGTTCTATGCTGTCTGCAGTAGTAAAATGGGTCTAGTTTTGGTGCAAGGTAATTTAACTTGAGATAAAAATCCAGTTGGTCCTTGGTGTTTATGTCAGTCAGGTTGAGATGAGGTTAACCTGTAGGCCTGACTCCGTTTGCAGTAGACATTATGCATTAAATCTGTGTCTTCATTAGTTTTTGTTGCGTTTTGCCCCTAGTAGATGCAGTGAAGTTTGTGGAAAAATGTAATCTGAGACTAGTTTAATGAGCACTTTTAGCCAATCCAGCTTAAAATAAGAACCTTGTGCTCCCTGATTCCATTTGTAGTTCCCACGCCTATGCCTGGTGTTGGTACAAGTGCTTGACTATTTACATGAGGAAACAATTTGGCAGACACACTTTTGTGTTTGTACAGTTGCATAGGTCATTTGCTAGTGCAGAAGTGTGTCCACACAGAAGTTGCACCTCTCTAAATTGCTAATGTCCCATTTCAAAACGCTGGAGTACAGCCAAAGTATTCAGAGTACCTAAATTTTCGTATTTAATCTGTAAAATTATGCATTATTTTAATCTGCAAAATACTTGATAATAGTAAATTGCTTGTATTCTGATTAATATGACTTGATCCCATAGCATGCACGACAGCAGTGTAGCTAAATCACATTGTTTGGAATTATGATATTAAAAAATGAGGAGAGTACACAGAATTGCCATTTTGTTGGTCACATCTTCCTTGATAGCATACTCTAACTTCTCAGTGTAAAATGTGTTAATTCTAGCATCACTAATTTCAGTATTGCATAAACAAAAATCAAAGTATAAAAAGGCAGGAGGGCAGAACTCCATTAGCATTATCTGCCAGGCCACAGAAAATAGGTTTGGGTCTGGAGAGCAGATTTATAACCGAATTAATAGCATCGATCTAGACTGGATGTAAATTTGTTTGTGAGTGCATCCATAGAACCTAACTACTGTTCAAATCAGCTGGAAAAAAACAGATTTTGATTTCCAGTGGTACAGCTTAAAATGTCACAAGTTTTCAGTTGCATCCTGAAATAGTAGTCTCTAGTGTGGGGAGAGAATATCTATGTAGAAGTCAGTTAAGCATGGTGACTAACAGACCAAAAGGGACTATTGAGACATGCAGCCGACAAGCTGCGTAACATAGTGTGTGCAGAACATCACTGAATACTTACTGCATCAGGCTCACAGCTTCCATTTGAGTAACAGCATATGCGCAGGTTTGAATTAAAAGTCTGTAAAGGATGGCAAATCCACTGTACCCAATTTAATAGTTCAGGTCATAATTGGTCTCACTAGTAATAGTTGCGCTGTGGGAGTGTAATTTTTGCGTCCTTAGCTTCCAATAACTGCATCTCATTTAGGATAATTGGTTTTTTTCTGCTAGATTTAGAAATGTCTGCCATCTGAAATCCCTTCTGTGTGTAGTCACGCGCAAAACCCCATGAAATTACCTTCTAATTTTTGAGGGCAGTGCAATTCTTTTAATAGTTCAGAGGCAAGTCAGTTGACATAATTTGTGTGTGCTTTTATATAATGACTAGATCAAGGAATATAATTCAATGAAAGAAAATTATTGTGGAAGTTGGAATTTGAATAGATGATTTTCAGTTATTTAATGCTTATGGGAAATGTAGTAACCTTTTTGATGCTTATTGTGCTTTCCTGCAGGGCAGCAAAGGACATTACAGATATCACTGGCAGAGCCACAATGTCAAGCACAGTGGAGTGGATGATATGGTCCTGCTTTCCAAAATCACAGAGGATTCCATAGTGGAGAACCTAAGGAAACGATACATGGATGATTATATTTTTGTATCCTTGATAGTGTTGTTTTTAGCCCTGCGGACTTGCTGAGCCAATGTGAAACTAATTACATGCATGTATTCTATTTAAGCAGATTACTCAAAGATGCTGAGCATTTCATGTGGCTGTTCACCTGAGATTACACGAAATGCTTTGTAAACTGAGCTAATTACAAGGGTTGAAATTAAGATCCGAAAAATTATTTTAAGGTATTCTTTTTGATATTTGGAATTGTTCTTGTCATTGTTGAAGACAGGCCTGTAGCTCCGTATATTTATACAGCCATGTGACCCCTGAAGCTACTGCAGTAATGCTACTTCTAACAGCAAGAATTAGTGGGTTTAAGGCATATATGTCTTGATACTATGTTGTCTTCTATACCTCCCAAATTCTAATGCTTTCAAAATAGCATTTCTTCTGTGATGTAACCCCATGTACAACTTACTCTGGAATTGTTAATACTGTGAATCATGGGCTGATGGAAACAGGTGAATATAATATGTGAACATTGTAAATCTACAGTGTTTGCACTTTACATTTTTTTTTTTCTGTGGTTAATGGAAACATGAAAGGTTTAAATACCTGAACATATAACCTAACAAGAAAAACAGATTTTGGCATCAAAGGTTTGCTTTTTTTTTTATTATTATTATTTATATCATATAAAAGGAATTCCTTGAGATAAGAATAGTCATTATTTCATTTTTAGCTTTCACAATGTAACATGAGCTGCAATAAGAGTTTGGTGTTAACACTAGTCAATATGATTATGTACTAGAAAGTGATACTGTTTCTTCTTCTTCTGTAGCCAGGTTTTCATACTTCCTAGTTGTATCTGGAGAATAGTTTCCTTGAAAAGTTTAACTTTTTTTAGCAGAAAGGGAAGGAAGTATAATATCTCCTGGCTGTTTTCCTATATTCAGAAGGTTAAGAGCTAAGTAGCAGCTCAATTTAGCAAGGGCTGATAGAGGAAAATTAATGTTGCGGTTGTGCTGACATTTCCATCCCGAACTGCAGAGGTTTTTAAGACGTGTGTGTGCGCGCACATGGTTTTGGATCCTCTGTTCCATAAAGTACCACACCATTATTAAATTTGCCTTGTAAAAACGTGATAAAGCTGCACAATATTTGTCAGACTATAGTACTGGGGCAAACTATAGCGCTCTTCCTGTTAGTAACACGAGTGCTTTTGTCCCTGTGGAACGCTGCATCTTCCATGCAGTACAATCACAGTCTTCAGTGCTCTGTGCTGAAGAAAGTTTTATGCTTTTTTTTCTTATAAAAATAAGTGAGATTGACATGGAGATGGTCTTTGTACGGAAGCAGGAATAAGTATGTTTTCCAAGGGGGCTTGTGGTCACACAAGGGGTCAGAGTCTTCTTTTAAAGCATTATCATTCCTTTGTGTGGGGAGAAAAGACTCCTTTTGCAGTTCTGCGAAGGCTTTTCATTCTAAAATGGAGATCATCTCTTGAATCTTTCAGTTGTTTGTATGCCCACCCATGAATGAACATTTCTCTGTGCTACGTTGCGTAGAGATTACTGAATCATCCCAGAAAATGCTGGTATTGTTTACCAACAGAAAACTCTCACTTTGGATGTTTATGCTGACACAATGAATGCTTGATTTATTATATTTGAGACCCAGATGTTGTCACTCTTCTTTGAATTAAACTAAAAAAATGTATGAAGAAAGCATTGCAAATTGACAGTACAGAAATTATGTTCACTGAGTTATACTTCTTCTCTAACATGTTACCATTTTGTGCTGTGGCACCACAATAATAGATTCTTACACAGGATAATCCAGCGGGACAAATTTGTTAATTTTCCTACTTTTGTAGAGAAAGTTTAGATAGTAAGTTTGCCTATGAACAATTCCAGATTGTTAAATGAAACCTACAGTACAACATTTGGACTTATTGACACGGGTATGCAGCTAACTCCCAGCTCAGTGAACCAGTCCTGCCTGTAAAGTAGTATCAGTTGCTTCGTATATGTATACTGCAATTCTAATTCCAGAGGTTTCTAAAGTATTTTGTAAATGTCGTACATGTGCAGCTGAATGCAGAATGGTGAAATACTAACATTCAAAATGTTGCAAAAAAGCTTTCTACAACTAATAATAGCTTGAAACCAAATGTCGTCTTACAGGGCAGCCTGCAGGGTAAGACTCCTAGGGACTGTTGATAGTTACACTCGTACACTGATAACACCACATACTGAATTACCTAATCCCCTTAGCTCCTCCACTAGTTACATGCAGCTGAGCAGCTGTCGGGTTAAGCTCAGTAGTGGCTGTTTCCATCTGACTGTGCATGTTCAGCGCTATCCCTGTGAGATCAGAATGTGTCACTATACTATATTATGCAAAGGTCAAAACGATCTTTTCTAATACTGACAATATGACCTCCTCACTTGCAAAAGAGTAAAACAGTTTAAATATGCCGTTTCCTTTTTATATTTTTATTCAAGGTGTGTCGTGTTTGGTCCCCTAATACATGTTTCTGTACTTGGCTTGTCCTAACATAAATATTTTGATAATATGAAAGTATCCCATTGAATGATACGTTTATATTCTTGTAAGCCTGCTATTTTCATTTTTATTAATAATTGTTGTAAGCTGTGGGGTTTTGACTATTATTTGAAGCTGTGCTGTATTATGTAATAGATGGAAAAATTACTTGGCGGTCACTAGTGGTAAGATAATACTTTATGGAACTGTAGTTACCTTAACTTCTTTTGAATACAGACATACATTGGCTCTGTATTAATCTCTGTGAATCCTTTCAAGCAAATGCCATATTTTGGGGAAAAGGAAATTGAAATGTACCAAGGAGCAGTAAGTAAAGCGGTCTAAAATGTACAGTATTCAGGGGCATGTAAATATTTTTCCACTCAGTTAAACTCTTGGAAACATTTGTTTCTGGGTTTTGGTAGCCTGGGAGGACTTGGCTGATATCCATTACCATGTATTGAGTCTTCAGATTGAATTCTCTGGAACACAGGATTCGTATTTCAAGAAAATGCTTGTGTTGATTAATCTATATCGGGTTTCTCTCTTTGACGTGTCCCTCCTCCTGCAAAGGCAGTTTTTAAGCTCTTGTATGCTTGAAGTGTGGTGCACAATACAAAATGGCCATTAGTGCATTTGGAGACTATGACTTGAGAACTCTCAAACTCGACAAGAACGATAAAAAAAAAGGAGATGCCAAAATTAGATGCTGCTTTTGAAAATATAACTTGAAGAGTGAGTCAGCACAAGGACATTAGGGACTTAAAATTTAGTTTTCTGCTCTGCTCACGTTGGGCATGTCCATAGATTTGGGAAACCATTTAATTTGAAGGGACTCAGTGGATGAAAATGAAACATACAGCACCAAGCTCTGTGTAGCGGTTTAGGTAGTTTATTGTTAGTGTATGACAACTGGTAGAATGGACTTAAATTATGTGAGTTTCTCTTGGACAAGTAATATATTTCGAGCACAGACCATTTTTAGAACAGGGTGTTTACGATAGTTTAGGAGAAAATTATGGATGAGAGAAAGATCAGTAACAAAATCCAGAGGCTTTGGTTTGTTTTTATTAAATGAACAAAAAAAATTCCTGGGGAAAATTCAGTATGAAGTGGGATTCAGAATTGTTTTTCCAGGAAAATAATTCTTCCAATTTAAATAAAAAATTTACATTGCTCTTTCTGCGTTGTTCAGTGCTGTGTTGAAAAATTCTCTCTGTTTCCCCTCCTAGGCACAATATGAAAACCCGCCACATATTTATGCTCTTGCAGACAGCATGTACAGAAACATGATTATTGACAGAGAAAATCAGTGTGTCATTATTAGGTAAGAAAAAGATCTGAAAAAAAATGCTTTATCATCATTTTTCGGTGTTTTAACTTCAAGAAGCAGAAAAGTTTATTTTTTATTATATCAATAAAAGTTTCTGTGTCCATGACCACTGAACATTTTGGAGTTTTCTAGGATAGCAAAGTACTTTCTGACCCTCCCTTTTGTTTTCCAGTGAAATCTTGGTGATAGCTTAACCACAAGAAATCTCTTTCTCACCTAGCCAGCTTCATGCCCAATACCAAAACTGCAGCAGCTTGAATGACTGCATGAGAGATGGATTAACAACTATAGCAGCCACAGATACTGTTAAATCCAACATTCTCGCATTGACTGCATTTATTGTACTCTGGTTTTAGTACTATTTCTCCCCCCCACCCCCCCACCCCCGCCCTGTTAAAAATAAATATACTGTTGTTCCTTCTGGAATTTTGCTTGCATTCAGTCAGAGACAAAAGGAGGATGGGGATACTGGAAAATTAATTTTGTCTTCACTATTAATCTATTTTTTTAATTAGTAGGCTGAGGGAATTAACTGTAGAATTGTTACTGAACTTTTTTAATGACATGCATTACTTAAGTCACAGTCAAAGTGAGTTTTGCGTCCAGAGGTATGTTTGTTCTTGTCTGTGAGATTATAGATGGTGTATGATAAAAGAAAGTGTGCAGAGAGCAAGAACTGCATGATATTTGAGCTGGTACACTGTACCTCTTCTGACTTTCCTTCTTACACAGAAAACCCCAGGGGCTCACTGTAGTGCACCTGGAACTGCATTTTACCTGTGGCAGTGGTCTGCAAAGTGGGGTGCATGCGTCACAGAGGCTGTGCAGTGCAGTCCACTGGGATACGGGAAGAAAATATTAGACCTTCTGTAGTAGATGTATGTAATTTATGAATAGATAAATTATATACATACATTGGGAATGTGTGCTCAGACTTTTTTTTTAATGATGGTGTGTGTGATCAAGTGTTTGGTGACCACTGGCATACGAGACTTTCCCCAAGAACAAGGGCAAGGAAAGAGGAGAAAAATAAAAAATAATTTGAAGGGAAACTGTCATTAGTTTATTAATAACAGCTTTTCTTTAGGTTTCTGACATTTCTCTGTGGAACATGCTGAGAGCCAGCAATATGAATTTAACTGCTGTTGAATTTAACAAAAGAGATTTCAAGACTTGAGTGTTTCCTTTGTCCGGGGGGCCCTCTGGTCTTCTCCCTGGGGTGTCTGTGCGCCCTGCAGCGCCACAGCCCAAGGGGCAGGGTGTCAGTGGGGATCAGATCAGATGCCTTGTAACTTAGTGCACTCAATCCCTTAGGCTGGAACCTGCAAGGAAATGGTGGATGGTCTCTGATGTTCAAGCTTAAATGCCCTTGCACCTGCCACTTACTAATTCCATATTGTTGCCAGGAGTATTATAAAGAACTGGGCCTAGTATGTGGGTCTTACTTGTGGAGGTGCTCCCTGTGCAAGCATTCCTGTACCCTACTGAATGATCCAGTTTTCATATTAATGTATCACTGATGCGCTGCTGTGAAACCTTGTGAGGAATAATTGTTTGAAAGTTACATTCACTGTTTTATTTCTTTGAATCTGTGCCTGGGGTCATTCACGCAGAGCTTTCCTGGGTGACATGTTACAGTGGAAAAGTGCATAGGTGTGTCCCTCTTAGTATCAGCAAACTGTATGTAGATATGTAGAAACTGTTGATTTTACATGTAGGAAGGTCAACTAGGTGTTAACAGTTCGCTACCCTCAGCTGTACTCCTGCAAGGGCCTCCCTGTTCCTGCACCCCTGGCTTACAGCATGGTGCCATGTGGAACAAAATGCCCAGAGCTCATATTCCTGTCTCATATACCTGAATTGTTCCCTGAGTTCAGTCTTCATTTTTGGAAAACTGATGCCTGTTGCCATGCTGAAGTTACTAGTCACGTTTAGTCAAATTCAGACCTGTTAGGAATGGGTAAAATTGGGATTTATTTTGCTTTTTGAACAGAGCCTGGGATGTTTCACCTGAAGCTAAATTTATAGTGAAAACCTTTAAACTGTGGTGAACTGTGATTAAAAAAACATATTTTTTGACCCATTGCTAATGCCCCAAAGTGCAGTGAATGCAGAGAGTCACATCTTCAGAGAGCTGAGATGCAGATCTGAGATGCAGACTTAGAGGTTTAAATTCACATGAGAATTCTTGTGCTTGAGTGATGGATGACACGCTCTTCAGAGTGTCTTCATTTTGTATGTGCAGAGTGAATTTTCTTTCAGTGTGTGCACCACCTATTCAAAATCTGCTGGAGTTAATTGAAATCTACTGTAAAACTGAAACAAGAAGAATCATGTTTGCCAGGGATATTTCAGAGAGTTCCTCTTCCTTTCTATACATATATTTTTCCTGTGATTATTCTGATTACAAACACTGTAAAAACTGCAGACTAGACATACAGGTAGTTTTCATGATGGTATTTGATTTTTTTTTTGGACACTTAGAAATTATTTTTGTGAGTAACTCGGCCATTCACAAAATTGATTTTGTTTGGTTGATATTTTAATCCTTTCGACCACACTTCATTTAAACTGTTTGATGCATCCTGTATTTCCTGATTTTAATGTCATCACTATTTCTGATGCCTAGAGCTGGCTTAAGAATGAAGTTTCTTGAAGTTTGGAATACGATTGCTTACGTTTCATTTCATAGACCAGAAGAAGGCACTGAAATTGCTGGCAGACGAGAAGCTCCCAAGATACTGAAGCTCTTGAGTGAAATGAATGTTTTAGCTGGCTTCATGTCTACTACCACACCATCAGTTTCACTTAATAGCTGCCAAGGACTTTACCGTTTCCGCCCCTGAACTGGTGAACCTCAAAAAATTGAGATGTAGTTCTGTCTTCAGTTCCACAGAAGTCTGCTGAACCTCAGCAGTTTCACATGAACCTTGTGCGTTTCAATGAACCATAGTTTTTGCCAGAAAAATTTGTCCTGTAGAACATGAGTGATGATAATGTTGTGGTTATTATGAGGTGCCTCTTTGCTTCTCTACTTCACAACTAGTCTGAATTTGGAGTGACTTGACGGAAAAACACTGGTGAAACAGAAGGAACACAGCAGGCTAGTACAGAAAATAAAAATAATCTTTTTATGTGATAATACTAATTTAAAAAGAAAAAGTGTTACCAAACAACTTTTCCAGGGCCAGGGAAGCCTGTTTCACTAGTGGAGTACTTGCAGCATATATCTGTATGCATTAAGAAAATTACATGTATGCATGTCTAATTATAGCTGAGGAGCCGTGAGCTATTTTGAATGGCTGTTAGCAGTGTAAACAATGAGGTTATTCATGGGCTGGATTCTGGCTGGGCTGAACGCAGGTGCAGAGCGCGTGCTTAGGTGGGAGGAGGGAGCAGTACCCGCAGTCGTCTTCCTTCTCTTTGTATGCGCTGGGCAGAATTACAGAGGAAGTTTACGCATATGAGTAAGGCAGTTACGCTGAAGTTTGATTTCTCATTAAGTTTTTATGTTTTACTGAGGCATGATACTTAATTTAAGCCTCTATTGAACCAAGCTCATGAACGTCTATGACAGCAGACTGTTCACATTTCTTCCTCACTTGAAATGGCAGCCATTCCAAACTATCAACAAGTTGTTGTCCAATCATCATTTTAATTACGAGGGACTGTCTATTGTGGCTTTTAATTCCTTCTGGACTATCATTGTCCTTTAATTAAGAAAGTGGAGGTTGTGGTTAGTATTTTTCTATTATGTAGCAATAAATGTGTTTCTTCAGAGTGTTCTTAAGGTTTTACCTTCCTATAAAGTTGAGGACTTTATTTTCACTTTCTTTCTATTATCTCTGCCAGGAGATGTTGCTTTAGAGCAGTTTTTCAGTCCTTCTTGTTTGTAATTTTAGTTTACGTTTTGCATCCATGTGGCAGCATTTGAGTATAGTAAGGCTATGTATGATGACTGCATACCTGAAAAGGCAATACATCTTAAATACTACAAATACATGTTAATGGAAAGATCATTTACCACCCCAACTGTTTTTAGTGGACAGGTCATCTCTATCTTAAGTCTATTAAGTTCAAAATTGAATATGAGATTTCTAGTCAGCTTCTGTATCTCGACTTTCCAGAAGACTCAAGTGACTGATTGTTCTAAAACATCTGTACAGAATCTTAATTGGAAATACGGCTGAATTTTAATGAAGAAGTGGTAGAAACATAAGTCTAATGCAGTAAGAAAAGTTAGTGAAAAGCTCTGATTCAGAAGGGAAAAATATTTCACTGAAGTTATGCTACTGAGGTTTCTCTGAAGATAATTAGAGAAAGTAAATTTTCTATGTAAATAAACTAAAAAGCTTATCCAAACACACCAGAGTATTTTACATATGCAGTGTTCTTTACTGGCAGATGCAAGAGTTCTTTATAAGTATTTGTTATTAAAATTTCTACATTGTCCTGGTGATGTAGGTAGGTATTACCTGTATTTTTCTACAACCAGGGATACTATATTAAATGTCACTCAGAAAATTAATTTTAGAGAGAAGGATGAGGCTGTGTGTCGGATCTTGCTCCTCTGCTCTACTCACTGATTATATTTCCTCTAGGAAGGAAGGAAGGAGCAAGCAAAAAATTTTCCCTCTGCATTTGTCGTCTTATTCTGATTTCAGCTAAGTGTTAATTGACTTTGCTGAACAAAATGCCACTTTTCTGAAGTAGCAAATAGTGCTAAAAGAAACAATATGTCTTTCAAAGCATTGTCTTTTTTGCTAGTGACTGAGACTATTTAATGTTTTTATTTCTAGTAAGAAAAGTCTCTGAGAAAATTGTCAGTACCACAATCCACTTACTTTAAGCTGTTATAATAATTTTTTCAACCTTTAAAAACCTCTGTACTTCCAACGTGCTTAAAACTACTAAGCTAGAAAATTATTCTTACATCTTCTTAAAATAGTTTTAATAGCAGCAGAGCAGTAAGATACATGTGAAGAAGCTTCTGTATCAGAATCATTTGGCAGGAATGCCACAATTTCCCTGTTACAGTTGACTACCTGAGCTTCACTGGGGGCAACATACCATCCAAGCAGATAAAGTTACTTCAATTCATAAATAATGCATCATCCCATTTTATTCTAGTTCAGTTGAAGCAATTTACTGGTCTCTGATCAATAAAAGCATAAAACTGAAATAAAGTGTGTTGCATGCGTACACCTAAAGCAAACTCTACAAGGCAGTCTTTTGGCCAAATTAATTTAATATAAAGGACCACTTATATCGAAACAGAGACTAACAATAAAATGGAATTGTATTCCTCCAGGTCAGTTTCCGTGGCAGACACTATGGAATGAGAAATATAAGCCACACTTAATTTGAACAACGAGGAGAAGGATAATTTATGCATCAAAGAAAATCTTACAGAAATGTGTTACATTTTTACTGCATGATAAATAATACCTGATCAAATTCAGTTAGTGTTTGGCCCCAGATCCTCCTCTGTATTCAGCTGAAAACTGCATATATAAACTGAAGAGCATGATTGGGTTTAGATTGGTTTGTCTGTCGTGTTTTACAACAGGATGAGCCAATTTACTGCGAGCAAATTTTGAAGTAATGATATTTTAATTATCAAACTATTGTTGATTTGAACTTCAAATACAGTTTGCCATCCAGCAAACTCTGTCCCTGTGAATGTAGTAGATGCCAATAATACATTCTTCTTGATGCTTAGGAAAAGATGGCTTGGAAAAATAAAAATCATGGTACGTACTTCACAGATGAGATGATCAAGAAGTATTTTTTCACCTTTTCAAGTTTCCTGTTCTGTAGAACTGCAGTCAGAAGACAAAAGCATGAAAACATTTCTGGGGGAAAAAAAAAAGGCCTTTCAGTATTTCTGTAGTGTTTGGAAGCTTTAAAGATGTAAAATGATATTTGCAGCATGGCAGTTTGGGGAGCTTTTTCAGAATTAAACCTTTGGAAATGACCCCATTACTCATGCTGATAAGGAGCTCAGAGTTGACATTCTCAGTAAGTCCTTTTCCTGTGCAGGACATGCTGATGTTTCTCTGGCAAATGTAGCTAAAATTTGTGCGGGAAAAGATGTGCATTTGATCCATATCCAGGAACAAGTAGGCGCAGGATAGAAGAGTCAGCAACATTCAGTGAAATTTTTCAGGAGCTCTAAAGATAGCACAGACTTTCACACAAGAAAAAAAATTTCAGATATCTTTATGACATTGAACCAACATCCATCTGTTGTGTTTTGGTATTAGTATAGTTGTCCAAGTCAGGGTGAAGTCATTAAGGTCGAAGCTGACTTGCACCAACGTTTATGTAAATCTGGAGGAATTCTGTTGAAATGAAGTTAGCTTTAAGGTATGAAGTAAAGTGTGACGTTGGATTGTCTAGCGTACCAATCTTCTTTCCCCTTTGAGAAGCTGACTAGTCACGAGAAGGCAAATCTACTGATGTTGTAAACATTATTCACCATTGAAGTGAAATATTATAATGGAAGGAAGGAATTGTGAAAGCTAGCATGGAATATTAAGACTTCTTGTACCCTGTGTCAAGAGGCATAGGAACAGGAAGGTAGTTCTTCCGTCATTCAGGATGTGATTAATAATGTCTCATTATTTCATTCAGGAACACCTAAAACAAAAGGCTCCTGAAATGAAGTAGGTATCTGGCATGCCATGCAAAGCTTGGATTTTCGAATGAGTTTTTGTGTTAAGATCCGAAATCCCACTAAATTAGATAGGAACTGAGTTCTTAACACACTTGTTCTCTTTTGAACATCTTGGTTTAAGTATATTTATTTCTCAATTTACATAGTTTTCTGACTTTGAAGTCCCACAGAGATCCTGGTGTCCATGCAAGATGATGTATTCAAAATTATTTATTCACAAATAATCCAAGTACCATGCTACAGTACTGTATCACAGTCTACATATTATCAGCTTATTCAATGGAAATACAGTGTATATTATTTATTGTTCATTGCTAAGGTCTTGGTTGAACAAGATAAACCTCAAATTACTCCATTCTAGAGTTACTTAAAAACTAACAGGTACATTTTTGTGTTCCTTTTTTCATAGTGGGGAAAGTGGTGCTGGAAAGACTGTAGCTGCTAAATATATCATGAGTTATATCTCAAAAATTTCAGGAGGTGGCCCTAAAGTACAGGTGAGTTGATACAGAGTAATACCGAAGCGTAAGTAAAGTCTAAAATTTACTTCAGAGGTAGCATGACAAAGGTATATCTTGGCAGAGACTGGCAGCCAAGAGGCACTCTGCTGAAGAAGCTTGTGGGTGAGCAGCTAAAAATGCATACGAGCCCTCAACAGCAGGGAGACAACTGAAGTGGACGGTGAACTGCTTGCTTGCAGATTCCTGGGCTGCCTGTGTGATGGGAGCCATATGAGGGAAATCCACAGACCCCGAATCATCTCTGCTGAAAGTTTTGTAGCCCTCATGCTGAATTATGTCTACAAGCATTTTTTTAGTTAAGGGGTAAAAGGTTCTTTAATTATTGTTCTTACTCAGATTAAGAACAACCATCAGTCTCCTTTTGGTAGGTGTGTGGGGTTTTTTTCCCCTTGTATTGGCATGCTGTTGAAAACCAAACTGGCTTTTTGGGGTTTTATTACTTCCATTAAATCTCTGATTTGTATGCATACATCAGAGAGCTAACAGCAGGAACATCATTTGCTTTATGAGGTTATCTAGTCAAAATTAGAGTATCTGAAAGCTAGCTGAAACAACAAATAGTCACTTTTGTTAATACCTATACTATCAATGTCTGCTCTATCTATCGAAAACTAGTAACTAAAGCTAATTGAGTGAATTAGCCGTAAGAATTCCCTTAATGACGTCACAATGTCATTCATTGACTGACAGGCAGTGGTAGCTAGGTAATAGCTGCTTTTACTAGTCCGCTCTTTTTGAGTGCTTACTGTTATTTTTTGCTTTATTGCAGTCTCTGATGTTGAGTATGTTCTTTCCGCTTAGTTTTGCGCAGCAGTGATACTGGAAACATTGCAGAGAATAATTCGGTAGCCAAGAGAGTGATCCAGAGAAAGTATGCATTGTGTTATTTTTGGAATAAATATAAATATACTTTATAAGTAAATATTTTGTTTTATTTAAGAGATTCCAGCTTTTTGTACAAAATTAAAAAACATTCTTAGTGATTACAGAGTAACAGTTAATAAAGTTGGTAAGTTGCCTTAAGCATTTCTTTTGAAATAAAATTCAGTCTTCTTTTCACAACCCAGCATGCATTGGGTTTGTTCCAAAGCTAATATCTTGTCCATACTTCCAACTCCTAGGATCAGCTAAAGAGACAATAGTAACACACTTTAATTGCTTCCTAAGACAGCTAGATAGCAGCATCATTGATCTCGAAACAGGTTGCTGAAGCACTTGCAGATTCTTAAATTTCATGCTGCTCTGACTTCATTGGTTGTGGTTGCAGACCCCCAAAATGTTTTAAGTGCTGATGTGTAAGAAGGAAATTGTTTAAAAGCAAGATGATTTAAAAAAACAGATCAATTTATTGGCTGTGTTGCTTGGGAGAACATGGAACAGAAGGACTAGTTTTTAGCCTCAGGGATTTTGTTCAATTTTGTAGGACTTTCTTCAAAAAATAGGAACTAGAAGCTCTGAAAAAAAGGTGGTTAGATTCTGTTCCTTATCTGATCAAGAGGATTTCTTACAGATGCAGGCTTTCTTGCTTTTTTAATATATAATTTAGATGTCATGGTTTTGTAGAAAGAACTTTAAAAATGTCTATTTCTGAATCTCTATTTCTCTCATTTCCTAAAACTTTAGCATGTTAAAGATATTATTCTACAGTCCAACCCTTTACTGGAGGCCTTTGGGAATGCAAAAACTGTACGGAACAACAACTCCAGCAGATTTGTAAGTCCCTCTACCTTTGAGATTACTTTATTCTTCCAACTTCTGTGCTGTTACGGAGACAGTATTCAGGACTATAATATAAATTGACTACAAATGAGCTAAATCTAAATAAATTATAAAGTGTGTTTTAAAACATAAACTATATGTTGAGATGCCTCCGTTCTATAGAGGTTGCGCGTTTGTTTCCCTTACAATATGTACCGGTCACAATTTATTTATAAAATGCTCAGTCTGCAGGCAAATAACTTGCCAGCAACAAACTGGCCAGTTTTCCAGACCAGTAAAATATATGCAGTAATATATGTTTAAAAAAAAAAATTGATAGCTTTTTAAAAATAGATGGAACCATCCTTAGAGTTGTTTGATGGGAAATGCCTTTACTAACACGTGCAGAAAGCAGGCAGGAATTATTTTCTGTCTGTCGTTATAAAATACTGAAGATAATACTGTGAAATGACTGTTCGCTAGCTAACATACTGTAGGTTCCGTTTTTAAAAGTTACACGTAGGCTTTACAGATTTGAGATTTGTTCCTCAGCCAGCGTTGAGTGTTAATGCAATTAATGTCTCCCTGAAAGAAAAAGATAATTGCTTTACCTTGCTTGCAAGCAGAACGCTATGATTGCTGTTGGTCGTAAATCTGCTAAATTTACTTCCTATATAGGTGAGCCTTATGGTTTCCTTTATACTAAGCAAGAGTCTCAGCAGTGAAAAGCCACTGAATTCCTCTTAACATTTGCATTAACGCATGACGTATTATTCCGAATCTAGTGCTGTGTAAATGCAGAAAGATAGATACGTGATAATTCAAGAACTTATGCTTCGGTTATACGTTAAGGCAGCTTGTGTCACTGCATCCATAAAGATTAAATATCCTAGTAACCCTCCTTGAGGTACGGTGCAAGTGCATGATTTCAGATTTGTATTTACTAATCATTCAACAGCTTTAATTATTTATTGCAGGGGAAATACTTTGAAATCCAATTTAGCCCAGGTGGAGAACCAGATGGAGGGAAAATCTCCAACTTCCTACTGGAAAAATCTCGAGTTGTAATGAGGAATCCTGGAGAGAGGAGTTTTCACATTTTTTACCAGGTCAGAAGTGTATAGGTCCTTTCCAAGTTATTTAAAATAACTAGGACCAGTTTTTCCTTTTGACTGAAAAGTAATTCTCAACGCAGTGAGATTACTGAATGCATACTCAAGAAGGTAATGTGGATATCACTGGGAAACTTGATAGCATGTTAAGACACTGTCTAACATAGACCTCCCTAGCTGCCTTGCAGCTCCGGAACAAAAGTGCTTCAATATTTCAAAGGCCTTGCTTGGAAATTCACTGTGAACTCCCATATGGAAAAGTCCCGTAGAGTATAATAGAAAATGAGAACTTTCCAGCAGATTTCTTTTTAAGCTGACCTGTATAATTACACCTTCTGCTCTGGAATTCCATAGCACAGCTGTGAAAGAGAGATCTGATTCTCAGTTTTCTTGGACATTTAGGATAATATCTATTTGTTGAATCCTCGAAGCAGCCCCCCTTTTTTTGTGTTTCAGAAGGCTTTTCTGGCCTTCACTGGCCGTTGACATGCAAGTTCCTTACCTGCTGAAGTGCTGTTGATCAAGCTCTAGAAAAGTAGAGTAAAGACAGTGCGTTGTAAGTGACTATAAGCAGCCTCACATAAAGTTGAAGTGCCATTGCCAGGACGGAAAGCTGAGTTGGATCTGGAACTGTTCCAGGAGCTGTGCGTTCTCCTCTTTGGAGGTATATGAACAATTTGCACTGTTCTGCTGATTTTCCTCTGTGGCTTGGAGAGGCTTTGTAACACAGGAGTTAAGAGTATGGGGTTTTGACTGTTCTGAGGTTAGTTTGTTCATTCCTTCCTGTTGCAGCCATGTCTCTGCACAACTGCGTAGACTTTTATGTAGGTCTGTGGAGCCTCTCCTCTGGCATCACAGAGAGTACAGGAACCTTTTTTAACTACTTTGTTACTTATTCTTGGCCTTGTTGGCCTAAATGATGCAAAGAGGTGTGACTTGGGCCATGCTTCAAATCAGCATAGTATTGGAGCAGTTCAAAACTTGCTTCACATATGCCATAATGGGCATAAAGGATACTTGGCTTAACAATTAGAGTCACAAATAATGCTTTTTTAGTATGTTCTTTCAACTCTGTTTACCTTTCAGCAGGCATGGAAAACACATTGCTCCTGAGGATTTAGATAATACATTGCAGATTGGAAAACCCCCTTTGCCTTATCTTTATGAGGTAAAGGTAATGGAAGGCATTCAAATCAGTCACAGTTTTTCCTTTTTATTAGATGTGAAAGTTAGAACTAAACCATTCATGGGAACGGGAATGAGAATCTGGTCTTTTGGGTTAAACAATTAACAAAACACAGGAAGGATACATACCTGGGACAGCACTAGCCTTATCTCTCCGAGTAATTTCAGGCTCAGTCACCTGTTTCTGACCTGCCTCGTCTCTGCTGAAGATTGGTGTATGATACCTAATTTGGGGATTTTTATTCTGCAGCTAATTGAAGGGGCCTCCTCAGAACAAAAAAGCAGTCTTGGCATTACCAGTATGGACTACTATTACTATCTGAGTCTCTCTGGCTCCTACAAAGTCGATGACATCAATGACAAATCAGATTTCCAAGAAACACTGGTGAGTTTTTTACTCTGTGATTTGCATAGTGGTGGATGTATGTTCATTTCACTGTCCCTTTGTAGCAAAGACACTGGTGTATTGATGTGGGAATGAGAAATTAATGTAGATATAACTTGTTTTAATTGTATTATAATTAAATATATATAATTATAAATATAATTAAATATATATACCCAGAGGAGGAGGCATGTTACCCTGAAGAGGTCCTCTGTTGCAGCCTAACAATCTTGAGAAGGTAGTTTTTATAGAAAGGCATTTTGTTTTCTGTTTGTCCTTTTTCAGAAGGGTGCAAATTCAATAACATTTAATTGAGGGCAAATAATCTGCAGTATGAAAAATGGGAAAATGCAAACACAGTGAGGAACTTCCATTAGAAGAAAACATAAAAGTGCCCTGTTTTAGCTGAATTCTTAGTGGTGACTGATCTTCCATGCCTACTTAAAACAGTGCAGCTGAAAGGCTGGAGAAAGGGACTTAGAAAGCATAGATCAGGGATATTGACCCAGTCCTGTTGCCAATTCGTTGCGTGACCTTTATGCAAGTCATGTCAACTTGCTGGTCTCTAGTATTAGAAATTTACTATTTAAAATAAGCATATTAACACATCTTATTTATATATGTAGCACATTTAAAGGCCTAAAAAAACCCTCTGGTACTGTTGTATTCTAGCTAATTTGGTATTTTAGAGAAACAGTCAGCTGAGAAGACATTCTATAAGTTACCATGTACTCTAGACTCCAAAACCCAATGTTGTGGATTACTTTGCAGTAAGTGGCTGAAGTTCACGGCCTAAGCCAGACAGACTGTGCTGCTTTATAGAGTCATTCAGTACAGCTTCACAGTTCTTTGTCTCAGTGGATAAACTGTCTGCGTAGAAGGAATAAAACCATTGTCTCTTAAGTTCATTTTTTCCCATTTTGCAATGAAACTATTTATTTTTAGTGTGACACTTAAGAGCAGGTGCTTATTTTCTAGTAACTTTAATTTTTCCAGAGTTTACTTTGCTAACACATCTTCTAAATAGTGTAGATGCTTCTGTATTTAACTAAAAAAATACAAAAATGCTGAAGTAGGACATTTGGTACCTTTTGAAACTTCAGTGCAGGCTGTAATGAAATTTGGTTGCCTTAGGTATTTGAACTGTTTGAAAAACTCAAATTTTTAACATCAAAATTTTAAAAGGACTTCTATGACAGGAGTCATTGAACAGATTCTTTGATGCAATTTTTTTTTTCTTCCCAGCATGCAATGAGTGTGATTGGGATCTTTGCAGAGGAACAAGCATTGGTGCTGCAGATAGTGGCAGGCATACTGCATTTGGGAAACATCAGTTTCAAAGAAGTTGGCAACTATGCAGCAGTGGAGAGTGAGGAGTGTAAGTACCTCTGGAAACTGTTACAGAATTAGCAGTGGGCTGAAACCCAGATGGCGTAAGGTGAACTGCAATCTTGAGCTGCTTATCCAAACACAGTGCCTCGTTCCTTATCGTGCAAGGCTGCTAATTTAGATTCTCTTTCAAAACCAGTGGTACTGAGGCCCATGTTTTGTCTTGTACAATGCCATGGACTTAATAGGAGTGCAATTTTGCATTTTGAATTTAAGAAATCCTTTTCCAGCCTTTGAGTATGAAATAACAGAAATTGTGAGAAATGCTTTCATGCACACTTGATCTCTGCTCCTTTCAATGCATCAGCACGCATTCATGAAAACACCTGTTTCTTATGTGGTTTGTCTGACCTCGTTGCCATGTGAAAGCAGCTGCCAACTTGTGGAGTATCCCCAGTCTCAGGTGCACAGTCAGCACTCAGGCATGTACGTACATGCATCCAGAAGAGGTGTCTTGAAAACAGAAATTCAGAATAGAATTGAAACGCAGAATTTACATACTACAGTTATGTTCCCTGTCTCAAATTTCTCAACCCATACTTCATTTTGGTACATCTACTGTGTAACTATTTCCTTATTATTTCCTTATCCACAATGCACTGTCCTTGCATCCTTCACATCTTGCTTGCTGTTTTGTATTAGCTAGGCCCACATCAGCAAGATGTTGAAAGATTAATGGATCTTAAGTTTTAAATGTTTTCGTTATGAGATATACCTTGCATCTAATGTTGATTTTATACTACTTTGATAGTTTAAGGACAGAGTGGATAAGTACAACATACATAGTAGCTTATATATGTCTGTCTGTTCTTGTAACTCTTATTTCAGAATGGTCCTTGTGTTTAGGAAAATTGCATTTGTTTAGTTTTAGGTAAGTTAAATATGAATAAAGTATCTTGTGTAGTCAGCTTCCCACTCAACTTTGTTAGTACTCTCCTGCTATTTGTTTTAAGAAATTGGGAAATAAAAATTAACTAATTTTTAACCTTGATTTCTTAATTTGAGAGAATAGTAAGTGAACCGAAAGAAAAACATTTTGTGCCATTTTATACCTCCAAAGAAAAGTATAGGATTTTTTTATATGTCTTATGATTCCAAATGAGCTGCTGTGCTTCCATGTAAATCACAGTATTAAATCTTTCAATGACGTTTAATAGCCAAACAAGATAAATAGTGTATTGTATCAGAAAGTAACTGAAAAGACATGAGTTGAAAATAAGTTGGTAAATGTAAATGTATTTCTGTGATGAGCCATGTGCGCCATATTTCTCTTGCTCACTGCGATATAAATATGGAAGTTCTGTATGAATAATACATTGAAAAATTAGCAGACAGAATGAATATAGAACTTATCCACAAACATACTGCATTTTAAAGAAGCCAGAGAAGAAATAGCAATGTCTAGTACAATTCCTGCATTATGAGGTTGCAAGTTGGGTTCATTTCTCTTTCCATTAATCCTCCCCTCAGTTTACTGTTTGTCCTAGCCAACTAAATAGTAAAGCGTTTATAGCCTGGATAGCCACAAAAGATTAAACACAATGAAAGACCACTGATAAGTCGTGCTTTGAGTAAGTCTGAAATAATAAAAAGTTTTATGAATTTGGTCAATAGTGTTCTTGTTATTATATAGCCAATTGCAGAAAAACTTGCAAAGGCCATTCTTCAAGACACCAAAAACACTACTGTCTTACTCTGAGTCAGAATCAAATCTATACAGACCATTCTTGACAGACATTTAGACAAATACTTCTTTAAAACTGCCAGTGATTACTGTCTGTTACAGTGCTTGATTATGTCAGTAGTTGAAAAAAACGTTCTCATTATTTATCCTAAATCTTCCTTGTTGCAAAACATGCCAAATATTACTTGTTATCTCCTGGATGGCAGAAAACAATTTAAACCATCCCTCTTTATGCTGGCATTGTATGGAAAGATTTGTTTCACGGTTTCTGAAAACCGATGAAGTGAACCTAGTCTTTTTCAGCTTTTCTTCACAAATCGTATTTAAAACTGTTCCACAGAACACTATTCATTACTCTTTGAGGATCATTTTTTCAATTACATGCATATCCTGCTTTATAGTAATTTCTAGATGGTAACTCTGTGGCCCCTAACTAGGGAAAATAAACAGGCATCTTAAGAATGTGAAGTTATATCAAGTCATGTCCAGCCATTCTTCCTTTACAGTAAATCTTTAGCACCATGAAGGGTTTCTGAGGTGTGCATGCTGGTTCTTACCATTATACTATCTTTATAAATTCTTACAGTAGTATTAGCTAAATACTTATTCCACCATGTTTACAGTATATGTGAGCATATTTGGTCTATAATTACCTACATTATTTTCCATTTTAAAGCATATGATGCTTGACCTTCTCATGTGCTCTTCAACTTGACTTCTCAGTGAGTTACCAGAGAAGTTGCTAGTGACTCAACTTTGGTTAGTTGTGTGGTTCCTAGTACCTTAGGGTAAATTTAATCAGCTTGCTGATGGTAATAAATCAGATTTCAGAAAGCTGGTGGTTATTTGTAGTTTTAAAAATAGTTTTGGATTAATGTACTGAAGGGTTTGGTGAAATCATGCTGTGACGTTACAGATGTGTAAAGCACAATTGGCTGCTGCCTTAGTGATTATTTTACATCCTCCTCACACCAGTTAAATAGATCTGAAAGCAATGGAACATGGAGGAAACACTGTTAGAGGATTATGTGGTTTAGCGGAGGTGCAGTACCAACTCCAAGAGCTGCCCTTGGGAGCTATTTCCGCATGCTTTCAAGCCGTTCCTCTTTTTCCATTCCTTAAGGTGTGTGACATCTGCAGCTAACATCTGCACCATGTGCTAAGAACGCAAAGAATACT
Organism: Sagittarius serpentarius; assembly: GCA_034782735.1. NCBI lineage: Eukaryota > Metazoa > Chordata > Aves > Accipitriformes > Sagittariidae > Sagittarius > Sagittarius serpentarius. The sequence goes on from JAVKLA010000002.1 coordinate 7,673,738, forward strand.
AGACTTGTGGCTGCTTACTGCACAGGAAGTTTTTTTTCTGCTTTACTTTTAAACAAGGGAAACCAGAATTTGCAAAGTACATGCAGAATAAGGGATTAAAAAACCAAAACCAAATAAATGGCAAGGCAATTGAAAAGTATTTGCAATATTCTAACGCAAAAGAAAGGGAAGGAATATTAGGAAGCAGATAGCATATTCTTTACCATATTTTAAACATTTCATGTTTTTACAGAGAATTTTCAATGGTGTCTGTTTTATTTAATGTGTGAGCTCTGTGTTTTATTTCCATCTCCTCCAAGAGTTGTTTGAACCACATAGTTCAAAACTATGACCTACGCCAGTTTACGAGTTTGAAGGACTGAAGGTACAGAAATAGCTGACTATTTTACTTCAGGGTGGTTTATCTTAATTGAAATCCATGTAAGTAGACTTGAAAATGTCCTTGGGGAGCTTAGGGAAATTTTAAAGACATAAATCACTTGTTTTCTTTTTAACCTGCATGTCCCATAAGGTTTATTACTGCTGACTTATTAGAGATACAGCTAATTTTTTTTCCCTTCATTCTGTATTGGTTTAGTCTGTAAGTCATAATCCAACAATCCCAATCTTTCTTGCAGTTCTGGCTTTCCCTGCTTTTCTCCTGGGAATTAACCAGGACCGCCTAAAGGAGAAACTGACCAGCAGACAGATGGACAGCAAGTGGGGAGGCAAATCTGAGTCCATTAATGTAACACTAAATGTGGAACAAGCCTGCTACACCAGGGATGCACTGGCCAAGGCCCTTCATTCCCGTGTTTTTGATTACTTGGTGGATGTAAGTTGGATTTGCTTGATTCTGCTGAAGTGTCAAAACAAGCGCAAGTACACTAGGAGTGTTCCTTGCAGTGCTTTTCTTGTCCATCATGTCTTTCACCCAGTACGTTTCTTTGCCTAAACCTTAGCAGCAGCACTGAGCAGTTGTTGTGGTTTAACCCCAGGCAGCAACTAAGCACCACGCAGCCGCTCACTCACTTCTCCCCCACCCAGTGGGATGGGGGAGAGAACTGGGAGGAAAAAAAAAAAAAAAGTAAAACTTGTGGGCTGAGATAAAACCAGTTTAATAGGACAGAAAAGGAAGATGATGATGATAATAAATGAATTAGATTATACAAAACAAGTGATGCACAATACAGTTGCTCACCACTCACTGACTGATGCCCAGCTAGTCCCCAAGACAACAGCCCCTGGCCAGCCTTCCCCCAGTTTCTATACTGGGCATGACGTCCCATGGTATGGAATACCCCTTTGGCCAGTTTGGGTCAGCTGTCCTGGCTGTGTCCCCTCCCAGCTTCTTGTGCCCCTCCAGCCTTCTTGCTGGCTGGGCAGGAGAAGCTGAAGAGTCCTTGACTTAGTCTAAACAGGACTGAGCAACAACTGAAACCATCAGGGTGTTATCAACATTCTTCTCATACTAAACCTAAAAAACAGCGCTGTACCAGCTACTAGGAAGACAATTAACTCTATCCCAGCTGAAACCAGGACAGCAATGCAGCGGGAGCATGACCACAGATATCAAATACAAGGCACTGATATGACAAATGCTACATTTTCTTTGACGAAAATGAGCTTTCAGCACTATATTTGCTCAGTCTCCTGCCACAACTGTCTCGTGATATTCTGACATCTCCTTTTTGTCAGCATCCACACTTCTGTGAGTCTTACTTTCTCCTACGTAGTTGAGCATTTTCAGATGAGCAGAATTGGTGGGTTATGGTCCCCTGCTGCCTCACCCCACTCTCCTGCAAAGAACCCCTTCAGTATCCCAGTGTTGTGGCATTTGAGCAAATGGTCAAATTCCATTCTCCATGCTAGAGTACTCTCTTGTTCAGAATGAGTCCCACGGCTGGATTGGTGGAGTAGAAACCTTACATTTGGCCACAGATGCTGGCAAGATGAAGCAGAATTCTCCTTCATGGTGGCACTGCTGGTGTCTCGGAAGCCTCCCTCATCATGACAGCTCTGTAATTCCCACTATGAGCCTGTACCAGCACTGACGCTGCAAAGTAGGGGAATACAGAAATAGGTGAAAAGATTCATGGTACCATCTGCAAAATGCATCAAATATCAGACTTAAAGCTGTTCCTTTTTTGTTGGCTCCTTTTCTTTAACTGAGCCAGTTACACCAAAGGGGAAAGATTATTACAAACAGTAGGCTCGCTAACCTGGAAAACAGGATAGTATACTGTTCGTTTCCTAGCTGTTAATAATACTTTATTAAAAAGTGAACGTAAAATACCCTATTACATATATTTGTATTCCATTGAAATATGTTTTTTTGAAGAAACACAATATTTTTATGTAAAGATTTAAGGATACGAATGTATCTTTTATATATATAAACTACACTTTGTTTTACATTTTGTTTCTGTTTTATTAGTCTATTAATAAGGCTATGGAGAAGGACCACGAAGAATATAACATTGGTGTCCTTGATATTTATGGCTTTGAAATATTCCAGGTAAGGCAATGCGATACTCGTGGTTTGAGCTGATCTGACCTGGGAGAGTTTTTTGTTATTTAGAGGGGAAAAAATCCAAAATGGAAAAAACTCAAATACTGTGGCCAGAATAAAAGCAAAAAAACCCACAACCCAGCTTCCTGGACATTGAGTTCTCACTGGTAATGTCTCACTTAAGAAACATGAAGTATTGAAGAAACTTCAAAGAAACTAGGTCATTGATCTTAAAAAAAAAAAAATAAAAAAAATTAAAAAATTCTGAGATTACACAGAATGTCTATAAAGTCAGCAACCCATCCATCATTGACAGTGTTTCTTTGAAGCTTATTGCCAGCACAAGAACTAAGAATTACTGTATATGAAGCAGGAGACTAATTTTTAAATCGTTTCCTTTTCTATAGAAAAATGGTTTTGAACAGTTCTGCATCAACTTTGTTAATGAAAAACTACAGCAGATTTTTATTGAACTGACACTGAAGGCAGAACAGGTAACCAGACGTATTATTTTTGAATTCATAAATGAGCTATTGCTTTTTCAGTTGGTGGAAAAATTGGGATTTCATCATCTGCTAACAATAAAATTTGCCTTGTCAAGACAAAGGAAAAAAAACCCTTTGTTGTTAGCTAACCCTAAAACTGTAAACCACATCAGCTACAGACATTTATTCTCCAATATAGTGGTGCAGAAGTGAGTCCATCATACGGTGTACTAATGCAGTCATATGACCCTGCCCAGGCTTGCTGCATATTCTGACTCACTTACAGAAATGGAAAACTGCAAGTGGGTTCTATCCCTTTGTGCTTTCGTTGGATACAACACACAGATAAATGGAAATACTTTTCTTCGTTTCCTCCACACCATTTAAAAAAAAAAAAGAATATATGTATATGAATGAAATAGATTACAGAGACAAATGCAAAAATAATTCTGAAAGTATTTGCAGTTCTCTGCTGACAGTCTTACTGCAAAATCTCATTTTACATGAATGTGAGCTTCTGCATGCCAGAGCAGACAGAATGCAGCTGAGACAGAAGCATTGTGTACAGTATGAGCTCAGGCCTGGCACCAACTTTAGGACGATGTTCTCAGGAGTGCACATACACAATTGTCTTTATATAAAAGTAACTGATCAGTGCAGTTGAGCACACAAATGACCTGCTAAGTGTCTAGCTGAACTCGTATGTATGCAACTGAGTGGGTCAATTTAATCAAATTTTAGTATGAATTTTTTCCCCAGTCAGTCTCTAGATGTCTTTATGCTTAAAGTAATTGTGTACAGAAATAAGAAGTGGAGCTGCGTCTCCATTTCATGTGCATTTCTAAATGTGTTGGTTTGGGGGTCTGATCCTTGATAACGCCTGTCACAATCTTAATTTTTAAAATAGATTAGGATATGGATGCTTAAGTGCACTGTCAAGATACTGTACATGTCACTTTGTTACTATTTGCGATGTGCTTTGACAATAAATGCACTGATAAAATATTCCTGCTCTTCTCAGTAACTACTCAAGGGCTATGAATGACAAAAGAATGTGTGGGGAGAACAGAGAAGGATTCCGATTCATCTCTTAGGCAGCAGAGAGCTGGATTTAACTACCATTAGGGTCGTCTTTCCCACCTCCCCCCAGTCATACATTTGACAAGTCTTTCTGAACATGAGTAATGCAGAGTTTGTGTATGTGTAGTGCATTGTAAATCTAGCGCTACGTCTACAGTGCAAAGGAGTATTTGCACCTTTCTTTTTACTTTACAGGAAGAATACGTCCAAGAAGGAATTAGATGGACACCAATAGATTACTTTAACAATAAAATAGTGTGTGACCTTATAGAGAACAAAGTGGTAAGTATTTAGAACAAACAGATGGAAAAAATAACAAGATTTTTCTCTAAAATATTTGAGCAACTGTTTTTCTGTCAACATTCCTAGGAAAAATGCAAATACTGTTGTTCAGTTACTGAGTCATACTAAGCCTATATATAAATCTTACATAAGATGTCTTCTAAGAGCTCTAAGATATATGTCATCCAAGACAGTGACCAAAAAGAGAACCGTAAGATAGCATGATTGATGTGTGGCCAAAAAACATAAAGATGGGAATAATTAAAATTTTATCCACCTAAATTTATCATTGATTTCATGACATATTCTGCTTTACATCAGATAAGGCTCTCTGTGTGTCCCCTGAGAGATGTATTTCAGTTTGGGGAAGCTACAATACCAGCTTCCTTTGAGGTACTGTTGCAAATTAAGCAGAAACAAGTGAGGAGGAAGTATTAGGAAGTGTTGTAGAGGAAATAAATTTTGTGTCTTTGCCCCACAGAATGTTCTGCAGTTTAAAGTCTTTATGTTCTGATATGTGGTGACAACAAAGGTTGAGCTGCCCTTTAGGACAGAAGTAGGTTGTTTTTCAGCTAGTTCTTTGTTCTCATGTAAGCCAGGTAATTTTAACAGTAGTTCAAGTACTACAGTGACTTGCTCTTAAATGCGCATGAGGTTTTGCCCATCTCCTATCTGTATTGGGATAACCAGGAAGAGGATAGGATTTCTGTCACAATCGTGGATATTTAGCTCTAAGTTTGTCAAACTGCAGCACGTGGGTTTAAATACTTACCTCAGACATGGGTTTATTTTTTGGTGGACTGAGAAAGAAGATTGCTTTGTGAAGGAATTAAAAACTAAAACAAACGTTGGGCATTTTTGGGTTTTTGTTTTGTTTGGTTTTTTTTTTTTTTTAAACAGCAATCGTTTTCCCCATCATTTCCTGCTGTCACTATCATTACATGGAGTGACTCCCTCCTTAAACTATTTGCATGCTTGTGTACAAATTAATATCTCCTGATCACAGGGGGAATTCTTCCTGCTGTGACTTTGCTCTTAGTGTTTTGTAGCAAAGATAATTTTTTTGTTTGTTTGGAGGGAAAAACTGGCATAAATTTTTTTTCCTCACTTCTTTTGCTGTTTTTGTTACTCTTCTCCAATGCATTAGAATCCGCCAGGGATTATGAGCATTTTAGATGATGTGTGTGCCACAATGCATGCTGTGGGAGAAGGAGCTGACCAAACACTGCTTCAAAAACTCCAGATGCAGATTGGGACTCATGAACATTTCAACAGCTGGAACCAAGGATTTATCATTCACCATTATGCTGGAAAGGTAATGTGGAAAATCATCCCTGAATTCTGTGCAATGTATTTATAAAGAAGAAGAACAGTAATGAAAGGGAGGGGGAAGCCCTGTAGAGGGCTCTTTTGATTTTAAACAGCCAGGTTATCTCAGGAGACAGTGTCCTCCTTTAACAGCGTAGGGAGCTTAGAACAAATATGCCCTAACGTATGTCCCTCACTTAGGAGAGATGAGTCTGGGCCTTACTGCTATCAAACTTACTAACCAGAACTTAATAATAAATGTAATAAATAAATGCCCCATGTCTTTTAGTAATGATAATCTTAATTGTTGGTTATAGTAGTGGTTATTGGAAAAAATTCAGATATAAAAATGATCCTTAGGTGGTGATATACCAATAAAACTGGGAATAGAATGTACAGTTCTGTCTTCTTTGGGTATATTTTTCAGACCATTCATGACTTCCTGCAGTTAATAACAGTAAGCCCTTATTATGCAAAAATTTTTCTTCAATAAAATTCAGTATTGAATTCACTTGTGTCATATTCTGTTCACTAGCAACATAAGTCTTTTTCACTGAATTTAAAGATATGGATGAAATTCCTTTATGTTTGTTGTGAAAGAGTTAACTAATAATATAGGCAAGGATTTAGTGATCATTGTAGTATCTTTAAGTTATACCAGACTAACCAAAAAGTTAGTTCAGAACAGCTACTGATGAGGACAGAATTTAAATTTTCTTTAATTATTGGGTTCTGAACTTACCACAAACAATCAATTTCCACCTTGGCCCAGGTATCTTATGATATGGATGGATTCTGCGAGAGAAATCGGGATGTTCTTTTCATGGACTTGATTGAACTCATGCAGAGCAGTGATTTGTACGTAAGCAAAACTTGCTTAAAGCTAGGAATGACGTGTTAGTTCAGATGGATGCCGAGGGCCTGACTTCTCTGCTTCGCAACTTGTGAACTCATTTGTGTAAAAGTGGAAACAGAACATCACTGCAGTAGAACAGTATCACTTGCATTATACTGACCTTCATTTTCTGCAAATCTGAATAAGTAAGGTACTGCAGTGTCAGAATCAAATGGTATAATGACAGCCATTTGTTTTGGCCTCAACGAAGGCCATCAGTGATTTGGCATTGTCTCAGAACAGGCGCAGTTTTAACATACAAAGCAACGGGGTTTTTTGTTATGTAGTTTAATTAATTGATGCTTACTTTTTAAGAAGTGTGCATTTCTTCGAGTCTAGAAGTCTGGTATCATGTCTTCCAAGGCTCGCTAAAATAGCAAGGGATCTCTATGAGGAACGAAGCTCATGGAATATACTAATCTTAAAACAGATTTGATATTACTCCAAATTAATAGACATAGCTATTTATATTCTGCCCAACTATCAACTTTCACAGCATATTCCTTGCATTGAATTGTATTTCTATGCCAACACTATTTTATTAATTCTTTCCTAGGCCTTTTATAAAGGCTCTGTTTCCTGAAAATCTTCAAGTGGACAAGAAGGGCCGTCCTACCACCGCGGGCAGTAAAATCAAAGTATGTCTAGTTTTGCTGTGCTAGTATGTGCGTATATGGGTGTGTGTTTGTGTATGGATACCTACATTAAAAAAAAACCAAACAACTCAAAAAAACCCCAACCCCCCCCCCAAAAAACAGTCTTTGCTGTACAGTCTTTGCTTTTTTTTACTGTCCAGACATTTGTAAAGGCAGACATCAGGAGTATCTTGATTGCAAAGCAATTCATTGTTTCAGCTGTTAGAATCATGTTTTGCCCAGCATCACTGATCATTAAATGTTTTGTTCAGCTGCATTCTACAGCAGTGAATTTTCCAAACGAGCAATTGATGGTAGTGATAATAGTACTTGCATGTGCGTAATGAATGAGCCCCTTCACTCAGCCACTTGATGTCCTCCAATTAACTACAGATAACTGGTCTCTTTATAGTGCAGAAATGCAGTGGGGCCTAATCCAACGCCCACTGAAGTCAACAGAAGTCTTTCTACTGACCGTAATGTGCATTGAATACGGCAGGCATTAGAAGGCAAGCATCTTTTTGGAGACTGGTTCCAAAATATATGCTTAGATTACACACTTGCAGACTTCGAAAATCGGTATTTTATCAACCTCTTTCCTCATATTTCACCCTGACAGTCAAGTTCTCCTGATACATTCCTTGTCACTCCATATTTTTATATAATAGTTTAAAAATAGATTACATAGCTGGAGAAAATGGTGCCTTCTATTTACTGATAAATTTTTCATGAGGTGCATATTATCCCAAGAAACTTGGATTGTTCTGGAGAAAGACCAAAGTCAGCTGGATCCTGTTAACTACATGATCAGCAGATGGTTGATAATTTTTAGAATTCTCACAGAATTTACCCTGTTGAGCTCAGATCCTGTTGTTTTCCCCTCAATTTTACAGAAACAAGCAAATGACCTTGTTGGCACCCTGATGAAGTGTACACCCCATTACATCCGCTGCATCAAACCAAATGAAACAAAGAAGTCTCGAGACTGGGAGGAGAGCAGGTATGGATAAGCAGAGTATGTGATGAGAAACAATGCTAGTAGTCAAAAAGAGCCACAAGAATTCATGACTTGTAATCATACAGCCTACAGACAAACAAAACTAGATACTCTAAAACCTTCAGAAATGAAATCTGGCATGACCTCTCCTAAACTTTGAATATAAGCTGTGGTCACTTGGTCTAAATCAGCAGTTAGGATATGCAGTTCTTAGCTGTTCTCATACCAGTTATGAATATAATCAACATTTGCATAACAGTAACACAGTCAACACACTAAAGACTCAGTTTTCCCTGCAGAATTTGCACACCAAATGCATTATACGTCAATTCCAAGTTTTGCTTTATGCTTTGGAACCAGCTTCTATTATGTAGCTAAAAAGACAGCAGGATGTATCTGCTTTTATCTACCAAACTTACCAAAAAGTCTCTATATCCAAGAATGTAGCAGGTTCCTTTTTCACTTCTCGACTAGGTTTCATTAGGCAACTCTTTAAAGAGAAGTCACTGGAATATCGTACCGCGTGCTTATATAGACATTAAATAGATGTCTAAATCATCAGTTGGGTTTATCACATCTGTTTTAAGGCATTTTTAACTATATGATGCTTTACAGCATCTTCCTATGATCTGAGAAAAGATACTCTTCGGTTTTGCACTGAGGCAGGTGATCTGTATGGTATGTATACTATGTGGGGTCCTAATATAGATAACATTTATTACTATATACTGAGTACTTTTGGTATTGTTAAAAGTGCTGATAAAGCAAGTGGTTATTTTCATCACAGTGAAACAACTTGCAGAGTTTGATAGAAAGCATTCTTGACCCTATCAACAACACACCAAAATTCACTTCCTGCCATTTGGCATGCAGACTAGCACAATTAGATGCAGATGTAGAGCACTTACAGAAGCCACAATTGGGACTGCATTTGAAAGTGTCATTTAGGTCTTGGCAGTAAATGTAGACCCTCTTTCTCTAGCTTTTCCACCCCTGAAAATGCTACTATACAGTGCTTAATTTTCCACCGACACTGGGGACCAAAGCAGGAAAGTAAGTGATCCTGGAAAAAGTATGTCTAAAACTTTTGACTATAAGTTGAGGGGCTTTAAAAATCAGTCATTTACATATGGGAAAACAGGCCTATTATTGTGGAAGGTGTTGCTAGGAAACCAGTGAAACAAACAAACAAAAACCTAGTCCTGAGAAAAGGCCAGCTTTCAGGAAACCCCTTTTGGAGCAAAAATGGGCACGATTTCTTCTTGTTTTCCCATAATGAGGATGATATTTGGCAAACGCGGCAGCTACTGATAACAAATGAATTACAAAGGCTTGTATACTATCAAACTCAGACACAAATGGAAGTAGTTCTTACAATGGTAATCCTTCATCTCTGTTTACAAATCCTAACATTTCTCTCCCATTTCCAACTACGGTTTCCCATACATTATCCTAGGACCTCACAGAGGGATACATATGCTGTAGCAGTTAGTGACATGTCTGGGGAAAAGAAATTTATATGCATATGACAGCTCAAACGTAAGCTTAATTTTATTGTTTCATGATTTTACTGTGAGAAAGTTCTGTGTTGAGGGAAATAAAAAACATAACTGAATTTATGTGATATTTTGCTGAATGTTTGTTTAGGGTTGGGGTTTTTTTTGTTTTCTTCTGTGATCACATACTGCTGTATCATACACATGCTGCCATAGTCAATGTGATGGGAGTAGTATATCTAATCTGCTTATTAGTAGCATGTTACTAGATGGTGAAAATGTTACTAAGAAAGGAAAAAACCCCTTCACAAAGCCTGTCTTACTTCATGCTTGCAGAAGCCACATCACTCCAGCTTTGTACTACTGTTGAATAATTCCAGAATATTTAGCACTGAAACGTAGACCTTGTGTAATATCTAAACCTTGTATAATACCTTAGTTATTCCAAAAATTGAGGTGTTCTTGAAATGTGTTTTTGTTCAGGTCCTGGCACAGCCACTTGGACTTGTATTCAAAATTGCTGCATTAGCTGAATTCCCAGACCCTGACCTGCTTGAGGTTGATGCCTGGAGGGAGATTTTCAGTGTGCCTTTTCTCAGAAAGAAAAGGGAAAACAGAAAAATGTCTCAAATTCTCTGTTGCTGGACACTAATACTGGCAGAACAGTAAGAAAATGGGAGTAATACTGTTGCTCCAGTGCATTATTCCAGATGTGAACAGGAGGGAAAGCTATAAACAGGAAAATGTATTTTTGTCCACCAACTTTCTACTGTACCAGAATTCTTGGAGTGCGTACAAAATATATGTTATTCCTTGAACACAGCAAGATTAAAATGTGCAGTATTTTTTATTATAAGCTAAAAGAGCAGTATCACCCATCATTTAGTTAGATACCTCTCGTAAGTGTTCTTTAAAAAGAAGAAATAATTGAAGGGCTTTTGTCGTTTGAAGCGTGGGATTTCAAAAGTTTTTTCCCTTTATACTGTGAGTCATGTGAAAAGAATGTCTCAACCAGAAAAAGGGTGGGGGGGGATCAATGGGCAATACGCTTTCTCTTGAAATTTAACATTTCAGAATAGCTAGAGAAATAACATTGAATTAACTGAGAGTTTTTCAGGATTGAAAAAATCTTTTGTAAAATCAGAGAAATAGTAAGCAAAACAAAATTAAATGGCTCCTTACAGGCTTACTTTTTTAATTATATGTAAATAAATATTCTTTTATACACTGTTGGTTAAACTTGCAGGACTAGAAATCTTAACAGCTTATATTTCTGACTGAAAGCTAAAGCTTCTATAATTTGCCCTATAAAAGAACAGCAACAGAAGCCCCTGGACACCACATTTCAGAGTTAAAAACTGACGTTGCCTCTTCCAGCCACATGACTTAAATGAGGAAATTAAGGACATGCAAAGGAAGACAGCAAGTCATACATTGTTAAGGAAACTAACTGAAATTCTTCAAATGAAATCTCAAAGCATTAAATAGTAGACTAGCAGGATATGTAAGAAGGAACATTAAATAATGGACCACAGCTCCAGAAAGAGGAAAAAGTGCCAAAAGGAAGGGTTTTTTTCTTTTGGGGTTTTTCTGCTTTGAGATTCATGGGGACATATCGGTGGCCTGTTTAGAACCTAAATGAACGTCGTTTGCATGAGGGAACTGTAGTGACATTTGGATAATGGTGTTTCAGTTCACATGTGCAGCAGAGTCCTTCGACAGCCATTAAACTTTCTGTGGGACTGGTACCAGCTCAGTTTTTGTTTGTAATTAAAGCATGCCATCAACAAGCTTACCAGGCATGCTTTGGCCAGTCTTGTACCTATCATCAATTCCTTCATTTGCAGCATGGTAAAAGTAGGAGGAATGCTAGCTTTTCATGAATATACTGGCCTGGCTTTCTCCAGAACCATCAAAAAAGAGCTGCTCTGTGTTACTGTTGATGTCTGAGCTATGTAAAACGTAGATGAAAACCTACAATGAAAGAACACAAAACAATGTTGCACTCCCTTCGATACCAGCTATGTAATTGTATAGGTAATAGTTACTTGGCCTTTTATGGGTAATAATATTACTTAAGAAATTTATGCATAAATTAGCAGGTGGGAAGTTAAACTAGGAAAAAATGCTAAGGTAAACTTCCCATGTATATTTCAGTACTGTACTCTACCTGCCTTGAATATTTTTCCTACCATGCAGTGTGCATGGTAATGTGCAAGAATTCATACACCTGTGCATGACTTTTAGAAGTCAATAGTCTTTAAACAGGATGCGGACTTTTAAGAATACCTCAATCCACAAATATGCTGAAATAAAATGGATTGTAAATCTTGCATTGTTTTTCTCCACAGGGTAAAACATCAGGTGGAATACTTAGGTCTGAAAGAAAATATTCGAGTAAGAAGAGCTGGCTATGCTTACAGGCGGGTTTTCAAGAAGTTTTTGCAGAGGTAGGGTAATATTCATTTTGAAGTATTACAGCACAGTTGTTTATATGATGAGGAGGAAAACAAGAAGTTGCAAATTTTGAAAGCTTTTCATTTCCCACTTACCCTTTCCATTTTCCCCCGTTTACCTTGCTTACAGTCTAAATTACACGAAGATTTGCAAGTGTCTGGCTTTGTGTCTTTGAAAGTCTTTTCATTTTTCTGTAAACTTCCCTAAGACCTCAGTTCTTTTTGTAGTGCTCTGAAAGGGTTCCTCAAAGTTAAAAAGAGTTAAGGGAACTTAGAGTTATGAGCTGCAGAGCCTGGAATCTGAGTGTCTAGCTGCTAGCCTTTGTTTAAAATGTTACTGCTCTAGCTCTCCCAACTCTTCTTTCCCAATGACAGAAGATAGGTAAAGAAATACACGCCTTCCATTCAGCTGTTTCAGTATATAGAGTAACCTTAGCTTAAATTGCTCATTGTATTCTTCCACTGGTGTTCAAACAGCTGGGAATGGTTACAACTCAAACCACTGCAGCTGCTCACTGAATGAAAGCAAGTCAGAGCTCTGCAAGACCCATCCTTTTTTCAGTGTCTTAGGACCAGCTGTTAAGATGATTAACTACCTCCACAAGCTAATTAAATCCTCTTAAATAAGAGCAATTTCAAGATTTTTACAACATTCAGCTTCTATTTTTTAGAAAATTGAGACATACAGCTAATAAATGCTCAAACTGGGGCTTTACATAACAAACCAGCTTTTGTTGGAAGTCTTTGTGTTACGTTTGAGAATATAAAACAAAAAATCTGATCAGTTGTTGGAAGGAATGGAGTATAATTAATCGGACAACCCAGAACAAAGTCACTGGTAATACTTCAGGGTAATACTGAGAATGTTCTAATCATCTAGTAATAGCCAGATATCTTAAAGTTGGACTCATTTTTCATTATGGAACAATTTTAAATCCCTTTTTCTTCATGATCTTCAAGCCCAGACATAGAAACATGAATATGCTTCAGGTTGCATTACTTAACACAGACTCTTGCCGAGACAGTGTAACAGATTAATAATTGTATATTAAATCTAGCCTCCACAGTTGTTGAACACTGATTGTGAGGGCTGTGCAGGTCTAGAAATTTGCCTGAGAGGTCTGCGCAAAGAAAAGCTACATGGTACTTCTGGAAGGTGAACAGATTTCTGTACTTCACTTTATATGTAGAAATCCACAGGCAACTGAAACCATTCTTTATGGAATTCATCCGTTTGTTTCAAAGTAGTCTTGTTAAACTTAACATGTTGTTATGAGTAAAACTCTTCCTGTAACTTTTCCATTCACAGTTCTTTAGCATCCAGAACAAGCTCTGTTCTGACACGCTGAGTCAGTGTGAGTAAAAGTGGCTGAGGCATGGGATGGACAGGAAATGCATGCTTGTACACTTGTTTTCATTGGGTGTTCCTTGGCAGCTCCATCTAAGTGGAGATTTCTGGGCTGAATAGACTTTTATGTACAAAATTTACATTTGCATGCAAAAAGCCATAGTCACTGAAAAGGCCTATGTGTTTCAAAGCATAACCAATCTGAAAGCTGAACTCCATACTCCCATATTTAGATGTAGGACCTAACTGCTTGCTGTGAATTTATAATAGATAATTTTTGGGGGGTAATCATGATTTGAAGTTGTTTCAGAAGCATTTTAAGAACATATTTAGTACTTGTGCTGAAATCCTCTGTAAGATCAAATTACAGAAGCTTGAAAAACCTAGATACATGGATAGTGACATGACCAGTTTAATGGGAAGCATGCACAAGTACATTAGAGGAAAGTGCACTGAACAATCATAGAATTGTCACGTTATAATCTGTTTCTTCTGCCCTGTAGACTTGTCACACCAGGAAAATGTATGAAGTTACTTTGAGTTTATGAAAAAGGAGAATTTGAAATCTATTCTTACTTTGTTCCTAAGAGCTTTACTTGTATTGAAAGGTCTTAAGTCGTTTTTTCCTGTGCCCTCCTTTACATCTCAGAAGGTGTAGGAGAGAATTTGTAACATGCTGAAATGCAGCGTCAAATTCTGTTGTGTGGAAGGTAGCAGTTTCAAATGCCTTTGTTAACATCAGCTCCTTTAAAGTCAGACTTGCTTAGACCCATCTATACAACTATACTCTTGGTGGTACATGATGAACCTGCAAAAGAGGCTGTTAATTAAATAAGCTGGGAGTTACTTTAACTTACACTCCTTACTAGGTTGCATCTCTTTATTCCATAATACTGATAAGTTACATAAATACATGTGTACACATTGTCTGTAAACACAGATTATGTACAATATACCTCTATATGTAAGAGCTACTTTGTTACACCATCATGCACAGTACATGAGCGTGTTAACTGATTATAGATTTGAACATAACGTCAGTAGACCCTTTTGAATCCTACTGAATTATTCGTAAGTTAGCTTTCTCTTTTCATATACTTGCTACTCAGAGGTGTTTAGTTTTTGTGATACCTCCCTTTTTAACTGTTTGCTATTTTTCTTTTGTGTGGTATTGTCATTTAAGTTGCATGACACCGTTTCTGCTTCCTGGCTGGATAACATTTTAGATTATGACAAGAATGAGTAATGAACATTCCCTTAATGAATTTTCTAACAATTCCTTGTGTGATTTTTGAGAACATTTTATTATGAGCTGCCTAAATCTTCTTAAGAAACAAGAACTTGGGAATTACAACAAACTGAACTCCATACTTTATCACTTTTTTCATTAGTTGAATAGTTTTACTAATACGCATGACTTAGTTTATATAACTTAAGTACGCTTGAAGCATTAAAAAAAATTGTCAGAGTAAAGAACATAAAAGATTTGGGGGAGAAATTTGTCACAGTGTATTTAGCTGTTCTCCAGTCCATGGTCAAAATCTAAACAGCTGCTGTTAGAGAAGTTACGTATCCATAGACACACTGAGGCAGCTAAAGCCCATCAGTGCTCCTTAGTGGGCAGTGGAACAAGGCAGCTTTGTAACTCCAGCCTAGCAGTTCCAAAAGCCCAAGTTAAGCATGAAAAAGTGGACAGTTTAAAAGAGGCTGCAACCTGGCATCCACCTCATTTTCAAGGCTTAAAGAGAACACCCTGAGACAGAAGACTACTCACGTCTTCCTATCAAAGACATGTTATTATAGCACTTCCTTGCCTCCTTCCCTAGCCCTTTGTGTGGTTGGTTCCTAGTGTTCCCTCTAGGTAGCACCAACATCACTGTATCTTCCCTCTTGTACCAGAGTCCAAGCCAAAGGCTTTCTGGGATAAAGCCAAGAATGGCTCCTTGCTAAATGCAGACCAGCTGTTGAACAGGTGGGTTAGGAGCATGAGCTGGCTACTTGCTTAGAAACAGAAAAGGACTTTGTAAGAGTAAGACAGACAGAGAAGGCTTGAGTGGGAAATGGGCCACATTCATGGGAATGAATCTAGAATACCAAGGATGTAGGTACTTAAATATGGACCATCAGTCATTACTAGTGAATAACCTTGCCCTGGACTTAAGGAAATCACAGCCCAACTTTCTTGATTAACTACTGCAGTTACCAAATAGTAACTTAGCGTCTGGAAATGGAAGACTCCTGGAGACTCTTGTCCTTCTCATTGCAGTTGTTTGGCCTTGCTGAACAATAAACATCCTAATACTATGCATCTTCCCACATTCCAAGCTTCTGTAAGTGCTGCCAAAACTGTCAACCCTTCCTGCAGGGTAATATTGACTAAGAGTCAATGGTATTCTGCTGCTGCTGTTTGATGTCAGGTTTTAATCTGCTCTCCTTGGTTGTTAAGGTACGCCATTCTGACCAAAGCAACCTGGCCTTCCTGGAAAGGAGAAGAGAAACAAGGAGTGCTCCACCTTCTTCAGTCAGTCAACATGGATGCTGACCAATACCAGCTTGGGAAATCCAAAGTCTTCATCAAAGCTCCAGAGTCTGTAAGTGTGGCAGAATGTGAGTCTTTAAATATGAAACTGTTTCGCTGAAATAAAAGGCCTGCCCCCACTCAGAAGTTGAGCATGATATCTGCTAAGGTGGGAGAAGCATAAGAATGTAATTCAAGCTGGGCCGGTCTGTCACAGGTGCCGTGAGGCTGTACAGGGATTTTAGGCACTTTTATAATGGGCACAAGGAGCATTAAATGCATCAAGAAGAGGAGATGAGAGATGAAGATGCTTTGGTGTCAGGTTGCACATGGTGACATTCCATCAGAGAATCTGTCATATGAAGGAATATCATGGCATGAAAATGTATCTGTGACCATCAGCCCAAGAAAATAAGTCCTCTTCTCAGTACAAGACCTACTGATGAAAATAGAATAGCCCCCAGTTATAGTAAGGTTATGTTATGCATCACTGAGTAAATCAGCTGAGTAAATCAACATTCCAGAATGACTGCAACTTGACATCCCATTCAAAGAGAACATTAGGGAGGCATCATAAGGCTGGTTTTATCCTGTGGCTGCTAAACTGCACAAAATGTGTTGGAAAAAAGTGTTCTTGCACCACTGTTCAGGAAAGTTGTCAAGGGAAAAAAACTATGCTCTATTCACAGTCGTGTATTCCTTATTTATCAGAAGCACTCAGGCTTAGTTTGTATAGCATACCTTGCAGTTGAGCATTAGGTAGTTTCTTGGTGCTTTACCTGAAGTTACATACCAGAATAAAAGTAGAACACTTCTATTGCTATCATTTTCTTTTCCGGAAACGTATTTTTTGCTCTGTAGAGCAACAGTAATTCAGGCAATGACACTGCTGTGCCCAATCACATGGGAAGATATCTGTTAAAGGGAAAAAGATAATACTTCTCCCAGTTGTAATAGAAATCGTGTTTTCTACCATAAATAGGGTAAGATAGTATCA
The DNA here is from genome assembly GCA_034782735.1 of Sagittarius serpentarius. Taxonomy (NCBI): domain Eukaryota; kingdom Metazoa; phylum Chordata; class Aves; order Accipitriformes; family Sagittariidae; genus Sagittarius; species Sagittarius serpentarius. Next base: position 7,690,726 of record JAVKLA010000002.1, read on the forward strand.
TCTGTGTTCAGGAATAATGGGACTTGACATTCCTGCCATCTGAGAGACATGCTTATATAACAAAGCATACAGTGTTCGAGATGCAGGCTATTAGAATACTTTGGTGCATGTTGGCAGAGCAGGAAATTCTAAAACAGGATTAATCCTACTTAGTCATTGCAAGCAACACCTTAGCTAGCCAATTACAAGGAAGTGTGAGCTTTACCTGCCTTCCTCTGTAGCACAGGCCATGATTTATTTAAGATTATTGGGGAGTTTTATCTTACAAAGTCAGTGCAGTAGCCTTGGACATTAGCTGTCTTTGTCTTTGGACAAAGGTGTCTTTGATATCTCTTCTTGTGACATTACAGTTGTGGCTTTTAGTCCTTTACTGGTGCCCTCAAGTTTATTGCAGGGTGGTGGTGAGTACACGTTCTGGTCAAGTATTTATTTGAATTAATACAGACAACTTAGTTGCTTGTAATTACAAGGAGCCAGAATCATTAATTTAAGCATTATCTTCCAGTCCTGTGTTCATTATCTTACACTATAGCAAACCTGATTTTCTTGTTTTCACTGTGAAATTATTTTGCATCCATGCTGTTCATTGCAGGCAGTTCAAACCAAATACAATCTCAGTTTGGGAGATAAACAATTAAGGGAATAAACCAAAATAATTTTTGCGTGATGGCTGTTTTCTCAGTGTTATACTACTTTATGGATGAATCAATGCAAAATTTTAAACTATTTTTGTTTTCAGTTTTATGTAGTAAGTCATATAAGGAACTATCTTCCTTTCCTGGCTGCTGAAATACCCTAAGCTTGGTATGGTTGCCCTTTGTAAGAGCACAGATTTTCAGTAGCCATATCTTCACAAATGGGGTGCGTCTTATTCTTGGTTTTGGGGGTATTTTTTTCCCAAAGAAAGAAATGAAATCATTTGCTGGTGTCTGTCTTCTGTTTAATAGCCAAGTGGCAAGTGCTCACATAGGACTGATGGATCTAGTTCCCCTTCACTGTGAAGTGGCCAAAACATTAATATTCTGCATCCCAACATCATATGCTACTAGGTTGTTTCCCAGAGGAAGAAATTGTTTTCCAGTGGACGCACTTTCCCATTCCAGTGTATTTCTGTAATACTAAGTCCTGGTTGCATGCATATATATATATATATATATATGCCATTTCAGTTTTACTGAAGGGCAGTTCTGCAGGTTAAGACAACATGAGGTTGACTGCAAACAGTAAAACTTTTGAGTTGCATTTTGATTTTAATTTAAATTAATGCTTTCAATTACTGTATATATTTTCATTTAATTTTTTTTTTTAAAAGTCATGAAATCCAGTTTTAAACAAGTACTAAAAATAGTCTGGACCTTTTTCATTTGAAGTTGAAAAATTTTCTATGAGCCAAATATTCTAAAGCTTGATTTGTATCTTCTAGTATCAAAGACCATCAGCTCTCATATTAGTGAAGTATTGGCTAGGGTTATGTTACTTTTGAGAAAAATAATCTTTTACATGGTAAACGAAAATTTTTCTTTCTGCCACCAAAGAGAGCACCTGTTGTGGTTAATCAGATGAAAATTGCTCAGGAGTGTGAGGGTAGGCTTTATAATACATAGTTTAGGAAAGAGTTAATGCAGTATTTTTATTTTGTAACTTACAAACCGTATTTTAACTCAGTGTTTTCATTGACCTTCCTTAACTGTGACCTTCAACTGCAGGTGATAGACTATTTTTGCATTGAGATTTTGCAATTAGCATTGTTAGAGAAATAAATGGTGAGTGTTCACAAGAGACAACATCAATATTGTTACTGTAACCTGAATTGCACAAGGGCTTGATCATGCCCCTGCTGAAGCTGAGGAAGTTTTTGCATCAGGAGCATCCATGCCTGTGTGCTGAACCCCTATCTAGTGCTTGTGCGTTTGTGAAGAGTTGGGTGTTTTGTTTTTTTTTTTTTTTTTAGTAAGTAAGTTTGGTGTAGATGGAGAGTTGCCAACTGTGAAATAAGGTTTTATGAGTGGCAGAAAGGAGGCTTCATTATTTACATTTCCATCAAACACCTGAATAAATAACTGTACAAGAGCAAGTGAGGTTCTGCGGAAATGGTTTGCACTAGATCAAGTTTCCTTTTTAAGATCAATATGAACAACAGTATTTTTCTAGATTTGCATGGTTTAGGGCAGCAAATTTAAAAAAGCATCCTAAAGCTCCAGTCTGCTTCTTGATATATCGTTTTTACTAATTTTATCTCTTTTGAAAGGTAGAAGAAAAGTCTTAATGAATATTTAACACACAGCAGAGGGAAGTAATAAGCAACAGTCATGTCAGTGGATTGATTTAGTACTATAATTGTTAGCCAAATGCTTGTGCTTCTGATGAGACAAGAAAACATTTAACTAAACTTAAAGTATGTAAAAGGCTATAATGAAATATGGTGTATTCTACAATAATTATGAAGTTGTTCTAATGCATTAAATTTACATAGATTCTAGTGGGACCTGGGAAATTCTCAAAAAAATGGGATGCACTTCCCATTTCTGTTTTGATAAATCAGCATTTTCTCTTGAATTCTGACAACAATTTAGACCCCCAAAAACCTTACTATGTCATACTGAAATACAAGATCATAGTTGTAAATCCTGCAGCCAGCTGACAAAGTTCACTGCTGGGAAAGAATGGAGCCAGTGGACATGGGAGTATGAAATTCAGACAAGGAAGAAAGTTGCACATTAATACAGTGCGTTATGTTACGCATTGCACAGATCCTCATAGACATGGTAACATTCTGACAAGAGGAATATGAATTTTGGAGAATGTAAAGGTGGAGGCTGGATGGATGCCCAGTGGAGAACCTTGAGTTGCACCAGTAGAATTATTTCAGGGAGAATCCATATTCCTCTTCCTTCATCATTGGGTATCAAGATCAATGAGTAGACTGGTAAGAGCCAGAACCACGCAAGCATCAGAGGTTTCTTCAGAAAAGGTTACCTTAACATTCTGGTCTCAGATTCCATAGTTGTAGTAGAGGCACCAGCTTGGATCTAGAGTGAAATGCACTGGAAAGTTGTTGAAAGTAAAATATAGCTTTTTCTTGAACTTTTCACGTAAAATGTTTGACCCACACTACTGTCTCTTCGTACAGCTATTTTTGTTAGAAGAGATGAGAGAGAGGAAGTATGATGGCTATGCCAGGGCCATCCAGAAGGCGTGGAGGAAGTATGTAGCCAAGAAAAAATACGTACAGATGAGAGAAGAAGGTAGGTCATAACTTCTGATGACAAATGTTTCTCACACATGGTACCAGGAACAGAAGGAGTGCCACAAGAGATGCAGGAAATCTCTCCTCTCTGTAGAGGAAACCATTGCATTGCAGATGACTGTCTAGGAATGACTGCAAATTGGTGGACCCCTAAGGTACCACTGATGAGATTGGCTGCTCTGCATGCATGGATTTCTTGGGACTACCCAGTGTTTCACTCTCAAAAGAAAGCCAGATCGAGCAGGACAGAGATTAGAGATGTTCCAGGGGAAGTGAAAAAGGAAAGCTTCCCACACAGTTATACAGGACCTAGATGGTCTGTAGATGATACAAGTCAATCCAGTGACTGTAATGCTTAGTTGCATGTGTGACCTGGGTTATGTGAATGAACAACATTCTGGGTTTGAAAGGGTTAATCATTAGTTTCCAGCAACGAGTGAGAAATTCCTTTGTTCCAGAAGTGCTCCTGATTCATCAGAACTTCTGAGCTTGCCATCAGTATATTTCATAAGGATTTAATAATCGCATGGATCCTTATATAAGGGATTAATAGCAGTACTTCACTATTTTTTCCATGTTATAAACAATTTGATTATCACTTCTTCCCCAAAAGTTCTGCTTGAAACAGTTAGCTCTTTCAGATCATGGGTTTAGAAACTTTAGTAAATACTATGAATTAATGTTTATTTTTGGTATTTAAGCATCAGATCTATTGCTGAACAAGAAAGAGAGAAGACGGAACAGCATTAACAGGAATTTTGTGGGAGATTACATAGGCATGGAGGACCATCCAGAGCTACGCCAGTTTGTGGGGAAACGGGAGAAGATTGACTTTGCAGACACCGTAACGAAATATGATAGGCGGTTCAAGGTAGGTTTAAGAGCAACATCTGCTAATGATTAGTTCTGCTAGGCAGTTACAGATGTCTTTACCATCCTTTAGCAAAAATGCCACCATGTTAGTGTCATACCATCTAGGCTACCAGCTTGAAAAAAAAAAATGTCTTTGACTTAAAAGACACACAAGGAAGCAGTTACACCCTTGTGATCGGAGCATTGCCATTGTCAAACCTATTGTCCCAGGGTGAAGGCTTTATGGGACTTGCTGGGCAGAAAGCTACATTAGTTAGGAAACGGGGAACAATCCTGTGCAATCTGACTCTGAGGTTGTGTGATTAATCACATCAGTATTTCTTTCACTTGAACCAAAGACTAACAGTATTGCCCCAAATCATAGTACATTATATATCTTTGGAACACCATCACAACATTAGTGCATTGATCTCTGCATAGCTATATATTTTCAAACAATTTTGTGTTTCAGAGCGTGAAGCGAGATCTTGTCCTCACTCCAAAGTGCATATACCTGATTGGGCGTGAAAAGATAAAGCAGGGTCCAGAGAAAGGCCAAGTGAAGGAAGTCTTAAAGCGAAGGATGGAAGTGGAGAGAATTCTTGCAGTTTCTCTAAGGTCAGTCCCTTGAAAATGTCTTTCCATTAACAGAGAAATTTGTGTAGGACAGGGGAGATAAGAAATTCACCCTTCATCAATCAACTTAAGCTGTATTAATTGAATCTTGTAAACAAAGAAAGCTGAAGCCTTATTTTCACTGCCAGCCCTAGTAAGTGTGTTACAGCAATAGATGTGTACGTTTATAGCCAGCACACAAACATTTTCTGACCAGTTGTTAAAATGTTTCATTTACATTGGGTCTCACCTACCTGGTGTATCCCCCAAAAATGTATACTGTGAGGCATATATTTACCATGCACAAGCAGGTTCTAGTAAGTTTTGGCTGAAGCTTGTATCCCAGAAATAATTCTTACTCATAGAAGTACACCTTGTACATGTCCACTGCTTCCTAAACAGGTGTCCTCTCTCTGATGAGCTACTAAAACCTTTATTTGTAGTTGGATTTCATGTCACTTCTGTTGACTGAATGTCAAGCTGATCCTAGATTGCAGGAAATATCTGAGGTGTCCAGCACAGAGCTGAGAAACCCAGATAGGTGAGCAAAAACAGGAAGAAACTGCCCATGAGACCAGAGGATTCTTGCCTGTATCATTTCATCCCTTTGAAGATGAATGAACAAAGTCTCTGGATAAACTGCAATAACAAATGCAGAGGTATCAGAGCTGGTAGCTGAGTGTCATTTAGTACAAAAGAATACCAATCCAGGGCAACAAGTGTACTTTAAATACTGAAATAAATTACTACTGTAACAGAATACAAGTCTATACTTGACTACTGTGTATTGATAGCTACTGCAAATGTTTTTTAGTATATGCTTATAAAACTTTACCATTAGCATAGCCAGCGGTCTTCTCACAGACATTATCCAGTACTTAAAACCAGCGGGTTTCACATTTTTGCAGCATTCTTCACAGCCATCAAGATTAGGGAAAGGTCTGCAAGATGTGTCTGCTCACAGTACCATTTTCAAACCCTGTAGTTTATTTATCATACAACTTTAGAACAGAAGTTGCAACAAAGTACCTGTAGTAGATCTAGGTTAAAGATGAGAGTGGAACCTGTCTTTTTAGTGCTCCAGGTCTGGACTGTGTGCTGTGCAAACCTTGAACAGATTGCAGCCAGTCACTTGAATTGGGCCTGTAGTATTCCAAAGGCATAGTCACATTGAGTCAGCTAAAAGGACGGCTGCCTGCCAAGTTCGTGAACGCTGTTACACTCCTCTCACATGGAAATAACAGTTCCACAGAACCTTCTGAAGCCAAACGAAATGTGCTTAGTTCAGAGGAAATATGTATTTTACATATGATCTCGTTGGCATCACGGAGACACGGCTGGAGTGCTGGAATGGAAGGATACAGGCTCTTTAGGAAGGAGAGGCAGGGGAGACGAGGAGGGGGTGTCACCCTCGATGTCAGTGACCAGCTGGAGTGCACCAAGCTCTGCCTGGGGATGGATGAGGAGCTGACTGAGAGCTTATGGGTCAGGATTAAAGGGAGGACAGGAACAGGTGACAGGTCTGCTACAGGCCACCCAACCAGGAAGACCAAGCAGATGAGGCCCTCTATAGACAGATAGGAGCAGCCTCACGTTCACAAGCCCTGGTCCTCATGGGGGACTTCAACCACCTGATATCTGTTGGAGGGACAACACAGCAGAAAGAGCATAAGCAATCCAGGAAGTTCCTGGAATGCATTTATGACAATTTCCTTCTCCAAGTGACAGATAAGCCAGTGAAGAGAGGTGCTATGCTGGACCTTGATCTTACCAACAAGGAGGGGCTGGTGGGGAACATGAAGCTCTAGGGCAGCTTTGGCTGCAGTGACCATGAAACGGTGCAGTTCAAGATCCTTAGGGCAGCAAGGAGGGCACGCAGCAAGCTCTCTGCCCTGGACTTCAGGAGAGGAGACTTTGGCCTTTTTGGGGAACTGCTTGGTAGAGTACCATGGGATAAAGCCCTGGAGGGAAGAGGGGCCCAAGAAAGCTGGTTAATATTCAAGGATCACCTCCTCCAAGCTGAGGAGCGATGCATCCCAACAAAGAAAGTCAGGCAACAATGCCAGGAGGCCTGCATGGATGAACCAGGAGCTCCTGGGCAAACACAAACACAAAAAGGAAGCCTACAGAGGGTGGAAACAAGGATGGGTAGCCTAGGGGGAATACAGAGAAATTGTCTGAGCAGCCAGGGATCAGGCTGGGAAAGCTGAAGCCCTGATAGAATTATATCAACACAAAACTAAATATATTTTAAATGGAAGGAGGAGAGAAGATAACTGTATTGTTGCATTGCTATCTAAACAATACCTCTCAAGAAACTCATGCAATTGATGTAAGCTTGTATCAGTATGCTTATACACAATAAAGGCAGAATAATCAGCACTATTGACATGTGTTAATAGCAATTAACACTACATAACAATTTGAATTACTAAAGGAGCTGCAATTTAAAGTGCAAATGCCCAACTTGGAATTTGTTCAGGGTACTGAGAATGACAACCCATACTCTCATGGAAACATTCTTGCATTTTTAGTAACAATAAATACCTAAGCTTTATAACTTACGAGTGACACAGGACATCCTAACAGTATTGTGAAGTCAGAGTTTTTGTCAAATCAGCAAAAATAGGACCACCGACTGAATAACATTTACTGTAGGTCTCAGGGTTTTCTTGCACATCTCGTTCAGAACCTTGCTGAGGCTCTAAGTTTGCTTAATGACTGGAAAGGAGGTAATGATCTTACTCTTTTTATAGATTTCTAATTGCTATTTTGAATACTAATTAGGTAAGTTTAGTTTCATACACCCTTTTTTAAACTATGGGAAAGGTTTCAGAATTTTAAAGGAGAGTATGGAATACAGAGGTGGTAGGTAGCTTTTTAGAAAAACAGTGATAGAACCCATCCTTTACTTACTTAATATCTCAAGTGGGTTAGAATTGTATTTTCATACCTGACAGTCAAGAGCACCTCTAGCAGCACTATGAAGCTATTTTTAATTCTGCATAGAAAGATACTCACAGTCTGTAAAGGCAGTCATAGTCTTCAGTAACCAGATGAAAACTGAGGGTCAGAAAGCTGTTCCCCCCTTTCAGATTTATAGAGTCAGCAATCAGGGAAACCAGCTGGGAGAGGAAAAGGGAGGAGCATGCTCAAAGTGGAAAGTTGTTGATTGCTATGTAATTAGGATCAGAAAACAGTGATGAGGGCAAATAGACTTAATTTTGTCTCTGATAGAAGGGGGAGGCTTTTTTTTCCTGAGCTGAATGTTCTTTGAGTGCCTTATGTGCTATAATTAATTTATTTTTGGAGTTAACTCTGAAATGTTGAAGTAATACATACACAGATTTAGGTGAGATATCAGCACATTCTTCGTGTGATGTATTGCTATGCAAACCACTGAAAGAAGCTGTTCCTTAGTGACAGGTATGTAACTCTGGCTTACGCTTCACCTGGCTGTCTAAGCCACCTGCCTGGTTTTTCACATTCTTAACCACTGCCACGCAAACAGGGTAGCTGCCCAAGGGGTGGTCCCCTCCCTCTGTCGTTATGCTCCCACCATTTTCTTGTGTCTGATCTAGCACTGCGCTCCCATGCGGTGACCTGGTTCTGTAAGCTCATCCAGTGGGATGCTACCAGCTTCAAAATACAGTTAGTTTACTGTGGCATCAGCACATTGAACCAGAGCATCCTGTGGTTGCCTCTGTGCTACTCCAGTCAGGAAGTGAGACCCATGGCCTCCATTTTCAGCTCTTACAGTTTTATTTAGAAAGCTCTGTTTATACCCCTACTTTGTAGAGGGGATGCAGAAGTAGACAGGCACCAATGTAGTTATATAGCTAAGACGTATGCCAACATGCCATTAAAAGGAAGAACAGTACACATATAAATGAATTACAAGCATGCTGGGAGAATAGTAATCCTGGCTAGGATGCGACAGAACTGTTTTTACTGTAGGTACTCTGGATGGGCAGAAATCAGCCTTGCAAATTACTGATGTGGATATAATTTTCTGTGAAGTGTTTTGCAGCATCTTCAGCAGGTGTAAATAGGAGCTGATCCAAAGGTGGCAACGGAACCCAACATGTGGGCATTTTATACTGTATTAAACTAGTCCAAGCTAAAGCTAATGGAAAGTTGAAAGCTTTCATTCCAAATTTGCTTGCTTTGGGTTTCAGTCTTACTTTAGTAACCTTCAAGCTTCCAATTCACCTCTAATCACAAGTGTTGCCATTATTGAAGAGATGGACTTTAATTGTAACTTTAATAGCAATGTTCTTTTTACTAATGGTAATTACCGTAAAATGACTAAGTATTCCTATCTCTCAATAAGGATTGTTTCAGATATTCCATTACCAACTCCTGAAAAAAACCAAAACCTGTTCTCAGAAAGCAAGACCCTATAATGAATGCTGCTTGGACTTTCTTATGTTTTTAAAAATTACCCATGAGTACTCTGCAAATGTCATTATAGTGCTGGCTGTATTTGTTGATGAAATTTTAATCTGAATGATATATGCTCTGATTCCTTTTCAGCACAATGCAGGATGACATTTTCATTCTACATGAACAGGAATATGATAGTTTGCTCGAATCAGTCTTCAAAACTGAGTTTTTAAGCCTCTTATCAAAACGATATGAAGAGAAAACGCAAAGAAAACTACCTCTGAAATTTAGCAACACGTGAGTTATATTTTTTTTTCAATGGGCTTTTAAGAATAAATAATGTTTGTTCTTGCTGCCAAGGCAAATGATTGAGTACTAGTTGTTGAGCTCCTGACACTATGCTTCATTTTAAAATAGTAACAGGTAGCACAGTGTAAAAAATCTGTATGTGCAAGAAGACCAGACTTTCTGATTAGTTCGTCAGAGTAATAGGTTAGGATTTTGCCTGGGCCATCTGCCACTTTCCACTGTCTGTGTGCGTAGAAGAGTTGCCTTCATTCTGCTGAACATGGCATCAGGCTCAAGGGTGTGCAGCTCTGTGCCAGCAGAGCTGTGGCCCCACAGCAAGGGCCATTCCAGTCACTGCACAATTAATGTGCAACCATAGTGCACACTCTGTCTGTGCTGGTTGCTCTTTCCTATCATGAGAAGGGAGCAGCCTCTTCCACCTCCTTAACCTTGACCTAGGAGTGGCAACATCATGATGAAGAGCTTGCAAGACAATTCTGGAGACATAATGTAAGAATCTGAAATTCTGAAGTTTGTTGTGGGGACAGAGGACTGCAGGGTGAAAAGATAATTCTAAAGGAGCCTCATAAAGTAAATTATATTGGGAACATTTTTTAGAAACAAGCCTGAGAAGCTACAGAATGTTTGATGTGCATTTTTAGCTGTAAGGACATGCTGGCAACTATTCCAGCAAACATGTGCTTTTGTTAATGCTGCTACCCGTTAAACAGATTAGCAGCTGCGGGCCTTGGATTTGCATGGTTATTTCCTTCGAAAAAGTGGAAGAATTATAAAAGGTAATGGGAGATTATTATTTTAGTTTGGAAAGGGTGTAGGAGGACAATTGAAGTGTGGCACATTCCTGTAGTGTGTACTTCTGAACACTGGGAATCCAGAGCCACTATCAGGAGTACGTTTTTTGTTCATGTAAGATGTAATGTGTTATACTTCTGGGGTCTTGCCCAAAACAAAACCGTAATTTTCCTAGCTCATATCTGAGTACAGTTCAGAGCAGAAGGATAGTGTGGAAGTGCTGGGAAAGAATATATATGCGTGTGTGTGTGTGCACATGGAAAAAAGTTTAAATGGGAAAGATTGAAGTATATGTATGCAAAAATGTTTACTCCCAGAACATGCACAAGGCCCACTCTTAAAGCATATATTGGCACATACATACCAATGTATATACATATATACACACACATCTACTGTGTATATACATCTAATGGTATATACAGAAGAATGTTTAGGAACAGAGCACTCTAGCTTGCTCCAGTAGAGTCTGCTGCAGAGGCAGTGATGTTCGATGGCAAACACGTGTCTTAACTCAGACCTTTGCACATTTTTCTTCAAAGCTAACTGTACTCTCCATCCCCTCCAGGGCATCTTAAACTTCCTTTGAGTAGCTCTACCAGGAAAGATAAAGCATCAATTAAGAAGAACATTTTAAAAGGCCTTTCTGTTTTTTTGTTCATGTGCTTATATTAGACTTGAAGTGAAGCTGAAAAAGGAGAGTTGGGGGCCCTGGAGCAGTGGTGGTTCTCGACAAGTGCAATTTATGCAAGGCCAAGGAGATATAGCCATTCTCAAGCCAAGTAATAAAGTGCTGCAGATCAGCATTGGACCCGGGCTACCAAAGAATTCCCGTAAGTATCAATTTCCTTAAGAAATTAGTGAATGGTTTAGAAATTTAGAGAATGGTTGACTCTTTCTCTCCTTGCTTGCCTGTAGCCTCAGCGTGTTATTATTTCTCTGTAACGCTTAAAACAAGATCCAAGTTATAGATCTTAATGATACCGCAGAATTCCTTGCTGCTCTACAGTTCTGCCGGAATTTTGTTACTTTCACTATATACCAACTGTTTCTGAAAAGTCTGAAATTCTTTGCCCTGTGGCAAAAGAAATCGGGGCATTTAATCATGTGACATAGTATGAATGGCATGATTAGCCAGGCATTTTGGGGAAGAGTCTTTCACTCTGCTCTGAGCTCCTCTAGTTCCTGCAGTCTTGCTGATGAAGAAAGGTCTGCATCAGGACAGGACAGGTTGTGATACGAGGCAAGATAACCTCTGTACATCACCAAAGATTGAGCTGCAAATCTACCAGCCTCTCAGGTTTTGTCCTGCCTTTTTCTTATACTAATAGTTGATCAGAAACAGTATAGTCAAAAAAGTACTGCTGTGCCAGCTATCCATGGTTTATAAACAAGTTCATAAAGCTAACGGTCTTTTGGGCCTCATTTACTGTAGTCTTGAGATAGCTTTACTTTATGGTCTGTGGCTGAACTGGATCACAGAAGGGAGAATATGCCTAAATCATCCTTGCTGCATCTAAAGTTTTATAACAACCTGCCCAATACTCTAGGAGTCGGATTCATTATTGCTGAAGATCAGCTCTTTCTGATCACAGAGTAGGGGTCTGGCAGCCAGAAGGCCTTACCCAACTACTGTAATTGTGAAAGGGTAACAAAACGTTGCTGGTTTCTTTTAGGTCCTACTAGGCGGAACCTTACCCCAAGTAGAGGGTATTCCAACAGGTCTCAAAGTCAGACTTATCCTACAAGAGCCGCACCGCCTCCTCCTGGTAAGTCCTCTTAGCCTCAGGCAAAACCAAAATGCCAAATTCAGGCTTTTGCTTTACTCTTGTCATGTGGTAATTTTTACCTATTAAGAATATATAGTTTAATGGTTAAAAGCCTCCTTAAAAGTTCTTGTCTGGAAAACGTACATTGTAGGCATTTTATGTAGTGTATTGTTGAAGTCTGCAGACAATCAAACTGGTATTCCACCAGAGATACCCTGGTTGTCATGGACGCTCGCATATTCAGCCACTTAGTATATAAGACACTGAATCTAAAACTAACCCTATAGCCTTCTCCACTTTCCTTTCAAGGGTAAAAGCTATACACTTACCAAGCCGTATAGGACGCTTTGCAATGAAACTGCTTTCAAGTGCCAATAAACAATAGAATGCAATTTATGTCTCATTGTCCTACCCTGTTACGTAACAACTTTTGTTTATGCTGAGATGTATCGGCTGTGCTAGTAAGCAGCATGGCTTTCTCTGCATGGGATTGATGTCACTAGGGTGTTTCACTTCTGCCCTTGAGAGATACGATTAATTTAGCCTGTGAACTCAGAGGGGAGAACAATATTCCATTGACCCAACATTTCCCAAGTGGTTTTTTTTTTTTTTCTTACACTCCCAGAGTACTTTTTTTAACAAAGGGTTCTCTTTCAGTCAGCTGCTGTTTATTGAGAAGCACAATGCTAGTGGTATAAGTAAGTTGGGTGTGCAACCAGCCTTGGTCACTAAATTAACTAGACAGTTCCCAATCCTCATAGATGTATAAGTCAAACTAGGGACTGCATGATCTGCAAGAACTGCTTGTAGTAAAGTGGGAAATTACTGTAGTTACAGGAGTTAACCCATCTGCAAACACAGATAGTAAATATTCATACAGGATGATTTAAAGCAAGGATATCATGTTTCAGTATTTTCAGAAACTCTGTCAGCAGTCTTATAGCTACATGAAAAAGACCTAAACATTGGTTGAAGAAACCTTGTGCCTGCAGACCAAGGCCACACTTGCCTCGTGTAGGTAAGGGAGTTTGGATGTAGGTTTGCACACAAGTCCAAGGCACCAGTGGATGCCCATACCTGCAGCATGGCCTTTTGTAATCATACATCCCCCAACTGGTTACGACAGCTCCTGAACAGACACGTCAACAGACAGGTCTGCTTAGAAGAGCCTGCCTCTCTGTGCAGCAAGACACTGGGCTAACTTTCTGCATGGGACTGATGTCATCAGGGTGTTTCATCTCTGCCCTACAGAGAAAAAATTAATTTAGCCTGTGAACTCCAAGGAGAGAACAATATTCTATTGATCCACCATTTCCCAAGTGTTCAACTGTGGAGTTGAACTAGGTGCTCATGGACCAGTGAAACCACACTGTAGTGTCCAGGCAGGATAAGTGTAACAACTGAAGTAAAATGCTGTGTTGACCCTTACGCATTAGGGTATCATGTTTAAACTGAGTAGAAGCTTTCACACAGACCTCAAATCCATTGCTGTAACATGGTTTTCTGTTTGGGATTCTTTTTCTTTTAATTCAGAATCTTTTGTAAAGTAGCCAGTTATAGCTGGAAAAATAAGACTGAAGACAGGTGTTACAAAAGAGTTCCAGTGGGACTGCCCAGACTTTAAAGGAGTCTGAGGCAATTGCAGGATTGGGGCACATTACTCCTTGAAAGTCACAAAAAATTCTCTCCCTCCTGCTCTCACTATGTGGGGAAGTAACACTGTGGGCCATCGTCTTTGATCATTTGAAATGTATTCTGCTATTTTCATATCTGTTTTGAAATTAATGGTCCAGCAGCTGAACAGACTGTTATGTATATGTTCAGAATAAAACAAACTTATTTATATAACCATAATGTACGTGCCATACTAGCTTGGGTCCCAGAGTGAGTTTTACGTATGAGTTTATGACTACTTAAGCTCTGCCACAGTATCAAGAGAGTATCAGAAGTAAAGACCAGCTGTTGAATGCAGTAAGGTTTTTCCAAGTGTCGTGATTATGAATTCTCCTCTCTGCACAGCTATTCATTCTGCTAATTTTCAACAGCCATAATCACAATTGAAAAAGGAGAGGATCACCCACAGCATTAAGCAATCTGATTTTTAATATAAGCATAGCTCCCATTTTATTCTGTGGGGGTTTTAGGAATGTAGAGCATGCAGAATTGAGCTCCTTAGGCCCTGATCCTGCAAGAAGCTCAGACATGGCTGGGTTTGTTTTAAATTCAAGTTAGAGGCATAAGTATTTAAAGGCATTTACCCTTATCACCTGGAAAATTCAAACTCCTTTTGAGCTATCAAAGTAGGAGCAAGGCTTTTTAAAAACAACAACAACCACCAACCAAAACAAACAAAGACACCCCCCCCCTCCAAAAAAAAAAAAACAGGAAAAAACCCTTTGCTTGTTAAAGTAGACAAGTATTTATAGCAACTTAAAAAACAGTCTACCTGGTATTCAGGGAGTTGGACAGAGTTTGAACTTTAAAAGAAACAGACCCCCAGCAATTCTAGCTAGCTTTATATCAACCCTCATTTGTATAAAATTTTATGCAGTGTTTTAAGTAGAGGTGTGGTGGTTACATGCTAGCTAACATTATTAGGGCTGCATTCAGCCGAGAGCTAATCCTCTTGATTGATTGTAACGTTCAAGGCACATATCTCAAAGTTGAGCACAAGTCCATGAAGACATGAACCCAAAATAGATCGCCAGCAGACCCGAAACTGTATAAATCAAACTTTAAGATTTCAACAGTACTTTGTTTTCAGATTCCTTGATAGCTGAGTCTCACTGACATCTGAGCTGTCAACACAAGGAAAAAGCTTACCTTTACTGAGTTGTAGTTTGGACTGGATGTGTTCACACTTTTTTCCTTCTAGGTCAGCAGCAAAATGGAGTAATAAATCCCCCACAGTTTGTACCACTTCCCCATGTCCCAGGAAATCAACGGGCTAATCAGAAAAACCTGTATACAAATATGACACGACCAACTTTACCACGGCAACTGTCAGGAGGATCAGGCAAGATTTCACAGCAACCAGAAAGCTTGGATTTCCTGAAAGTACCTGACCAAGGAGCAGCTGGGTAAGATTTTACATTAAATCTGAGGAAAAAAATGTGTCAGTTTTTGTAAATAGCTTCACACACTTGAAGTGTTCATGAATGATAAACTTATGTTGTGTACATAGATTGTGCTATTGAGCTATACTTAAAGGTATCATCATCTTCTGTAGGATTTCAAAACACGTATTCCATCATAGGCCTTTAGGAATGAAGGTGAACCAGATCTAGTTTAATACCTTAAATTTGCATGGTACCTTCTACTTAAGGATATTAAGACACTTGGCAGAGTTTAACTAGGCCTTCTTTTCTTTCTGGTTTACAGATCATAAACAGTAGATGTGGTATTTTATGGCAACTGTCATTCCCAGAAATGCTGGCTAATAGTCATTTTGTTTCAGCTTTGACTCACGACTCATATACCAGACCTGTAGTTTGTAGGAGGAAGATGCGGCACCATGATATTCAAGATTATTTCAGCATCATTTGGGCTTCTAAGCTGCTATGTTACTATGACAATCCTACAAGATTTGGGGGTGGGCGGGGTCTTACTGTTGTAACTAGGTATTTCCCAATAGCCAACAGTCAAAAGCATCAAAACAATCACCAGAAGTAGCAGAAAGATAGAACCAAGAAATCAGGGGCGTGGTAGAGGGAAGCAGAACAAGTTGTTCTCAACTCTGAAACCAACTGCTCCAGATCTTGACTAAAAATCCAGAAGCAGGCAAAACCTCTGATTTGTGAAAATCATGAAGACGGAAGCCTTATGTCAATTATTTATGGGACTTTAGTGCTCCAGAATGTTAAAGGCCTTGCAAAATTTTAAGCTTTTCAATGACTGAACAGTTTCTACTTTAACTCAGCCCTACATTCCACTTTCTTGTAAGAACATTAGTGGAGCTTTACTACAGTGCCTATTCAGCAATTCTAGAGAGGAAAAAAAACCCACCAAGAAATAATCTGGTTGAATAAGCAGTTTGTGTTTCTCCTTGCTGATGACTTCCTATTTGTGTGATTTAATTCTGATGTAACCAAGCCTCAGAGAAATTACTATTAATAACAGCTAGCTGGTTGTCCCAGAGCGTATTAAATCAACAAGGAGAGTTACATTAGCAGATAAAATAAAAATCCACTGTGGTAAGGTGTAATAACTTTGCATAGTAATGGTCAGTGCAGACACAATTCTATAGTCCACAAGCTACTCAAGTAAACATACATGATAAATACTTCCTTGTTACGGAGGAAAGGCCTGTGTATGTTGAACAAGCCATCCTTCTTACATCTCTGTCCAAATAATAGAGGGGAAAACCAAGAGGAAATAAGGACTCTCTTCCTGCTGAGAATTCTGTATTTGCAGGTTCTTAGTAAATTACAGTTCAATGTCCTCCTCAGCTTTTTCTCCTCCAAATGGGCTCTCTCTTTCCCTGCCTTCCAGCAGATTGTTACCTCCCTCTGTAGCGAGATAGCCTCTACAGCCCAGCTTCTGACAGACAGCTGGCTGGCAGCAGTTAGCTTTATGTTGCACCAGTGCCCTGACTGACTTGCTGCAGAGCCTGAGCCTTCGCTTGCCGCAACAGCTAGAGCACCATGTATCCCCCCTGAAAGGGATGTAAAAGTTTGAAGTAAAACCAGAGACACTGCTGTAGTAAGAATGTTGCCTAAGGAAGTGCCCAAGTATTTCAGTCTCCCACGATCCCATTCTAATATATTGCATTCTTTTACCCTTATCGTACATTGTTGACTGTAGTAATGCAGCAGGGACATGCCATATTCAAGGATTTTTGTTGTTGTCACTAACACTTAAGCAGTCATGGTATTTTTACTCTGAGGTGTCAGTTGTGACCCAAGCTCCCAGCCCTGACAGCAAGTCATTTTGCCAAATATGGTAGAGCTTGCACTTGGGGTAATCTGAGAGGAATCAAGAGTAAGTCAAACTTTCACCAGGTTTCCACCTGACCTTCTGCAGCCCCTTAACGTATTTGCCCCTCAGCCCTGGAATATTCTGAGGGATTAGATGGAACAGCTCAGTCCCCTTCTCCAGTGAACCACACGAATGGGGGTTCTTAGAGGCAACAAAAAATTACTTCTTTTTAACCACAGCAAAAGCAACTTTTTGTACCAACAAACCTTTCTCAGCTGTCAGGCAGTAGACAACCTCCTTAGCAGATATTCTGCACTAAATTCCTCTTTTGGCCTAAGCATTCTTTTTTGTGTGTGATCCAAGTGGCTACAGTACTGATTTAGCATATTACTTAGTGTTACTTCTAGTGAGCATTAGACACCTCATAGAAAACAAGTAATAAGTGAGTGCACACAGAATTGGTAGATTTTCAGTATCAAAAGTGCACAGGGTTCCTATGTAGGGGCTTTCCAGTTCCTAAACACAAAGAGTAGAGGTCGTCAGCCCTAGGCTGCACAGAGTGTCTTTTCAGTTGTACTAATGGCAGTCATTTTTCCCCACTGTGCACCAAGTCTTAGATGTAAGATATTGTAAGCATATTTAGAGCATTTTTCTGTTGAAGTTCAGTCTTCAAATAAGAAAGAAACTCGAAACGAGTGGCCACTGCTGCTCATTGTAACAACTTCAAAACTGTCAGCACGTGCTAACACTTTCAGACACATTTCCATCTTTGAAAATTAACTTCCATGCCTCTAAGTGGTGAAATTTTCTCACTGCATGTCAACTTATTCTGTTAAAGCTGTTTTGCTAATATTAGACTTCTATTTTGTCTTTAGACTACGGTTCATGTAACAACAACAAAAACCCATAAGCCACAGGATAAAGCCATTGTGATTTCTGTCAGACAACTGACTGACACATGCATTACTGCAAAATGTAGCTGCCACCAAGTACATAACAAGATAAGAACTATCATGTTGGATTAAAAAGATCAGTTGCATCATACCACAGTTCCCAATGCTATGGGTACACACCAACAACCCCATCCATTTCAAGCACGATTAGCACATCTTAAAGCTTCCATTATTTAATTACCATTTTAAATGGCAATTATGATTGATGTAGTCCAAGGGAAGAAATAACAACAACAAAACACACTATTAGAATGATGTCTTCGCTGTCTGCCCTGGTTTCATGGCTAACTCTGTAGGCTCAAGAGTGGTAGAAACCGCCCCCGCCCCCGCCCCCCCCCCAAAACAGCCACAGCAATAACTGCAACCACAAGTAGGGACCAGGTATCCATCGCTCCCTTTGGGACAGATTTTGTGGAAGTCAAGCTTCTCTATAGGAAGCCACAACTAAGACAAAAGAGAGTAACATAGCTTATGATTCTGAGGAAAGGGGTAGGGAGGGAAGAGGATGGTGGGGAGTGAAGGTTTGTTTTGTTTTGTTCTTTTGGTTTGGTTGTGGTTGGTTTAGTTTTGTTTTTTTCTTTCAAAGCAAGCCAGGGCCCTAGGCGACATGCAGTAGCAATACGGATGCTACAGTGTAAGGTAAGGGAACATCTAAAAAGGGCCTGGCAAAGTAGTTTCTTCGACCTTAACATTCCAATATAGTGAGTTGCTGCCTGTCTCGTACACCCTGCAAGTTCATTGAATTGCGTTTCCTGAAGTGTAAAATAGTATTTTGGTCAGAAATGGTGGAAAGTGCCCACTTTGAGAGGGGTAGAGCGCAGCCCAATGAGGATAACTTCAGGTGGGCATTGAAACAAGCAGGTAATAATTTGGTTTTACATCCGTGTGACTTCAGATGGTGGTGGGCTAGGAACTGGAGTATTTTGACACTGCGTATTCGAGGCTTTGTTAATGCTAATAATGCCATGCTCTGAGCACAGCTGAAAGACTAATTTGTAATTGCCATACTGTTAATACAACACAGTTATTTTCCCTACCACGTACTAACGGTTACTGAGGCATATTTCAGTAGCTGGTTCCAGGGACGTTGTATCATCTAGTTCCCGAGCAGGAGAGTATTGCAACACGGGATCCCTTTGTAGGCAGAACTTTGGCGAACAGCTGCTGCGAAGACAGATCGAGGACAACTTCCTCGGGCGAAACAAACCACCCCAAAAGGCGCAAACCCGCCGCCGCGGTTCTGGAAAGGCCGCCAGAGCTCCAGCCCGCCGCCAGG
>JAVKLA010000002.1:7709941-7720614 GCA_034782735.1 Sagittarius serpentarius
GGCGCCGCCCCGCCCACTGCCGCGAGCCGCAGACACCCGCCCCGCGAGCCGGCTGGCTGGCGCGCGCGGCCCCGCCCGGCCCCGCGGCCCGTTCCCGCTGCAGCTCTCCCCTCCGGCGGAAGAAGCGAAGGAGAGAGTCTCGCCTTGCGCTCAGCCTGTAGGCAGCGTCGGGGGCTGGCAGGGACCTCACCTCCACGCCCCTGCGCGGGAACCTGCGCACAGGCGAGTCGGCAAGGCCCCGCCGTAGGTCAGGCTTTACTTAGCCCGGTACTAACGCCTCACCCTCCAGTAGTGCCAGCAAACCAAGCTGCCTTCCTGTTCATCCCCTTACTTCTCACTGCCTGCAAACTGTTGTCGCCCTCGGCCAGCACAAGTATTGGGGATCCGACTGGACCAAACAGTAACCTGGCCAGGTTAGCAGAGCGTTTCTCAAATAGATAGTTCCCAAAGCCGGCCCAGAACCGGGAATCAGGCTCACAGAGGAGTGGAGGAGAGGCAGGTACGCCCGACCCCTGAGGGGCTGTGCCTGTTCTTCCTTCCAGTTCTTCCGGTTCAGCACCATTCCCAGCATTACTATCCTCAAGTTTCTTCAATACATTCACCACTATGAAAAAAACAAACATCCTAGAGGAGCACAACAGCAGTAACAGACTAAAGGATGTACTTGTACAGAAGCAACATTTCCTACGCTGTCTTCCTGAGCATTACAAGCTCCTTTTTTAATATACTAAACAGAAACAGTATTACTATATTCAGCAGCGTGTTTCAGGTAAGTTTTTCTCTGTGACTGGTCTTTTTCAAAAGGGAAAGCTCCAGTGCTCCCTGTACACAAGGCATAAGCTAGAAGAGGTGTAAATTTAGTATTTCAAAATTACAGCCTTTATAGATACAGTTTTTAAGAGTTAGGTTTATTTTTAGCAGAGCTGCTAAGAAGGAGACACCGGTCCTAGCACAGCTTTAAATTCCAGCTATCGCTAACAATCCAATACAAGCCTGCATTCAAAAACCACCATGCTCTCACCAGCAAAACATCTCACGTAAGATGTTCTTGTTCTACTGTGGTTGCAGAAAAACTGAGCTACTTTTCTAAGACGCACTCTGAATTCGTTTATTTCCATACCCAGGTCTAGGTTCGCAACATCCCCTGTCCCAAACAAAGGCAATACATGCAAAAGAACAGGAGACAATCCTCTCTCCCAGTAGATAAATTTAGAACTGAAATGCTGTTAACCCATATTTCAAAGCTCATTTTTCTTGTGCAGTTCATTAGGCAAAATTAGAACTAGACAGAGATGTACTGACAAAAATTGTCTAGGAATGTAAGTAACTGTAAACCTTTTCTGCAAGAGCTGTGTAATGTTCCATGACACGATCACAGTTCCGTCTCCTCCACATCACTGCAACTTTTTTAGTCATTCAGCGCATTTATTTACTATTTATTTTAAACTGACATATTGCATCTAATACCTGTTCTCTCTTCTAGCCTTTATTAGCTGATGAGCTGGCAAAATGCATTTCTTCCCTCTTTCCCCTTCCTAATCTTTGGAGTGGTCACAGCTGTGACAAAGAATTTGTGCAGCATCTCCCCTGCTGCTTCGGAGTTGACTATAACAGAACAAGTCCATAGACAGCCCCGGAATCTGAGGCAACTTAAAAGAGATGCAGCCTCTCTTACAGCTTAGTCACAAGAATGGTAAAGTAGCAAGCCTGTGAGCTAGAACTTTGTTTTTAATACTGGAAACTAAATCCCTGGTGAAGTTGGGGCACGGGGAGAGACAGACTAAGTTTTGTAGATGCCAAGATATGCATGAACTGCATGTGCACATTTGTTTACGTTCCAGCCTGAGCACTAAAATGTCTTCTATGCATTTGAACTGCTGTTTGTAAGTAGCTATTCATCCATTTCAGTAGGAAAGAAATGGCAACTCTGTCCCTTTGACAGGGAAGTCTTACATTGCTTTTTTTAATTGTTGTGACATTTAAGAGAATCCTTTTTCCCTTGTTCTGTGATACCCTTTAGAATCAATTCATTAGGACAGAGGGGCTGACAAAGCTTAGGTTCAAGTCATAACCTTTGAAGCATGTTAACACTTTTTTTCTCCCATTAGTGTTCGCAGGCAGACAACAAACCGACCCCCACCAGCTGGAGGAAGGCCTAAACCACAGCCAAAACCTAAGCCTCAGGTACCACAGTGCAGGGCACTGTATGCGTATGATGCTCAGGACACAGATGAACTCAGCTTTAATGCCAATGACATCATTGATATAATTAAAGAAGGTACGTAGAGAGAAAAGGTTTTGTTACTTAACTACTTACGACCGCGTACCTTCAAGATTAGTACTTAAGGCATGACTTTTTGAGCCACCTCAGTTACCTTCCCTCATTAGGCTTGCAAATTTTTATGATAGCTCAGGGAGCAGAGAAGTCTCCACACCAATCAAACATGTTCACTTAAAAGCATGTCAGAGGCAGATCAATGACGTACGTGTTACTCGGTACTGCAGATCTGTACATTTAGTTAGAGTAATTCTATCACAGGCTCTGGCTGAAAATTAGCCTAAACCACAGCTATAGCATAGGAGCAAAAAAGTCATAAAGCAGTTCCAGCTCTTTGGGTCTCCAAAGCAACTTCGTAAGGCATAGTGGTGTGGCCAGAAGATTAGCAAGCTCAGGTTCTCCAACTCATTTCTCCTCAGTCCTTCAGAAGGCAACTCCCGCTGTGTGGAATAGCTTCGCAAGGCTGCCTCAAAAAGTATACAAAAATGTTTACAGAACCTCACTACTTACTTTGCTTTCTTTGTCACAGATCCTTCTGGATGGTGGACAGGAAGACTACGAGGGAAACAAGGTCTGTTTCCCAACAATTACGTCACCAAGATACAGGAGACTGTCAGACAAAAGTTGGCATGAAGTTACCAGTGGTTGAAGATGCTTCCCTTTGCCTTCAGGACACCATTCTTCCGGAATTTGTCAGTCTCAGCAGTATTTTCACCAGTGAAGTTGTGTATGAGCAGGAAGAAAATTACTCACAGCAGACTTTGATCTTTTGTCTCAGAAGCATACAGCAATAGACATAATGACCAATTATTTATTATATTTAAAAGCCTGGTTTTAACACCTAGTAAGTGAAGAATGCTCAAACCTACCATCTTCCCAAAACAGAACGGTGCTTTGCAGTCTGGGACCAGGAACTTTGAAAGGGGTGTATGTAAGAAGTGCCTTCAGCTGAGTATCTGTAACGTTTTTAATTATCTACTGAAGATAATGTTAAATGCACATTTCCTCTAATGCAGATCATTCTGGGGAACGTTAAGTATGCTGCTACATGTCAAAAACATTTAGGCTCATTTGGGATATTACCATCTAAAAACCTACTGTGATGGTATATTTAAGTAATTCTGTACAGTTGTAACGGAAGTGGTTTGTGTTTGCTGATGTGTTTAGGGGACTCCCAACAGGCACTCTAAGAAGTTAAAACAGAAAACCACATAGTACTGTATGCTAAACAATTTTGCCTTATTTCAAGATTTATATTATAATATGGCTGGCCCATGTTGGATTTAAGTTTAATGCTCTACCTGTTATAAGAAGTGTCTTTATGCAGAGCTGTACATTTATAGAAACAGATCATATACTGTATATAAAAACTGAATATGATAGAAACCTGTATGAATGTATAATGTAGTATTCCACTGTTCTTATGAAGTAGTTCTACTAGAATTTTTATGCCAGGTACTTACAGATATGCACTACTCCTTTTAAATGGGAAAAGCAAAAGTGTTACTGCTTAAGTCTGATTGCCTCCCACACCAGAGTGGCTGTTGCTTGCCATAGAGTTATCAGCATTCATGCTTTGCCTTCTGAACCTCCATAAAATAAAACACAAGAAGCAGTTAGCTGAACAGGTCTGTTCTCCGTGCAGTTTGTTTTCAGTTATGTATACAAACAGATCCGTTCACAACATCATCTGTGGATTTTACTGCACCAATTTCTAAAGAAAAAAATCCCCTTCCTTTGCTCCAAACAAAACCAAGTGCTGTGCATTGACATTTTTTCTTATTAAGAGCAGGTAAAAAAAAAACAAACCACCTGTGTATGCTGGTATTAAGAAGTTGCATAAGCTTTAAGCTACAGCTTAAAGTCTTCAATCCCCTCCCTCCTAAACCATTGCCTAAGTCTAATTTAGGCATACTTACCATCTCCATTAAGAGATGACTGACTGTAGCAGCTGTTTCTGGAGGCTAGAAACTAGGGCCTCTTGGTCCAGGGGGAAATCATACGCACAAAGGATGCAGCACATTTTTCAAAAGACCATTTGCATAAGTGCTAGGCTTACTTATCCTGCGGGAGAGAAAAATCTCCTGCTTAAGAAGATAAAAACCAGTAGCTTCAACATCCTTCCCACAGGGGAGGTGTAGGCCAATTTTGTTGTGTTGGGTTCTTGCCTTCTACATCAGCGCCAGCACACACAAAGAAAAGGGAGGGAGGTAATGAGTTCAGCATAACTTAAGAGAATCCCTAAGGGTTTGTAACTTACTTAACATTACTTACATAGCACTTAAGTTGACAAATAGGCTTAAATGAGGTAGTGGGGCAAAGAAGTTGCATTACTTAGGTGCTTGTATTCCTTTAGCATACAGATACCAATGTTCATTAGAAACAAAGAACAAAAGGAAAGCAAAATGTTAAGCAATAAGGAAGAATCTACTATGGTGGGTTTGACTATATTCTCCCAGGTATAGAGGTTTATTTGGTGGGGTGGAATGTACAAGCAATGAAAAGCTGGGGCGGGGGAGGAGTCATCAAAAAAGTGGAGCAGGTTTTAAGAGCTGAGCTGGGTCAAAAGTTCTCATCCCTATAGTTCCACACCTACAGCCCCTGCACACAGTGGTTAGCATCACAGGAGGCTTAGAATTTCCCTACCTTACCTCCCCTTGTTTAGGTACACAGAGAACACATTGTCTTACGTTCACCTAAACACAAAGATTTATAAGGCTTATGTCTGTCACAGCCAGCCTACTTCTTTCCCCAAACTTGAAGGCAACAAACTACAAAAAAAGAAATTCCTGTATACTTCTTTGGGACAAAGCACTGAAATAAAGTACATATTTAGTATCCTTTAATGTACACCAAGAAAAGATAAACTGTCTGCCTGCTCTTTCTTACCTTAAGAGTGAAAAAAAAAATTCACTAAATATAACGCACTATAAAGCCTGGAGTGAAAACAACCACTGAGAATAACCATCCACATCTTAACTGCAAGTTGTATCAATCACCTATTTAGTTAAGTGTCCAGCTTGGACCTTACATTACAGACATTTCTAGGTAGTGCCTTAAAAGATTCACAGTCACAATTCCTTTTTTTTTTTTTTTTTTTTAAAAGAGAGGAGCTTTATTTCTAGGTAGAGAGTTGTATTACAACGTTTAAAATTTCACCTTCCAAGTGAGTCCGAAATGTCTGTGGTAAGGCTGGAATGTTATGTACAAAGAGCAGTAGTTCCACCTCAACAGGCAAATAAGGACAAAGTGCGCATACCATCAGGACTTGGCTGCCTAGGGTTATAAGAGTGATAGAGCCATGTCCTTGATCATCTCGCTGCTCAGCTGAGGGATTGTGCTGATCGTCAGTAGCTTGCTACTTGCATACTTATTCTTTATAGCCTGCAGAGGTAAAGGAACAGTGTTACAAAAGTTTTCATGTACAGTATTTACGTTCAGGCAGATCAATTTTGGGTCAGTTAGCCTGACTGCTTGGAAAACAGGCAAACAAGTAAGGTTAGAAGTGAGCCAGCTTGCAAAGGAGCAAGAGCACAGTTTGTCTAAAATGTTTTGAAGTTAGTACAACATCTCTCATCAACAACAGCAACGTCCTCTCTCAGACTTGTCAGAATAGTATATGCTTCAAGATAACATACAGAACATTTACCTAAGGAGCCACAATATGCAGCAAAGGAATTTCTAAAACATTAAAAAGAAAATTTAATCAGTTATACTTACAGCGTATTTTGTTAACTTCTCATTTACTTTGACCACGTTCTTGGCCATATGTTTCATAGTCATCACAAGACTGTCTTCTGTATACCCAGTGTAGTACTGCTGCTTTGTACCCTGCAGCATAATGGTAAGAAATTTGAGATTTATGAAATGGAGATTGCTGCCCAAGGCACAATCACTTCAGACAGCAAACGCCCTCAGCTTCACATGCTAAGCTTCACGTGCTAGCTTCAAGTGCTAGGAACTGTAGTACTGTCAGTTTAGCAACAGATCCTGACCAGCTTCTGGCGTGCAGCAGAAGTCTGGACACATCAGTGCCAACAACCACATTTCTACACTGCACGGAGGATAAAAGCAGCAACCCTTGCGAGGGGGTAAACACTAGTTGAATTACAATTCGCTATTCATGGTCCATGATTTTGTTGTTCTACATGTACTGTGAGAATTCTGAAAAATCTACCTTTATTTACAGTGTGGCTTTCTGTAACTCAATACTTTCAAGAGAAAAATCCTTTCATATCACAGTGTTCACATAGAAAAAGATACTAAGTTTTTAGTGGTATATTCCTTTTTCTACCTGCAACTAAGCAGCAGGCTGTCCCACTGTCATCTGATCACCAGCATTATTACTGACGTAAAACCAGTTTTCTGAAGTAGTGTTTTAATGGTTCAATGGTTCAATCAACTGAAAGAAAAAACTCCTAACAACAACTTTCACTAAAATACTTACCCATTTGTTGTGTCCCAGAATCTTCTGGGACAAGCATAACGCAGCAGCTGCAATCTCTGAAGGACGATGGTGAACCATGTCATAGTCTATCAGCGTCAGCTCCATTAGGTATTTTGCTAGTGTATGCTGCTTAGCATCAGCCTACCAGATTAAGAATTTGTTAATCCACAAAGTTTCACTTCACCTTATCAAAATAATTCAGGATTGCTTATTGTATTCATTAACTGACAAAACAAAAATAGTCAATAAAATCTTTATTAAGGTCTAGGGACCATACTCTCTAACAGGCACTCATCTCAAAATCAAGACCAGAGTACGAACTAGTCTAGCCTAGCAGGCAACTGGAATTTAGACACAAAGTCAAGTGAGGGATTTTAACAGAAAACTGCACTGCTGTGCCCAACTAGGAATACAAGTGCTCCCTCTGTAATACACTAAGTGCGGGGAGGGGCAGTACCCAAAGAGAAGTGTGAAATTACTTCAATAGATCCTAATTAAAGCAGTCGGCTAACTGCAAGAATTACCTAGTGGTCTGTTGAGGCACTTGAAGCCTGCTTCAATCGTGGGCAGTTCACTCAAGTTTAACTACTGAGGTGGGAAAAAAGGGACAGGTGAAAGAGAAAGCTTATCTTTTGATTCTTAAGTAATACAATACTTGCATCCAAAAATTACTGAAGAACTGCAATGCTGCTCCCCTTTTACTAGGGAATACTCTCATCACCAGAAAAAAAGATTACTCTAAAAGCAAGGGTTCTGCTCCAGGTATGTTTAGTTTACTCCTAACAGTAAAATTACTGCCACCAAGATTAAACACAGGCCCTGTAAACACAAACATGAACCGCTACTGGCTGTCACAGTGATGCTGTCATGTTACTCCACACGGTAGAGTTTCAGAGCCGAGTGTTTCTTGATCCAGCATGTAAGCAGAAAGCAAGTAAGATCACATGCTAAAAATACTGGAAACAATCCTGATAGACTTTACAGATATAGGAAAGTTCTAGATAATGAGGACAAATACCCACCTCCCCAGCTTTTGATGCTCTTCTTAAGAAATGAATTGGAAGAGGTCGTCCCAAATTGAAGTTTAACTCTTTAAGAATTGTAATCTCCATTTCTCTAATTTCAGCACTGGTGTAGGCATTGTCAGTGATGTAAACAAAGTCTGCTACATCAGGAGAGAACATCTCTTCGTATTTTGAAGCTAGAAGCAGTGCTGTTACACCCACCAGCTGAAGCCTCTTACGAGGTACTGGATGACTCTGCAATATAGGAATTCAAGAAGTAGGCCCCAAAATGTCAAAGTCTAGATAAACAGATTCTAATTTAACAGTTTAAAATACCAGTATGATAGCGCTCATTATTAGAACATAAATGAGATTTTCCACTTTGAGTCAGAAGTGTCCCTATAACGACAGGCTCAAAGAGGACTGCAGCCTCAGAGTTAAGATGCTACATTATACAGAGCTCTTACAAGGAGCAAATTTTGTAGGTTCTTACATTTACAAAGAAAGGATAAATCCTAAACTCCTTTAAAGTCTCCTAGTCCACACACGAGTTGAAAAATATCTTTCTTACTTGTAAGAAGCGATCCATAACTGCAACACACATATACAGTGTTTCCTGCAAAAGCTGGAATCTTGAGTGGACCTGAACAAGCCAGTCAACTAAAATCGCACGCATACGCCCATTGATCGTCTTCCCGTCAAGGTAATGCGGGCGGACCGACTGCTGCAGCTGTTGAAGAAAGAGCTGTGTGAGCAACAAGATTAACATTATACTGCAGAAGCACAGACTGAGGATGTCATACCTCAAGCTCTCTCAGATACAGATAGATATCTTTTACATAGTCACTACACAGCTGGGGATTCCCACAGTCTTCAGCATCAATGTCTTCTACATTGTTGAGCAACACATCAGAGAAGGCCTGGCACAAATCCTCCTCTTCCATAGATACATCCATAGGGACAGGAGACAGAACCTAAGGAACAGGTCATAGTGTTTACGTATCTGTTTAAGCTGCAATGTTCCTTCATTTCCACACTTTTCCAGTTACTAATACAATTTCTTAAGATAAAAGAAGTTGAAACCAAGCTTGCATTCTAGCATGGCAAGCTTTCACCAAGATGCCATACGGACAGAATCAGAAGACCTTCTCGTAATTGCAAGCTAAAGCAGAAACTTCATCCAGTACTTCAACAGCTAGTTCTGTCACTTTAATGTTAGCCTTTAAGCACAACATGCATTAAGCCAAAAGCTCAGTACAAAGGCTTTGCTTTTTCAGCAGGAAAGTGAGATGCATCTACAGATAAACCATTCGGAAATTAGAACTCTAAGCTACAAATCAAACTAAGAATCAGAATAGGATCATTACTTCCTACCTTTGGAATACCAGTTTCTTTGAATGTTCGATTCACAGCAGCTGGAGGTTTAGGCAGTACAGTTACATTTGTCATCTTACCAGGTCCTTTCACAGGCTTTATGGATGCTTTGGAGCATTCTGTTTTCTGTAGTGAAAACAATTTCTATTAGTACAGAGCTACTAATCCATCTTTTCCTTACAGATAGATTTCAACTGTTCCTTTACCTTAGCTATACGTGTTCCTCTTGTTGCAACTTTATTTCCTATTTCTTCCAAAGCAGCCCTTTTGCCAGTAAGGTGAGTTTTGGCTTTACTTTGAAGTTCAGTCACAGCATTCTCCACCTGTCTAGTGACCTAAAACAATAAAATTGCAGCTTAAGAGTCAGAGACCAGCTTTATTTAATTTTCAGATGCCTCACTCCATCACACACTTACCACCACTGTACCCATGTACCTCTGTGCACGCTATCCATTACTCAACCAGTTTTTATTTCCTACTCATTCACACATACTTAGAGGAAGAACTCTCCTCTGTATAGGTTTCGGGGAGTACAGTACTCTGCAACTGTGTTGCAAGATTAGAGGAATGCACCTGTCCTGGTTTCAGCTGGGATAGAGTTAACTGTCTTTCTAATAGCTGGTACAGTGCTGTGTTTTGGGTTTAATATGAGAAGAATGTTGATAACACCCTGATGTCTTCCTTTGTTGCTAAGTGATGTTTAGACCAAGTCAAGGACTTTTTCAGCCAAAGGGGTATTCCATACCCTGGGACATCATGCCCAGTATATAAAATGGGGAGAGTTGGCCTAGGGGATCACTGCTTGGGAACTAACTGGGCATTGGTTGGCAAGTGGTGAGCGATTACATTGTGCATCACTTGTTTTGTGTATTCCAATCCTTTTATTATTATTATCACTTTATTGTTGTTATTAGTATCATTGTTGGTTCGCTCCTATTAAACCATTCTTATCTCAACCCACGAGTTTTACTTTTTTTTTTCCCCCTCGATTCTCTCCCCCATCCCACTGTGTGTGGGGAGAAGGGAGTGAGCAGCTGCGTGGTGCTTAGTTGCTGGCTGGGGTTAAACCACAACAGCACCCTATCTCGTTCTTCCTCACTGACAACTTCTTAACATTAAGAGTGCTTACCCACTACTTAGCTATTTATTGTATTTACACACTTTGTAACTACAGCAGTATTCCCATGAAGATGAACAAAGCAATTTCTTTGTTAAAAGCCTACCACGCAAATTAAAAAGTTATGCTCTGCATACACAAACATCCTTTGTTACGCACAGCAAAGAAACCACCACGTTTCAAGACTTTCTTGTGAAGTTTCGTTTAAACCATGACAGTCACCGCAGAAAAGAGGTTCTTGTATTCCCTTCCCGCAGGTTCCCGTTAGCTAGCTTTAATTGTCTCCCCTCCTCCCACACGCCCTCCCCTTATTTTGAGAGGGAGGAGCAGGCGGCCAAGGCCAGTGAAGCGCCCGTGCCCTCCACTCCCAGGGGGGCGAGGGCCCTGCGCCCTCTGGGGGGGGGGGGGGGGGGGGGGGGGGGGGGGGGGGGGGGGGGGGGCGGGGGGGCGGGG
>JAVKLA010000002.1:7721265-7758062 GCA_034782735.1 Sagittarius serpentarius
TCAGCCTGCTCCCCACCCCCCGCCCGTAGACCTCACTCCAACTCCCATACCCGTAAAAGCACAGTGGGGGGCTCTCGGCCAGATAAAGCGCAAAGAGCCGCCACCCCCACACCTCTACTGCGGGCCAGAGCCCTCTCCAGCCCGCCCGCGCCGCGGCCCCAGCGTTTAGCTGCCTGAGGAGAAAAAGCGGCAGGGCCGCCGGCCGGCCCTCCCCACCTCCCCCGCTCCCTCCCGCCGGACCGACCCCCACTCGCGGCGCAGGCAGTACTCACAGCGGGGCGGCGCGACGCCGGCAGCGCCATGGGCACGGAGGTGAGGGGGAAGCCGCAGCCGCTCGTGCCTCTCCTCACAGACCGCTGCTCTCCCCAGCAAACCACCGACTGCAGCCCCGCGCCGCCGCGGCTCCACTTAAACGCCCTCCCGCTCTCCTATTGGGCAGCTTCGTACAATGCACGTGCTCGATTGGTCCACCTTCTCAGGCCCCTCCCAAACAGGAAACGGCTTAAACGCCTTCCGGCAAGCCAAGCCCTCTGTGGGGGAGGGCGGCAGTGGGAGGGGGGGGAGCGCATGCGCTGAGGGCAGCGGCGAAGTGGGCGGTGCAGCCGCCTTGGCTCATGTTGAGACGAGCGCAAGGCCGCAAAACCAGGTTTTTACCTTGAAAAGTACATACAGCTGTGCCGTCACCCGGCGGCGAGAGCCTGGGTAGTTAAAAGGCGTGCGTGCTGCAGCTGCGGGGGAGGGCGGGCGGAGCGGCGGAAGGTCCGCAGAGCCCGGCGCCCCTGACACCTGCGCCCCACATCGCGTTCCGTGAGGGCGGCTGGCGGGAAGCGCAGCCGCCTTCGGGAGAACCAAACCTTAGCAACGCTGACTTAACTGCTGCAAAACCGGTCAGGGTACCTGGCAGAGGCGGCTTCCCTCCTTCAAAAGAGCAGCCTGATACTCTGCACTGGGGGAATCCTCTACCAACAGATGCATGCTACAGCTTTTAGTTTAAATTTCACGTGACTTGAGGGAGTTTAATAACTAGTCCTAGGACTCAAGAACTTCAACTCTACAGCATTTGCCTCGACTGACAGCAAAGTCTGATTACAATTACTCTGACATCTCCCAAAACGGGCCCTACATGTTTACTCACAGAGGCACACATTCATATTTTTATATCCTTCATAAGGGCAGTTTTCCTGAATTCCTAAGTTCCAGATGGTTCTCTTCATCAACATATTTAACTGTGGCTAAATGTTGATACTTCACTAACAGAATTTGTTCTTAGGCAGTACCTGTAAGAATGCATGTAATACAAAAGAGTTTTTACAGATAAGACTTAAAAAGGCAGAACAAGGCAAAAGGGAAAAAAAACAAACCAACAACTTGCGTAAGAAACAGATTTTGAATGATACCAGTCTAACATTTTATTTATTGCATACAAAAGGGTTTCTTTTGACAATGGAATTTTATATGAAAAGTAATTTGACGCATACTGTTGAGAATCTTGTCTTCAAAGTCAGAGATGCTGCAGAAAACTTAAGGCAATGCATCTAAGCATATAAAGCACAGTAAGTGGTGGAAATTTTCAAAATCAAAAGCCTACTCATTTTCCTTCCCTTAAATTATGGTGAAGTCACAACTTTCTGGAATGGAAGTAGGCTGCAGCTTTATTAGCCCCTGCAATAGCATACAAGATCAGAACACTGTGATTCCTGGCAAATACCTAAGTGTTCAACATCACATTACAATGTTATGCATACATTTAAAAGCAAGACAATATCAGTAGCAGTTATAAAACAAGTCAATTCATGGACCACTAAATTACCTCTAGTACCAGGCACCCAAATCAGGTGCATAGAAGATTTCCTAAGGGGGAAAAAAAAAAAAAAAAATATTCCCCCAAACCTGTGCTTCTTTGTCCTGTAAGGAAGCCAAAATAGATTCTATCACCTACCCAGGGTCTCAATTATTTCAGAGGCCCTGGGTTTTTTTTGTCCCATGTCTCAAGTACCTTCTTGGAAGCTTCTAAAAGTGAGTATATCATCAGACTCCAAGCGTCAACTAACTTCCCTCCTTTTCAACAGTCACTGAAGAACAGAAAGTGGCTGTTCAGTCCTTCCAGTTACTTTTATTCATTTTTACCAATGCAGCTTCAACTTCATACTCACTTTCAGTTTCCTACAGCATATTCAAGAAGTTTCAGCATAAAACCATGTCAGGTTTTGAAGCAGTCAAATCACGTGTTGCCTCTCTCCCATATCCCCCATCATATAAGCACAAAGTGGTTTTAAGTTCAGTTTTAGCAATGCAATTAAGCTTAACAATGTTCATTTATCACACATGCTGGAATAAAATTTCTCTCCACTTAAAGCCTCAGTGCCAGAGATGTTAAGTTTGTTGCCAGCAATAGACACTGCACTGGCAAATGCTACTCCTAACAGATTAAAAAAAAAAAAAAATACAAAAGGGAACCAGCTTTAACCAGACAAAAACAGGCATCAAATTAGGTAAGGTAATATTTATAAATGGGTCACTTTTTTTAGTGTAAACATAACAGTTCATCTTCTAGGTTTACTGTAAACCATTTTACACTTAATCTGATTATGAAAGACAAAGACAAGAGAAACTGAAGGTATTTATTATTCAATCCACTTACAAAGCAGGTGGCTTAATGCAAGCTTATTGACATGTTCATATATGATCCCCGAGGAACATCTTTTCCAAAGTGACAGTAATACTGTCTCAATGTTTTTGCACATTTGCATTTTGCAATGTTGAGCACATTTAAATAAACTATAATCTATTATATGTGAAAGAATGTTGATGAGAAACTTGAATCCTGATGTGGATTAAAACCTCCTCCAAAGGCAAAATGTTAGTACATTATAACTTATTTCTATATACTATATTATGCAGCAAATCTTAACTATAGAAAATATTTCAATCAGTGATGGACTGTTGGTAATTTTATAAAGAGGGAATCTATGATCAAGGCAAAAACTAGGTAACCACATAATTTGTGTCTCAGTTTCTACAGAAATTTACAGGCTTTCAATTTACTAATGAAAAATAAAACAAGAGACAAATGGATTTAGCTAACTACTAACTTTAAAACTAATAAAAATCCCAAGACAAGCCTGGAATCCTTAGAAGTTCTACAAATGCATGTGTATCTGCCAGAAAAAAAAACCAAACCAAACCAAAAAAACCCCCACCAAAACAAACAAAAAAACCCAACCCTGCAGCTCTAAGTC
The DNA here is from genome assembly GCA_034782735.1 of Sagittarius serpentarius. NCBI lineage: Eukaryota > Metazoa > Chordata > Aves > Accipitriformes > Sagittariidae > Sagittarius > Sagittarius serpentarius. Next base: position 7,724,505 of record JAVKLA010000002.1, read on the forward strand.
CTTATCGAATAGTTTTATATTTAAAAAAAAATACCCCCCCCCAAAACCACCAAACCCAAACAAACCAAAAAAAACCCCTCAATGTGCGCAGATACTTCAACTTAAGTTAGCAGAGATTCTAAGCTCTTCTTCCATTTCCCTAATAATTCTTTCAATCTGCAAGTATCTACAATCCAGCTAACTGAAATCAACATTTAGTGTTCACTAGAGCTGTTTCACAGCAGCAAATATTTAAGTTAGGGATTCAAATTTCTAGACATAGGAAGAAAATGATAAATACAATCTGAACAGCAGTCTAAATGTTTAATATTGACATTCAAATATATCTGCATTGTGCTGAAATTTTAAAAACGAACACAAAAATTAAATCAGACAAAAAATCTGGTGATGAGTATGCTATATGTATCAGTCAAACTGAATATAGTTCATGTTCTGTTCCCAGTATTAAGGATGTTATTTGACTCAGAACTGATATTGTTAATATACAGCAGCCATTTTTTCCTAATTAAGGAATGTCTCAATACATAATATTATCCTTTTCTAGACGATCTTTATACATTTAAACTAAAATATATGATCGATTAAATTAAGGAATCCGAGGTTAGTAATGAGTGAAATCATACTTTCCAAGCTCGATACTGTGTAAAACAAACCAAAAAAAGAGACCACACAATTCTACTTACTAAAGCAGCTAATCTTGCCTGCAAGTTTGGGGTCACAAAGCCCATAATATGTGCAAACAAATGCAATACAAGGAACCATGCAAAAATACAGTAATGAATTAAAGGAAAAAAATGTAAAACCTAAAAAGAAGTTTTATAAATACACTGAAACTCAACTGTCTTCTACATAAACTGTAGGTCTAGCATTAGTTGTACCATATAGCAGAGCCAGCACTCTAGGTTCAATGCTTCCAAATCTGCGCAGGTAAGTCATGCCATCTTTGGTTGACTGCAGTACCAGGAAGGATGAGGGAGTGAGAAGGAGGACAAGAGTTCTGGAAAGCGGTGTCAACTTTCACTTGGCAGTTGAGCCTCAATGTCCACTCTGCAAATGGGGCACTTCTTGTTAGTAATCAACCACTGATCTACACATACTTGGTGGAAAAGGTGCATACATGGAAGGCGCCTGTCAGAACAGAAAAACATTAGTGTTAATAAAGCATTTCCGTACCAATGCACGCACTGGAAAAACGGTAATGTGGGTTTTGCTATTGAGGTGTCTATACTTTTTGCATGTGCATGTTTTTCCACAAGTTTCCCTAGCTTTTCCAGTTCAACCTGCATTTTGTCTAGTTCCAAGAAGAAATGGGTATATGCAGTGAAGCCAAGCATCAGCTAGCTTCTGTTGTATTACACTGATTTAAACCTCTTATAGCTTCAGTAGCATTACTCCAGAAAAACTAAAATTGACAGTCCTAATTAATTCAGGGTATCAGCTTGGGCTCATGTGATAAGACAGGCAGTCAGCTCATGGAAGACCAGAAGAAAATAACCTACATTCTACCCAAAGACCATCCAGACTGAAGAATGTGTGTTTTCATTTGCAACTTCTTTTATTTATTGGTTCAGTGACAGATAGTCCTTAATTGTAACTGTTATGCTAGGGAGTATTGCAGAATAGTGTACCATATTCAAGTCTGGTCTCAAAGCCAGAACATTAACATTACATTCTGATATTCAGTGGTACTACTTACCTGACATCTTCACCTTCCTCCAATATAGACAAACAGATGGTGCACTTTTCCTCTGTGTCTTCTTCTGTTCCTTCCTCCCCATCTTGTTTGCAGTGCAGTTTCCTCTGTGAGAACCAATCAGTTGTTACCTTATTAGTAGAGATGACATTATTGACAAACTGAGTAAAATCTGTTTTTAATACATATTCAACACATACTTCTTTGAAAACATTTCATAGTATTTATTCAAATGTAGTTGAACCAAAATGAATCAAGAACTAGTGCTTGGAGCAAAATCACAGGACATTTCAGATTTATTTAACTATTGTTAATTACAAAAGTCTACTGGACTGTGAATATATTAATTTCATATTGTTGCAACCAGTCCTTTTACTTGTTGTCTATGTATAAATACCCTCATTTCATTAATGAAGAGGCAAAAAAAAAAAAAATCCTTTAAAACCTGGTATCTTAAGTCACTATTTATCAAGTGTGAAAAAACACTACGTAAATGTGGATGGGATTCTATATTATCATATAATAAACTCCAACTAAGAGAAACTTAGGTTGCCAAAATTCTGTACCAGATTCAAAACTTCCTAGTGTCCCAGTCTTCCTAATGTGATCAGAGTAAAGGTTAAAATGATACATATCAAGCAGATAGGCATCATGAAAAGTTTTTGCAAAAATAAAGTCTTACTTTATTTGATGAGTTATCACTGAAGTCTGCTGACTATTTAGCTATTACCAACAGTTATTTCATTGCTTACAAGGGTATTCATAATTGCTGGACAAGTTACTAAATCACATCAAACCACTTCTGTTTACCACATTACAGTAGCTCTTTATCTAGGGACCACATTTTTTATTTTCTTTGTGAAAGAAGTGGCATTGTAAGCTTTGCTTACAATCCTTGAAATTGCAAGAAAACATGCACTCTTTGAAGCTGACATTTCTTCAGATTTAAGCTAAACATAAACATTATTACATTTTCAAAGAAATATTAGGCCACAATTTGAGAAATCCTCACCTTTTTGTATTTATGTGGATATGTGCATCTTTCTATAGTTCCCTGTGTTGCTCCACGATTAACGTTACCTAATCGTTCCTCCAAGTGAATCAGCTCCTAAAAAATTATGAAGGAATAAACAGTGTAAGAACTGTTATTTCAACTACCTTGAGTAAATATTCATTTTGTTCTAACCTATTGCAGAATGACAAACTCTCAATTCCCAACTTATTCAAATACAGGCAAAGCAAGAAAGAGTATGTTGTGCAGGAAGAGTGATGGGTTTCCATAGAAAAACCCACACAACACTGCCTGGTATTTTAAGTTATAGGGAAAAACTATTTTACTACTAAAAAAATTAGAAAATTTTTCTCAGCTAGGAATGCTTATTGGTATGTTCACACATGCTTGTGTGTCTAATGAGGAAAATGCAATTCAAATGCACTACATATATATTTGCTTTCTAACAGTCATTAAGGCTTAGAAGAAAAAAAAAAAAGTTGCTTAAGTTGAAATACAATTATTTATTTTTCTCCAGCAATGAGTTTAATCAGAACCGTGAGATGTCACTGAAGATGTTTTCAGTGGACTAGGTCATTAACTCTCTGCATCTGATACCTTTTATTTTCTCCATTTTTTTTTTCTTCCCTCAGTTTCAGTTCCTGCACTACATGGCAACTTTAACAGTGCTGTCCTCTTTGTTAAGCTTCACCCTCACTAGCAGGAATTCTGGCACAGTTATTTAGAGACACCACTACCTTTTACCAACACATCATGTGAATACTACATCCTACTAACTGGGGTGGTAGGCAGAGCAAGATGTACTGTCAGTTAACAACCACCTAAGCCTACATTGTCCAGGACACCTTTTATTGACTGACTTTTCAATATGCTTTTATCCCAGTTAACAATAGGGAGGTCATTCTATAAATAAAGGGTATTGTCTTTATGATACTTTTACATCTATATATAGAACTAGTACTACCGTACACCCTCCCCATATTCCCTCATGACACATTTTGACATATATCTAGTTTTATTCTATTACAAACCTCAAAATTGCCCCTGAAAGGGCCTCTGAATGATGTTCCATCCAATCCCGATGAAATGTAACGGATGTGAGGGTAGCCCGCCATGTCTGGTACCTATTCAAACAGCAGATGTTAAGTTAAACCTATTCAGAACAGTTTCAGTATTTTACTGTTCACTTTGTAAAATTTAAGATCCTTTTGCTTTTATTGAATCACTTTTTATCTATACTCCTCAGCTTGAGCATACAATTCCAACTGACGGCATAACACACCACCACTCTGAGCTCTCTAAACATAACCAGGACCAAAACTGAAGTGAGACTAGATCCTCTATTAAAATCTCTCCACATCTGCATTACGTATTTGCTTGCTCTCAATCCCCAAGTCTCAAAATCTCAACCTACTTTGTATAAACCACCATAAATATCTACCTATTTTTGTAAACAAAACATCTGAACACTACACGTGAAATTACAAAAAGGACTTGCTATAGTTCTCAAATATAAGTTCTTGGCACTGTAGAAAAAACTCAGTCTGAAAAAAACAGCCAATATCCTTATCTTACCCAAAACAACTGAACATCTTCAGACACACTTCAAATTTAGAGGCAGATAAAAAAAGTAACACTCAAAACTCGCATCTAAAGTCACAGGCAAACTCACATCTAAAGTCACAGGCAACTCTACACATACTCTATATTCAAGCATCCACTGACTTCCTTGCGTATTAAGAGATACAAGCAGTGAACAAAATACTAATGTCCAGTGATATACCCTACAGGCACTTCAAGCACCAGCACTTTTCATACAGGAAAGCAGAAAGGTAGTTAATATACCAAGTACCACCTTCACAGCAGGGCTTCTGCATTCCATTTTTAACCCCACAAGATGAGTGAATAATGGTGTTACTTTTTGTCAGAAACATACCAGCAGCAATTTTTAATGAACATGTGCAAAAAACCCAAATGATCAGCAGATTCAGTTTACTTAACCATGTAAAGTGCACTGATAGGAGGACTGTAAGCAGCAGTTCATTTGGAAATTAAGTACTATCTTCCTTTCTGTGCTATCAGCTGGTAATGTCTCTGCTGCTGTATACGACAGCTCAAAATTCATGTCATGAGGCTGTCAACAAGTCAGACATCCCAGATATTATTCATTAGTTCAGGTATTCACATGTGGCTTTTCTTATTTCCAGCAGCCACTTCTAAGCTTAACATATATAAAGGTGTAAAACTGAATTAATACGTTGTCAGAAGGCCTAGGCCTAGACAAAGTTACTCACATAATGTAATAGACCAATAAACTACCTTTCTGTATTTTTCAAATCCAGTCTGGTAACTGAAAGCCGACAGTGACAGAAAAGATTTCTCTGCCCTAAATAATTTTTTTCAGAAAAGAAAAACAGAATGTGATTATTTTAAAGGAGTTTACATGGTGCTTGCTAAATGATGACTATGTAGTGCCCATATAAGCCACAAATACAGCCAGAATACTAGATTTTTACAAGCCAGAGTAATAGAAACCGAAGATTTAACTTTCAGAGTACTTCCAGAATCCTAACATGGGGGTGCCTCTCTCATAAGTAGCCTAAATATTTGTTGGTCTGGTACTAATTAGAGCTGGAGATGGGAAACAAGCAAGACAGGATGACTGCTGCAAACTCCCAACAGTGTATCAGTTTAAAGATGTAAGTTGTTATGCAATATGCAGAGTGTATTTACAGAGTTTATATACTAATACATTAATTCAATATGATTGCAAATGTAGAATTCTATATCACAAGATATGTATATTCATCTGCAGACCTAAACATTTCAAGTAAGTAACATTTGTTGGTGTCACAGTTCTTATTGTTTGACAATATAAACTGCAGCTGTAACAAAGGATTTTGGGAGACTGCATTAAAAACAATGTAGTTTTTACAAATTACCGTATAAGAAATCTGTCTTGGATAATTTGTGTTTTATGATCCATTCTCCATTTAAGCACGTAATTCTGCTTCATCTTCCAATTACAGAAAACACATCTAAAGAAATAGGTCACTCATTCACACTATGAACATATTTATTGTCCCAGGTTTCCACTAGTCATAGACCTGTTTGGCATCATTTGGAAGTTTCCATTGCCAGGAAAGGAAAGGAAACCGCTGACAAAACCTAACCTAAGTCTCAGGAGTGACTTTCACTGCTTGTTTTTTTGATTCGCCAGGATTTGAAAACAGTCTGTTGGAAAACGATGCATCTGATCATGCAGATACTGCATCATTACAGGAGCTGTAAAGTCACAGGTGTATTGCGGTAATGCAATAATTACAGTTCCAATTGCCTTAAAAGTCAGTTTACCAGCTGCAGTGACATGCACCCGGACAGGTCTCCCATTTGGAACAAATTCTGCTATTGGAGACTATTTAAGAAACATACTAAATTTAATTTTAACACTACAAAACCAACCGAGAATTTCTCAAAGTACGTAACACAACGAACTACTAAACTTAGACCACAAAAACATTGGGTAGGACAATACATCTTCATGCTAATAAAGGAGCCTCCATATTATTCTGATGGGCAATGGTATAACACCTCTACAAAATTATCCTAACATACATTATGTACAGCCTCTTTTATAAAATACTGTGAGAGCGCAGCTTACATTTCTGGCCAAGTAAAACACTATATTTTGAAAAAAACATCTCTGCAAGAAAAAAATAGCTCTTTTACACCTGCAGAATAAGCAGTCTGCTAACATACAAGATTTTAACTAATTACATTTGTGACTACAAGCTGAAGGGAAGATGGCCAAGAGAGAACTATCAATAATGCCCAACTAAGAACAGTCTAAGTAAAATCCCTTTGACAGTTACCATCAAGCTTCAAATGCAACGAGAAGATTTCAGCTCTCTTGAAACAGCTTCACACACAAATGTAAGTGAGCTTTCAGTAAGTTTTCATATTGACCATAAGAAAAAAGCTAAAAGCTAATGAAGAAAGTAAAGAGTTAAAGGTAATAATGCCAGTCTGCACTAACTGCTTGTATATATTCTTTCGGCTACAGCCAAAATATATACTTTAAAGCAACATACTCTGGACCTGCAAAAATTCCAGTACAAGTTTGCCAAGAACTGTTTGTTTCCTGTAGAACAAGTATCATCTGTTTCTAGTTTTGCACTTTCTATTGACACCTCCCACTATCACAAAAATTTGCAGCAACTAAAAAATTCAAGGCTAAGTCTGAACCGTTTACAACACAAACATTCTGAAAGAGTTTGAAACAGCTAACCTGCAGGGAAGATCATCTTCCTTGCTACCTTCTTTTAAATACCTTCCATCTTTCCAGGATCTTTTTGCCTTTCAGTTGCCAGAGTCAGTGAAGAGATTCTTTTCATTGTGTGGTACTACTCATCTTGTCCATCCCAACCTTTTATTCAATGGCTCACATTAAGTATGATCTTCACACATATTAAAACAAATCCCAACAATAAGCTTATCTAGTTAACTGCTTAGGTCCACATCAATACTCAGAAAGAAGTGAAGCTGATCAATTATTATCTTAATAAGCCAAATTCAAATAAGGAAAAGTTGCAGTTTTCAGAGACACACTGTGTGAAGGAACAAGGAATGCGTGCTGTGTAGCGAAAACCTAACTGTATCTGTGTCTGTCAGGAACATGAGTGCTCTTCAATAGCCTATATTCTACAAAAACCTGAAGAACAGTAATTCATGTTTATATCAAGAAAAAAGTAGCAGCTGCATTACAAAAGTCCATTTTCTTATTTGAAAAATGCAGTTAAATTTGATGCAGCTAATCAAGGCTATTTCAAACCTAAAGTTCACCTTGAACTACTATAGCTTAAGGCTGTAATTGAATGTAGCTAAGTGTTTGGATATTTTACAGGAAGTTTGTTAGCTTTTTTTTTTTTTTTGCACAGAACAGCTGCATCTCTTAGAACTGTGATACCTGTATGACTACACCAAGTGATTATTCTGACCAGCACACATCTACCATAATGTACTGGAATGTACTGGCCTATACCTCCAACTCTCTTCCAGTTTTTACAACTAAGCCTAAAGATGGCCTCAACCACTCTAAGTTCTCCAACAGTTAAAAGAACAAAACAGTAAGGCTCTGAAATAGAAGAAAAAGGGAGGACAGCATATGAAAGCTGGATGTATAACACCTGAGAGGGGTTAAGTTACCATAAGTAACTTTTTTTTTTTTTTTTTTTAAATTATGATGCAGTGATCTCCCTCTGACTGGCCAGCTGCAGTCTAAGTTCAAAAATTAATTAAGGAGTCTTCTCAAGGCTTGCATCAACCCTATAGAGATTTATTACACCACAGCTAGCAAACTCTGAAGTCCAGATAATTTCCCCCCACTGAAATTCACAATTAACAAGACACTATTCAAACAGGCAGAAGAAGCTGGAGTCAGAGACTGGAAGAGCATATCCCAGGAAATTCTTTGATTAACAGGTAGCTTGGAACAATCTGAGACACATGTAAGATCGCCTCCATTATTTAAGATATATTTTATAAAACCGAAACTAAAAAAACAAAACAAAACAAAAAAACCCCCAAAACCCCAAAACACACAACAACAACAAAAAACAACCAAAAAACCAAAAGCCACAAAAAACCCACCCACCGCCAAATCCCACTGCTATGCATAATATGATCTGAAAATTGTACCTCTGACAGCCTTGCATGTTTTAAAAACAAGCTGAATAGAATACTCTATCACTGGTAGGTTTGTTGCTTAAGTTTTAAATAGCCAAAATCCCAGACAAGTTGTAGTTAGTTAATCACCAAAACAAGAGTAAAATTATACTAAGTTAAAAGGCACAAAGGGAACACTGCTCACTTCAGGTCTATACTCCATTTAAAATTTAGTTACCAGTTTAGAGCTGAAGAGATTCTATTTTTCTTTGATTATGAAGAGGAGAAGATGGAAGGGGGGAGAAACAAGACCTTCTGGTTTTAACCTTCCACCCCACCCTCCATTAAATGACAAAAAGGAATAAATCCAATTCATAAAAATAACCCTTTTGTTAACAGAGCAGATTTAAAATATAAAGCACTGATTTTTTTTTAAGTGTCCTAGTAACAAACTCGTATTCGGAGCAAGTTCTTGTTTCAAAGCTGAACTAAATTACAATTTCTACAATTTCAGACTTCTGAAACTTTATAGCAAATAATAGATTATTCTCCATTTTCCTAATCCTTTTGTATTTTTGAAGCCTGAAAAATGTTAGAAATATTCTCATCTTTGTAATTACAAAAATGAACTGATTTTACAGCTCAACATAGCATTCTGGTCATTCAGGTAAATGGATAACATCTGGAACACCTGAGGCACAGAAGAGCTGGCAGTACAGAGAAGGAGACTGTTTCAGGGTGTCCTCAGGCCAAATTTAGAAACACCTTCTGGAGGTTTCTTTTTGGACTTTTCCCCTTCCAGATTTCACTACAAACTAGGACGCCTTTTCTTTCCTAAAGCAACAGAAGAAAAATAATTCTGCTTGGATATGCATTACAGCCGTAAGCGTGGTTTGGCTAGTCAGAATTATGGCTGGTGTATACTTCATTATGAAAAAGTCACATTCCTTTTAGCATCCATCTCACCTTATTAAATCATGGAAATTCCCACCCTGTCCATCCAGATGTGATAGCTTTTTGACTCAGAGTGCCCAGCACCAATTTTTCATAAACAGTGCCAAAAGAGCAACTAAAGTCACTCAGAGTGAACAGAAATTGAAGTGGCATCTAACAACAAGCACTGGTACCAGAGAAGAACAGAGGAACAGATAAAGCCTCTGCCTCCTGTGTCTGTCTTGTCTGATGTTTCGTTAGTTATGCCATGCATTGATCTTCAGTTGATTCTTCCTAAAAATGTTGTTGAAGTTTGCAGAATAGGTATTTGTCTGGAATGAAATCAATCGTAAAAATCACTTTGACAGATCTTTCCTCAGCACATACATGACATTAAAGCAGTAACAATGGGAACACAAACTACTGTAAGCCAGAGTCACACTTAAATAATTGTGTTAAATCAAGGAGGGAAGCAGCCTAATCCTTGGGTACATAGATATGAAGGAAGCTCTTTTTAACTGCTTTAAATCCAGGATTCCTCCTGAAGGAACATTTAAACACATGAAAGTTTTGTTTCCCCCACCCTTTACTTGGACTGTCAAAGCTGCTGAACACTAATTATCTCCCCCAACACATCTTTATCATTTTGTCTCCCTGAGGATTAAAAACTGCAGCCTACATTCCAGCACCGACTAGATGAAGATTAGGTTAGCTGCATCTGAATAAAATCTGAAGCCGATTTATGAGAGTACTAGTGTCATTAAAGCCCAAATAATCCCCTATGCCCTTTATGGTCTGGCAGTAGTTGGAAGGGGTTTTAGTACTCCAGAACAGACAGAAAAAATGCGCACTCCCTATGGGGCAGCGTGCTATTTCAGAAAGTGGATTCAACACAAATTAATTTTTTAGTTGAGCTACTGCATGAGTTACTTTAAAAGACACCCCCCACACACCCCCAAATAAAGAATGGAGAACATCAACATTTGATGACATCTGCATCAAGAATACAACAAATGAGCCTTGTAAATTGCTGTTTAGTACCCTCTGTACTACTTACTGCAAGAAGTAAGCACTCCTCATAACATTAACCACTTAGCAATCACAGTTCAACCTCTCCTCCCCTGCCCCTATTCCTAAAGTTACAATGAAAAAAACAAGGTGACAGCTGCAATTAATCTGTTGCTCTTTAATAAAAACCAAAATGGCACTTTTGTTTAATATCCAGTTAAGTTTGTTAGATGAAAAACTTCACTGACTACTTGCTCTATATTGAAAGGCAATTTTGCTGACAGATCTGCTGTACTCTCACATACACGCAAATGAAGAAAACTTTAGCTTTCATTATTGCCATAGGAGGGGTAGAATCATCAAAAGGCATTTGTAATGCTTTTAACTCATTGTATGTATAAGTACCAGCAATGCTCTAACCCACCTTTATGTTCTTCTAGTGTGTGTAATCTGAATACACTTCAAATTAGCCAGAGACTCAGAACACAACTTCAAAGTCGTAATACTTGATCTGGTGACAGCAAGGTTCTAAACAGATCCCAAACATTTGGAAGTACTGCTTAACAGCAGTCTATACACTATAAAACATGCTGTCAGTACAGCGTGTACAAAAACTCAGAATACAAACAACTTCAATTCCATTTCATCCAGAGATTCATGAATTACTGTTATGAGGATTAGATATCCCTACACAAACACACACACAACTTTCTGTAAAGAACCCAATTTCACCTGACACTTATCAATTAGTAACAGCAGTTACTGAGCACAAGGACTACACTCCCTAAAGTATTTTATCAGACATTCAGGAAATACTTCTGAAGAGTCTCTATCACAGCTTTCTTCCATTCTGCTGCAAAAAAAGATAAACAGTGGGGTCCCAAGTACTTGCTTGTATAACATTTTAGTTGTGGGAAAACCCCTATGAAAGTTAAAATACAGTTAAAAGTTTCTCATCACACTGCAGTATAAGGATCGGCTGAACTCTGAAGTTTCTAGAAATTGCACAGCAATAGTTGAAATAAATCCCATAACTGACTTATTAGTCCTGACAGAAAATGAGATAAAATAGGTACGTTTAACTTGCTGCCTCCTAATGCAATTGCAGTTCCCCAAATTATTAGGAGGGCCCTTTCTCTTTGAGAATCTAAAGCAGCTGATATGATCTGTTACAGTACAACATGTGAAATAAATGTGAGAGGCAAGCCATTTTTCATCCACTTGAAAACACAGACACCTAACTGAAGAATAATGCAGAAAATCTTAAATTTTAATAAACGATGCACAGGAGAGAAGGTTATGCAGTGAGAATCTTGTTGGCTACACTAAAATACCAAATTCTACAGACTGCTCTAGAAAGTCTGTGATAAGTATGCAAGCTGTGCATCAATGAATTACCAACCCTGATATATCAGGGAAGTACTTAAGGATTATTATCATGTTTGCTAGTTAAATAGCAAGAAACAAGCAACGTAAGACCAGACTATGAAGAGACAGCTATTACAGTATTGGTTGTAAATTTACAGTTCAATCCCTATATGTCAATTCTGGCTACAAATAGAAGAATTTTGCATGGACAAGACTTGCAGATTGCTTTTTAATTACAATTTTAGCATTCATTTACAGATGAGCCCACAATTTTGATTCGATTATCTAGCTTTAAGAGGGTTAAATACTACGGATTAGCCACACAAAATGCACATAGAAACACTAAACATACTCCATTAAACTAAATCTGTGTCTCTGTGAATTTTCACTAAACAAAATTAAGAATATTTTGAATAAACCTACAAACATTTTTTCAAAAATAATAGTCTAAAAGTTAGACTGATGCTGATTTTTCTTGGTTTTCTACTGTAGATTAAAAAAAAGTTATGTGTAACAAGGGACTAGTTTACCCTCACACTTCCTGTTGTTTTTAAGACTTCATCCTACAAAATTATATACTTTATTGCACAGAATTAGGTTGATGAACACCAAATATTATTTGAAAACCACCAAATTTTTAGATGGAATGCTAGCTGTGCTGTATATACACCTTAAAAATAAAGCACCAGTGCACCTCATGCACTAGGTGGAAAGTTGGTACCTTTAACAATCCAAAACTCAAAAGAAGAATCTGAACTTTAAAAATCAGATGCAGAGGGTCAATGCATTGCAATGCAAGTGACAAATTAATTCAAATTAAAAATGTTTCCTTTTACAAGAGCTGAAGTTAGAAATGTTAGTGTCCTATACTGTTTTCTCTTACTAGACATGAGTCTGTGCTAGCTCCCTATCTGGGAGCAACACAGAAACACTGGAGTATTTTCTTCTTCAGTTGAATCACTAACTTTTGCAGTAATGTATACATGTCCAATTAAATGCAGTAAGCCTTAAAATAATTTTCCTGACAAAATAATTACAATGACCAATGATCATCATTTTTCATAAGCTATGTCCTTACCATTAGAGGAAGAGCCCCTATTTGCAAGTGATGAAGTCGAGGAGGTGCATGGTAGTGGGCCAAGTGAGGATGCAAGGGCCCTGGAGGGTAAGTAGCTGCAGTCACACCAGCTTCAATTCCCAGTTCCCTGTCACACGAATGAAAGTGGCATTACAGTAAAGGTACATCTTGACTCCTAGATACAATTCCACTGCTTTGGAAAGCATGCAATACAGCACAGCTACCGTAACAGTTTTACATAAGAATTTTTTTTAAACTTACTTAAACTTTGCTAAAGAATCATCTTAATCCTACAGTAAGTAAAGGTTGTTTTTAAACCAGCTGTGAAAATTTAGCGTGATAAATTGTAGCGACAACTCCACATTTACTATGCCCAGGAATATTACCAGTGTGGAGTCTTCTCTGTAGCTCACGCTGTGGGAACAGCGGCTTTCACACATGAACCTCTTCCCTAATGTTCAAGAGTATCTTTTTTTTTTTTTTTATAACAAATATATTGTGGAACTTAAACATAACCTTTGTGGGTGGGCCTGATGCAATTTTAAATAAGTTCAGACACAGAGAAATTAGTTTGTAACTCAAATTGAAACCTCTATTTTACAAAGAACATAAATAAAATAGTCTTCAGCAGTGTTTTACTTGCCTATTTTAACATCAGTTCTTGAAATAACACTCAATTCCATCTTAAAAGCAATGGATAAAACCCCCTAGAAGTATATTTAAGATATTGAGTACTCAAAGCAGTATTTCAAAGCCATATCAATATCTACAGATTTTAAACTACAGGGGCATGCAGCACTTTTTAAAATCACAGCCAGCATTATCAGCACTGTGATCAGCACATTACAGTCTTTTGTCCTGAGTCCCAGAAAATTAAAATACTATCCAATTACTAACCAGGCAGCTCTCTCTGGAGCTTGTCGAGGATGGGAAGACATTGTCTGAGGCACATGAATGTGATGCCCATGACCATAGTTGGGATGCATTCTGTGAGGATGTGGAGGAGGCCGCTCATGAGCACGTCTAAACAATGTAAAACAGCAACAGTTAATTTCACATACTTGTTAGTATCAAGAAACATCCATAATCAAAACATTACCAACTGAATTACTGGAATGCATGTAAAATAAAACTCCCTATACCGTATTTTAATTTCAACTTATTTCTAAAGTTAGAAACTAATTATAATACAGATTTCATATTCAAATACAAAGCCAGCTTCAGTTACTGTGATCTGCCCTTCACTTGGCAGACATGACTACAGAAGGACCGACCAAATGTTTAATCCTAACCTCAAACTGCAGGTAGGAAAGCAAAGGCCACATGACAGTCATGTCAAGATTCAAAGTCATTCACAGCTATGCTGCAGTTTATTTCTAATAAAACTATACCAGCAAAAGTAATTAGGGGAAACTTAATACACTAATCAGAGGACATTTTCCTTTAAACATGTTTGCATCATAGCTCAAGTAATAAGAGCACACAGTTTTTTCCATGCTAGCTGGTACAGAACAACTACAGTTTTAGAAAAAAATCTTCAAAAAAACCTGCTAGCTGACTTCTGTTATTTCACCACTTCCTACTCACAGAAAGAAATGGATTGGGATTTTTCTTTCCATTGCTTTCAATGCATAATGTACTTTTTTTTATTCGACCTAGAAGCTTGGATTTTGCCAAAAGCAGTACATTGTCTTCAGATTCAGTACCACCTTAAACTACCCGAGAAAACAGACTACACATTTTCTAAATTTACATGTCTAGAGAAGTAAGAAGTTACTTAACAGCACACTATATTCTAGCCAATGCAAACTGACACTTCTCCAGAAGGTATCTGGTTCACCTTCCAGAGAAATCTGTCATGCTTGTATAAATATTGGAAGTATTAGTTTTCTGCAATGGTATAGACCAACATGGGAACAGACCTATCAGCAGAACCTACTCCTAGTCTCACCTCCCTTCAGTTTATCAAATAACTATGGGGAAAAATCTAGAATGACGTTAAAAAAAAACAAAACACAAAAACCACAAACAAACCATAGCAAAACAACTTCCCTAGTTCCATAAAAACTGAGTGTCATGTAGGCCGATTTTTCCTAAAATGAGTCTTAAATTAAAAGAAACACATTTGAAATTATTTCTATGAATGTAAAACTCCTAGACTGTCTGTCCCACAATCTTAGTATAAAGTGGGTGATCAGATTTAAAATAAACAGAAAAATCTATATGTTATACAAATGCAGTGCACACTCATACACTGCCTTTTGCACATTTTATGGCCGATTCCAAGACCCTAAGGAAATTATAGCTTGTGACATGACAGTGAGAAGAGGACTCTAACCACTCTCTACTTCCAATCCAGATAAAGTCCTATATTGTTAGACAGTAGGTACACAAGCTAGACTATCCCATATGCTATTTCTAGGAATGAAGGATGAAACAACATCTTAAGAACACTTTGAGAGCTGGGACATGGAACCAAAGGAACTGCAAGTCTGCTGGTGGTCTCAGTCTGTGTATTACATAACAGAACAAATATTCACAAGTTTCTGGTTCTCAGAGTATAATCTGATTTATATGAGATTGGGCCAAGACACCTACAGTATTCATTTTGCATGTAATTTGTATGAGGATTAGAAGGGAAAAGAAAGACCAAGGGTGGAACAATTTCATAAGATTACAAAACAAAACTACAGAGAAGAAACCTCACCAAGCAAACTGACAGCCTGACCTGAGACTGGTGACTTCAGAGAGAATGTCAAGGAAGAACCTATTATCAACATTTGACTACAGTTTCTATACATACAAAGAAAATTCACTAGGCTAAGAAATGCCAATATCCACATTTCCAAACCCCAAACTACCAGAAAGTTTCCAGAACTGATAAGATAGCTACCACTATTATTTTTCCTTAAACTGCTATCTTTCTGTCTCACATTCACTGGCTTGAATGTTCCAAAATTATTTTTTGGGTATGATTGCATAATCATGGGCATACACAAGCAGTATGCCTATATGTTTAGGTTAGGGTGTTTAGAGGTTATGCCATTTGCATAGGCAAGATAACAAAAGAACAGGTATAGGTTCAGACAGATGAAAATTGTACTGACTGAAAAAGCAGGGTTGTATTTGATTTTCCTGGGGGACAGGGGAGGTGGGGAGGATATCTGTCATGTGCCACTTTGTTACTGCCTATAGATATTTTTATGAATTACCTGTAAACTGCCTCAAAAGTTGCAGGTAAAGCTAACTTTTGCTGAAGGATTAACTTCTAAATCAGTTTTAAGTTAGCTACCAGTAGAATTTGTATAACAAAGTTAGGAGCAACAACTATGGCGCTCATTCTTGAAATTCTCTTGGATATTTAAAAGCATTATCTCCAGAATTAAAATAACTTCAGTTACTTTGTGATTGAATACCAAGCCAGCACTGACCTGATTTCTGTTGATACTAGTGTCATGAACCTAGTTTAGCAACAATAGCATCTCTTAAACAGTATCACCAAAGCTACATCTCAACATTGGTCACATTCTCCTACAGGTATTATTCAGTCTCTTCCTTCTCTTCTAAGGACATAAATGCATAGTAAAACTAGGTAAGTATCTAAGGTTAAATCTGAATTAAACCTGGTAAACAGTCTCTTATGATAAATTGCTCATTTTATTTGAAAGCGTTAGAGAAAAAGAATCTTAACAGCATCAACAAGGCAAAACACACTGTCAAGGAACACATTTGAAAGGAGCTTATGATGTACTTTCTAGGCTGTCCAGCTTGAAAAGGAATTCCTGCCTGCTATTTGGAAGATAAGTAATGGGCAAGGGAAACAAGTTTACCTTCTCTTCCATGCCCCATTCATGCCTTACCTGGAGATATTTTTGAGAGATGTAATGGAACAGGTTCAGTCTTAATGCTCACGTGACTGTGACAGTAAAGACACTTCTTACCATGGTTTAATACTAACAGTTCCTAGCCATGCAATTAACAGTTTGAGATTCACATGCAACATTTTACAAACCTGCGGGAAATGAATTATATGTTTAGATATTGTTCTGAGTACATATGTGACATACGTTGGGTGTTGCATCATTCTTCTTCTCTGGACCTCCATCCTCTGGATCACTTCATGAGGATGTAGCCTCTGTGCTGGAGGTGCTGTTGCAGGGATGTGATGGGATATAGGCTGGTGTGTTGCAGGAAGATGCTGTGGTATTGGAGCTGCTGCATTGGCTAAAGGATGAGTTGGTGGTGGAGGTGGAGGTGGAACAGGATGAGAAGATGCATGAGAGGAGATTGATGGATGGAAGGGATGCACCGGATGAGGGATAACATAATCTACTTGAGGTGGAGGTTGTGGCTGTGGAGGAGGATTTCCATGAGAGTGAGGACATGCAGAAGCTTGATGGTGAAGAGGTCTGGTCAAAGAAGCGTCTGCAATGAAAACATCAGGGGCTTTTAATTTGGTCAGTAGCGGGTTTTGACTTAAATTTATTTTAAAAAGTATCTTCACACAGGTACTTCAATGTTATTACACCAGTGTAAACAGTGGCAACATGGGAATATGTGTTTATGCAATTTTTAAATAAAGTGATTCCAACAATATACCCTACAAGAAACCCACACCTTCTGCAGCCAGAAGTATTCCACTTGCCAATGTTGGTAAAAAGAAAAAAAAACAAAACCAAAAACCGGTGTGATGCATGCTAAAAAAGGTATATATAGTGAGAAATTTTACTTCAAGTTTCTTTAATTTTTTAAAAATTCATTCCCTCCCCACCCCTCCAACAAGTCCACTACTCTGTGGAGACAACAAAATCCAAAAAAAGAAATTACAATCAAACAAATGAGTTGACCATCTGAGCTTGCTCAAGCAGAACTCATTGGGGGGGGATGGGACAGGGGTTGGTCCAAGGAAAAAGAAATAAAAAGACATTGCTAAAATACAAAGGAGATGAAAAATATTTTCATAGTAAATAGTTTCTGAAGTCTGAATGTTATTAAGGTCACTCAAAAGAAAATATTTTAACTTCACCTTGATCCTGTTCAAATCCTCTACATCAGCTGAACTGTTTAAATACATTTCTTAATGTGTTTTGCTAGGCCAGTTCTAAGACCAAAGCAAGCAGATAGTAAGAGTTTTCATATGCTTTCAGGGAAGCTGTTCTCTTGTTTGTTTGGTTCCCCCCCCAGGTACCCGGTACTTATCAGTACTTACAAGGAGAATGCATATAATGCCGACAGGAAGAGAGCGATGCCTGAGGGGGTTGGGGCTGTGGCTGCGCAACCATACTTGATCCGTATCCATCTATTGTTATTGATTGGCTTGGGCCAGCACCAGCCTGATGCCCATAAATTGCAGTTCGAGATGAAGAACCAGGACAGCAGGGGTCAAAAGCAGATGTTCCATGAAAAGCACCACTTCCGTGACTTCTCACACCACTGCTGCTTAAGTCTACCGGCAATGCCTGCTGTGTAAACAAACCATCTTTTTTCAAGCAATTCTTCAGACATTGATAACAAAGTCACCCTCAAACATAATGTGATAAAAAAAATAAATACTGTCACAAGCAACTGGGATCCAAATTTCCAAGTTTTAAGCTCAAGTCTGGAACATTCTTTAGAGATGGTTAACATTTCTTATTCCTAAGTTCTTGAATCTGGTGAGAGAGACTAAATTCATTACACTAGATTGTGTAAAAAGTCCAAAAACCCTATGATGGATAAATCACTGAGCATGTGGAAGCTACATATATTGAAATATTTGAAGGCAAAAAACAACCTTTAGCACTTTCAGTTGTGCCGAATGCATTACACTTAAAACAGAAACCAGACTGATAGTTCTGCATGTTGTAAATTAAGTTTGCACAGTTTTGTTCTTAATTATAACCATATTGGTTTAGACCTGTGATTTTAGTTATTTTAAAAGTGTTAAAAAATAATGCTTTTAGAAGCGCAACTCTTTCATATGTTTTATAAACAGAACATTAGACTTGATTTTTTTTCCCTTGAAAGCAGCTCCATTATTTGCTTTGCAAAACTGCTATGATCGGCAGAGTATATTTCAAGGTATTTATGTTTGGTTTGCTTAAACAGTCACTACCATCTTACAGTCATCAAGAGAATGTCAGCTCTCAATGATTACTTGTTGGATTATGACTTCCTACAAAATTTCAATTTTTTGTGTCCATATATTATAGCTCAAATTTTCCTTTTAGTTCCCTTCTATAATGCTAGCTACAGAACAAGAGAATAATCCACAATTCAGCATCCTATTCCATTCTCTCATATCTGTAACAACTTGAAATCGCAAAGGGAGAGTCACAAGAATTAAACATGCCTGGTCATGGTAACTGGTGCCAGAACTGCTGCTTGCTCCACAAGGTGCAGGCACTGGAGGAGGCCTTTCAACAGGGCAGCTGGAGTCACTGAATGAAGGAGATAGTGGAACAGCTGGGTGAGGGTTGTGGTGGTGGTGGTGGTGATGTTGAAAGTGGTGGCCGTGCTGCTGAAAGCAGCTTGTATGCGGGTGCCCCAATGCATGATGAGTCTGTGAAGGTCCTCCACAAGGAGAATGCTGAGGGCAGCACGATGGTAACCTTGGCATGGCCGGAGGGCCAGTTTCCAGTGTCGTATTAGACGCAGTTCTTCTTATATCATCTTGAAGATAAAGAAAGTTAATATTGAAGTGAAAGAAATTAGTAAAGCTGATCACCGTAAAGCAGTGCCTTAAATAGAAAAAAAAATAAATTGTACTTCATGATTAAATAATTAAGCAACTGAAAACCCGATCTAGACTAAAACAAAACAAACCAGATACAAAAAACAAGATTTAGCTATGCCTGCCAAATGAACTAAAACTGAATGGTTCAGGTGGATGTACTCACAGGAACCACTAGAGGACATGAACTGATACTTCCCTTATTCCACTAATTTAAGACATGTTATCAGCAGGGAGAGGAGGAAAGATTGTCCCTGTGGTTAGTGTGCAGAGACCTCAAATTCCTGTGCAACTGTGGTCAGCTCAGGTTTTTCTTACCTCACCCGACTTGCAGACAAGGGCAGAGCACCCATGTTTCAGAGATGTTATGAGTGCTACCTGCATATACGGCTGTGTTATAGGTCAGTATCTATACAGATCTGTGTAAGTGTGCTTCCAGTGAAGTAATCTACAGGGGGAGGTTCAAGGAATCTATATACATGCTTCACTTCCTTACAGTACACGTTAAAAAAACCCACCCCTGTAACACACCGCAATGGAAGGCTTATTCCCTGTGAACTACATTCCACCTCCTCAAAAAGCAAGGATGTGGTTCATTAGGTATAACCAAATCATTCTAATAGGCAAAAGCAGAAGGCTCCAGCATAACTTCCTACATCTTTGGGGAGAAATCAATGATCTTTTTCAGATTCCTGTCCTCTCAACTTATTACTGCTATGTTCCATACTAAAAGTTCACATGCCATTTAATGTAGAGAATGCCGATTAACTTCCTCTACCTCCTTTGTATTAGGAGGCAACACAACAGTTGAGAAAGCTCTCTTATTCTGTACCTCCAGCTGAAGTACCAGCAGTGCCGCCACTGGGAAGACTAGAAGTCGTCTCTGGTGCTGCAGAGGGCTGGCTGTTGGAGGCGTTTGGAGCTGCATCAGAGGCCTGCTCTGAGGTAGACGTACTAGAACTGTTACTGGAAGCAGAACTCACGACCTGTGGCTCCACTCTAGCTGACGTGGTTGGCACAACTGTTGGCTCTAGTGAAATAAAAAAAGCTTTCATGTTCTTCAAGCTTTAAAAGCTGCTGTTTTTTTTTATTGTTGTTGCTGTTTTTTAATTATTTTACAAGAAATTCTCGATTCTAGTCTTGTCAGATGCTAATGAAGTCGAACACAAAAGCCTGACAAGTACAAAATACAAAAATTGTTTCACTCGTGTGTGGAAAAAAAATTATCTTTTTGTTTTCACTTATCAACTAAAATTTTTAAGAATTAATATAAAATCAATTCCCAACCAAATCTGATATATCAAGTTTTATTTACTGAACAAAATAGTACTAGAAAGGAAATTAAATTACTTTGGTACTTTATGATGAAAACACTTGCTGAAATCTTTCATAAATTGACAGGCAAATTACTCTATGATTAAACATTACCCTTACCATTTTTTAATGCCTACAAAGTGCAGAAAAACTTTAGATAACTAACCAAGAACAGCGTAAGAACATCTAAACTAGCAGTACTACTTTACAAACTTCAATCATTCTAGATGCATAGTACTAAAGCCTATAGCAAGATATATCTGGTTTCTAGTCTCAAATCACATTAAAAACAGATTCATTAAATCAGTTTTTGAGACTTCTGTTAGAAGTGCATACAAGTTCATTTTGCATATTGTAAAGGCAATAGTCAGCAATACATTTAATTGGATCCAGGGAAATACACCAAATACTTGGTAAGTCTTGTTCTCTACTACACAATTGTAAACAGGTTAAAATTTAAGAAAATTCTTGGTGGCATAATTCAAATTCAGTTCTGAAAAAGTCTGCCTTTGACTGCAAGTTTGAAATTTCTCTCTAATTACTGACAAGGCAATGACATGACTAGGAATATGAGATACCATAAAAGGGAATATCATCAGAAGCAGCTCAGTTTTTTCAGTAAAAATATCTGCATGGATATCAGAAAAAAAAGAAAAGCATCATGACACTTCAAATACTTCTCTTGCACAAAGTCTTAAAATAAAATATGACTAGTTTTCAAGATTTCTCTCTATATCTAGTAGGTATATCAGCAACTCAGCGAGCAAAGGAATAAACATATCTCCCTTCTTGCAAGTCTTCCAACTCATCACGTTAAAAAAACATGACCTGATACCTACATTTAAATTCCTTTGGATTTTCATGTGGCATTCCAATACACTAATTTTATTTAAAGGAAAACATTTTTGGAGGAATGTATTAATGCTTACATTCAGAAAAAACAGCAAGTATATAGGACACGTATAGCCTAATATTGATATTGATCACACAGTGCTCGACTGGATGCTAATACATTCTGAAAGCAATCCTGCAGTCAGACAATTCTCAATTCTATCAGCCTCAATCACCCTGCTAGCCTGTTTTGGTTTGCTCACCATCAACAATATAGACACTTCTGTTTCTCCCCACCCAAACCAGTAAAAGCCAGTGGGCTTGGTGGATTTCAAACTACTAGCTAAAAGAAACTTAATTTCAACACACTTCACAGACATCAATCCAGGAAGATAAATGGAGATTTGATCCTTATGCTCATGGAAATAGCCAGCAAAGTTTTAAGACCAGTATCTTTGAAGACATCAGTAAAGCTATGATAAAGTACACAGCTGCCTTGTAACAGGGTTCAAAATTTTTATCATTTTACACTAGTTCATGTGTGAAATTTGATGCCTAAAGCCAAAAATAATATCCCTGAAATCCTGGAAGACTCATCTTAGAAAGGTGTTTCCTCTGGGGGGGCAGAGAAACAGCAAGTCTTAAATATACATATTACAGAAGTTAAAGTTCATTCAGCAATATTTTTTTTAAATAATTTGGTTCCTGAATTTAAGACTAAATTCTATAATTTGAGGTTAAAGAGTAAATTAAAGCAATAGATGCCTATTCCCCTTCAATGATAGAGCTGTTGGGATATTTCACAATAAATCCATAAAGAAAAGAATCTGTCAATCAACCCATCCTCTTCCTTAAAAAACATCAACCAACCAAAACCAATTCCCAACCCTTCCAACTCTCCAACCTACCCCCAAAATCAAGACAACTTTAAGGATAAGATACTGCAATATAGTAGCTTGCGATACACTCAAGGATGGAACCACAACAGGACAAAACTTCTGTTAAACATTAAAAGTAACATGCACCCAAGAAATCCCCAAAACCACCACCAACAAAAATAGACCTGCAAAAACGTACATTAGCTTTAGTTTTTCCTTCTCTCAACTTTTGACAATACCTGGAAATTGCTCTTATGATTTTCAGCAGGAATAGACTTGTTAAGTGCCAGGAGGTTTTTAATGTTAGGAAACAATAAAAGGTCACAGCTCCAGAAACCGAACATACTTTAATAGTTTGGGGTTGTTGGTTTTTTCTTTTTTTTTTTTTTTTTTTTTTAAATTATCTGTACTCCAAGGCCTGAAAGAACAGTAACTATTCCAAAGCATAAGCAATGACAGATTTTCCTTTTATAGTGTTGCACTGAAGTAAGTGCGTATTTTTTAAAGAAGTAGTTCCAACCTGTTCTGTAATTTCTGCCTGGTGAGTCAGCCCTCAGACGCACACCCAAGTCAGTTTTGGAAGAAAAATTAGATCTAGTAGCCCCACCGGGAATGGCTAAACTTTTAATTTTAAAAGGAAGGCCACAAGAGGATTTTCTGGCAGGCTTGGAAATTAATTTGTTTAGAATTGAGACTTTTTCATAGAACGGTATGTTATAACTGATGCAATTAACTCCACTCCCCTTACACTGATGATCCTGCTTCTGAAAAAGCATAGGATTTCTCAAACCAGTGCAACTTACCATCTTCATCCACTGTAAGGTCTACTACTTCCGCTGCATTCTGTCTCAGTGGCTGTATGACTGTGGAAATCCTACTGCGGTTCCGCTGTTCTTGAGGTCGTGCAGCATGAGAACTAGAGCTTTGTCCCCAGTGTGATCTTGTGTGTCCAAGTGTTGAACGAGACCTTAAAAAAATAACACCTTAAGTAGTGACCTAAATTTTGCCATTATTATATTTAATTTTTCTCCTCACTATTTGAGGAGCTACTTGAGGTATTTTTTTAAATTATTATTAGAAAAGCATTTGTTATGTTGAAACACCCCCCTACTCTGCATTCACTAGATGCGTACTTAGAAACATTACCGCAGCCTTTATCAGATCACATAATGGCAAATACCCAACAGGTAGAGTTTAAAGGTCTTTAAACCATGTTCCTATGAAATACATACAGATAACTTACAAAAAAATTCACTGTGAAACCCTACAACCACAGTCAGGCAGCAATTGTATCTGATGTTATGTTTTAAATTTGTTAATAGTAATGAAGAGTCTCCAAATCCTATACGATTCCTATGAAGTCTGAAACAGCAGATCTATGAATGATGACAGAACTGTAAAGATAATAAAAATCTGTAAACAATAAGTTCTTTTGCATGTTAACTTGTGACAGAATATTTTCAGAGGATAATTTCTATACTTTAATTCAAATTTCCAAAATGTCCTAAAAAGTGCAAAATCTCTGGACTTCTCTCTTACTACTTCCTTCCCCTAAGAACGAACACAGCTTTGTGTAACACTTGATTAAAAACTTAAATGAAATGTGGCTTGAGGAGAGGAAATTGTAAGTCTGTAACCATACGTAAGGAAAGGGATGGTTTTATCCCTGTAGTAAAACACTTAGCCCACATTCTGTTCAATTTAACCATACAGACCCAAACACTGAAATCAATGATGCTTTGGAGTTTAAGAGGATACTGTCTTTAATTAAGGGAAGAGTATTTTTATAGTATTCTATTTACCAGTTCACTGTCAAAAACCTTTGACTCCCCAGTATTTACATAAATCAAGTGGCTCTTATTTTCCAATTTGGAAAAACAATGTACTCAGACTTCAGAAATTCAGAAGAGGAAAATGTGAAGAAAAGGGAATGACTTCACTGAAAGCAAACAAAACCCACTGCACAAATCACCATGAAGCTCAGTCTACATTTCTACCTGTACTCCCTTCACCCCTTCTGTGTAACTCACTAACAAAGATAAGGACATTTTCCTGTAGTGCAAAAAGCACACTTACTGCAGTCTTCTCAACTGGCTTACACCTCAATTCCACTTCAGTACTCACTGCCATTTAAAGATCAGGTTGGTTCAAAGAGGCACATTTTCTTTAAAGTTTACATTTACATAATGTCCTAATTGATTTGTCTGTTTTATGCATCTCTTACTAACACCCCAGAATGAAATTTACCTCCCAGGCCCCTTTCAAAACTTTACTGTTACTCTCTGGTGACCCAAGGTGCACTTCGGTAATAAATGGAGAGGTTAAGTTCTCCCCTCCTACTTCATCCTCCCCTTCCCTTCAGTTAACTAAGAGTTAAGGTTCATGGGAGCACCTCTGATTTGGTAGTAAAGGAGAGGACAAATTAGCTGTGGAAGGGTACGCAGGATTGCCAGTGTTTACTTCTCTTACAGGAAATCCAGCTTCATATCAAAACCAGTGCAGTACCTACTATCCATATTTTTTGTTTTTTTCAATGCAAGCTGTAAATTCAGCAATTAGAAATTTCTTTGGATTTCTTGTTGCAGAAAAGAACAAGCAGACAACATGACAAAGCATCGAACTTGAGACGAAGAGAAGTAAGGCCTAGCATACAACTGTACAGTGAGCTGATAATCTTCAAGAGATCAGGTATGATTTCAGGGAAAGATGGAGGTGGAAACAAAGGACTACTGAATTGAAATAGTCTTAAAGTTAGAGGTCTGGGTCTTTATTTTCCTATTATGATTAAATAGGACATTATTCTGAACAATTAATGAATATGTTAGCTATATGGTGCTGTGTATATTCAGTTTGTGGCTGAGTCCATGTAATTTCAAAATTACTACGTTAGCCCACCTCTGAAGTACGTATGACCAAATTGTTTAGTCCATTTGATGCTAAGATGACTCTCAACCAGATCTTAATAGCTTTTTCACAATCAGAAAAGGACTGTCAGTGAAGACTTCATAGCATTTTGGTAGATATGGTCTATCTCATCCTCCTAGCTATGATTTCAGCTGCTACACTGCTGCTTGAGACTGCAGTTTATTTTACATCAACAATTTACTTTCTCTGTGCTTTTGAAAGTGGCCCTATGCTGATGGAGAAGGGAGGAAGAAGCAATAGTCATCAGTACATAACAATTTCTTGATGGAATATGACACACTGGGCAAAACGAAGGACATGGAGGAAAAAACTAACACATGGATTTCTGTATGTAACTTTCTCAAACCTAAGACTGTGTGCAAAAGAAGAAAACCTGACAAATTCCTATATGCATATGACCAAGTGAGGATTCAACGTGCTACCAACTGCATTTCACCAGCGACCACTCAGAAAAAAAGCAGAAGAGCATTAGCATCTTGATTTCACAAGGCAAATAAAAATCAGACAAGTAATTAACCAGCTCTGGTAACAAAAGAATCAAAGGGATGTAGTCACAGAGGTTTTGGGTAATTTCTTAGTTTAAATTATGAGTAAGATTTTTGGGTCTGCTATTCTTAGTTGTGGGATAAATTCAAAGGAACTGCAGCTTAGCAATTCCCACTGAAAGTGTTTTTTCTAGTGACAAATGATTTTCACTGGTTTAGTAAGTTTTAGAATAGTTTTTTTAGGAGTGAAAAATGATTTTCACTGGGTTTAGTAAGTTTTAGAATAGTTTCTTTAGGAGTGAATGAAAGTAAGGAAGTGGTTTTTGTGAGCACTCTCCTCCTTACTTCGAAGAGGGCAAAATGAGTGGCTATGCACTGCACAATTTTACATTGATGTTACCAATAAAGTATACTATGTCTGGTTTAGGATCAAGCACTATGTATTCATTGCTGAGCAATGGTGTCCCATTACTGCTTTTTCCAGAGTCCACTGCCAGTTTTATTTGATCTCCTTACTTTTAGGAAAATGGCAATCATCAGAGTAGGATTTCACTAACACAGTGGAACAGGATGACAAGAAATAAATGCTGGGGGTGGGGGGAGAAATTCTTAAAGCCCACACAATATTACACTTAAGAGACAGCAAAGCTTAAAAGTGAGCACAAAACTGTACTATTTGCTGCCAAGACAAGCAAGGTGGGACCTGTAGAGTTGGTGGCACTAGAGTGGTTGAAGGCACTGCAGAAAAACACTTTCTCTCACACAGCTCTAGCTCTCTAAAGCTTTTTCATTATCTTCTCCCTATTCAGCATTACTACCTTTTTCTTTGAGAAAAATGTCCTCCTTAGAACGTTCCATTTTCTGTTCTTTATCTATCCTGCCCACAACACATCAATAGTATTGCAAGATGATCTCATGTCCACTAACATCCTCCTGGTTCTACATCACAACAGATGCTTTGCCTCAACATTTTCAACACAAAACTGTATTTTTTTTGCCTCTAGTTTTTCCAAGTCTAAACACAAATTTAGAGTTTCTAAGGGATCCAGGTATGTTGTCTGGAGAGTGTTGGCTTCCTTCTTTCTTCCAATAGTTTTTTTCTCTCACACAAAAAAAATCTGGCATGACTGAAAGGAGGATTCAGGAAGAGACAGATTAAACACTTCATGTATTTTCTTTCCTTCTTTCTGATCTTTAGCACTAAAATGCCCAGTAAACTTGTATGCACAGTGAAACATCAGGTGACCTTCAGGTATTTGCAAGTTCATTCATACAAAAACACTCTTCTATTCAAGTGCATCAGTTCCTTTCAAAGTAAGTTTCACCTGTAATTTGTAAATAAATAAAAATATTCCTATTATCTATACATGGCCACTTGTTTAAAAGTATTTTTAAAAAAATAATGCTTTTTGTCTTCCATTTAAGAAGGCAGAGAAATGAGCTTTAACATGCTTACATATCCCAACCACAGATTCTTACCACAGCTTAAATTTAGAGCCTGCTATTAGATTAACCTTTTATTTACTAAGGTCAAGATTAACACTTCAGAATTTTAAGTTTTTTGAAATCGTCAGATGTAAAGTTGCAACTTCCCTGCAGAATGCTTTGTATAAAGACAAATGTTGAAGTAACAGCCTCCAGAATTTAAGTAAACTTTTTCAAATCTACAATCTTTTTCACTACTATTAATTTGCACTCTTAAGTCCATATATCACTATGGGGATATACACTGCTACTCAAGTAATAACTAAGTTTTGAAAAAAAAAAACCAAAAAAACCCCCAAGTTGTTAGTTCTAAAGTATTCAATGTATGTAACAAGCACTAAAAAGCTTAGCCTCAGATTTCACAGAAAAAAAGCTACCAGTACTATGAAGTGTCAAGAGGTATCTTCATTTTTGCATTTCTGATTTGAATTTTTTACTTTCATCCAAAATACACTTTTGCCTTTTAAGTAACCATTTATTTTGCTCTGAACAGTATTCAGAGTTTAGTAAATAACCTTCATAATGTTCAGTTTGATTACAGCATTTACATTTATGATTTTACATGGAACTATCGTTTAGATGTCCCAGAGTTGCCTTACCTTGTGGTTGGTAAAACTAATATGCTTGAAACACAGGAAAACCTGCATAGGAAATAGCCTGTTCAAAGTATAAAAGACTAGACTAGAAGTTTCTGACATTTCAGGATCAAGATTTTAATTTAAGACTCTTCCTCCTCATAGCAAACCTCCTGGAATTGTTTTCTTATTGTATTTTTTTTTTTTAAACATAGAAGCATGACTTTTTCCAATACAAAATAAAATTTATTTCTTTAATCTTCTGAAAAAAATTTCAGCTGAACATTTTCAGTTATGTCTTTTCTCACTAGTTGAGAGCAAGTACAATAAATAGTTAAAAAGTAAAACTTAATTTGACTATTCTGTTATGATCCTAAAAAAGATAAATAATCAAATGTCTTTGAGAAATCTGCATGTTATAAGTTCTAACAAACCAAAAATTTAAAGGCCAAAAATTTAAATTCATCAGAAAGTGCCCTTGGTTCAATCTCCTTCTCACTTAAGGCACGAGTAATGACACTACTGACATCAATAAAAATGAGGGGAGGGGTTGCTGCTGCTGTTTTGGCTGTAGTATTGCAGAAGGTAAGGGAAGAAAAAAGTAATTTTTTCAAGTCTTTTATGGCTACTACACAAAACATTTGTTATTGATGCTATGAAGAGAAAAAGCGGTTTATTTTTTAAAAGCATCTTATCTGTCTTTAATCAGGTTTGAATTAATATTCTATAAGCACAAACACTTTCATCCAGCCTAATTTTTTTACCTTTTAAATGTTTACATGCAAGTTATAAGAAGCTAAAGCATTAGCTTGATCTAGCTCAAGTCTGTTCAAGCATACATGTTGTTTCATAAGTTTTAATGACTCTTCTCAACAAATATATTCATGTGGATAAATCAACTATTTCTAGAAATGTGTTTCTAATCACCTCAAGACAGAGCATCTGTTGATTCTGCAGCTTTTGTTTTCTTCTACAAAGAAGGAGATATAAAGAAACATACTGTTGAAGAATTTTTAAAATGCTGATTTCTCTCATCTCTCCCCACTTCCTCTTTGCTATATATTCAGGCTGTGTATTTTTGTGAGTATGACATCCTTTGTGTGTCAGAGTTTAACATAAAATTTACTTAGTTCGAAGTGTTCACGAAATCTACATTATGCATGCATTTGTCTTAAACATAAAATTGGTCTGTTCAACGTGATCTTTATTAGAATGAAAGTTATTTTTGCAGGAAAACTTGTCTGTTATTTTAAATTTAAAATTCCAGTAGTGAAAGCACCAACTATCCGATGAGAGATGGAATGTTTTCATAATTTGCTGCCTATTGTTCCTTTGTAATTGTTTTATAAAAACCAGATAGTCATTCTTCATATTCTTCAATTTTGTCTTCATGTTCACCACTATGAAAACATACATAATAGGCAGCCATCTCCAACAGTCCCATACACATGGGAATTTCAAGTTTTCTTTTTCAAGGAACTCCACTTTAATAGGGTCTGCAAAATCTGACAAATACGGAACAAAGCTTCGAGAGGCATGGAAGAACATGATGAAAGCATACACAGCAGCAGCTTCAAAAAAGTAGGATGCTTTCCTGAGAAATGCTCAGCTAATCCCTAGATAGTCAGCTCAGCCTAAACTTGCTTTCTCTAGGATCTCACTGTACAGCTTTGCTTCCCCAAAATTCTGCTCATCAGTCACACTAACTACAACCACCTCAACAATTCCAGATTAGTTGAACTGTCAAGCTTTGGCAAAGCTGTGGTTTGGGGTTTTTTTGTTTGTTTCTTTGTTTGGGGTTTTGGTTTTTTGTTGTTTGGGTTTTGGTGGTTTAGGGTTTTTTTGTGGGGGTTTTGTTTGGGGTGTTTTTTCAATCAAAAATGCATACTGTGCATCCTGGTTAGAATTTCCTTACGGGCTTTTAATGATACAAAGCCTTGTGATAAACTTTGAGTCAAGCAAAGTTGTATTAATACAAAGAGATGCAAGTCTCACCTGTAGCTTTCACCAACTGTGACAATCTCCACTTCACTATCTGTTGAGGTAACATTTATTTCTTCATTAGCAGTGACCTGGGGAGTGGAGGATGCTTCAATCACCACAACATCTTCATCAATACTTCCTGATGATGAAAAAGGAAAAAGAAAGTTTGTATACTTCCATCTATCTCAGGAGCTGTCATTATAAGAGACTTATTTTTTTCCTAGACTTAAAATACATATAGGTAGAGAATTTCATGGTGTATATCAAAACTTCAGGTGCAACTGTCAAATACATGACCTAATTATTACAGGTAGCAATTCTGCTGTAAATATTGAAGTAACAAAAGGAAGGAGACAGAAGATTTGGGAGGTAGATATGCAAGCTTACATTCTAGTGTGTATTGGAAGCAATTATGGTGAATTTTATTGGCTGTAACACCAGTTAAATTCAGTCATTTAATATAAAAACAAAATAAACTTTCAAACTAGCAAAGCAGTGGTGGTTTGTCATCATTAATAGCTTCAATTTTTTTTAATGTTTTTTTAGGTATTAAAGTCTCAAGGCTAAACAGTGGCAACAAGAGAAGAGTGATGCACCAACTAATGAACGTTATTTATTCCTACAACAAAATGAAGACCACAAATCCATTGGTTTTATAAACATCTTTATAGCTACACTTTCAGTGACATTCACAATCATATACTCAACCGAGGAAGTTAAAATGTAACTATCAATGGTAAAAAACAACAACCAAAACCCCACAAAATCAATTTACAGGCAAGTTTTGATAGGAAACAATTTCCACTTCAGGAAGAATGATTAAAGTTCCAGCCTAATACCCAGATACCTGGAAGCACTTCTATACAGCTGTAATACTGACAGTGACAAGTTTGAGCTATCTAGAATACTTAAACTGAGCTATGGATTATTCACTACAGTAATAGCACTGAGCACAAAAGAACTTATTAAATAAATGAGCTAGATAGCTTAGAAATAGCAAGCCACCATTTTAAGATTGGCAAATTTCTTCAGGAGAAGTGTTTGAAGAATTTGGTAGCTTTCAAGTCAATACTTAAATCTTGTATGGACTGACTGTTCTCAGCTGCTCTACCCAACGACAAGGCGGGGTAGATTATCCCTCCCCCCCCAAGTATCAACATTTTTATATTTTGAAAAAGCAAGTTGCATTACTTATTTTCCAATGGCCTTTCTTTGTTTCTGGTCATGTTTACCCCAGAGAGACTGGTGCCTGAAGATGGAAAGAACGATGCTTCCAAATGCTTCCAATTGTGAGAATTTGGTGAACAATACATGACAAAATGGGAAAAACGGAAAATGTTACATATGTCTAAAAAACAAAGTCACATGCTAAAACTGAAAATACAGAGTGACAATTACTCAAAGTGAAAGAAAGGCAGCTAAAGTCATCATCACACTCAGAAGAATGTGAATGTCATGTTTTTAACATCTTGCAAATCATGGGCAAACAAGCAACCGCTTCCTCACACAAAACTATCTTAGCTGCTTCTCAGGCAAAACCAGCTAACCAAGCTGCCTGTGAAAAGTCAGTTAGAAAAACAGAACAACTATTTTTCCCCTCTCTCTGTGCTTCTAAACATGTGCTTCTCTGAATTACAGTAAGTTTGAGAGCACTCCTGGGAGTCCACATGTCCTCAGGCTCAGTACTGATTGAAAATTATGACAGGTGCAAAAGCAGGAAGATTTAGGCTTAAGGATGACCTCATTACTTCTGAAAACAAAAAGCACCTCCCTGAGGACAAAATCATAAGCCATGTAATTCCATTGTGCATCTCTACCAAAATTCTGACACAAGCTTATCTCGTGAAAACCAAAGGGAATTCTCAACTGAATATCTACGCCATTCAGATACTCACCTTTGTCATGGTTTGAGAGTTCATTTTAATTAATCCTTTTTTTAAGCAAATCTTTAGTCAAGATGTGATTTTCAGACTACACCAAGTCAGACTGTAGAAACCATCAGGGCTGTTATTGAACGAACAGGTTTTATGACTTTCAAAATAATATAGAAAATCTTTAGGAAGATAGTTAAAGCTGCTATAAGTAGGATATAGCATAGACATAGTTCAACCCTGTGATATTTCTCACTGCTCATGCATTATAATGCTAGGAAAAACCTATGAACATAAGTTATGATCATACACAACTTTGTACCCCCTTTTAAATAAAAGGAGCTTTCAAGTGAGTTCTATTAGAAGCACACAAAGGGCAAAAGTACACGTATGTGCATTTTGCTTAATTTAAGAACACTGCAGTAGTCTGGAGAACAGTATATACAAATTAGACAATCGGCCAGTACAAACAGGTTTCATTACATTTGTCTGAACAATAAAAAGTCAGCTGAATAGCAAAACTTCAGTAACGTAAGCCACACTGAAGTAATATTCATAATCCTCAAGTAGCTCATCTATAGTCAGACACTAGCCATAGAGCCAGTAGTACTAAGTGGTATGAAAACCCAATCTTTCATTGTCAACAGGATTTACAGTTTCTTCTTTGCCTCTCCTTATACATTACTACAAGGAAGAGAACACAGTTGAATTATCACAAACAAAACTACACCAGTTTATTCCGATTTAAACAAGCTCCTACAAAGCAGAGTAAAGGACACTGTTAAAACAAAGAGAACTCTCTGAAATAATCTGTCAAAATGAGGTCTTGGAGGACTGCCTCCTTGACAGGCCAACAGGAATATAGGGTGCCTGCAGCACTTTAGCAGCAACACAGCTATCAAGGAGAGCCCCCCTGAAACTTTGGGAAGCCCATATATGGGATTTATCCTAGCATTAGAGCATTTCATTTACAAGGCAATTAAGAATTAAAACTACCAATACTAAAGAACAAGTGAAATTTAAGATGTCTTTTTGAATGTTCTGTAGTACCAAAGCGGGGCGGGGGGAGAAAAAAATTCACTGCCAAATGCACTTAAAATTCAAGTCTGCTGGTTTGAACTACTTCAAGCCTAATTCTAACAAAGCCATGATGTTTTGCAGTTCCACATAATGCAACTTTGCAAGTTAAGTTAGTGTCTGAAGGTCAACTTTACTGGTATGTCAGTCGGAGTAGTTCAAGATGGTTGACTTGAATTTTAAGAGTGCACAATCCTGTAAAGCTGAAGGAAACTTTCTTTAGTGAGATGACTGACATGCAGAAATAAAACAAATGGATTTTCAGAGGTTT
Source organism: Sagittarius serpentarius (assembly GCA_034782735.1). Lineage (NCBI taxonomy): Eukaryota > Metazoa > Chordata > Aves > Accipitriformes > Sagittariidae > Sagittarius > Sagittarius serpentarius. The sequence continues at coordinate 7,757,668 of JAVKLA010000002.1, forward strand.
TGCTGTATTTTTTCTAAAAATATTTGCTCAAGAGAATTTTGGGGCACTCGCATGTCTGAAATATTTACCACAGATGTAACTCTCAGGAGCCATCTGGTGAATCCAAGGCTACACATTAGCAGTGAACAGCTGAACATATCTTTAAGGTGTCTACATCTTTAGATCTACATGGGAATATACTTGGCATATATACACACCTGTAGATTTCTTAGGAAGGGCATAAAAACAACTGAAGTTGTTATTTCAGTAAAACCCAGTTCTAATGTACTGCACAATTTACAAAACATGCCAACAGCCAAGGAAAAAACCCACAACAAAAAAAAAGAATTCCAAATCCAGAAATATACCAGATGACAAAATACTTGCACATCTGTCTCAGTATTACTTTTCACACT
>JAVKLA010000002.1:7758072-7777729 GCA_034782735.1 Sagittarius serpentarius
CAGGATGTTTTATATAGTCCACCATGACAAGGTATACTTCATTTATTTTCTTCTATGCACGTACCAGTCACTGACCAGTCATCTTCTGTCTGGAATGAACTTCAAGCAAATTTGATCTTACTTAAAGTATAAATATGAATACCTTATTCATCAATGTGTCAGCTACATGATTGACCCTGTAAGAGAACAGCTAAATCTGTATGAGTGTGTTACTCTACTAATCCTACACTCCTTGAAGGTAATCTCCCTTCAAGGAGAAGGGTCAGTGGTCTGTTGACAGCAAAATAGTTATGCAGATCTATGAGAGGTATTTTGTACTACTTTTAGCATAATACCTATGGCTATAAAACAAACAGAAAATTATCCTCCTGCAGGTATACACTACTTCTCTGTGTCATCTCCTGAGTAACAAAATGCAGCAAACAAATTATACTCTAGTGGTTTGTGACTAAATTAGCCTTTGGGCTGCCACTGAAAAACTCATTCTACATTTTAAATGAGCTGGTTAAAACCAAAACTTCTACTAAAATTACAGAAAGAATTTTGTTAGTTTCCACTGAATTTTGTTTTTTTCCTACTCACACCCACAAATAATATTTTATCGTGCATGCAAAACACCACATTTTAGTTTACAAGTTTTGCATACCCCAACAATTCAGACCCATCAACAGCAGTTAGTAATTAGGTTTTATACATGACTAATAATCAGAAGCTTCTTTACAGAAGCTTTTTCCCCCCTTTTAAAAGCCTGTTTTATGATAGAAACCTAGTAGTTAGCCAACTTAAGGGAAGGGATAAACTACACTGGCTTGAATCCAAATTCGAATGTGCTCAAAATGATAATCATCCTTTAAAAAACAAAACACTCCCCTCCAGGCCTTACATTACAAAGACAGTAAATCTGTCAGATTACAGTACTTTATTAAGCAGAATATAACTTTGAAAATAATATATATTAATATAATATATTAAACAATAATATATGTAGTCCAATATTTAGATCAGTAAATGAGGATATCTTTTCCCCAGAAAGCTGTAAGATTATTTCAGAACTGTAACTGCTAGGTGCTGTTGACAGACCACATGCAGTTTTGGGAAGCAAGTTTTAGAATCAAATACTTTAATAATCCAGAAGTTATAAGCAAGAGACTAAGCTTTGCACACTATAACGTGTATAATATATACAATTATACTCTGTGTATAATAAATGTAATTACACTATTACTTAACTCTGAAAGATCATGGCATAACAGAGATTAATCAATCATCATCTTCACAAGTACCCCTCCAAGGACATAAATAACACTGGTATAATACCCAAATCTACATTTGCCTGATTGTTGTCCTTCCAGAAGGGTATTTTACATCTATTTTGCAATTAATATGGGGTTTAACTAGTTTAAATATTACATGTAAGACGGTAAAGGAGTTTTACAACACACAATTTCAAATGAGATAGTCTGACCGAGCCATAAGTGAAAACAGAAGAGATTTAAAAGAAAAAGGCAAGTTCCAGCGACAGAGATTGTCAGTTCCAAGCTTTCCCTGGATCAGACCAAGGGCCTGCTGAGGCCCAGGTTCTCTTTGCCAGCTGCAGCAGGCAAAACTATGCAGTCAGAGTAGAAAATCCAGGCTACAATCCTTAACTGAAGCCTCTCACACCACCCAGCATCCACAACAACGTTACAGATGTCAGGGAGCACTTTCTTGTCTATTCATTGCTTATGCACAGCTGTCAGTGAGTATGTCTAATACCTTTTTGAACTTGCTGGTACTATGGCCCTCTACAGCCCCTTGTGCTGGTGAGCTCAAGATAATTACCTGGATAGTAATTCAGCTTTAAATGGATAAAACAGGAATATCCTACTAGTGTTAATGATTACTCCCTTCTTCAACTTTCAAACTGCTTGAACTAGGTGTGACTGGTACCCCCTGCTCCCAACTCCTGGTAACACGGTTAGCGTAACTAACGCCATTTTACAAGACAAGCAGCCATTCTCTGTGATCAAGCAGGTCACGTATTCGTTCCCTTTCCCCTCATCATCAGGCTCTGAAGGTCCTGTGAACCAAGAAGACAAACCAAACAGATTTCTTCTTTGCCTCCCTATCAGCCTCAAGATTCCTGGCTGCCAAGACGACTACTCCCTTCCTTGCCAGCCTTGAAGGTCCCGGGCACCCAGCCAACCAGGTGGTGTTGATAACCCTGTCACAGAACAGGGAGAGGACTAACAGCACACAGGGTACTGTCTATAAAATCAAGCCATTACAAGCCCTAAGTGGGAACCTGGACCAGAACTGCTTGCTGGACAGCAAGAAGTGTGACATCCCCCGGGTACCAGGGACACCCCCCCCACCATTGTCTGCTTCCTCCGAGGACTCAGTGACTCATATTCTTTTGTATGATTTTCAAGTCTAGACTATGATTGTTACAGCAAACCACATTAAGATTTGACCTGATCTGCAGAGGGTCCAGGTGATTAGAAATTACGCTGTATTATAAATTCTGTATTACGCTGCTTATAGATTGTACTATATTGATTCTACCTGTCAAAATCCTGTGCCATTGTAATCATAAGTTCTGTGCCATACTAATCATAATATCCTGCTAAGAAAATAAAGCTTTCATTTTAACTACAATTTAGTGCTATCATCATTCTGCCAAGGATCCCTAAAAGAACCTGCCTGTGCCCTTAGTGTTGGGTGACACTAGGTTAGAAGACAGTTTTTCTGTACCCAAGACCTATTTGGAATATACTTTCCAATAGCTGTGCATGATGGGAGACATTTTCAAAAACACAAATTGCTTAGAAGCCTGCACCTTGGTGGAAAAGACAGTCAACAACCAGAATTTAGGGGATCTTGTCCAACTGGAAGCCATGCTAATACGGGCTAATCCAAAACTTCACTGACTGTTCTTAAACAAGCACATAAATCTTAGTCCTATCAGCAATGCTACAGCAAGACAATTCTAGAAGTAGCATCTTTTCAGCATAGAAGGTTGCAGCAGCTACAGGGAAGAGCTGAAGTGAATTCCATGCTAACTTCAATAGAAGTAGCTATTTAAAGCTCCAATTCACAGCAGATAGATTAGCAACAATGGGTAAATGTCGACTTCTCACAAAGCCAGGTGCTTCTTTCCTCAACACTTCCTAGTTCTACCCCAACCCGTCTCTAGTAAGAGGCACTGTAGAAACGGTAGGTATTGACTTCCTTGTTCACTAATGCTATTGAAATAAAAGCTCTGAATTATGAGCTGCATCTGTTACTGTGAGAAAAGAAACACATGCTGTAGTTTTAGGAGGGATCAAGTAACTGAAAAATAATCAACTCTAAACAACAGGCAGCTCATTTCTACTGAATACATGTTTATCTTGAACCTGTTAAAATAATCTGAACATGAAGTCGTATGTTTAACATTTTCACTAGCCTCTGGCTTGCAAAATATCACATGTCTATACTCAGCATTTTTGGGAGATCGACAACAAATATGTTAGAGGAATCAAGAGGACAGTAGTGAATAAACTCAGTCTTATCATTCTAAGCAGCTTTGAACAAAAACTGGAACAGCTTCTCATCAGCATTACATTCCAAGGAAAAAGGCAATGCCTGTCTAGCATTAGCTGCTCAAAAATATAAAGTAACACGTCAGACCCTGAAGGAATTTTATGTGCTATTAGGTGAACAATTTATGACAATGCAGAATTCTATCCAGCTTTTCTTATAACAACACTTTCCTATTTCCTGGGGTTCAGCTTTACTGCCAAATCAAGAGAATGTAAGGCTAAAAACTTTTTCAAATTTTAGCTTTTGTTCGATTTCCCTCCCCAGATTGGCTGTCTCCAAATGGCACTCCCAGCCCTTTAAATCCAAGCTGAAAAGCAAACACCTGCACAACTGTATCAGAAAATTTGCATTACAACATTACAGAGATCCAATTACAGTAGAAGTTGAAATTCTGCCACTTTTGACAAGGAAAGTCAAAAGATGATTATCTCTATAGGTATGTATACTGGTCCTCCAAGGGTGAGAGAAAAGTTTGACCTACCAAAACACAGAATCAAAATTTGCGTTTCACAGCAAAAATGTTGCTGCTTGCAGTCAATTTATCTGTAAGCCCAGTATTTAAATTAAAACCAACTGATCAACATTCATATTAAGAATATATACCCCTGAATGCAATTGCACCTTCAACTGTAACTGTATCATTAAACGACACATAGTTGTTTTTACATTGTCCTCATGCCCCCAACTCTCCTCAGTCTCCTGAATGAGCTTCATCTGGTCATCCCAGATTTAATGAGGACAACCGCCTTTTATGGCAAACAGTTGGTAAAACAACATAATCTATTCCCAGGTGTCAGGATTTCATACTTGTTCAATACTCTCCCACTCCCAAAGCACAAAGTTCCACCAGAAGAATAGCTGAAGCCCTGACAGAAAGGAAAAGAAGGAAAACCCCTATATAGTGTTGTTTGGAGTTTTTTTAGTAAAGGTTTTGTAAAAGGTTTTGTTAAAAATAAAAAAAAACACACAACAAAAAACACCCACACACATCTCCATTCATATAATTTTACAAAAATAGCCAAGTTAGTTTTATTAACTACAAGAACTAACCTACTACTTATTTGGTCAAAAAGACCTGTTACTTTAATTTCCTGCAATAATCAGAAAGAAACATTTTCCAGGACAGTATACACTAACTAAATTTACTGGTTCTTTAAATGCACTGTATCTTTAGATAAACATCTGTGCTGGTTTTGGCTGGGGTAGAGTTAATTTTCTTCATAGCAGCTAGTATGGGGCTATGTTTTGGATTTGTGCTGGAAATAACGTTGATAATACAGAGATGTTTTAGTAACTGCTGAGCAGAGCTTACACAGAGTCAAGGCCTTTTCTGCTTCTCACACTGCCCCACCAGCGAGGGGACTGGTCTGAACTGACCAAAGGCATACTCCATACCATATGACAATCAGGCTCAGCATATAAAGCTGGGGGAAGAAAGAAGCGGGGGACATTCGGAGTGATGGTGTTTTGTCTTCCCAAGTAACCATTACATATCATGAAGCCCAGCTTTCCTGGAGATGGCTGAACACCTGCCTGCCCATGGGAACTGCTGAACGAATCCCTTGTTTTGCTTTGCTCATGTGCGTGGCTTTTGCTTTCCCTATTAAACTGTACTTATCTCAACCCATGAGTTCTCACTTTTACCCTTCTGATCCTCTCCCCCATCCCACCAGGGAGGAGTGAACGACTGGCTGTGTGGTGCTTAGTTGCCGGCTAGGATTAAACCATAACATCAACGTTCAAAGCAAAGAAATATTTTGTGACATATTCTTAATACAAATTGCTATTAAGTAGGCTACAAGACTAATCACATCACTTTGATGCCTGCTTATTAAAAATTCAATTACCATAACTTTAAAAAATGTATTTTCTTTTCTGATTATTATTGTTCTCCTCCTTTCTTAAGTCTGTCCTCTAGTACTTTTACATATATGCTGGAGGCCTCATATTCTTAGCAGTTGTTGTCCTTCAGTATATTCTGTAATTTCAGCAGATGCATACGTAACCTTCACGTGCCAGTCTACAGCAAAAAAATTCTTCCCTAACATTAACAGGCTAGTGTAGCGTTACTAGCAATACAACCCTTTCCTCATATAGAAACACCATCATGCTTGCTCACTATACAGGGAAGTTGCGTAGCTATTTTTCCAGCTAGCCCCACTTCTGTCCCAATTAACTCAGTAACTAGAAATGCCTTATATAACAGCAGAAAGCTACAGAAAGTGTTAATCACACTTTTATCTTACTAAAAATAGGACACTTATGCAGGAAGTCTGCTCAGCTTCCCATTTTATCTGCAATGTAAATAAAATGCTCAAAACCTTCCATCAATACATATTTCCGCTGGGGGAAAAAAAACCCAACACCATAGTATTCACATACTCAAGCCAGAATTACTTCTCAGCTCACTGCAAGTGTTAGCCCTGAAGTACAGCCACCGTAATACACATTCTTTAAAGCATACCTTATTTCAGTTACAACTGATGTCAGTATTTTAATCTAAAATTAACTGGTGCAGAGCTAATCGATTTTTCATTCATTATATGAGAATAAACATAATTGCATAAATGAATTCAGTATGGTTTTCAAGTAGTACAAAAATTAAGCCATTGGACAACAAACTTACTTTTCCACATAACTAGATAAAAGAAATCACAAAAGTTCCAGTCTTCCTACCATCAAAATAACATCACACTGAATCCCTGAATTACCAGAAGTTGCCTGAACAGCTTGAATATTCACTGATCATTACATCAATTTTTAAAGAGACATCTCTCCAAAAAGATTCCTTTGAAATGCCTACGGAAAGCCTCACTATGGAAACACTTTTTCTACACTTCAAGGGAAATAAAAGCACATAAGTGGTATTAATTGAATTTGTGTTAAAGAAGGGCAGTAGGTTTTAACAATTCAAGTAGACAAAAAAAAATTAATTGAAAATTCTCTCTTTAAATACATTTATCATGGTTAAAAATAGCCAGTCACCTAAGAAGCCATAACCTACATTTTCTCATCCATATACCAGTTTCACTGTTGCATGGTGCTCTGTGTGGAAAGATTGTTAATGGTCCTACATCATTTTACAGTTACATGAAACTCCATACTCTCTGAAAATGAGGAGAGACTATTAACTTGGAAGCAGAAGTGTTAACACACTAGTTTCCCAAACTGGTTTTTAATATGAATGTATGCATATCCCTACACATTAATTATTTACAAATCATACCTTTCAATACACTTGAACATGTGCGTCAAACATAACTTCTTTAGGCTTAAAAAAAAAGAATTCACATTTCTGTCCCCACAAAAACGCATGAAGATAATTAAGGCTGTGCAATAATTCTTCTGTTTCAGAGTTATTTATGCAGCCCTAGCACTGCATAAGTAATATTTTTGCATTACAAATCATCTTGTATTTAAACCGTACATTAAAGAGCAACACACAAATTATTTCCTGCTACAATGGATAACAAGCAATAATATACTCTTTAGTACTCTGGTTCTGTTCAAGCATAAATCCTGCCCTAACATGAACATACTTTTTTTTTTTTTAAACCTGTCCTTGTATTTTCAGTCATTTTTTCTTAGAGGAATGATCAGCACAGTCTGAGATGTGGTTTCACCTTCTAAAACACATTTGTCACTAGGCAAAAAAATGGTTGCACAGATTAACACTATACTGTGTTCTATGTATCTACTTCCCACACTCTCTAAAAAGCTGAAATGATAAACAGAAGGCAAAACTACAACATTGTGAACGTTACTGGTCCCAGTCTTGGGACTGCCTTTCACTTGGCAAATCCAAGATGCAAGGAAGTCCAAGAAAACTGGTAAATGGAAAGGAGAAAAAAAAAAAAAAAAGAAAACCCAAACACACCCCAAAAAAACCCACACACCACCAAACACACCAAAACCCCCCAAACCACCCCCCCCAAAAAACCACTCCAAACATTCAAGTATGCCCTCTAATGCTGTGTCAAGACATACTAGAGAAACATTTGTGTAAACTCAATGCAATAATCTTGCAGTTGGTTTATCTAGGTAAAACATTTGGTATATACAGAATACTGCTTTCCACAACTTCAGGCCTTAGAATTTTCTCTTATTATTGCAATACTAAAGCTACCTTCAACTGAATCTTATTTCAGGTTCTTATCACAATGACCAATCTTAATTCTTTTCTTCTAATTTTTTTTTTTAAGTTGTCAAGCACTGTTAATTAGGTATTAGCAGATATTTTTACATTCTGAAACCAGACAGAATTGTCATTGCCACAATCAGTTAACAAAGCTATAACAGCTAAATTTTTAAATATAATTCAACAGAAAAAAAAAAAATGGAGCAACTGCACAGCAAGTGACTAATCAGATTCAGCAACCTTCCAGTACATTGTTTAGAAACCATTAACTTTACCTTTAATGTAAAAGTTAAAGATTCTAGATTTGTTGTAATTTTACTGGAAGCTTTGAATGTACTTTTCCCATGAAGAATTTATGGTGTAATATTCACATTACTTGCAGTAAGTCTATTTGTAGTATAACTTCTATAAAAAAAACACAAAAAACAACTGCTCCAAAGCACTTATTAAAAAAGCATATTGTACCTGATGAAAGCTCATTAATATAAAGTACCTCACGGATTTAGTTTTACCTGAAGGAGCAGCTGTACTGTTCTGGTGGTTTTCACCAGGCGACACAAATAAGTCTTCCTCTCCTTCAGTAGATGAACTGGAAGAAGATTCACTACTGAGATCATTCTCACTGGAACTGCTAGAGCTGGGTAGTAAAGCATACTTCCTTCGAGCTAACACTTCCCGCTTTTTCCTCTGCATTAAAATTCGTTCTTTTTGGTTCTGTGTCCGCTGTGAAGAACTTGTTTTCACAAATCTCTTCCTATATGGAAGTCTTCTTAAAGAACTGCTGTGAAAACAGGGCCTCTTCATTAATAACCCAGGTACAGAGTCTGCCTCAGTCCGAGGCCACTTTTGTGACCTTGCGCTATGAGTTCTACTTGTAGTATTCAACACTGCCTGAGGGTGTCTTACAGGAGCATCTTTTTCTTCATCAGATGTTACTGTGTCAGAGTCTCCAAAATGTAGGCTAGATGAAGGTGAAGAGATACAGTCACTAAAAGAAGAATCGTTGTCTTCGCTCTGTGTTTCTAGGTGCTGTCTTAATCCTAAGATTCCTTGGTTTTCTTTATCAGGACAATTTTGAGTATATGAAGGACCAGCCTGCTGGCTCTTGCGTTTTTTTCGCACCACAATACTTTTGTCTTGGTCTGTACGGTTGCCATTCATGTCCTTCTGCTTTTGAGAATCACCACATAAGTGAGAGAACTCATTCCCTACTTTACTGGCAATCATCTCAACTTCTGCAGTGAAGCTTTTGGTTGCCCCAATAGGCTCAGGGTTCAAGAGGATCCCCTTCAGACTCTCCTGTCTCTTTGGTGCATCAGAAGGAACTTCACTCTTCATATCCGCTTTTAGAGTATAAACTATATTACATTCAGGAGTCCATTTAGACATGGAAAGTTTTAAGAAAGGCCTAGAAATAAAAATAGATATGCATCAAGAAAAAGAAGCATCAGATTTTTCGAGAGTAAAACTGAAATAAGAGAAAAGCCATTTACTGCTAAGACTGACCCCCAGTGGAAAAAGCAAAACAGCAGTAACTGAAATAGAGCTGTTTCATAATATTAAGAATACTGCTTGACAATGACGTTTTGAATTAAGACAGAACTCATCACTTGCATTGAAGGGAATTTCTTACAGTCAGTGAAAACGTTATCACTTTCACAGAGGAAATATCGATGTATGTCGCCTGTAAAATGTATGGAAGATGTCTGTTTTACCAATGCTTAAGCATGAGAGTTTTGCAGGCTACTACTTACAGAGGTTACATAAGTTTCAGCTAAATAGCTCCAAGAGCCATCAACTAAACTGCATGCTTAAATAAGGCCTACATCTTCCCCTACAGCTGTATATATGGATAGCAAATACCTTGAACACGATACATGGTACAGTATGGTAACAACTGAGCTATAAAAATCAGTTAGTTCGAATTCATGATTCTTTTCTGACATGAAGAGGAATAAAACAGGAGAGATTTTGAACCTTATTATTTTGGGGTAAAGTAATAAGAAATCCATTTATTACCTAGAATTTCCTTTAAAAAACACCACACTAACAGTATAGAGTACTGTGCAAAGCTATTTTCAGTCCATGTACTTTTGACTCTATCCTGCAAGAGAAACTGAGCATATATCACATGTTCCCTTAATAGCTGGTACCAGGCAGGTTCCCCTCCCTGTCAAAATATTAGGCTGTCAACATACAACAATGTAACATTAGCCTCAAAGACTATTTCAAAGAAAAACTTTTGTACTGGAAGACTAGAGAGATGCAGGCAACCATAGCCTCTAATATATTTACCTTCAACCTGCTTCATCTGGCATCTCCGCCTTCTGTTTAAATTCCCAGAAGGAAGTGACAAAACAATTTGGTTCCCACTGTGATAACCACTGAAGCACTCTTTACTGTACCTAATACCACTTTTTCATGCCTCAGATGAATAAGGCATATAGTAGATGAATAAGGAACATAGACGACATTTGGCATTTGTACTACTTAAGCAGTTAAGTGCTCCTTCTTTTCCCCCTCCCTCACCATGTTTGAAGGAACATCTCCTATACTCTTCTAGAAGAAATGTTTATGCACTGAACCAGAATGTAGGGCTGACCAATCTGAAAAATTTCCAACCAGATCAGACACCAATCCAATTCATCACAGAAGCACACAAACAGCTACACGTAGCTTAAAGCAGGTTGTACTGAACTACCAGAAGGCTGCTTAAGAAAAATATGTGCAACTATACTTTATGTAGAAATGAGGCTCCTTAAGCAGCACAACTGGAATATGCATGAAGCCACAAAAAAACCCTAAGGTAGCAACAGCAAGATCTACGCCTGGTTAAGTAGCATTGCCTACTCAGGTCTGTAATCTTCTGCCCGAACCTCCAAAATCTTCAAAATGCTAACAACATTCTTACATCTGATGCTAATATTTAAAGCTCTTGTTTATTTTGTCATAGAATGAATCAATACAAGATTGAGACTACAGAACAGTCAAATCAACATTTCTTAGTTTCACAAACTGATTCTTTCAGGAGCACCTGTGATCTGGTTGTTCCTAACAGACCCTGAAAAATGTCTTATCTCAGTTTGCAATGGGTATAAACTGATGAATTATCCAAAGCAGCCTGTGTTCTCTTTACAGTGATACGCAACTAATCTAATTCTTCAAGTAATGTAATCTGGAATAAAAATATTTTGCACAAGGCATATATGCTGCAGTACTAACACTTAAAGAAGCCATAAGTTTACTGGATCCTTTTGGACATCAAGAATCTCGTGGCTCCTAGAACCCCAGCTGAAAAAATCCATTTGAATATTCTCACTGGAAACCCTACAAACACTTAAAACAATTACTCTTAAATGTGAGGCCTATACTCTGCAATAACTAAGAAAGTGGTGTTGTTTTCTACTGGAATTACAGCAGATAGGTATGTTTTACATCAGTAAGTCAAAAGCTAACTGCATGCAAGTTGGACTAAACCTCCTCTTGTCAGTATATACAACAGGACAGGTTCTTACTTTCCCTTCAGGAAAGCACAATTCACAGTAGGAGATATTTCTTATTTTCAAGTGTTAAATGGAAGACTGTTGCATCCTGGACAATATACTTTTTTTTTTAATTGCAGTAAGTTTTAGTGGAATGCACTATATAAGGCTACCCTCTTCTCTAGGACTGAAAAAAAGAAGTTGCAAAATTGGAAAAAAAACTTGGAATAAGCATTAAGAGTGTATGAAGTCTACATAGTAAACAAAGAAGTGTCTATTAAAGCTGTGGAATTCTGATATCTACATTTCTTTGCTCCTGACAGCTCCTAAGGAAAATACCACCTCTCACGTGGTCCTCCGTGTGCATGTACTCATCCTCACATACATGCACCATCTTTCTTTGGAAAAATTAAGATTGAAACTTCCATTTTATAAAATTTCTAACAAGGAGAGAAATTAGAATTCAAACCTGCTCACAGAGAACAAGCAGTACATAGTCTTTTCCTCATCCTCACAAGGTCACCTTTAAGACAGCATTTTTGGTCTGTTATTTATCCATCACTGTTTTACAGAAATGCAACACTTAAGTCTAGTCATCTTTTCCACAGTCCAAAAGCAAGCCAGCCCCTCCTAAAACAACCCCATATTTTCATCACAGTTTATTTTAGAAAATCCACAAGATATTTCAATTTGGGAAAAAAAAAAGTTCATTTCTTCGGAGAGCCTATTGCCTTTGAACACAGTCATAACATACCATCATATACTACAGGGACAGCCTACAGACAACAGTTTCCTGTCCTTTTAACATGACAAATTAAGTGGACATTTTTATTTAATTCTGAAATTTTCTTAAGAAACCAAAATCTGAACATTTTCTCATTAAGTGAGCACAATCAGGAGTTGGTTTACAAAGGACTCAGTTCTACTCATTGGAGTGCTTCCCCGCCTCACCCCCCCATTTTATTGTTAAACTCTAGTGTGGAAATGTCCATTAGTATGAAAGTTCTGCATTCTGAATGTGATTATCTTTGTATAAGCTCTGTTTACTTTAGCACAGAGGCCACTGTGCCAATATACAGATAGAGCTATTTAAGTTACAGCAAAAAAATTAAAGCAAGAAAGTTTATACTTTGGGAAACCTCAAACTACTGTGAGATGGCAAAAAACCCAAACCACCACAAAGTGAGAACTAGCACACTTGAAATGCTATTTACTAGCTTTGTTTTATTACAACAAGCAGCCTAGATATAATTAGTTAACTCAGTTAACTCAGATTCAAACATTTTGTATATTTGCAGTCTTACAACCATGGAAAAGTCTGCAGTAACCCACCTAACTAATCAAGAACTCTTGATTTTTGCTAACCAATACAGAGCCTGAAGGACTGCTTATTCATGGGAGAGCTGCTGGCTTCCAATTAAAAACTACACAACAGCTTAAACATGAGCGTATTTTTTAATGAACGGCAGCAATCAACAATGACAAATAATCCATTTCCTCACTATTTAGAAATGCTATTACAAATCTTTGAACAAAAGATGACCCAAAAAGACAAAAGCTGGAGGAAAAGCTTACCATTTAGCTAGATTCCAATCCATTGTAAGTATTTTCAGTGGTTAGGCATAAGAAATAACCATACTATGTATGTCCAATGCTTTTACACAGAAGACAAGGTTTAAGAAGAACTACAGAAATACTATGCAAATAATTAAGACTCATCAGAATGAGATCATCTGCTGTTAAACACTTAAAAGATACTACAAAATCTCCCTCTAATTAGAAGTAGTCCTCAGAAGCTCTTCAAAAAGCAACAAGATGCAATAAACAATCAGCATTAGTGTTCCTCCTTCCTAGTCAAAATATTTGACTATTAACTTACAGAATCAAGACTTTGAGAGGAAAAATTGGGTAGTATCTTCTTTTAAGCCATTTTAAGTAAAGGCTCAATGAAGAGCTGTTAAGACAGCTACCTGAAAACTATAGTTATTCTGAGTTCCCCTCTAAAGTGTATGACACTATTCAGAATCATGAAGTGCACATGACTTTTATCCATTCATGTCAAAAATTAAAGACCTTTGATGGTCACACTAAGACATACAGCAGTGCAAGAAAATTCATGCAAACTGGGGAAGTCCCTCAAAATTGCTAAGTCAAAAAACAAGCTCAGAGTTTGAGATCTTTACAGCAGACAACTTTACATTCACATATAAAAGCAGAACACATCTGAGTTATAAGATGGAGCAAAGTATTTTGTCATTAAGAATTAATTCCATTACATCAAAAAGTATGATAGCATTAAAGCACTATAAAACAGTGAAATGGTTCATTACACAACATTAACTCAATTTTCTGGTGTAAATTGGTTGATTAATACATGTAATCGAATATATCATTACTTTGAAAATGTATTTTCAGTTGTGTTTTAAAATACATTCAACTCCCTTCACCAACAAGAAACAACCTCCTTTTTAGGTGTCAAAAAGAACCTTGATCAATTCTCTCAAGCTTGGCTACAGTTAAGTACACAGTGCTTTGACACATTACCAGCCAACCACTTTGCCGAAAACACCCATCTTAGGCACATGCTTCTTACATAACAGAGAATTACTGGTCTCTGTCCTGTTAGTGTGATACACACACCTAAACCCAGCTAGCCAAACAGACTTCTAGCCAACTTGATGAAAAGCAGTGAACAAAAAAGCTTCATTTACAAAGCAGTTAGTAGTCTACTTCCTCATTTTCCCCATGTTCAATTTCCTGCTCCTCTCTTATTACACACACAGTAATTTCCCCTTGTCTGACGCACCCTCCACCACTCATACCCTAAACGCACTTACAGGCAACTCGGGTATCCAGTAGGGTTGAGCCTAGAGGCTAGTGCAGACAAAAATTCTTCCCAATATGACAGCTCTCAAGACTACCAAGAGCTTGTGGAACACACTGTTGTCATAATCTCAGAACACAGCAATTCCACTTCCATAAAAATTCTGTGCTATCTTAGACCATCTATGTACCTAACCCAAATGCCCATATATAGAATGATATCAGGCAACAGAATATTTAAGATTGTCTCAGAAAGGAAGTTTCTATCCGTTCCATTAGTAGTTCTTTATTCAGTCCTCTTATTTTCTTTGCATATGTTCACTGAACTCACTAGTAACTATTAAAATTACTTTCCTTCCCCAATATGTAGCTTTTACCAGATTTTAATTTTAATGTTATTTTTTACTCTGACAAGCTAATACTGGTCCTGTTATCTTCACGAGAAAACCTCACTGTTGAAATCTGGTATGCACAAAGAAATCTTACGTTGTGTATACTGTTGCTACCACAGTACCTTTTCTGAACCAGCAAACATGGTTATCAAGAGGTCAAAAAATGGACTAGTGAATGAAAGTATCACAACAAGCTGTATTTTGGAACACCAACAATCATTTCTTTCCTCTCATTAAAAAGATGTATTTTTATTCTTTCAGCAAGACTCTTCCATCAGATCAATCAAGACACCAACAAGCAGGATAATAATAAAAGCTTATAAAATTCATATAAGACCTTCAGCAAAAGTGAGACAACCTAAGCACTGCTACTTCCCTTTCTCAAGGGCAGAGTGCCAAACAAGACTGATCCATGCATGACCCTGACGCAGTGGAGGTTGACAGAAGGCTTGGAGCCATTTGAGAAGTTGCACCCCCAACAAAATCCCATGCAGATCAAGTCTCAGTGCTATCATGCCCTGCTCCAACAAAAATAAAGAACTCGCTGAGCAGCTCACTAAAGAGAAACCCCACTTGTTCGCCTAAAAGGGGCAGTCATGCCCTATTCATTTCATTCCTATCAAGCAGGGACAACCTGTACAATGCAGAGTAAGCAGCAAGAACACAAAATATCCAATATTTAGTTCCACTATCAGCAAAACAAGTGCAATCAGATTTTGAAACTTTATTGCACTGTTCTTCACTTTCAGTTTTTCTTCATTTTCACTATTTCATGAGACAAACTGCTCTCATAAAGCTTGCTTTAACCACTAAATTTTAGCATACTATATATTGGTCTGCTAATCTTTGCCAGAAAATAAAGCAACTGATAGATAAAGATCTACGCATCTTTACACAACAGGAACAATCAGAAGGTAATCTGAAACTCCGTTACATTTGCTTTGATATTATGTAGCATCAAACTTCTTTATTCACAGGACAACATGAAATACAGTTACAAACCAGTCTCAATTTCCTTTGTTTGCTTTAACGCAGCCACAGTGATGACAGATACTCTGATTCTTGAATGACAAAATTACCTGAGAATTTTCCAAGCAGAGTACTTATTTTTTGCCCTACAGAAAGGTACAGTATTTCAGATAACATGCACAGTATTAGTCACTAACTGCATGATAATGTTCTGGAGACAGGTTCTTGCCTACGGTCTCCCAAAGACACTCCATTACATCCAGCCCAGACAGAAGAGTTTGTCTGTGCTTTGCAGAGGAGTGCTACAGTTGTTACATGAGCCATAGCAATGCAGGCAGGCTTATTCACGCCTTGCAGCCAAACCTAGGAACCATCAGTGCCTTGAAAAGTCTACTCTTAAAGTGAAACACTGTCATTTCAAGTACAGTACTACTCTTACTAACCTTTGCAAAGCCATCTCAAAGATAAGTCAGACCACAGTAACTGTAAAGTACTGTAAACAACAATACCCGTCCTTGGATCAGCAAAGTCTCCATAATTTTATTTCTGAAAAAAATTCATCCGAGACCTTCAAGGTTCATTTCCTCATGCATAAGTCAATTCAGATCAGTAAAGCAATTATCTTGCAACAGGAATGTCAGGCCACCCACAGAATAGCTACAGAATGCCTCTGTTATGCCACGTTACCATTCACCTCTGAGACTTACCACCACTGTATTCTTATGGAGAAACTATTGAAAGTATTCTAACAGAATCCAGCACAGGACATCTACAAACAGAAGAGCTCTTCCCTAGGACTGGATCTATGGCCTGGCTCCAGCTGGAACAGACAGAACGCACAGAGCATGCGCAGCTGGAAGTGCCTCAGCTACATGAGTTGGCAGGCTAAGAGCAATTCTGCATAGAGCCCTACAAACAAGAAGTTAGTTCTCCTGCAATACACTATGAATCAGTCCAAGACCATAAGGCACCCATAGAAATCCTAGTATCAATCAAGCATCAGTGAAGCATTAGCATGCACATACCCACCTGGGCAAGGATCTGTTTGGCTTTGCACAATGGATGCAAGCAGGTATATTTGACAAACATGGTGTTCACAAGCACGTTCTTCAGTCTAGACATTTCTTTGCTCCCTAGGCTTAAACTCACTTAGCTACATAACACTGTGTAAATCATGGTTATAAGACATAAGCATTATGACTTGGCAATCAGGAATGTTTTGACTTCAGTGAACTCCAAGACAAATGTAACAGCAATGAACTTGGGAACAAGAAGCTGTAGCTTTATAGAAGAATGACAAAATACATTTATTTTTTTTTTTTTATTGGAGCTTAAGGTCTTAACTAGGAATTCTGCTTCCAGGGACAGCTAGAGAAGTTCTGAGTTACATACCCATCAAAAATAATTTAAAAATTTATTTCTTAGCCCCCCCCGGCAGTTTTGACCTTTGAGGTATGTGTTCTTAACTGTTTTTAATGCAGTGTCATTTTGCAAACACTTCTTGATAAAGCTTTGAGAAGCAAAGAGGCACGATTTTTGCCACAAATGCTAACAAGAACCTTGGAAGTGAGAATTATGAAATTAACCATCAGGACAGTTTTATGCTGTTCTTAAGGAAAACTGTGAGAAGTAGGGGATTTTTCAGATCCTAAACCAAGGAGAGCTACTGGTTTAACAGGGAAGGACAGTGCAGCAGAATTCTCCACTCTTCACCCAGTGGAGCCAAGTGGCAGTGGGTAAAAGCAAACATTTTACTTGACAGCAGCCAAGTATTAGGACTGCACTTTATTGGCAAAAAAATACAGAAGGAAGTCTCTTTGCTAGTGAAGTCATGAACCAGCCTTCTCAGACTTCAGTTGGTAAACACTCAATAAGGAAGACATCACTTTAATTCACAGTAGTTACTTTTCCAAATAGCATAAACTATATAAAACATATAAAACAGCAAAATAATCCTGTTAGCACAATTCCTTCCCCTCTCCTCCATTAGAGGTCTCTGTTAGGCCTGACATCAGCCCACCAAGAAAAACACTAATCTAAACTTAAGCCTTAAGGAAGTTCACCAGTGTAACACTGTGGCTGTGGATACATTTTGTGTTTCTTTTAAGAGCACTGTAGACTTTGGAAGCAGCTGATCGCTGTCACTTACACTGACAAAACTTAAGAAACTACGACTGGGAGTAATTATCCTATCCCTATGTTGTACACATGTCCCATATGACATTACTCAATATACATGTTTCTAAATCTCTTCTCAACCTCACTGACATGCAAAAAGCTAAAGCACTACAGATCTGGTGGTAAAACTGACCTAAAGCATGTTGCACATCAGTAAAGCTGGGGGGAAACCTTTATACAACATCTGCCTATGGCAAATCCATCTCTCTCTATTATCCCCATGGTTTACATGTGAATTAAATCATCCTGTTCCCTGTCCCACCCCCCTTTCCCCCGCAATATTTTCTCCATTTATTCAACTGCCTGACATCTAAGCCTCCATAGTTCATCAGCTAGGGAGGGGGGCACTACTACCTATATGTTCTCAAAACAATGTCCTCACCATTAGAGGAAAATACACACGACTGCAATGAAAGATTCTTCATCTTGGGGAAAAAAGGCAGTAACTGTTGCCAGCTAAATATTATTGCAACATGACCACCTCCACTGAAAGGCAAGACTTATAACTGACCTGGTTACATAGGTCTACAAAGTTATTAATTTGAAGTGCAAGTCACAGATATGTTAAGATACATTCTTAATACACTTTTACAAAAGCCACTGCTTCATAAAAGACACATTTCTGAAAGGTCAGAATGTTCCCATCCAGATTTTGAAAGGACATGTGAAATAGGCATGAATACTCAGCGCTGTTGTTCACCCCTGGGCTCCCAGTACTAGACATAACCACAGCCGTAGCTGCCAGGGCTTCAACCATCAACAAAAACAAACAGATTTTTAAATATGCGAGACTAAGAGTTTTAAAAACAGGAAGCTTGGTGTCTTATACACTTTTATTTAACTAAAGTGAAACGCAAAATGTGCACACAGCCTTACCTGTCTTATGAATTCAACAGGTCATTTTATACTGTGGACGACAGCAAGAGACAGGTGACCAGATGTTCACTTTATCAAAGGAACCAAGATCACATCCTCCCCTATCAACCCTTGCACATCAGTAAGAGTACACATCTGAATTGGTGATAATCTCAGCTAACAGGTTTTTTGTTGTGGTTTTTTTTTTCCTTTTTTTTTCTTCCCCTCAGGTAGTCCCTCTATCCAACAAAAAGATGAGTAAAAACATTTAAACTGGTGGAAAACTACTTTGATAGCAAGGACTACAGGTATGTGAACTATAAGAAGCTTTCATTTTTGTTTTTAAGAGTGACAAAACATTCCAACTCTTTGAAAATTGATTTTCCTCAAAAATGTTTCTACTAAGTATCCAGAATTAATCTGTCTTTGAAATTTTCTGCTGTTTACAATGAAGACAATGTAAGGCCTTATTTCACCACCTAAAAACTTAAGTTTTCTTACTAGTTTATAACACAGATATTCCACCATGATAAATGCTACCCAGGTCTCCATGCTGAGCAGTTAATTCTTATCTTTTTTTGTCAAATATTTGTTTCTGAAGTAATCGCACTACAATCAAATCAAGTCGGGCTACTACAGCAAGATCTTACCTCCTGTATTACATATTCTTTTGGAGGAGTACCTGAGTATCAGGAATTAAGAGTATCATGTAATCAGCTAAAGCAGTCAGGCCTTGCTTACAATTTCACAAAACCATCTCAAGCCATGGAAGAGCTTACTCAAACAACACAAAAATTCCACAAACGTATGCTCAGCCCTAATCACCGAAACACAGACACTTAAAGAAGCACATAGATCCTTAACACCTGCCAATTTCAGTAAGAGTTACAAACCTACGCACCTCTGAAGATCCTGGCCTACATTTCTGAATGAACATTGCTTCCTTGTTTATCAGGCAAAAAACATCTGACTGTTGGTTTGGTTTTTTTTTTAACATAGGTTAAGGAACAGAATACCAACTTTGCAAAGAAAACAAATGACGTAATAACAAACCCTATTACACAGACAAATAAAACTCATTTCCGTAAGGGAAAATTTGTGACAAATTTTCAAGGAGACAAAACCCGAAAGAGCGCTGCCGCTTCCTGCAGTGAAGATACTGCTTTGTGCGTCAACGAGGTACTGAAAAAAAAGGGGGGGGGGGGGGGAGGGCAACCAAAAAAAAGAACCACCAGCGGGAAGTTCCCCCCCGCGTA
>JAVKLA010000002.1:7797133-7855948 GCA_034782735.1 Sagittarius serpentarius
TAGTGGGGGACTTGTCAGCGCTAGGTTAACGATTGGACTAGATGATCTTACAGGTCTTTTCCAATCTAGGCAATTCTGTGATTCTAAAAAAGTGTTAAGTGCTGATCATGACTGCCATCTCATTTGCATCTGGAATTGACACTGAGTTTCAGTAGAAGATAGTAAAGCTGCTTCCTAACAGAACTGCTTTTGTACCTTGAGCTACTGAAAACCATCGCATAGGCTTATCTTTGATAGAATGAATTGGAGAGACAGAATGTTCTACAAAGGGTGTGTTTGTGTGGAGATATTTATATCTCATGTTCTTTGGGCTTGTTTTTGCAGAAGATCAAGGAAAGGCAATGGGTTCCAAAGGGAACTGTGTCTACTCATCATCTCCACAGAGGCATCTTTGTTAGAGATTAGTGTGCATGTGCTGGAAGAACAGAACTCTTTAATGGAACATGCCCTTAGTGCAGTAAAGAATATGTAGAAAACCCCAGTGCTTCACCTGACTCAGTTCTGCTGCTGCTTGTTCCCTCTAGCGATGAAAAGCACTGGAAATGGTGGCTTGGAGAGGCTTGCAATTGCCATACTTGTGGATGCTCAAACACAGCTAGATAAAACCCTGAGCAATCCAGTCATACTTGGAACTTAGCTCTGCTTTTCAGCAGGAGGCTGGGTGGACTAAATGACCTTTGGAGGTCCCTTCTAACCCAGATTGCTCTGTGATGCTAATTATCCTATCAAGCAAGGCCTTTCCAAAGTCTTAAGTCATCCAGTAATTCTAGAAACATATGGTTTAATGTTCTCCTGAATTCCATTATCAGTCAAAGTAGAAAGATTGGTATTAAAATCACTAACTTGGATGTAACTGCTCATTTATGCAACAGCATTGATTGTTCATGCTCACTCAGCTGTCGTTTTTTCTCTTCACCTTAAAAATACTCAATTTTGGGAGAGTTGTATTATGGTGAACTGTTCAGATAAACTAAAGCACAACACCTAATAAGTATTGGAAGAAAGTCTGCTCTACGTAGCAGCTCTAGTTATTAGCATATCCTGTCATTTCAGGTAAAAAGCAGGAAGCTGATGAATTAGCTGGTGATGCTTCAGTTGAAGATGATTCCTTTGCCAAGGTAATAAAAGTATGTAAATTTTTTTCCAGTTTGTATTTAAGTTTAATGTTTGGCTTTATGGACCAAAAAAAGCTTCCATTTTCTATGCGCGAATTTATGTGGAAATTTGGAGCATTGTTTTTACTGTGTTCACAGCTGTGATGCCTAAGGGTGTGAAGGTGTGGGTTTTTTGAACATGCTATGAATTTTTGTTATGAGTGTGATACAGTCTTTTGCAGAAACAGTAATTCTAGTAGTGAATTTTTCAGAATATAGCTAATACGCTTAGTTATGCCAAGTATTTGTTGTTCACACCCAAAGGAAAGTGAATTGGAGACTCAAGATGCAAGTGATCAAGACGGAAACGATGAATTAAAGGACTTCAAAGAATCTGTTGAAGATGAGAACTTGAATTCTAAAGAGCTACCATCTGCAGAAAAGAAAAGATACCATGACCTGGAGCCAGCAGAGACAACAGAAGATGCAGAAAAGGATTCTGAAAGTCAGGTACTTTGCTGATAAAAATGCACGTAAAATACAACAAAATGTACTTTTTTTGTGTGTGTTTGTATTACTAGGAAGTCAGAACTAGTTTTTCAGTTTGTCTTGCTTATTTCTGAAAGATAATTTGGTACTTTTTTGTTTCTGTTCTCCTTGACCTGTGTTTGAATAGTCCTGAAACAAATGTGGCATTGATTGCTAAAATTCTACCACAGTCCATACAGAGTTCCTGAGTGGTCCTTTTCCCTGGTACTAGTAGTGACAGACATAATCTGAACACTGAACTGAAAAATGCAAGTCATAAGAACTGCTCATTGATGCTCACCTTACTGAGTGTGTATCTACTTAACTAAAGTGTTTTCTGAGTTAACTGAATCTCTTGACTCTCTGAATGTTTAAGTGTCTTACAAATAATTTGCTGAGCAAGTCCCTTTTATGTCCTCATAGGAAAATGAAGGTCAAGACATAGAAGATTATACTTTTTCAACTGTCCATGTAAGTTCCAAATCAGTTCTCTTAAGCAGATTTTCATGTCTATTTAGTTGGAAAAGATCACTTTAGATGGCTTTTTTGTTCCAGCATGCACCTTACAGTCAGATGATGTAATACAGTAAAGGTAAACTGTATGGGAAACTTTTTTTTTTTTTTTTTTTTAAATCAGATAATTGTGATTTCCAAATAAGATGTCCTATTTAAGTGCAAATTCCTGTCCACAGTTTGGGAGTATTCAGTGCATAGACTTAGCAACGAATGTTTCAAACTCTCTTAAAAACACTTCAGAGGGCTATGCCAAATGCTAACGTAGTATATACAGCCTATACAGGAGTTCAGAACTCCTGTTTTTAACACAGAAATTTGCCTTTGGAGAATGTTTGGGGTGGGGGGAGGTGGTTGTTTGGGGTTGTGTTGTTGTTGTTGATACTGACATCTGTAACCTCTTTAAGTTCAGAAATTCTTTCTGAGTTACATGGTATAGATGTCTGAAAAGGGACATCTCATACAGCATGTCTTGCTCAGTAAGGCTGATGATAAATAAGTAAATGCCTATTAAATTCATGGTGTCATTTTTAAGTACTTAGTGGAGGAAGTCTGCCTAGTTTCTGACTTCTGTCCTAAGCTTTTAAACCTAGTGATGCATTGCTTGCATTTCACTGAAAGTAGTAATCATCAGTGTGACATCCATTCTGAAGGCTTTAGCAAGACGTGGGTCAGTTTAGAAATCTCCTGTTGAGTTAAGGCAGGGGGAAGAAAATAGCTGCGTGTTCCAACCAGTTGCAAGCTGCAAGTGTTGCAGATAGATACCCGTGAAGTTTTGTACAAATATTCAGTGATTTGACAAGGGAGATGCACAGGCTTGGTTTCTAGATCATCTTTTCTTTGGAAAGAGTTTTCAGTTCATTAATTTGCCCTCATAAGATAGAAATTCAGTGCAAAATAAAACTGTTCTGCTTAAAGTTTTAAAGTAGGAGACATTTAGTCTTGACTTCCTTTTCTTGCAGGATGGTGAAGATGAAGAAAATGAGAAAGGTATGTTTAAAGTTTAATAGAGTTCAGAGGTCTTAAGTCTGGTAGAGCAGGCAACTTTCTCTTGTAATATTCAGTCTCTTTACTAATACTAGGCTTGTCTCTAGTACTGAGTTATCAGTTGTCTCCTTATTAAGCTCAGCACCTGGAATCATTGCAGTCAGTGGGTTTATTTCACTCCTAGGAGTTATTTTACTCTTAAGAGTTGATTGCAGTACCTATCAGTTACTGTGGTGGATGTATAATATAGTTGTAATACTATGATTCTTAATGAAAAAAACATAGTATTCAAGGACTCTGATTTTAATATACGGTAAGTCGTGGTGCAAAAGCTTCCAACTTGCACTGCAGTAACTGATGTTTGAGTGAAATGATACACCCTTACACTGAACTTGAGCACCCAACAAATGTATGGACCATCATATGCTTGGCTTACTGTCACTTAGAAATACCAGTTGTATATAGGATGGTAAAACAAGTGTTTGGAAACCTGTGGAGTGGCTACCTTTTTTTAAGCTGTGCTCATTAGTGAGACTATAGAAGGAATGTAATGCATTTGGGCAAACAGACTTCCTGGACAGAAGTCTTAAGGATTCTATGGATTGTGGACTAGAAAGGACATGGAACACCATCACTTTACACAAGATGGAATAAACACATTAGTGAAGTTACAGGATAAAACTACAGACTCCACGTTTACGAGGGACCCTATGGCCGAAGTGTCTCATCCGCGCAAATCCAAGAACACGGTTGGAGATGCCTATGTGGGACTGAGATGGAAAATCTGTCCAGTGGATGAAGACTGAGAACCATTTGTCTACGAACTCTGGATTAAAGCTCACTCCTCCATGTTCTGCAGCAGCCTCGTACAGCTAACTTGACTGCCAAACAACTGCCTAGAAAGGAAAAGCAAAAGAGAACACCAGCATGGAAGACTGGCTGAAATTCTCCAAGACTGTAATTCTTTAGGATTTGGGAAGGTTAGAAGTCCCAGAACCAGGAAGATTCAAAGACAGATTAAATCAAACTGTGAGCGTCCAAAGCAACTATTTTCTTCTGGAACACTAAATCCTAAACTGGAAAATGGATAATTCTTATGAAGAACGGGTATCTCCAGGATGGAACCATATTCTCCCTCCTAATGTTTTGGTATTTGTCTCTAGAAAATGTGTTTTGCCATGAAGAATAAGTGATCCTGGGTAAAGGATTTATATTTGTGTTAATACACCTTGTGTTTTTTTCTAACCTTCCATCGGTGCTAATAACTGGCTTTGTATTTTCTAGGTCCTATTCTAGCTTATGCATATGAAATTGTTTAAACTTCTTGTTTTGCCATATTTATTCCTGTTAAATCCTCTTAGATAAAGCAGGTTCTGGTGATGGTACACAAGAAGTATCTAAACCTCTTCCTTCAGAAGAAAGCCTAGCTGAGGCTGATCACACGGCTCACGAAGAGATGGAAGCTAACACCTCTGTGAAAGAAGCTGAGGATGATAACATATCGGTTACAATCCAGGCTGAAGATGCCATCACTCTGGATTTTGATGGTGATGACCTCCTAGAAACAGGTAAAAATGTGAAAATTACAGATTCTGAAGCAAGTAAGCCAAAGGATGGGCAGGATACCATTTCACAGAGCCTGGAGAAGGAAAGCAAGGACTATGAGATGACTGAGAACCATAAAGATGGTAAGAAGGAAGACTGCGTGAAGGGTGATCCTGTCAAGAAGGAAGCCAGAGAAAGTTCAAAGAAAGCAGAATCTGGAGACAAAGAAAAGGATACTTTGAAGAAAGGTCCCTCGTCTACTGGGGCCTCTGGTCAAGCAAAGAGGTTTGTTTTTCTATGTCAGTTCTTTACGATACTGAGTACCAGCATTCAATAAGATCACTCTACATTAAGGGGGTAGCAGCAAGAATCTTATAATTAGTATCCTATGCTCCTGCCTATAGATTTTTTGACCGCCATAAGTTACTTTTAAAAATTCAAGATCTTCGTATAGACACTATGTCCTACTGATTGCATTGTCGAATTGTCAGCATTTATTTATTTTTTTCAAATTGACGATTTTTTTAAATGTCCTTGTGATGATGGTAATGAACAGCTATCAGTTCTAAGAACACAAAATGAAGTCAAGTCCCCGTCCTGAAATCTGGAGAAGATTGCCATATATCCACTGAATAGAGTTGTCAGAAAATCTAGATCTTCAGGCATCTTGGGGAAAAATCAGTGCAAGAATCCATAAGGGAATCATTTGTTCAATATACAGTCTAGCCCTTTTTTATTTTTATTTTTTTGAAATGTTAACTTGTCTATTAGTATTAGTAGTATAAAATGCAACTCTTATCAAATTCTGTATTTTCAATTTTCTTCTGATTTTTAATTTGCTTCTCTAGCTCTACTAAGGAATCTAAAGAAAGCAAGACAACATCAAAGGATGATAAAGGTAACTATTACAAATTAGGGTAGTAATGTCTTGAACTAAATGCTTTCCTGTTTGAGAAATTGCTTGCCACATGCTAAAATGGCTTATATAATTGAGCTCATCCATCTGTAGTAAATTATGCTAGAGGTACAGTAGTCATTAGCTATATGTATGTGTCTGTCTGCCTTTTTTCTCCATATGCCAGATTCCTGATAAGATCAAAAATACTTACTGTAAAGACTCAATGAAAATCTCCTATTTCAAAATACTTTTGGGAGCAAATTCCACTTAATGTTTCCCAATTCTTTGTTTTGATGCGAAGGTGTAATTTTCAGATAAGCCTGGTGTAACTTATATACAAGGGTTTGGGTTGATGTTATATGCAGAACAAGCAAAAAATAATTGCAAGTACTTAAATACAACACCAATGAAATTTGTCTTGTTTTTAATTCTAGCTCATTTTTAAATAAAGTAAACTCTCCACCAAGTATAACAGCTGAGATACCAGCTAGCAAAATTACATTTGTGGCTGTTTAGTCTGTTAAAGTTGGACTTATTTATCTACCTTGGAGTATCTGTCTGTTACCATAAAACCCTGCATTATGATTACAAATTAAGAGGAGCTCAAGAGCATGTTAATGTCACCAGTTATACTGATGCTTCGTTGCTGAACAAATGCATTTGTATAAGCTCATGTGTCTCCCTATTTTGCCTACTAGCTTTCTGCCAAAAACCTTTGTCACAGAATCTCTTCCATATCACTAATGGGTGAATGGAACTATAACCGATAAATGAATTTCTGAGGATAAGTTTTTGTGACAGACATAATTGTCTTCTGTAGATGGGATGTTACATGCTTACAATGAAATTAAATGAAGATACAGCAAATCTGCTTTCATGTAGCGTATATAACTGTAATAGTAACTATCATAAGGCTGTCTTAAAATACATAGCCAAAGCCAGTATAGTGGCCCTTTAATGATATTTAATAACTCTAATTGTATCATGGTTTTTCAAGATATCTAGGATTATCAAGATAATCCTAGTTTTGACGATAACTGAGATTTGTTGCCTTTTGCTCTCTTGGTTCATCTTGATGCATTGAAGAAGGAAAACTAACCTTTTTCTTCTAGGTGGTTAAATTAAGTTTTAAAACTCTGCATACCACCAGATTTTCCAACTGTTTACGTGAAGATCCAGTTCTGGTCTTGCCTGTATGACTGGCTACATTTTAACATACTCAAAAGCAGTTCATACATTTAGCAGCAAACAACAATACGCTGAACTCAATAATATAAGACTAAAAGATGTTGGGAATAACACTACATGAATCTCTTGAGTTCTTAGGTGTATGCTTTTGCAAAAATGGATGATATATGGGGCAGGGGGTAGTGTTAGTGTTTAAAACACATAATGTTCCCCCGGCTTTTCTTTAGTATTTTCCGTAGTATGTGGGAAATCATTTTGGTGGGTTGCATCCAGTTCTACATCCAGCAGTATTTTTAAAAAGCTGCTCTGGATGGAGGGCAGGTAGTTCAAGAAGTTGTGGAAATTGGCCATGTTATTCTGGAGGCTAGGATTAACTAAGTCTCCTCTATTTACCTTTCTGCCACCTCTTTGTTAATGTGAGTAGTGTAAAGACATAGTGATGAAGAACAAATGGTGGGTGCTAAAAAAAATTTTCTTGGATGGAAGTTATTGATAAGAACCAGAATTTGAAGCTAAATGTACATACCCAAATGAGGAGTAAAGCATGCCTTTAACAAAGAATTGTATGGTTTTTCTAGCTCTGTCATTTGGGTCTGAGTTAGCCAAGCTGTTGGTCTCAATCCATGGGTAAATGAATGAAATCTTATGGCATATATTTTTTTTATATAGAAGTCTTTTCAAGAAAGGTAACCGGATAAACAGTTACTTAAAGGTAACAGGCTAAGTTTCTCTTTTCAGCAACAGTTTAGTTCAATATTCATGGTACCTTTGTCTCCTTAATTTTTTGGCTGTTTTGTAAAACTTGTTTCAGGAAGTGCAAGCAGTGTTAGTGGTAGCAGTGGAAGTTCAACTAGAAACCTGTGGGTTAGCGGACTGTCTTCCAACACAAAAGCTGCTGACTTGAAAAATCTCTTTGGCAAATATGGAAAGGTATTTCATGGGATGTGATGCCATGTGTGTTGTGTGTGTCTCTTCCCCCTCCTATTCAGTTACAGAAATTGAGTAATAGTTGATGTAAATAAAAGTCTGAGATTAAATGTCTAACCAGTGTTATCTAAAAAAACCCAGTACATTCAGTGTGTAAAGTATGAGTGCATGCATACAGGAAGAACCATATGTTGATTTTATAAGAAATTTTTCTTCCTGTTGAGGTAAGATAGATGCAAAAGAAATGTCACAAATATGACTGGTCAGGACTGGCTTGAAAAAGATTTTTTTTTTTTTTTTTAATTAAATAATGATGGTTATGTTCTTTTGCAGCAACTGTATTTAACCATGAGTGTAAGATAATGTGCTAACTGGTAAAATTGTGATATAAACAGTCTTCATAGAACCTGCTGCTTTGGGAGACTGTTTTTAAAATGTGTTCTGAGGGCTTATGAATGGGAGAAATATGTAAAAATATGCGACAGCTAATGTCTGTTCTTTTAGGGACTCTTTTAATGACTTAATGATTTTTTTTTTTACAGGCTGCTTAAACTTAGTCCGTTTTCCTGGATTTTGGTTTAATTTAACACACAAATTCCATAGAACAGTGCAGAATCCATATAAGCTAAGCAGTCTTCTGAAAACAGTTTTTGTTGCAGTTCTCATTTTCTCAAAGGAGTTGCCGATAACTCTGTGAATTCATAGTGTTTGTGTAAGCCTGTGCAGTTATGACATTATTGTGTCTTGGGAGGTAGTTAGAACCCTAGCACTGTAAATATCAAGTATGTGTACTGATTATTGGATATCTGATTTTTGTATTGAATTTAGTAGGTGATTTTATTTAATGCATTCACAAGTGTTGAAACCTGAAAGTATATTTTGTTAAAACTTCCAGTTCTTTGGCTGTATTTGCTGTTAAGATGCTTGGTACCTGTATTTGCTTAGCTTTCCAGTTTTAAATGAATTGAGAAATATTTAATTTCTAAATGACTGTACCATTACAGGTTGCTAGACAGATAAAATTGTTGTATTGGAGCATGACTACATCAAGATGACTGGCTCCAGTAGTTATAGAAATTCTAGCAAGGAGCAGGAACACAAAGCTTAATGCTTTCTCAAGAAGCAGGTGTCAAAGAGCTGCTTGCTAAAATTGCTTAATTGACACATTTGCTAGATGCCTTTGAAGAATTTGCTCCCTTATTAAGTTACCACATAATACTGCTTATACCTTCCTGCCATTAATTGGCAGCTGCTGACTTTTTTGGAGGGGTTCATCTGTCAGACATGAACTGTCAAATTCAGATCAGTGGTGCTTCTGTGAATGAGTTTTGATGGTGACTGTCAAAAGAGGCATTTAAATAATGTGCTTAAGGTTGTGACCAATCACAACAGGATGTAAGCATTAATATGCCTTGATGTGAAAGCTGGGATAAAGTTCTCAAAGCTGCAACTTCCTGTGGAATTAGATGCTTTTTGAAAACTTGGAGTGTCAGTCGTTCTAGTGAGGTGGGTTTTTTACTGCTGTTGGGGTGGTTTTGTTTGTTTTGGGTTTGATATACTAGGGTAAAAATATTACTGGAATACCATTGGTTCCTTACTAGAAATTTCTCTCTCAAAACATGAATTTTACTTGTTTGTGTAGGTACTTGGTGCAAAGGTGGTCACAAATGCACGAAGCCCGGGGGCAAAATGTTACGGCATAGTAACTATGTCTTCTAGTACAGAAGTAGCTAGATGTATTGCACACCTTCATCGAACAGAGCTGCATGGACAACAAATTTCTGTTGAAAAAGTAGGTCTAATGAGATGAAAATTTTTCTCAAAATAGACCGTCTTATGCAAGAATCTGTATTAACTTGTTTGCTTTTGCTAAAAAACATAGGTGAAAGGTGATCCATCCAAAAAGGAATTGAAGAAGGAGAGTGATGAGAAATCTGGTTCAGGTAGAAGCATGGGAGATAAAAAGACTGCATCAAGTGATAAAGCCAGCAAGTAAGAAATTTCACATGTCTTCTGAAGTTGTGAAAATCCTTGAAGTTGAATTTTCCTCATTGCGTTTGTGTTTCTTTCCTAACAAGAACTCCATCAACCAAAAAAGAAGAAAAGAAATCTGAGAAATCTGAAAAAAAGGAAAGTAAAGAAGCCAAGAAAACAGAAGGTAAAGATGAGAAGAGTGATAATGGAGCAAGTGGCCCTAATCAAGAATCCACTAAAAAAACTGAAGAAAAGAAAAGAATAAGTATGCAATATAGCCATGTTTCCTCCTGTTGAATCTGTGTGTCTGATTTGTTTTGGGGGCATGTTCTTGCTCTTACTGGAAACCAGACAATTAAACACCTATTCTTTTTTTAGACTCCAGTAACATATATTACTTTAGAGCTGGTGTAAAAGCTTCCATATTTTATATTACTACTTTATTACAGACATTTGCTGGTATGCTTCTCCTACCAGTTCAATTTAGAGATTTAGAAATTTCACTAAGGAAAATCTGTAATAGGCAAATAGGGATGTGTCTGTGTTTTAAACCTTTCTTCTTTTTTTTTTTTTTTTTTTTTTCACTCTCCCCTTCACTAGGTGGTAAAAGCCCAGGTCAAGTTGTAGTTTTAGACCAAACAAAAGGAGACCAAGGCCACACTAGGACAGTTAGAAGGGGAAGGTTTGATAAAGTAAGTATCTGTAGATTTGATGCAATCCTTGTCTGATTTGTACTACCTTACAGTTGATATTTTCACTGAAGAGTCAATGAACTATCACAAACTGTTAAGCTTAGATAGAAGCTTTGTGTGCTTTGGGATAGCTAAATATTTAATGATACTTGAACACAGCATCCAGAAATCTCCCTAAATGAATGAGACTTCTGAAATAACCATTGTAATCTCTATCTATAGCCACAGATATTGAGGAACAAAGAGCGTATTATTCAAGATAAAGTGAAATTCAGGGAATACAGGGGTAGAAAGGATATCTTGCCTTTTGAAAAGATGAAGGAACAGAGATTGCGAGAACACATGGTTCGATTGGAAAGAATACGACGAGCTGTTGAACTCCGAAGGTAGTAATTCAACTTTTTGCTAAAGGCTATTTTATACATTAATTGATCAGATACTATATTTGGAAATCTAATCAGAATGCATTCTGTCAAGCCTTTCACTCAGATGTTGAAGTCTGGGACTCTACCTAACAGTATCTTTATATGAATTAACAGACTCCAAAATTTTTGTTTGGTCTTCTAATAACCATAGATGTACACACATAGCTTAGTGTTTGTTATGATGGGGGGTGTATCTCATAAGTGTTACTGCATGCCAGGTTTTGTTTTGGTTTTTTTTAAAGATTAGAAGCTGACTAGGAGATGTGGCCAAAGATAGTGTTTGGGGGTTTTTTTTGTTTGGTTTTAAACAGGGAACTGTTGTATATGTAAATGACAAATCAAACATAATACAATCTTGCCCTTTTAAATAAAAGGACTAAATGGCTACACTGTTCTATTCTGCTCTTTTCATATGGCTGAAAGTTTGCAAAGGATAGTTAAATGACTTGTGTTGTTAGCTGGATTTCCCTAAACAAAGGAATTCCCAGCAAGCATAAAGCTTAAAGGAGAACATGCCTTTCCTGCTTCCTGGAAGCTGTACTAGAGGAGGTAGGAAGAAGAAAGCAAAACGAAGCTGTTGATGAGTATACCTAACCTGTGCAAGTCAGAGTAGGCATGTTATTCTGTCATATTTTTGGACAGAAAACATTAAGTAAATTTTTTATTAGCTTGAAGAGGGCAAGAGCTAAAATAGCATTTATTTTTAAGATCCCAATCATATTCTTTGCTAAGCTGTTGTTATTGTCTGCCAGATGACAACATAGAAATATGAACACAGCATAAAATACATCAAGAATAATGATTCTTGATAAAACTTTTCCTAGTATTTGTTGTCTGCTTAAATGGTTGTGTAGAATATACTAAAACCAGTTTGGCTACTTGGGGCTAAAAGGAGTATACTTCTGATACCAGGACTTCTGTCAAGAGCTTACTTTCAAATAGTTTTTTTTAATGTCTATGGTTAAGGTGATGTTAGTTTTGGATGAGAAATTTTTTCACATGAGTTTCTGCTACCTCTGTTTTTCTCTTTTTTTTTTTTTTTTTTTTTTTTTTCTTTAGGCGAAGAGAAATTGCTGAGAGGGAGCGTCGTGAGAGAGAACGCATACGAATAATGCATGAACGAGAAGAATGCTTGCAGAGAGAAAGGGAACGATTAGAAATTGAAAGGCAAAAACTAGAGAGGGAAAGGATGGAACGGGAGCGTTTGGAAAGAGAGCGTGTTCGCATTGAACAGGTGTGCATATTTATATTTTGAACTGTAGTGCAATATCATTTTGGAGTATAACCCAATTTGCACTTGTGGTGAATTTTTTCTCTTCAGCCTTCCACCCAGCTCATAAAAGAAGTAACCAAACATTACATAATCCGCAATGTACAACAACAGTAATCTTTCTTGTTTGCTTGACTTGTGAGTAATTTGATGGCAAATTCTTGCTACTGGTTTATGCGGTGGCTATATGTGTCTGTCTCCTAAAACTGAAGTACAGCAGATCATATTGCCCATACTACTCTTCCATAACTTTACTAGATTTTTCCTGCAGAATGTCACTGCAAACTTAATGAGATGTGTTTCTGGGTAGCAGGTAGAGTAGCAATGCAAGAAATTACCTGAAGATATTTCTAACAGCCAATAGATTCTCCAGATCTGTTGTCTGCTTTCTTAGAGAGGTATTCCTTATGCTCTTTAATCTTAGATGCTATCCAAGGATGAATTATGTCAGATAGCCTTTAATAGAAAACAATCAGGTATTAATTCCATATACTTGCTAGTTGTTCTATAGGTATCTCTGCTAGAGAGCTATTTTGTTTGTTGTGTTGATTCACTCTTCCCTTTCGTGATAGGAACGTCGAAAAGAAGCAGAGCGTATTGCTCGTGAAAGGGAGGAACTTCGTCGACAACAGCAGCAACTTCGCTATGAACAGGAAAAGAGGAATTCTTTGAAACGTCCACGTGATGTAGATCACAGGTAATCTAATTCTTAAACCGTAGTTTTACAGCCCTTTGTAAAAAAGAGCTTCCAGCCTTGTGTCAGACTTGAAAATGCATTTGTACCTGAAACAAGTCTTCATAGAAGAACTGAATTTGTGGTATTTGTTTTTGACATCAGTTTATGCCAAGCATGAAACATACCTTATGTGTAGGAGAGAGTTTTGAAATAAGAGAAGCATCCTGTGAATTAATTCTTATCGTACGAAAACAGCATAACGCAATTCAGTGCATTTGCTGAGAAAAGCTGTTCTTCTGCCTTAATGGTTGAAATTTCTAGCTTCTACTTTTAAGAATTCACATTTCTGGTAATGGATGGTTCAGGAAGTCTGTGTGATGGCTCATAATTTTTACTGAACAGATGACATCTCTCATTTGCTGTTTGAGCCACGTGAATTGACCTGGCTTTGATCCTTATTTGATTATAAGAATAGGACTGAGACCTTAGCCATAAAATTGACATATCAGTGGTACAGTAGAAGGTAAGTGTAAGTCGTCATGGTAGATACAGTAGTAGAACACTAATATTTCTTCACCAGAGGAATAAAGACAGCTTTATTTTTCAAGGCTACTGATTATACACTTTATCTCACATTCTTATCATAGAGACTCTGTACCTGAAAGTTTCTAGTAAGCAAGGCTGTGGCATTTCCTACACTATTCTTTCCTGAGAAAGCTGTTCTGATTTGTGGGTGGTTGTTTTGGGGTTTTTTTTGTTTGGTTGGTTTTTTCTTTTTTTTTTTCTTTTTTTTTTTTTTTCCTAGAGGACAACTTTTTTTTTTTCCCTAGAAGGCTATTTTCAAGGCAAGATCTTGCTACAGTGATGTTTTTTTGTTGAGATTTTTGCTTTGTTTTTCTTTTAAACTGCCCAACAGGGTATACTATTGCTTAGATTTTTATTACATATTTTATGGATATTTTATCTGTTTAATTTGCACTTCATACAGAGGGGTGTTTTGGTTTTTTTTCTTAAATGATTTTGTTCACTACTATTTAAAGAGTCTACCTTTTGTTAGTGGCTTTCCAGAGGTCAAATGAGCATCTTTAAAACAGACAACTGACTTAATTATTAGGCTTTGATTTGGATACATGTAACTGATGAGGGTTCATTTGCTTTGCTTAAAGGAGAGATGATCCTTACTGGAATGAGAATAAGAAGATGGCTCTTGATACAGATGCACGTTTTAGTCACAGTTCAGATTACAGTCGCCAGCAGAACAGGTTTAATGATTTTGATCATAGAGAACGAGGACGATATCCAGAAGGTTCTTCTGTTCCATCATCTTCTTTTGATAGGTAAGGTTCGGTCATAGGGCAGGTATCTGCCTGCCAACATCACTGTGTATTTCACTCTTCACTGTTCAAAATTTAAAATTATGCTAAAGGCTTTATACAGTTCTGATGCAGTAGTGTCCCAAAATATTTTGTGTCTTCAGGACTCGCCATTTATATCATGGAATCTAGTCTGCTTTTCTCTGAGGACTTTAAATTAGCTGCCTGGTGGTCTTTTTTGGGTGACATTTCAAAAGAATTTTTGCAGTTATTCTTTTCACATCTAGTGAGTTCTGGTGGATTAGATCTGTTCTACTTGGTAGCTTACCTCCTTAAGAAGCAAGGCTAAAAGCAACTGTGATTTAATGAGAGTTAAGAGCATTACTTGCCCAAGTCACATTCATCAGGATCCATGCAACTGTGCAGTAAATGCTGGTTCTGGATCCAACTTCAGTTTCCATTAAACATCTCCAATAACCAGTTATAAAGTTAAGACCACATAATTGTAGCTTCTGGACTTTGATGCTGCAATGAACCAGAATTACATTTTCTAGCTGACTTGAGAAACGTAGCATTCCTTCTGCTTCATACTAGGCAAAAAGGAGGCCCTAAAACTGCTTAAATTCTGCTGACCAAAATGTGAACAGATAAATGCATAAAGAAATGTTAAACTGGCTGTAAGAACTTGAGCTCAAAATGAGACTTGTAGAAATATATATAATTTGGGGTGGGAAGGATCTTTGAGATACATACCACATATATAGTAATAAACGTGATACAAAGATGAGTAATATTTTTGTGTGCTCATGCGCTTACATGTGCAGAGAAATGGGAAAATGGGAGACAAGCAAATTATTTTTTCTGACTTTAACAACTTAGGCGAGAACGTTTTGTAAATCAAGGTGAAGCAAAAAAGACTCGCCCAACAGCACGAAGGGAAGAGCCAGGGTTTGAGAGATATCCTAAGAACTTCAGTGAGTCCAGAAGAAATGAACCACCACAGCCAAGAAGTGAACTTCGAGATACAGACAGACGAGAAGTGCGAGGAGACAGAGATGAAAGAAGAACAGTGATAATTCATGACAGACCTGAAATACCGCACGGTCGACATCCAAGAGAGACTGGTTCAAATCCACCTAGGCAAACAAATTGGAAGAGCGAAGGAAGCATAAGCACAGACAAACGGGATGGCAGGTAAATCTTCTGGCTAACCAACAAACTAGTGAAGGAACAGATTCTTGCAGAATTTATCCGTAGTAGCAATTCCCCAAGAACTGATGTGTAAAAAGAGAACAGATTCCCCCCCCCCCCGAAGAATAGCAAAGTCACTTTCAAAAGGAGTAGAAGAAAATTGTGTGTAGGTTGTCACATATGCTAAACCTCATCTGTAAACTTGATGCTAACTCCCAGCAGTCTATTCTTAATCGTGCGTAGCAACATATAGTAAGGAGGCTTTTGTGCAAGAACGCAGATGTAACCAAGTAACATGTAAGCTTTAATTATTTAGAGAGCCACATAGATCTAAAAGAATGTTTCTCAGAAGCTAACTGCAAGTTGCTAGGAACCTGAAAAACAAGAAGGAATCTTTGCAGTCAGCGTGTGCTATGATTTGGTGCCAATTCTATTATACTGAAACCAAAATTTTGATAAAAGCAATTTTTACAGAGGCGAGAGGCCAGATCGATCAGGAAGAGAAGTGTCTGGACATGTGAGAGGTGCACCTCCTGGTAGCCGTAGCAGTGCTTCTGGGTATGGAAGCAGGGAAGGAGAACGAGGTGTGATGGGAGAAAGAGGTGGAGGACAAGTGAGTTATCTTCTTGTGTTTGTATGCATGATTGAGACTGGAAGATGCAAAATCATGCTGGAAAAATTACCATATACCACCATATAAATCATTAGCAAGCATTCTGGCTATTTTCAAGTTGGTTTTCTTTCTTTTAAAGGTTCTTTTTTGTTGGGTTTTTTAATAAGCCAAGAAATTGCAGAAAACATACCCAAGTTTTTTTGTCTAGCATCTTTCAGGTACATCAGAACAATACCTGAATGAGTTGCTGATAAGGCTGTTAAGAATTTGTTGTCATCCTACTTTTTCAGGTTTTAACCTTATACTGCCTGCTACTTCCAGTGCAGTTTGTCATTGTAATCTGCAATGTGCTACTGAGAGGAAAAAGCTGTAAGATTTGTCTTTAAAGGCTACAGACTAAATCGCCCCATGCTACTAGATCCTGAAGCATTAACAAAAAAAAAAAAAAAAAAAAGTCCTTCCGTAGCTGTACGGAAGGTGCTTGTCAGTGATTATATGAGAACAGGGCAGAACTGGGAGTAAAGTATGAGTTCATGGAACTTCACTCCCTGTATACCTACACAGTCACTATTGCAAATTAGGGTTTTTGTTACCTAGAGTTATTTTTAACAGAACTCTTGTAAGCATGGGTTAGCTGCCTATGGACTGAAATCTTAAAAGATGCTTGACTTTGTTATATTACATATATATAAGCTGTAAGCTTAACTTTCTTGAAAAGCTCGTTTCCTGTTGATAACAAAATATGCCCTTCTCTCTGAAAATGACTATCACTTTCTTACTAGCACTATAATGAGGACAGACATGTTGTTGAACGCCATAGTCGTGAAACTGGACCAAGAAAAGAATGGCATGGACCTAGTTCTCAAGGAAGTGGGTATCATGACACAAGGAGAATGGGAGATGGCCGTGGAGGAGGTGGCATGATGTCTCCACATACAAGGTACAAAAACTACTCCTTCCTCTCGATTCCCTATTGAGCTCTCAAAGCTTTGGTTATGCTTAGGAAGCATAATAGTCGTGGTGCAAGCAGCATTACTTTCTGCGGGTGGGTTGCTGCCGCACAGCAAACAAACTTATCTTTCCATGCCAGCAAGTGGCTCCACAGCTGTCATATTGTTAGTGGCAGTATTGTTGGGCTGCAAAGAAGCAAGTGACTTCTTGCGAAGTCTGGTCGCTTTTGAGACTTGCAGTTTAACAGTTGAGTGGTAGGAGTCGTAACAACGTTCTTACTTGTACACCAAGAGTTTAGATACTTATTGTAACTTAACACTTTTTTAAAAACCTTTGTTTCCAGTAACTCTTCACCAATTAATAGAGTTGTACAGATCACAGGCAATTCCATGCAGAGGGGAAGTGGCTCAGGATTTAAGCCATTTAAAGGTGGACCTCCGAGAAGATTCTAAGACCTCCAGCTGCTCGGTTTCAAGATAACTTATTGAAATCTCTTGTAAACTTTCTCTGATTAAGAACAGGAAATCTTGTCTGGAAGTCCTGGTTAAATTTTTTAATTTAACATGATTACTTTCCTCTCAATTTTGGAGGCGTTTTAATAGTTACGTTGTAATTTTGGATAGTTTTTGTGTATCTTTGATAAGCATTTTCCCTGAGGCACTAGAGCTGTGTAAAAACAAATTGGAACCAAAATATTTGTTAATCCTGTATAAAATAATAGTTTGCAGCTGTGTGCTAGTAGTTTAATTTACCAGCATTAGCTCTGTGGTGTCATGCTTTAAAGTTAGTTACTTATCACAACATACACAACTATAACCTCCATTTTGAAGGTTGTCCAGGCTGTTATCTCTGCTTTCTAATTTGTAGAGAAATAAGATTGTTCTTTCATTACTGGGTATTATGTAACCTATTTTTGCAGAAGGTACTGTTACATTGAGTGCATTTATGTGTATTCTTGCAAATGTATTCTTTTGAAATAAACCTTCATATTCTGTATAGCTTCTAGTAAGTCTTTGAAACGGTTTTTGGGGAAGACAGAATTAAACAGACATGTTGGTATAGCAAATCAAAGCATGAGTGCTATTAGCTTCCAACTGTCTTTGTCTCCTTTACTGTTATTGAATTGAAAATCTAGAAGCACATTTGATAGCACAAGAAAGATCAGTACCAAAAAATGTAGGAACACTTATGGGAGGCCTGAAGAAATAATTTTACAGTTTGCTCTTTATGTTTAGCAAAGCTCTGGCAGAACATTGATACAGCTCTTTTTTCAATCAGACTACCACAAATGAACTTTGTACAGTGGTTGGGGAATCCTGTATCTGCAGTCTTGTTCAGGCACACCTACAACTGTTCAGTGATGTGGTCTCAAGCAAAATTTCTTTTTAAATCTTTTGGGTTTCTTTAACATAGGCAATTCTATGTAAAATCTTTCTTGACCAGGCCCAATCAGAAATTAGGTAGTCAGTCCAAGACTCATCTATCAGCCAGTCAGCCTAAGTATATAGTTACAACACTGTTGTTCAGCAAGTGAGAAGAAAAAAAAGGAAGGGGTGGGGAGAGGTGCAAATGTAATCCACTACACAGCTTTACCAAATTGGGTAGTTACAGAAATAAACAGTGGACCTTGCTAACAGAACATAAGAGCTTGTAAAGTAGTATTTGAATAAGAGCTGGAAGTTTTTACTACTCCAGATTGTCTTTTAAAGAATGATTTGTTACAAATTTTAAGGCAAGAGCCAGTAAGAACATGCTGATGTTGCACGTGGATCTCTGCGATACTCAGTTACAGTCTCTTTGCTGTGTGGAAGAACTGCTAAGTACCTACAGTGTTCTGGAAGAATTAAGGAGCAGAAATGTTAAACTAAATTGTTTTTGAATAAGTAGCCTTTCAGGAAAAATGGGAGGAGAGAGAAACCTGGTATAAGTGTATTTGCTATAATTACTCCTTTGTGGATATTCACAACTGACAACTATTTAGGTTTAAACAGAAGAAGTGCACTGTATCAGGATGCATTTATTCAGTAAGTAACTTCTCTTGATGCATTTAATATGTCTCTGTTGCTCAGATCTAAGGAGTTCAGTTTACTGAGGTTTTTCCTGCAGGAGTTTGCAAGAGAAAGTAAAATCCAAGTTAACAAGTGCATTGTAAAAAGTACATATACATTCGGCTGCAGTCTGTGCTTCATTAGGTGTGACAACACATACAAAATAAATATTTGCTATAAGATGAATTTGTAATACCTAATGCATCAAATAGGAAATATGAAAGTAACACCTTAAAAGACAAAGCTACAGAGAGGTACAAAAATAAAACTGGAGCTGTGACATGATACTACACCTACAGTGAACAGGTCTAGATGTGCATTCCAACTGGTAAAGGTATAAATATTTCATGACACTTTTTCTTAATCAAATGAAAATGTGATTATGCATATATAGATATTTCACTTAAAATATTGAAACAAACTAGGATGACAGGGGAAAAAAAAATCAGTTGAAAACAACTTGCCAAAAACCTGAATTTATAAAATACTTAGATCAACAGAAGTCTATTCTTGTCCAGTGTGAGGTTTGGTTTTTTTAGAATTTAATCCAACCTTTATTATTAGGAGAGAACTTAAGTAAACATTTCATTTAGCTGTTTGTTTGCTCACTTAGATTTATTTGTATACAATGAATTTCAGAAGACTGTTAACCAAAATAAATCTCAATAGGGTAAAGACCTGAAACTAGAGAGAGGCTGATAACTATAGACACTTTTTAAAAGATAACAGAAGTTAACAGTTTTTCTTTTGTGGTACACAAACAAAAAAGGGTATTAAGATACAGAACTGGACTTCTCTGAAAATTATTTAAGTGTTCAAAATTTTAACAATTTACAAGGAAAATATTGTTTCCTTATAGTCTTTAAAAACATTAATACAATATAAACAATTAAGGCTTTTAAAATGCAAAACATTCAGTAGTTGAACTTGTAGATGCCATTACAATGTTGAATAGTGGTGTAACATCATGATGAAAAGGACTTCAATTACATACATTGGTACAAACGATACTGCATGACTAGATGTAGTCATGTCATGCACTTCTAAAATACAATTTTTAAAAATTTCACTTCTCCCATCTGTTGGCAAAGCTACAGTAGCTTGCATTAGCTTTTATTTTTGCATTTCCTTTTAAAAGTAGGTTTAGAGATCAAGGTAAACATTAGGTGACTAACCAGCTCACAACTAAACTGCTGATTTAACAGAGCAGCTGCACAGTTCTGGTGGGTCTAAGCATGGCATCTTGAAGACATTACCAATGTGGAAGTCTTTTAGAACTTTCCTAAAATATGTAGGTTTTGAGGTTTGGGGGTGTTTTTTTATAATTTCATCGTAGAAAGACCCAGTCAAGGCAGTTAATGTGGTAACAAAATACTTGACTTTACACTGGAGAACTAGGGGCAACTTCTGTAGGATTCATTTTTGTATGCTTCATCAGTTTCATCTGTAGCTTCTTTAATAAGGTTACATATATATGTAGAAGGCGATTACCAAAAGTTGTACAAATAAGAGCTATGCATCTATTAAGAGGATGATCAAAAATTATTAGAACTTTGATACTGAAAGCTGTAATATGAAAGATAAACCAAAGTGCTGTCATTTAATATTAAAGCTCTGTCAAATTATTGTGGAAGAACTGATGACAGTATTTTTTACTCCCTTATAAACAAAGTAGTTATAAGGTATTAACATTCTGTGACTTTATGTAAGAACTAGTACTGAGCAAGTAGCAAGAGATTTAGAGTTTCTGTGGGACAGGACAAGGTACTTGATACTTTCTATAGTTTTAAGTACCACTGTAATGCTTAACCTGTAAACAGTGATTATACACTGCAAAAATACAGGGGAAAACACCATTCACAAGTGACATAATTTGTCCAATTCAATCTGATAGCAACCTGGGGGGGAAGTATTAACTGTTTTCTTTTTGCAAGTACAAACTATCAAAACCAGAGCCCTGCTTATTTAATGAATTTTTTTTACTGTAATTATGTGACCAGTTGCACTTGTAACAATGTAACAGCACTAGTGATTTCAAAAGTTACCAAAATACAGGTAAAGAAACACTTGCTACAGAGATTTGTCTCTTGAAATCTGTTGTACCTATGGGTAATGGGACACCTATGGGTTCTCAGAAGTTATTGTAGTTTGCCAGCCCTAAATAGAGAGAAAGCATGTTAGAAATCCAGAAGTGCAAGCATACTGCTGTAAACTGAGTATATGAAATGCAAACATGTAATTATTGCAACTATTCATGATTAAAAAAATGCAAAAGCTGAATTAGAAGTATTTTAAAATTCACAAGCAGGTTCATTGGCTCACTGTAGCTATCTGCCTGCAGTGGTCTTGAAGACAACACTTTTACAAGCAAAAGAAGGATTTTATTTCCACAGCAATCATTTTTTCCTATAGTAAACAGAACTCAGTTGTAAAGGCAACCAGGGCTGCAATTGGCCAAAAGCCCACCCTGTTACTTACCTCACATAGAACCTGTTTTCAAACTTTCAATCTGAAGGACTTCACTAAAACTCAATTGTTAATAAGACCAGTAATTAATATAAACCAGCTCCTTTTGGCTGTTGTTAATCTGCAATAACAAAAGCCCTAAAATTAAGAGAGCAGTTGATGCCCGGACACCAAAATACTGAAGAGAAAATAAAGTTCCATTGGAAATGGGCATAAAATGCTGAGCAGGTAACATGCTGAAAAGCTAGCAAATCTGAAGACACAGTTAAATGCAAAACTGAGCTTGTTTTTTCTGTACTAATACACAGGATAATCTAACACTAGCTTTCCTCTTTAAAAAAAAAAAAAAAAAAGGCAGAAACAACATAGATTAAGTTTTCTTATTTGGTCTGAGATGTTTCAAGAGAGCAGTACTGGTCATCAGCTTCCTCTACACCTCTTGGAAGTTCCAGCTAAAGTTGGAAGTACAGGCTTTTATTTCAGTTGTTACTCCTAGCTCTCTGCTTGCAGAGCTGATACATGTTAGTAATTAACTATGAAAAATTTTAATAAACTATGAAACTGGCTTGCATAAGTCTACACTGAAATGTCATGTTCCTCCTCACGGCTGTATCTGGTAGTATGACAGACTGGCTAGACATTTAATAAAGATTTAGGACAAGTGTTAAGTATTGCAGTACTGCTCTGGAAGTTTAAAAGGATCCTAAAACACATTCACCCACCACTAATTACTGTGACTGTAAGACAGCCCTGAACTGTTAGCTATTGCAATTCACAAGAGACCATAGTAAAAAAACCAAAACATTGCATTGTTTTGTTTAGAAATAATTATTTTCCTAATATTTATGAAATCCTTCCAGTGAAATTTCTACAGCATAGGTTTGCTACTGATGAAGCGGTTTGTTAGTTCTAAAAGGTGACTCCAGCATACATAACTAAATACAACATTCTCTTACAGAATCAAATGTTAAGGTGGGTTGGTTTTTTCATACTACGTTCCATACAGACGTACTACAAGACAAGAAAAATATTGTGGCAAATCATTACATTTCCTCAGAAACTTTTATGCATTCTTTAATTTTCCAAGACTGAAAAAGACAGTATTACAAAGAACATTTCAAGGTAGTTTCAAAGTCTGTTAGGAAAGCAGTCATCTAATTTTCTGTATTTCTTTCAAAGAAAGTAACTGCATTTATAGCATGGACAGAAATAATCATGCTAGCTTTATTACAGCTGGCACATATAATAAATTATAATATGGACTTAATGACAATATGTACTTGGAATTCATACATTACATGGAGAAGTCGATATCGTCATGTCCTCAGTATTAAAATTGTTAACATTAGCTAGATAAAGATGGTATGGTTATGTCTAGTTGAACTACATAGTGGTTTTGTGAGCTGCGTGAATTTACAGTAAAGGAACTGGGGTGCCAAATCAGACTCCCTTTCAGCAGTAGCTAGCTAACACAGCTAATCTCATAAAACTCCTGCTTCTTCTGTCTTCACCGAGATGCAATGTATAATAGCACTAATATTTTCTTATATCTGATCTTATAATTTCCATTAAATTTTATAATATACTATTGCCAAAAAGAATGTTCTGGCCATGGCAAAAGGTTTTATTTAGAGTTTTCTTTTAACTGTTCTACAGCTCTTGTATTTAAAAGCATCAGAGCTGATAAGTGTAAATACTGATTTTGTCAGTGTTACTTCTGTGTCCGAATGCTCAGCAGTGTTTACTAGATTACACGCATAAACATTAGCTCATCAGCTTCACAGTCTGGACCACATAATCAAGCCTTAAGAAAAAGTACTCAATGTAAATATTAATGACTAGATATGGCCAGTTCATAGAAAGGGGGAAAAAATTGTCTGTTTTTCTATTGTTATTTTGGAGTTCCCCAAAACGAGACATGACAAAACCCAAGGATGTACCCGTTACTCAGCTGATTTAAGTTGGCTGACCCACTGGTGTTTCTTCTAATTGCAATTTTGACCATTTTCCTTGGCGTGTGCCAATGAACCAGAACAAAAGCCAACAGAAGGTTTCAGACAAAAGCACCAGTTATCCCAGCTTTTTCTGAAAGACATTTAGAAGAAATCTAAAAATGATAAATTGTCAGGTGAAATTTTCAAGACCACTTAGCATAATCTTAACTTTGAAAAATTACAGCTAAAGTCTTAACTCAAAAAGCCTGTGCAAGTTTTACTAATGGCTTCAACAAGAAAAGAGAACATGAACTTCAAGTTGAGACAGACTAAGTATCACATTACTTCATCCAGCTCTGTGATGGAGAACGTAAGTTTGCCTGAGCTAAAGGCATCGTCTCATGAGACACTGGCAGATCACTTCCCATATTTACAGGTTTCACAATAGGTATCACTTAAGCCAGATGGGACCTAAACTGAAATTGGGTCAGCACATAAAACTTACATGTTTGTGTCCCTGACCACCCCAAGATCTAGTGTTTGACTGTATCAGTCATATTTGACTCACTTTTGGCCCCAGTAAGACTGTTAAGCCACACCACCACCACTGGCTTCCTTAAATGCATGACTCAACTAGTGATGAAAGCACTTGCAGTGCCTTACTTCATGTTTCTTCAACAGATTACATTTAGAGAAACAGATGCGTTTATTTTCATCATATTATTACAATAAGTTATTTTGTAAGCATACTGTTTATACTAAGCTAGCAAACTTTTCAGTTAATTTCAATACTGAAACTTATCTGAATTGGTCCCTATGGCTTTCCCAAACCTAACCGTTTTGTTGAAAATTTTTCTATGCTGTCAAGTAGAGGTAAACATGAGATCTTGACTTCTAAAGAAAATTAACTAGATAGTTAAAGTTCTTAACATCAAAAACCAAGGAACTGCTCATTTCAGCACATTAAGCTTCTCCATGAGCGCAAGTAATCCTGCAAACCAGAAAAGGAACTGCAAAGGCAGTAAAGAACTTTCAGGTTTCAGCAAGTTCTCTGGAGCTAACTCTCCAGGTAAAGAGAGCTCA
The DNA here is from genome assembly GCA_034782735.1 of Sagittarius serpentarius. Classification (NCBI taxonomy): domain Eukaryota; kingdom Metazoa; phylum Chordata; class Aves; order Accipitriformes; family Sagittariidae; genus Sagittarius; species Sagittarius serpentarius. Next base: position 7,821,450 of record JAVKLA010000002.1, read on the forward strand.
TAGTGATAGAGCTGGCATAATGACCAAAATTGAACAGTAGACAAATGACATTTAATAAAAACACTGAGTTACTAGAGGGTCAGAACAGCTAGTCTTGACCTAGAAGCATTACAAGAGTGAAGAACAGCGCATACAGGGACAGACACTGCCAACCCACTATGAAATAAGCATGCTGGTCATTACGTAGGTGAGAAGATTTGGCCACTGCACGCTGTGCTACAGCTATTTATATCTAAAATAACAGCAAAAATTAAGGACAAATCCCTAAACAAGCTCAAGAGGTGGACTTCTATGTTCCAGCCTGTCTTTCCTCCTCAGCATTTCCTTTCAGCACTTCTTCCCCAGCACAGATGACAGTTGAGCTTAAATATGTTGCTTTTCTACTGGACAACTCTTAACAGGCTGTGAACAAGAAGGAGCTAAATGGAAACATGGAAATTAACATCAAATAGACTTCTGCGTGAATGATATTGTCTGACAAAGTGTCATTCATCTCGCCAAATTTTCCCACTCAACACTGCTAACAGTCTATTGCTAGCTATGCTTAAAAAAAACCTAAGTAACTACACTGAATCACAAGATAAAATGCCTACGTTTAGGTTCTTGCACGTGACGTTTGCTATCATTGGACTCTACGAACATTTTTCAGAGTCAGATTTTTCTTGTTACCAAGGTCTTGTTATCATAGCATAGATGGAAAAAATGTGAGCATTATATTGCAACCGAACTAAGGCTTGTTATTTTTGCTTTTCTCTAATATGCTTTCTAATGAGGATACTGCATCAACTAACTTGCATTTCCCGAGTCACCTGCTGTTTAAGGTTACAACCTTGAAGTCTACTTTTATATAAAATACAGCTCTTAATTCAGTATGTTGTATTTAAGGATGTGCTTTCTATAAACTTCAGCAGTTGACTATGCTAAGCATCCTAATGGTAAGCAAGCTAATCGAAGCAATGAGCTAGCTTTGGGTGATAGATCTATTGTAGCAGGAAAGAACAAAGGTTCAGTTAAAAGTACATCAGCTTCACCTTTTACTTGAGTATTTCCTGCTAAATACACCAAAAGATTCAATTTCAAGAACTCAAATTGCCTTTTATTATATACTGGAAATTTTTTTTCAAGAACTCGTGTATACAAGTTGGAAGAAACATTTGACAATAACGTGAAATACCAAATGAATGTAGAGATTGACTGGCAATCCAACGCAAGTGTACACAGAAGAACATATGCTTCACTTTTAGCTTGTGTGCCTGTGATCCACAAGAAGAGCTCTGTAAAGACAATCTGAACACATACTTTATTGTATTAACTAGGTGGCTAGCTACAAAATATATTTTTTGCATTGTATTTAAGTGAATTTCAGGAATGCTAATTTCATCCTCTGGTGTTACAATCTTCCATTGGATCTGCTTTGTTGGGTCGCAGATTCCATTCAAGTGTCACAAGAAAAGTGGTGTATTTGAGCATTTACAAAGTGCCTTCTAGAAAAGTATTTATCCCTATGGCAGTGCTCAATTTTTTGCTAATTTTAAGAATACTTGTATTTAGCTTTTTTAATTTCACAACTACAATGCAACAACAAAAATTCTATGATTCTGTTTTCTGTGCTAGCTTTTATCTAGTGGAAAACAAGTTCTACTGTACTTTTCTGGACACTTTCATATATATATTATGTAGGTATTTGGAGTATGTGCACGCTAAGTTGTATAAACAGATTTGAAGTCTAAATCTGTACCCCTTCACCAGAACATGTGCTTCAAAAAAAAGAGGCAAATGAAGTAAGTAGTCAGAAGTAGACATTGTCTTTCTGATACTCCGTGAGTATTTTGTAGTATTGTTTTCCAAGCTCACTATTAGAGATAAAAGCAATTCTGTTCAGGTTTTTTGCTCATCGGATACTGTCATAGATACCAACTGTGATAGTTGCTTTTGCAAGGTTAGTCACAGTAGGGTATAAATTAAGCTTCCAGATGTATTTCATTTTGGATATTAACAAGCTCATCTGTTTACAACTTTTGCTACTAACAAGCTGAACTTGTGCAGAACAATGCCCTAGATTTCAGGAATTCTTTACCTTTTTTCCAAAGCTTCAAGACCTGTAAAGAAAAGAGGATATTAACAGAAAACTGTTCAAATAGCATGACTGCCATCTCAAAAAACCCTGAAACCCTTTGCTCCTTTATTGAAAGGGAAACTGAATTATCTGGGAGTTCAGATCTCATGATGAGCATTGACATTTAACTCTTCTTCCTTTGTGACCAAATGACAGTATTTCTGAAACTACAGTATACTGGGTTTCAGGCACATCTGTCTGAAACTGGAAATGTTACATGAATTCTTCTAATACAAGCAAGTATCTTAGGCAAAAAGATATATTCTATAGCCACAATGCCTGCTCCAGCTAGATTTGTTCAAAAATGAATTTAAAGTGGCAATACTATCACTGAAAATAATGATAACAAACACTTAGCTTGACATATTTATTTTTCAAGGTCAATAAATAAATGTAAATACACAAATTTGGAAAAATCTTACTAACAGAATGTTTTTAAACAACATTCTGCCTTAAAGTCTTTGTTATTGACACTACTGGAATATTTTCTGATCTGCTTAAAGTAGGTAAGTCATTATGTTGGTGATCCTCCATCACATTAGTTTGAAGAAGTTAGGCTGCTGCAAAGGAAAAGAAGACATCAGCCTTTGCTATGACACAGAAAATCATCTGAACTGCGTACATTAAGTATTAAAATTACTTTTCTGGGCATGACTTTTCTAGAGAATAGAGAAGTTTTAAAATTTACAGTTCACATATTAGAGATCACCTGCCATTCATTACTTCATTATTATAAAAGGGAAATTGTAACAAAAATGGAAAAAAAACAAAAGAGAAAAAGGCATGGAAGAAAAAAGTGATACAAACTGGCCCTTTAGTTAATAAGACATTCTTCCTTTATCCATGTAATTTTCATTCTAGGTTCGTTACAGATTTATGTGATGACCGGTTCCCATCACTGCAGCAAGTCTGCTTGAAATAATTTTAAAGCAGCTTTTTACCAGTGGACTTGCATTTAGACACCCTCTCTCTTGCAGACATTCTCCAAACACCTGAAACCAGGAATGTCATATTCCACCTGGCTGCCTTATCTTTCCCAGATTACTGTATACTAATGCACTTAGAGCATGAATACATAACTTGTCCAGGAGAAGCAGCCTTTTTCAAAAGTATCTACAAATTGCTAAATAGAAATTTTTATCAAAAAGGTTCAGCAAGAAGGTAATTGTTATTGACTTAATGGAAGTGGAGGAAGATTTGTGGTTCCCTCAAAATTCAGGAAGTATTCTGTTTCTGTATTCTATAAATACTACAAGATGCAACATGTTTATTTGGTTCCCATAAATTAGAAAAATCTATTTTCCAAAAATTCTAAATTAGTGATTTAAAAAAAACCAAAATATTACACCTGACCACCCTTCCAAACAATCTCAGAGAGCAGCCTCGCTTCTCTCTCACCCTCCAGAAGTGTGCTTTTTAAGGATACATGATTTATAAAACAAAAAAAAGTGTGTTTTTAACTACAGTACACTTGCTTAAGTATACAAGTGGACATGTTAACGTCATGTTAAAGTTCAAGGTACTGCTGGAAAAAAGGCAGATAGTTAGTTACTTTAACTCTGCATTTTTACATAGAATAATGATTATTATAGACCTTAGTTTCCTCTCATCATTCACCTATCATATGGAGAGGTCAATAAATAAGAACTTATCTGGTCCAGTTTACCTACAAGAGAAGAAATACTAAAAGGAAAAGAAGTTACCTATAAAATTACTTGTTTAACCCTGATAACATCTGAGTTGCCATACCCAGTTTGTAATTGCAAGAAAAGCAAACAATATTCATCTTGCTTATTAATAAATGCCCCATTTTCTATGACAATTTTCTGTATGATGCCTATCAAGTCACACATTCTTGGGGCAAGAAAGCTGGCTAGGAGGTGCAATGATAGCAGTAACACAGTATAAATCTGGGTTCAAAAAACCGAACATACCAGATCCAGAAGCAAAGAAATCTGGACACATTGAGGAGGCAGTGCCCAGCTGTTATTTGGGCTCTTGTGTCGTGAAGACTATACCCAGCCTAAGATATAGTTTCATACCATGTAAGTAACACAGAATTCTGTTGTGCTAGTGTACAGACTTCAGGAAAGGTCTTACACAAAATGAATTACCTCCGTCGTTTAGAGTAGAAGATAAAATAGCTTACTAACTGATGTAATGAGTAATGGATGTCACTATGACACAAAACTTGCCATGATTTGTGTGTTCAGCTACAAGGTGCAGTATTTCTTATGAATAACTCAAAGCACAGCCGCATCCAACTGTGATTTGGAATTCCATCTTGAGCAGCACGCACTATGACTTTGAAGAAAGTCTGAATGATTGTAACAAAGTCACCCATTCTCTCTTGAAACATGAACAAAATCCATGGGGTAATCAGGCACAGGCGGCATGTAACAGGTTTGTCTTCCTTTTTACTCCTTGTTTTTGCTTCTGAGGACATGCACTTGGCTCCAGACTAAGTCCATTTTCTATTACAAGAGAACACAGCTGTTCTTCTCTTTTTCTCTCTCTTTCTCTCGAGGCTCTTTACGTTTGCGTTCATTACTCCCAGATTGTCTTCCGCTTGCTGGAGAAGCGGCACCTTGCACCTGCTGTGTAGAAAAAATAAAATCTTGAATAAAACAAACATTATTGTAGATGCAGTCTGAAGTATTACTCTACATTCAAGGCAAACAAAAGTTTAACTATTATGCAAACAGCAGAATTCAGGGAGGGTCCTTTTGTATAAGTCGTCCAGAACTGCCACAAAACTTATTTCTAAAAAATTAAGTCAGCTGAAAATATATTTCAAGTCCTGTGTGTCTCTTCTGCTAAGTCCACATATTCAGATCAGTTGCTTCAAGCATTTTCTGGCACTTCTGTATTACTGCACTGGAATCTTCTTCCTAGTTTCTTTTATAAGAACGCATTCCACATTTCAGAAGTTAGAGTGAAAGTGTTGGTTTTGACATAGATATGGCAAAGCAGCAGCTTTTTGTGACTAGAAACTAGAACTTGACAAGGGGGTTGGTATACAAAGGCAAGTGTTGTTAATTCATCATCCATTCCAGCTGTTACTCATTCATAACTGCAAATGAGCACATTAAGTCCTGTTAAGCAGGTTCTTCAGTTCTTTCTACCTTTCTCCCGCCAGCAGTAGTGAATCTTTGTCTTAGAAGCAGTTACTGATGATTCTATTAAAGCAACAAGCAGTGGTAATAACACAACTTTTACTTGTCAAAATTCTTGTTTCATGCTTAACAAGCACATCAGTTAATGGTTCTGAATTGCTTCAGGCCAAAGATTCAGCCTTCATACAGATTATTTTTTACATATTTGTAAATAAAAGCAGTTTTAAAAGTCTTCAGCAGTTAAAACTCCCTGAATCCAGAACTTTAATACTGCCTCTTGCACACAAGATTCAGTTATATGGCAATTTTTTATATACATGTGCATGAATCACATGCATTCTGAATGCAACTCTTTACAGTGATGGGACAGAAAGGTGTACTGAGAGAAACTGTTAAATTCCCAATTTGAAACAGGACTGAATAGATTCAGGTGGTATCATAGACTGAAAGCCCTAAAAATGTAAAGCTACAAACTTCTGCAAGACAAAGACAAAACTGCACCTACTGTCAAAAAAACTCTTATTTGAATGTTATTTTGCAAGTAATGTAAAGTATTAGCTACTACAATCTTTGTAGCCTTAGGTATTAACTCATCCCATCATTCCAACTTAAATAGTATGAATGAAACTCTCATTTAGAAGGTTAGGCCTGCTTTCAAGTATTTAAGTGCCAGCAACTGCTGTATCTGCATGCATACTCCAACAATTACAGCATATTTCTTAAGTTATCTGTATTCATCTCATCACTTGCTGTACAGAATGTAAATAGCAGTCTTAGTCTGAAACATTTACAAACATAGATGTATCTATGTAACTATTAAGTCAATACTCTCCAAAACTCACAATTAAATTCTGTAGTGATGCTTTCTTACCTGGACCTGAGCAGCTGCTTGTTCTTGCTCCTGGTAGTACTGAGAAGCTCTCCTGTCCTCCTCCTCCTGGAGCTTCTTTGCTAGCTCTAGATCACTGATTCCTTCTGGGATCTGTTCCCAGTTAATCTCTTGATTTTGCTGCTCTTGTTGTAGAGACAATGCCATCAGATAATCCTAAAGAGTAAACTTGTTTATTAATGCTCTTTCACATAGAAAAGAGAAGTCATATCAAGTGACTTTTTCAGCATGTGCAGCTACACAGTACCATCACTTTTCTCCCAGCCTCATCTTCAAAAACATTTACCTCATGGAAAACAAGGATTTGTTTCAGAACCTGTTCATAACCTGAACTGCAGAAAGGCTAAAACAGCTACTTTACAGTTCTCCTTTCACAGAGCCTATGTCGCAGTGTAACAAAACACAAAAGCTAATTTTAAAAAATTGCTTTCAGGTTTAGATTTCATTACCTGGACAGCAGCAAAAGACAGATAATGTCAGCTCTAGGTAGAAGTAAAGATTTTGAAGCTGTCTCTTTGTAATTTGCTATTTCTAATTAACACTTTGATTATGCTTGATAGAATATCTGTCCCCACTCTACTGAACAGCATCGAGAGTGCATCAATAAGGAATGCTAACTCCTAAACAGATGAGAAAATAATCAAAAGGTGGTTTTGGATATATCCAAACAGACAGCAACTCAAGATATTACTACCTGTTATCTCTACCAGATTCTTTATTCTGCAAGACAGATATAGTGCTTGAATTTATTAAAAAGCATCTGCTTATTCCTTTTTTCCCCCAGTATTTAAAACACATTAATGGTGATTATTATTAACTTATTTTGCTTGTTCAGAATGTAAGATTTCCAAGGAGCTTGGTCTTGCTGTGTGCTTATGCATTAACTGATACAAATAAGTCCCGTCTCAGACATGACTTCTGGAAACTATTGTATATAGTTAAGAATAACAAATAACCATCACACACAATCTGCTATTTCATTCAGCAAAGCAGGCATCAGAAGGCAAAGTCCAGCCATGACAATATTAATGAGCTGAAATTGGATTTGTTACAGGGGAGAAGTTCCAGTGTTGTTTTTGTTTCCATATACAAGGCAGATGTGACATTTCACCTGAATAAGTTTTTTGCAGAAGTGGATTCTGAGAGACTGAAATCAGATTTTCCAAACTATTCACAGTTGATCTTACTCTTCCTCCCTTGAAGTCATGCTAATACTTCAAAATAGCACTTTTGAGAACCCCAACCTAAGTATGTAAAGAATTTTTTTATAGTCCTATATATGCATGAGTACACAAATATACACATCTGTGTAAGTATACATATATATGACTAAAAATAAGTACTAATTGTTATACATAGTCACAAGCAAACAGAAAAATACAACAGAAAGGCAGAAATCCAGTACTTGATCTATTTGATCCTGCTGCCCTCTGTAGACAGTTTCAGGGTCTGATGGAGGCCGCAGGTGGAATTCAGAATCACAGAAATTTCCATCACCATCCACATTGTGTAAGCTTTCCCAGACAACTTTCTCTTCCGTAAGAAAGCCCTGGTCTGTCACCAGCAGGTAAAGCTGACCCTATGCAGAAGAATAAAGAAAACCTGTAAAACTAAAAATTAATTTTTTACGATCTAATTAGAAGAAATGATCAGCTAATACAACTGTTGCATTCCAGTAAAACATTCATTTAGATTTTTTAGCAAGTTTAAAATTTAAATGAATCAGTATACAGGATTAAAACACCAAAGATTAGTATTCATTGCTAAATTAACAGCCACACTTAATTTCTGTATTCCATCTTGTAATTTTTCATTATTAATGAAAGTTCACATTGACTAAAAATTAATATAAAACATAAAAACATACCTTGATAACTCATTGGAAACACACCTAAGTAGTACACCTCAAGACTGGCAACATAAATTTTAAATCCCAGGACAAATTACATTAAACTCCAAAGGCAAGATCTGGAGACAAAGGTGATCCTTCCAAATAATCCAAGAGGTATTACCTCAAAATGACTGCATCTCAGACTTCACATTTTATAATGGGTTTTGATAGAATCTGAGGTTTATTTCAATTGAAAAAACTAAATTTAAAGATTCTTGATATCACTTGTCACCAATAACTGCTTTTGTTGGATTTTAGCCTTTTTACAGTTCCACAAGGCCAAATTTCTCAATTTCAAACTCTGAAATTATAAAATGGGCTGGTCTTGGAGCGAAAGAGACAACACTAACAAGTCCAGAAGCCAAGGTACAGGAAGGATGAAATGCAAGCTTAGGTTGAAGGAATGGGAGAAAAGCTGAAAGCCAAAGGGAAATTAAAAAAGCAGGCCTCAAGGAGATGGTGCTGCATGTTTGAGGGACAGCAAAGCAGCACAAAAATCCATGTTTAAATTTAAATTAGTTTTTAATCTTATCCTACCCTTTTAATAATGTTTTCAGAATTACACTCCAAAGCAAGAATGTTATTACTGACCATACAGCACATTAAGACTGAAGCTTCCATTAGTATTACTGAATGTACTGGATCAAGAAACTCAATGCGAAACTTGTTGCAGTGTTTTGGCTGTAAAAATCAAAGCAGTTTATTGTGACATCCACAAAAATTTGCTAACTGTATTACAGCAGCACACAACAGGTTCTCAAAGATCACTGTGCTAAACGTACCAAAACACAAGAGGCAAATGTAATGATTTCACAGTCTGAACAGGCAAAAAAATGAAAACATCACCCTTACTCAACAAGTACAGGACTAGCTCACCGATTTCTCTCAAGTCATTGAGACTGTCTATTGCAGATGCTGAAATTAAAATCGTATCTCTTCAATCCTACTAAGTTTACAGCCATCCCTTCTGCGGCTGGTAGGTCATACCACGTTACAAAAACATTATTCACGTGCAGCTATTGTTCTAATATTACCTAATACCACAAGATGCACTTATACAAAAGGCCAAACAGAATAGATTAAAAAAAAAAAAACACAAAGGACACCACTCTATGTTCAAGCTTTGGAATGGCAATTGCCCCAGCACAGATAGGCTTACAGACAAATACAATCGTCAGCACCAAGTCTGATCCCATAATATGATCTAAGGAATCATCTTGCCCTCGGAAACCTGCCTAAAAACTGAATACTACTTCTGATGTGTAAAAATCACCCAAAGAAAATAAAAGGAAATAATTTCACAATGTTTCCAATTTGCACAGAATACCTATTTCACAGCTTCTTCTATAAGAAGTCTTTAAAAAACTGTAAAGAAAAAAAAAAAAAGAAAATCACAGAATCTTTAAGGTAAGTGGTTTTGAACCTTTTAAATTTTATTTTGACTAGTACATTGATTCCAACAAAACCTAAAAAGACAAAAAAAGGGGGAAGGTGGGGGGGGTGGTTTCCTCTATTATGCCATACTTTTTAAACAGATCATAAACAGTGTAGCTTAATAATAATACTGAAATAGGAAAATGTTAATGCTTTCATAATCTCCCACCTATTATAAGCTGAACTTTTCACATACAAATATTAAAGTATATCATTACCTTTATCTAATACCTGTCAAAGATCTTTTAAAGCTAACACTTGTTTGAGATACAGAACTGCTTCACTCTTAAAAAATATTTATATTCTTACTTTCTGTTTTTAAGACTTCCTCAGCTGAACTATACCTGAACACTGATTTTAAAAACTTCAACTTACAGTAAATAAAATACAGTTCCCTGATGAAAGGCAATAAACTGCATTACTTATCACCACATTACCTAAACAATACCATTCCAATTCCAATACCAATGGCATAGTTTAAAAAAAATGCTGCTTCACTTTAACAAAACCTAGCAAACCAAAATACACAGGCTCCCTAGTACCTGTGAAGAGACGGAGTTCCTTTTCACTTTATTGGAATGAAAGAACAATGGCAAAGCACAGATCACAGATCCAAAGTAATCTTTCCCTTTTTGTTGTTTGGGTTTTTGTGGTTTGTTTGGTTTTTTTGGTGGTGTTTTGTTTTTTTTTTTTAATTAAGCATTCTGATCACTACTTCGTATTAGAATAATTTAATGGAATTTCTCAAAAAAACCACCAAACTCAGAATCTCAAGGACCCTCATAATATTGCTAACATTCATGTAACTTTTGGTAATAGTTGGACAACTTTCAGTTTCGTATACAAAAAGAGAGGAGTCAGCTCTTTTTGTATTAGGTGTAATGTAGCTACTCATCTCTACAGATCTCATTATTCCTAGAACTTCAGTGTTTTGAAGAAGTTCTTTGCAACAAGCAAATAGAGGCTGTATCTACGTACTGGCTTCATAGGCACTGTTTTAATGCCATGCATGTTCTCTTCCCAATCTTAAAGGCTCACAGGCCAACTTCACTGGCACACCCAAATTCCACTGAGGGGATTTTGTCATATGAGAAAATCTTTTTATCATACGACCTTCATGCTGCCTCTAAATTTGAGCTGCACTAAGTAATAACATGCCTGGTGCAAGGAACCAGCTGCCATTCTCCAGCACTCAGTGATCATGAGATTAAGTATAGCTGCTAAGAGATAGTGATATACAACCAATATAACACTGGGATTTCTGACTTGATGTGTCCAGTAGTTTTACACCACATTTGTAGCCTACCAAACAAAGTTTCTGCACTTCAGCTCCACTCAGCGCAACACACAAGGAGGAAAAGGGAAAGAGGGCAAACAGTGACAGAATCAGTAAGAATTAAGTCTAGAAACATTTATTTACACTGCACTAAAAAATTAGGAGGCTTTCAAAAAGGCAAAAACCAGAATATGTTAGCTACTTAATAGATCACAATCCTGATTCTCCATTTGCTTTCTAGTCAGGGTTAAAGCTAAAACAGGATGATCAGCACACTACGGTCATGCAGCTAAGCTAATTAATGTACATAAATATGCTTTTCAAGTACACCTCGCCAAGAACAATATCATACTTCACAAAATAAATGTTTCTCCCTTCATAAAATCCAAACTGGCCCTTTCTAAATTATTACCAGCTTATCTTTTAGGTTTATTTTTTAAATGTGGAGTTTTTTTAATAAAGACACAGTCTCATGGGTTAATACTGCCCTGAAAAATACTAGCACATAATATACATCAATAATAACTACTAATAACTGTTGTCAATAGGGAATAAAACAATAAAAGAAAGGCTCAAGTGCATAACTTAAGGTAAACTGTGCCTACAATAAAGTTATGAATAATTATTTATCCTAAGAATCAATATCTAGATATTGTAGACCAATGCCCAGATTTTATAGTTTCACATATAAGAAGCTTAAATAAAGCTAAGGATAAAAAGATTATTATCCTGAAGAATGATCTGTTCTGGTTTGCACAAAAAAATTTTGAAATACAAACAAATGCAGGCTGCAGCTGATGTTACTGGTTATAAGACCTCCTTTCCTGGGTTAATTTCATGACCAGATTAAGTAATTAAAATTAATGCTTTTAAACTATTTGTTCTGATGCCAATTACCAAGTTTCCAGCAATTTAGAAAACTGAAAAGCAAAACCAGCACCTGTCCAATAGCTTCATACAGTAAAGACAAACATTTCAAGCCTTACCCTTTAAAGACTATGTAAATGTTCTCTTGGACTTCTGGATCAGACCCCTTGGTTTTCACGCAGCTGTTTTATGTTGATGTGAATGAGTGCTATTATTTTGAGATTAGTCTAATCTATCTGTTTTAACTGTTAGAGAAACTAAGATTTTTTTTTTAAAAGTATACACCATTTCATTCAACAGAATAACCCTCAGAATAAAAACTGTACACTAAGAAATGGAAAAATATTTAAACACATTTAAGAAGTTACATACATTGCCTCTACTATGCCAAACTCAGACATCATCTCAAACGCCCAAAGAAAAAGCACAATTATTGCTATGAAATATACTTTGTATTTGAATAAAAGCCTGTGTGGAGTTCTGAAACAGAAACCCAACATTTATAAACTAGAAAACATAACTGCAACACGCATACTTAAAAATCCAAACAGGTACGTGTCTTGTTACTTTTCAGTAAAGAAAATAGATTGTATTACAGTCACATCAGCGGGAAAAGTGTTCCAACTGAACTAAGATATTCTTACCAAACTGATCCCCTCTTTACAGTCCTGTTTTTCCTTGATCTAGGGAATTATCATGTGATGTATTTATTATCTGTGTAATGCAAAGGCCAAAAAAAAAAAAAAAAAAAAATCACATCTTTAACTGCTGCAAATGATTACTGTATAATCACATGAGCCAAGACTATTAATATGCAATTAAAGGGACAGGAAGCAGAATAAATGACTACTCCAGCAAACAGACACATAATAGTGAAAGACTAAGAGTCTGATAACTGAACTACCATTATTAACTAACACTTACCATACTTCAACAGATGTCTTATATGACAATTTTATATGTGATAATGAAATTTTAAAAAATGTTACATAATTTTTCTATAAATATAAACATGATTGTAATACTGAAAACTTTTCAGATCAGAAATGGCAGCATATTATGCAAATTATGATTTTTCAGAAGAGGAATAGTAAAATATTAGTTATTCAAGACTATATTAAATCATATTACTGAGTAAAATTACAATTGAACTCATGGTCTATTCTGAAATGTAATCTGTGAATCTTCACCATTACATTGTGATATCAACTCAGCAGCTTTAAAAACAACACTGAAATCTTTAGAGGAAGATTACTTCAAAACTTTTTATAGTAAATTCTGAAAAAACACACTGCCACCATTCTTCTACTACTGTTACTTTACTTGTCAACTTCCACAATTTTAAAGCAAACGCTGTATCTAAAATGGAAAAAAATATTATTGAATGAGTTCTTTCCATTTAACTCTTACTCCCAGAGTCAGGAATTTGGAACGTACATAAAAATGGCACAACAGTTACCTGCCTGAAGATTTACCTTTTAGAACTGTCCATATATTAAATTGAACTGGAATATTCCAAAACAGTAACAAATATTTTCAAATACAGTGATGGTGAACTAAAAACAGTTTTCCCCCTTTTGCTTCTTCTCTTGTTCATAAGTCAAATACTTATTTTTAAAAGTGTTCTAATACAACTTCTCACCTATTATTCTCCAGCTCAATGCCCGAAGTATTATCTTCATACCCGTAACTAGTGTAGAAATGCCTCTTAAACATGTGCTAGCAGAGACTGTTAATAAGCTTTTGCCTACAGTACATAATGGCACTGATACCTCCCTAATCTACACCAGGTATTCATAATGTTGCTCTATGTTCATAACCATTCTATTTCTGATCTTGCAAGAAGTACTTAAGAGTAAAAAAAAAAAACAAACCCACCTATACTAATGTTAATTTAGTAACAATTAAAAAATAATATTAAAAGGAAAGCCATGTTTTTGAGGAGTCACTCCATTTCCCTTCCTTACAAACTCCTTTGCTATCCATGCAAAAAAATAAAAAAATATGTTGGAGGCAACAGAGACACTGGACACAAAGGAAGCATGAGTAGATTAACCAACCTAACAATCATACTAGTTGGGCACTAGTATGCCAATTGTCTCCAAAGAGTTCTTGCCACTATGCAACATCTTGTGACAGCAGCTTATGAAAACATTTTTCAAAGCAAAGATACAGGAACTCAGAATATTGCGCTGTTTATTCACACTTTCATGTGATTCTCATTTCAGTAAAACAGCCCTCTAAAATAAGCAATCCAAAAGCAAGTTAAAGATCCTTTGATCTGACAGAGGAAAGCCACTCTAAACTCAGTGTAATTGGGTAAAGTGTTGTCAGTGTTAGTAAATCTTCTCTTTTTAAATTGATACTATGTGCCAATAAATACTTCAACTGCTTTGTAATAGACTTAGACAGGAAGTTCAAATTACAAGCACAAAGGAAGTTACCGGTCTCCACCTCTCCAGTTCCGCCCTAAAATATTCACAAAATTATCCCTTATTAAAGAATGACAGATAAATGCATATATAATATGTTTAAAAACAGAAAATATCTATTATTTCCAAAACAAGCTCACCAAATGGGATGTGGAAAGAACTCCAATACAACTTAAAAAAAAAAATTTCTGTTCAACCAAGCGCCACAAATATTAAAAATGGCTCAATCACAAACATATCATTGTCATGGGGCACCAATATAAAGCAGAATTAAGGCTATTTGGGTTCGTCTGTTTTATTAGAAGAAGTGTTATGTTGAACTTTAAAACGCCTCCAATTATTAATTTTGCTCTTTGTATTATTTCAGTATCACGAAGTATTTCTTTTTCTTAAATTACTCACACTTGCTTCTCAATTCTAAAGCCAATTCTAGAAAAGATCAGCATATAAGAGAACTTGGAACAGGTTTCTGCATTTCCTTTGAAAAAGCTTAGTGATCCTGGTTTTTTAATTTCCTCCAATAAGTGCAGTTGAGATCAACCTACATTCTACTTTCTTTGAAATATACTGAAATCCAAGTCCTTTCACTAAAACATTGGCCTCAAAAAACCCCACTGAACTTAAGAAATATCCCCAGCATACAAGTCACTGTATCAGCTGTACATTAAATCTTCCAAATAAAAGTTTAAGTATTAGCTTCATTAGAATAATACTTAAACAGCCTAATGTACCTAGGGAATTTTCACTACAAATTCTTGCTAGTTATTCGAAGTGTAGATGTTTCAAACAACACAAAAGTTTCATTATATGTAGATAACTTATTATATGTAAAATTCCCTTCTGTTTAACTTTGTAACGGTTTTGTTTGTACGTTTCCATATATTGGCTTGGAGGGGGAAGAGGAAAGGGTAGTATTAGAGAAAGACAAACAAATTGCATAGTTCTTGCCCTCCAAGTTCTACACCTTAATTCTCACTAGCATATATTGTCTTTAGTTTTCCTAATTGATGGACTTTTCTCCATACTCCAGCTACTGCTGACTACTGCTCAAACTGTGAAGTAAAAGAAACTCCATTAAAAATCTGCAGAGTCAGCATTAAACCTAGTAAAAAGAAAGAGTAAAGCAGCTGAAAAATCTCAACTCTGACAACAATGCATTTGGCACTCATATGAGTATACTGGAGTTTCAAAATTTTCTGGACAGCTAATCTTGGCTAAAAAAGCCCAAGTCAAGCCTATTTCTGACTTCCTTGATTATGAAAGAATACCTAGTCATATAACTATTGCAAACAGCTAGGTAGGTTAGAAACAGACAGAAAGGTTACTGCCGACTTTTAAAAATAAAGTAGTAACAAATTTCTTTTTTTATTATAACAGTTTCTTGGTATCTCAAATTCTGTAATGTACCACTCACCAGAAATCCAAGGCAAAATGAAGAACACTGTTTAAAAGTGACAACCACAAAACCTGTAAATAACATGGAAATTGAACACTAGCTGCAAGCAAGGTCACCATAGTGACTACAGAAGTCTAAGACTTGTCAAAAAGGACAACATTAAAACCATAGTGACTTAGAAGCAGTAAAGCTTTAATACACAACTAACAGACAATACTATTCTTCAAATATTTTAACTCAGTATTTCTTAGGGCTTGGACTTAGTTCTTACAGTTAAAATTCAGACACAGATTTCTACTCACTGCCTTAACCTGTTCCGTTTTATTAATATTGGTTAAGGGTATTTAACTCATTGAAGTGTTGCTTTTTATTTCTTTAAAGAAAAAGGATCTCAACTGAGAAGTATATGTTTACAAATATGAAGCTGATAAAGCACTGACACACACCAGGTTTTGGCCTTTAATCTAAATACTGGGCTGCAGAAGATGACAGTCTACACTCTACAAACAAAATTCTGTACTTATAATTCACAAGGTCGAAGTGATACTCATTGACTGTATGTAGTACAAAGAATATTTTATGTTTTAAAAGTTTTAATAATAGTACAACAATTAATGATTTCCAGGAGGATTTAAGTATTTTATCTGGAATATCCTTTAAACAAAGTAAAAAAAGGTTTCCCACACTTCTAGGTACCATTTGTACCCAGAAAGTACATCTGTACTTCTACTTAGTATTTTCTTTTTAAAATCAAATTGTTTTGAGGTTGGGTTTTTTTTTCCCCCTTTAATGAAAGCAACCATAGAACAATGTACTGGCCTACAGGACAAACTACTACCAACTATTGCAAGAGCTGAATTTAGAAAAATGGAGAGAAGCAAAACTATACCTCTTACAATTGTGACATAAATTAACTTCAGGAAATATAACAATTACAGTTTTGACCATAAACAGATATATTCCATAGCACTTTTTTTTTTTTAAATTGAGGAAGGGCAGAGGAAGATCCTTTTACCAGTTCTTCTGCTTTAAGAGAACATCACTGTACATAGATTGGAAACAGATCTTAGAGGTACTCTAAGAAGCTATTAGAAAACCAAACAGGTTATCTGTAGAGTTAATCATTACTTATCAGGACTATTCAGAGCTGTAGCTCAGCTTATGAGTAGTTATTCAAAATGATGAAAATAAGCATTGACAGTCAAGATTAACAGAGGGAGAAAAAAGGACTAGTACTGCCAAATGGAAAAGTTAGTGTCATTCACACGAGGTATATGACATTACCATATAATAGATGGTGAAGAGTGATTTCTTAACTTTTCTGTATGTTACACACCCCCTTTTTTTGCATTTATTACCATTATTCATAAATGCAAGTGTACATGAAATTAAAATCTTTATATAAATTTCAAGAGTTCTATACAGAAGTAAAAAGCCATACGTATGTTTGAGGGAAAAGTCTAACTCTAAGGATGATTTGACACTGCAAGCCAATGAAAAGTTTACTTCAAAATATTCACATTTATCACTGAAGAAAAGGGAATGATTAAATCTTAGGAGAAAATTTGACAGTGCTCCTTTCTACCCAAGTCAGATACATAAAAATACACTATCATCTTAGTATAGGCAAAGTTGTCTTAGAACAAAGACAGTAAACTTGCCGAGCCAGATTCTCCATTCCACGGAGGAACAAGTCCCAGAAGCATTAGTCAAGTTGTCACTTGCTTTTTGTATCCTGGAATACTCCTTTCACAATTCTCACCATTTTGCTTCCCCAGTTTCAGATTAAAAAATAATAAAATCTCTTCCCTAACAAAGGAAACCAATATTGTACCTCATCTCAACTTCTCCAAATGTTTGATATTTTCAACACCATGATAGAGCTATTCATCTACTGGCCCAGAACATAAAGCAAAGTTTTATATCCTCAGAGACAAGAAACTAAATAAATTCATTAACCTTATCATTGCTAATCAGAAACTGCAAGTAAATAAGCCATGTAAGAAATGTATGTCTTTATACATAAACACAGGGAGCAAACTGAGCATAAAGGGAAGAGCTACTGTAAGATTTAAAGTGATCATGGATCCTGATATCTAAAACACTGCAATCAATAATTCACAAGTAACATTTGCTATAGATCTTTCATTCACCATAAGCCATGGAATTTCTCTTTCAAGATGGGGAAAAACAAGATTCGCTTTGAAATGAGAATGCAAACCACAACAGTAAAGACAAATGTTGAATATACCTTGTATTTGGTCATGGTGCTAAAATGGTTGTTCCTGAAGAACACACAAAGCTCTCCCTCCTGGACAGCTGAAGTCAACTCACACAGTCCATGGTATGTCAACTGTGTAGCTGTGTTATTTAGAAATTGCTCAGCTACAAATCCTACAAAAGAAATACATACTGTTATGTGTGTCTACTACATACTTCCTAATACATAAAACCTGGTTACAATGGTAGTATTTTTCCCATCTCCTCCCTCCTAAGATGCCCTTGTATTGCCACAAATCTAAGGGAACGCATTCAGAGAGAGGAAAATGAGTTGAAAGTTCTCAGCCTTGTAGATAACCCTCATGTTCAGAAATGCTACATCCACTTCTAATATTACTGGTTTTTCCCTTGTCATCAGGTAATATATAATTCATATTCTAATTATAAGAGGTAATACATAGCCAAGTTGAAATCTGAATGCTGCCCATAATACCTTTTCATAAAAGGAAGTTCTCTCCAGCTTTTTAAAAAGTATATTGAATAGATCAAGAGAATGAGGCTGATCCTTGGTTTGGAAATTGCACCAGAGAAGTTTAGAGGACAAGCACAGTGCTGCTGTCTGCCTGCCCAGGGAAAGAAGTTCAGCAGACAGAATACAGATTTTCACACTTGTATCTCTACCAGCTGGGACCCTCATACAAAGTATGTAACTAAGATTTGATAGAGCAGATACTTTAGTACAGCACAGAAAAAAAGCCACCCACCTTCACTAACCAGTTCACTGTTGTCTGACTGTTTACAAGAAATTATCTTCTCCACCAGCTGATTGTAACTGCAGTTACCAACTGCTTTTACTATGTCAGCAACCTGTAGCAGAAAGGAACAGCATACAGAACAGAGAACTTACCTTTGTGAAGAACAGAATACAACTGTAAGCCTATGGCAATTATTCATAAGAAAATGAGAAGAGTTTCAACAAAGAGAGGATATTATTCCCTAAAAATACTAAACCAAAAAGTTTTAGCCCAGAGTGTTACACATTTTGCTGTCTCAGATCCCATTTTCAATTCTTAAGTTAATGCTTAACATCAAAAGCTGTTGCTAAAGCGGATGGAGGAGAGAATGGGGCATCAGTTGGCTCAGCTGGGTGGTGGGGAAGTCCAATGGGATAAGAGAACAGCAACTTTCATGAACAAGGCATGAAAAAAAAAAAAAAAAAAAATCTAAGATTATTCCAGCCAAACTCATCAGTTTCCCCCTGAGTAAACAGTACCAGTTTACTCTTTATTAAGTATTATAATTAAAAATAAATATGTTTGTTAAAGATGCAGTTCTAATTGGTTCTAACATCCTCAGTTCTCAAAAGCAGATTAGTAAATCAGAATTAAAGAAAGGAGGAAAGTAACCTCGCATTCCTTCCAAGTGTTCTTTAATGAGCTTTCAAAAACAATAACTGGAACACCATACCTGGCAACTTCCTACCTCCCTCCAAACAACAATTCTCATTTACAGTCATTAATTCAGCATGGAAGGTTTTGAAAGTTAGTCTGACTACAGACCTAGTCTCTGCAAAGTTACCACACTAAAAAACACATACAGTCTGTACTCACCCCTCTCTGAAGGAAATTCATTTTTTCTGACTAGATTTAAAGAAATCCATTACCATAATCATTATTATTGACTCCAAATTCTGGAACATTTCCCCTCCTCCCAATAAAATTCAGAATAACTTACATTCTGTCTGAATTATTGAAAAAAATAAGTTACCTGAGGGTCCACTAACCATCCATGGTACAAGGGGATATCAAGAAGATCGAACACTATGCATTCAGGTGTGTATTCAAAGACTCGTACACCTGTAAACTTCACATTGACATCCAGACCCGTCTGTAACTTATGTAGAATCGCCATTGCATCACTCATATTCTGAGAGCAGAAAGAAAGAAAAAAAAACAATGACCAAATAGAGCTTTGTACACTTGGTGGTTACTCTTGTAATGCTTTATCATTTAGTACTCATCAAGTTAACATCTGAAAAAAAAATTTACAGAAGGGGAAATTAGCTAAACAACTGTTTCAATGCATATTCACATTATTCATTCTCATTGTGCCAGAAGAGATCTGCAAAATAAGAACTCTTCCTCCAATCAGCTGTATCTGACTCTTTTTCTACACGGATAAGCTGCTTTTAGGTAGCTCCTATTTATTTTAGCTCTATTTCCCATAGCCACAAGCCAGATATTTGCAAGATCAACTATATTATAAGGGAACCTCTTGAGGTTTCTTCTCTCCTTTTAAGTCCTGCCTTATGAGTCAGGCTGAAGTAATTGCCACCACACAATAAATGAACAAAACAAACAGATCTACACAGATCTACCTGTCAACTCTAATTTGGCAGTTCAGTACTTAAAGTGGTGAACAACAATGAAGAATCTGATTTTTTTTTTTTGTTGTTCCACAAAAAAAGTTTTGCTGTCTTATTTTGGGCATACCTTTAAATGGTCTGTAGATTCTACTGTGGAAACAAGTCATTAAAGTGGCACTTACTATATTTTGATCCCAATGGAATCATGAAGGGAATTATCAAGTTATGAAGATCCAATCACACAAAGCAAAGATCAGCCAAAGAAAAAGTGCTTCATGAGACAGTTCTTTTGAACCAACATACAAGTAAGTTTCCCCACATGCAGGAAAAAATTTTCCTGCAAGTGAGAAAAGTCCACAAAGAGTATCACCATAAAGTATTTGCAAAAGGTTCAGGAAAGTTGCGGCGCTTTTTTGTGTGGTTTGGTGTTGTGGGGTTTTTTTTTTGGTTGGTTGGGTTTTTTTTTTTTTTGCAATATTATGTTGCTTAAGAGGAATTCAGGATTGCAACAATGGGGAAAAAAGCATGACAAAAAAACAAATACAGATTGGAAAGGAGATGGAGACAGAAAAGATTCACAGACTAAAACCACTGACTGTTAAGTTGCCTCTGTGTTGTCTTCTTTTAATAAGACAGTTAACGGCAAGAACCACAATTAATGGAATCAATAAGGGAAGACAAAAAAAATGAGAATAAGAATGACGAACTATAAAAGATGAATAATGAGAAAACTATTAAAGAGCTAGGTAGGCTAACAAGGCATAAGTGGGGTACTGTTATTTTATCAAATTAAAAGCAACTTGCTGAAATGCAGGAAAACTACAAATAACTGGATCCATTGAACAATAACATAACCAATACACTAACATGAACATTCACTTCTGCAGCACATTAGTGCACACATTAATAGATAGAGCAGAATGCCAACACAAGCCTGTATATTAGAACATAAGGCAGACCTCAGTATTTTGAAGAAGTCAGTCTAAGAAATCAGTCTATGCATCTTGCAACTTGGTATTGTAAGGCATGTACCAATTAAAACACACAACACTCGCTAAGTAAACATGCTAAGTGAAGCAGCTACATCGTTCAATGCTTCATGATCCAATTCTAAGCACAGTTTTGCATCTGTTGGAAAGATGAATGTTACCCAGATCTTGGAAGAAGTTTTAGACATCTCTTAGCATGCAAGAGAAATCTAAAACAAACCTTATATGTAAAAATTGTGTAAGCAGCCATATATACATAAAACTACAGATCTTTGCACAACACTTTAGACATGCAACAGCATGGTTTCACTAAGGCACATAGCAAAAATCTCATTGTTCACCAACCTCAGCATTTTAGCTGCTAGAATTAAGCTGCTACTCTTGCTGGTATACAAGTTTAAACGTACTTTTTTCCCTTAATAAAATGACAGTAGAACAGTAAGCTTGTTCCTACTTTGAGTAATTTCAGCTTAGATGCAACTTCTGAAAACTCCTGAAGTAAGTTTATAAACAGACATACTTCCTTGTTACTAAGCAGATTTAAACCTGGAAAGCTCTCAGAAGAGTTGAAGCTTACACAGAAAAGCTTATCAACTACTTCATAAAGAATAGCTATAAAACACTCCCATGATCATTATCCAGTATCTGCACTTGAGAGCGGTTGCTATGAATTAAAGAGTTTTACTGCTTATAGCCCTTTAACTGCACTGTTGTGTAAAGTTTCTATTACCAAGAAGGTAGCAGCTCTCACTACTTTACTACATGTTGCTTCATCCTTTTGACAATTTCGCTATGTCACAAGATTTAGAATTTAGCAAGATTTGTAAGTAATTATCAAGATCTGGCTCAGACTTTTTTTTAAGTTTTTATCATTACAATAGCACACTAAACCACCTTACTTAAGAAGTGCATTTCATTAGTACAGACCAGGTATCAAGTATAAGAACATATCAGAGGAGTTTTGGAAGAAATAATGCTATACTCTTACTCTGCTAAATGAATAGGAAGGAAGTCTATAGCAATTCAGCACTAGCCATCCACAAATTCAGATCATACATCTATAGACATTAGTTGTATTTATTTTGTAATGTTACTTTGTAAACAAAGCAGGAATACATCAAACTGTCCAGAAAACTGCACAAGCTTCTCACTACAATTTGAACAGTTTCATTTCTATTTTAGCTATTTCCACACCTTCAAAGTGACAAGCTTCTGAAAAAATGAATGCAAATAAGTAAGGCTATAAATATACAGAACAGTTGAGGTTGGAAGGGACCTCTGGAAGTCATCTGGTCCACCCCCCCCTTCTCAAACAGGGCCACCTAGAGCCAGTTGCCCGGGACCACATCCAGACAGCTTTTGAGTATCTCCAAGGATAGAGACTCCATAGCCTCCCTGGGCAACCTGTTCTTAAGTTTGAGCATTAGAACTTCTGCTTTTTTTCTTTAAATCCAACTTTCATTCAAATACTTAATTAAATCCTTCAAGTATTGTAAAAAAGAAAGCTGCAGCTGAAATGAGTATCTTATGATGTTGAAATTACACTACAAATCAAGCATTACAAATCCAGTTGTCCAAAAAATTTACTTGAATTTCTTGTATAAGAAGAAAATATATTGTTTTAGGCAAAGAATATTAACTATGTGACAAGATAAACACAAAATTATGATTAACACCAAGACTTAGTTGCAATGCTTCTGAAATGTAGTAATTTTGTAAGACACAGTTGCCTAATTAGTTTCTTTTTCCCTCTCATGTGACATCACTCATGCATCTACAAGTACATTTAGAACATTCCTAGAACAGCATGTTTCTTTAAAATTGTACAGTTAAACATTTAAGGAAGACATCTGTGCCATTTACACCGTAAACCCATATATTTGAGCACAATAAAGACATAGAGGTTGCACTTTCACCAGGTATATAGTTTTCATCACCCTCCTCTAAGTTGATTATAGCTATAATCTTCTACAGCACAGAATTGTGTGGAAAAAATATAGCCACTTTTGTTATTACAAAAATAATTCATATCATTTGATAAAAGTCATATTTAAAATTATTATTAAAAGAATCCACATACAATCTTCATTCTAATGTCAACCATCCAAAGATACTTGATTTGGTTTTCAACACTGAATGACAGCAAGAAAAGATGACCTAAAAATAAACAGTATTAGCTTAAACCTAAAACCTATAATAAATTCAAATGACTTTTCCATGAGTAATCACAAAAACCAGCTGTGACCACAGACAGAGCTTGAAAAATTTGCTCTAAGATAATATATACTACCTCAGTATTTTTTTTTAATTAATAGCATTATCTTTAACATAGAAAGACTTCTGTGGTGACACAAAACCAGTGGCCAGTGCAAATAATACTGCCTTTCATAATAGGGAATCAACCTTTTTTTGTCCATCACGACTTCAGATCGGAGATCTTCCTTGCTCGGTTTACATCCTGAGAGAAAGTCTAACATGCATCACAGAACAGAGCACACCGAAGGATGCATAATAGAAGACTTCAAAGAGCAGCCACCCTGTTAGATACTTCCATCTGTACTTGCATGTTATAATTCCTCAATAAAACCAAAATTCTTTCATTACATTCATTGCAGGCAAAAAAATTAATTTCTTGTGTTAATAGATACTGAAGTATTTATAAATAATACTCTACATCAAGCCTAGGGAAAAAAAAAAAAGGAAAAACTACAAACAATGGTTTGTATGCTGCTGGTTTTTAACAAGATGATAAACCTTAGGTGAGGAAAAAAGTTTTAGTTCCTTCAGACATAAGCAACTGTACGTTAGGAGCAGCTCCTTACCTGCTCATAATTCAGACGCTGAATTTCAGATATCTCTTTAGGTTTTGCATCAAGAATATAGTCTCCTAAAGAAAAAGAAAATAAAATTAAGTTTATTGCACACTCAAAGCTTCAACATTTCTATAAATAATTCTGACTGAAGCTGACAGGTCATAAATACCACCATTGAAGTTTTCTATCAAATTATGAGATCGCATTGTTTTATAACCTGAATTATAATTATGGAGTAAAATATGAGTATAAAAAACATAGTAAAATCATATTAAGAAATAAAATTCAAATGGCCAACATTGCTACTAAAGCAGCATTTCATTATCTCTTGGAGTATCACACCAATCTCTTAATTATTCAGAAATTTACCTCCCTCTGTTCCTCAACTTAAAAGTATAAAAAGGTCAAAGTGTTCACAATAAGATATGTAATTGCATAACAATTTAAAAAGGCAACCACTTATCCTGACTGATACTATGACTATTTTGGCATATGTTTCCATACACGAATAGTTCTGAAAGGCTTCTATTCCATCTGTGTCTACAACACAAAGGTAATTAATCAGCTAATCAACACACTGCAGTTCAAGATTTATAACATTTTTAGTGACTAGTATCCATAAACTGCTTCTTCCAAATTTTTCAGATTTTATTTCAACAGTTTTCATATTTATTCCCTTACTCCATTCCTAAAAAATACAGTTCTACTCAAGGAAAAATATCATTACAGGTTCCCTAATTTATAATCTTTTAAGTTAAGATTGTTCGAAGTGGTTGAAGGGCTTGTATTTTATTTTTTTATTAAGCTGTAGAAGAACCATTTGGCAAATGCTAATCCTGTTGACTGAATAGGAACCTAAATAATTTGAGCAGGAAATTTTGTTATTCAATTTAAAAAGATGATTCCAGAAGCTAATATATATCTTCAAGAAAGAATACACATGTTTAGCCAACTGGGATTACGCAGGGACTTCAGACAGTATTATTCTATCAATACAATCAGAAGAAATGTTTAGACAGAGGCAGCAAGATTTCTTAAGACTTTTTTTTAATTATGTAATTAACTTTTTTTCTTCCACTGAAAGATTCAGCAATACACTTTTGAAAAGAACAAGCTACATTCTTTAAAAGCAAAGAGAAAGAAAGAAAATATAGTAAGGGGTTTTTTTTCTCCTGCTTAGGAAAATAAAAACTAATCTATAAGCTCAAATATTTTATTTGTTAGGCTATGAAGGGCAAGAACTGTGGTATACATAGCTTAAGTACTACTGCAACTGCACATTTAACACCTGGATCATTCTGGGCTACTGAAGTTACAGACTTGTCAGACGGAATCAGTTGCAGTTTTGCTAAACACTGAATCTGATAACAGAGTAGTGCCTGCAAATGAGACCCCAATCACTGATGACTAAATTAAATTTTTCCTGTTATTTTAATTGGGTCATACTATCAAGGATTAGAGTTACTGCAGACAATTAAAGGCACAGTTGAATTACCTGCATTCTTTCAACTATAAAAAAGAACACTGTAAGAGACATGAGTAAGTTTAAATCTACCAATGTGCTGGTGTACTAAGGCATACCAACTGCATCACCAGACTAACCACTTAGAAAAGCAGTACAGAAAGCTTTTAAAAGCAATTAAGGAAAAGCACAAGTAACTGAATACCATAAGTAGTTTTCTTGAAGCATGCATTCAAGTAAAGCTGAATAAAATAGCAAATAAAACAAAACAGTCCTCCTATATTACTACTCACTAATAAGTATCATATATAATTGAAAACCATTTATTGTAATTACTAACCTAAGTATTCCATCAGCTGTTCAGCCGTTATGATTTCCATCATAGGTGGCAGCTTAATCTGTGAAAGTAAAAGTATATTCTCTTTAAAATGTCAAAACACTACAATTTAGAAAGCATCGATAAGGTATTTCTAGACAGAAGTCTTCTGATCACATTTGCCTCACCAATTTATAACAGCATTAGCGTGCTGGGACCAAGAACCTTCCCCAGGACCTCTACTAAGTAACAGCTACAAGAAGAGATTAAAAAAAGGCATTTTGGTCTTCAGACAAGCCATATGCGCACAGTACTTCCTCTCACTTGCAGCTCTCTGCATAGTGCTCCCTACTCCCACCAAAACATTCCACCAGCTTCCCTCTTGACTGCACAGGAGTTCATACCACTCACTGCACTAGCTCAGCTGCAAGCATTCAAGATAACAAACTGGGAACTGCAGCCACAGTTGGTTAAGAAAACTTCACCTTATTCAGGAAAGTCTTTGACTCCCTGCCTTCATCATAACTCTTAACTGAGTCTTAAGTCAAAAAGTTCCTGCATACAGACAAGAGGCTACAGAGAATCTGGTGGCAGCAGCTGCTGGGACAGGGAAGCCAAGACTCATGCAGGTACAAGCCTCTCATCCCACACTCGCACTTCAAGGGTTTGGTTTAGCTCCTACAGAGGAGACTGGACACACAGAACTTGGTGGTGAAGCTTCCATTCCCCTCTCCCCTGACATCACCAGCTGCTAAAACCAACCACCCTGGCAGCAGCCAGAGCCAAAAGCTTCTTACATATTCATCTCCTCCACCCAGTACCCTGGGTAAACGTTCTGGTTGCGCACTTCTGTTTACAAATCTCCCTGCAGTAAGAGCCAAAGCACAAACACATACAAAGGCATGCTTCTGGCAATCTGAAGGAATACCATAGGGGTATATTGTCTTTAACCACAGTGTGCTCAATTTTCCTCTGCATAAATATGAATTTTATTTTTCTAGGGTTTGGGGTGGGGCTTTTTTCGGTGGTTTTTAAGCTCTCCCTTCAGTTTTTAATCTTCTCATCCTATCTCTTTTCAACATCTTACCACTGAAAGTCTAGAAAGTCTGGTATTTATTTTATTAGGAATTTTTTAATCAAGTTACTCAACACTGATCACCATTCTCCTTGACACAGATAAAGACATGATGTGAGATTGTTAACTCATGCTTAAGATTTAATAAGCTCAACTACTCTGCTGGTTGTGGAGAGCAAGGAGGAAGTAGAAAGCCATGAGATGGAAGAACAATACACATAAAGCCTTTCACGCAGCATCCCAAACTCAAAAATACAGTATAGCAACACACTACACTGTTCACGTTGTGATGAAGGGGTTTTCCTTCCCAATCTGAAAACTAATCTATTTTAATAATTTTCCAGAGAAAATAAGATGTGATTGGACTAAATCTATCTCACTGCCAATTTTAATAATATTTGGCAAAAGGCACGTTTGTTAAATATATGGATTTACAAGAAGTTTCATTAAATTTGGAAAAAGAAAAAGAGACCCAAGTTAATAGAGCCTTGTTATTTATACACTGGCTAAGAAATATGCCCATACTTAGGTCAGAATTGGCCATACAACATATGCCACACATTGATCAACCCATAGATGGTGGACGTAGAAAGAAGCTGGCAGTACTGGCATCTGGGGAAGGAAGCGAATCAAAGTATAAATTGTTAGTAAAGCACGAAATCAGTGAAGCATAAATGCGTAAGAAAGAAGGCTTAATTAGTTCTGTTTAGCAAAAAATAAAGTTTAATTAATAAACAAGAAAACTCAGTCATGCATGCACAGGCATATGAATTTTTGAAAACGTCTTTTAAATGAGTGACAACTGACTGTAGCTTACAAAATTTCTTAACCTTTTCCCAAAACTTCTCTAAGTTTCACTAATACTCAATAGACTAAAGTTTTTCATAATCTTTGATCCTGTTAACAATATTCATACTGAGTATTCACATAGATATAATATATTGTGCCACATAAATACCAGGACTACAGATTCAAAAGTATGATTCTTAAAACTTTCAGGTCTGAACTGGCAGCATTCAAGCCTTAGCAAACATTAGCTGTGTACACCCCTGAGTTGGATCTGGTTCATTACGGCTCCTAAGGCATACCGACGCAACAGCACAGAACAGAATTACTTACGCTAGCTATGCCTGAAGTGGTTCTGGGACTACAAACAGTACAGGTGTGCCAGTATAGTATGAAGGAAAATCAGCATTGCTCCCTCAACTATTAGCAGGACTACTGCAATGATTCTTTCATGATTGAAGCTAGCTCTTTTTATTATTTATTTAAAACCATTCATATCAGCTCAGCCAGCGTTGCTTGGGGGTTTCTGCTCTGCACCACATTTGGGAATCTACAAGTATGCCTACACCACAAACAGCAGCTGTAAAGCACAATTACATGGGTTTCCCATATTTGAGCTCTATGTACTCAGAACATAAACGTATTAATGTTTCAGAATTTATGGACTGAAGGAGGTATTATTTGTATCATTAGTGAACAATCTGAATTCCCCCTCACAACTGTAATGCTAAGCAATATATTTTTTTTACTGAAGAACTAAAGCAAAGTAGTTTTACTCATATCTGCAGAGTCTCTCATAGTCACATATTTTAACAAGCTAAATCTCAAAATTAACTGCTTAATTAAATGCTAAACAAAGTTAATGGATTAGTTCACAGCATAATTTTTAGGGCTGGCATGTTTAGTGGGACCTTGGTCACATTTTGAAGTGAGCTAATGGGGTTCCAACACAGTCATAAGTACTTCTGAACAGAGCTGACTTAAGGATATAGAGAGAGCATGACATTTCCTAACTGTTCAGACCTTCATTGCAAGCACTTAAGCTATAGGAAACGGGAAAGAAAAAAAAACTTAAAACTCAAGGGAGAGAGAAAAATCATACAGAACCAGTCATTCTCCACATAAATCAACAGAAGAAAACAACATAAGCAACAGTAGTGAAAGCTGTTGTTGTCGAGAACAATCTTATTTTGAGGGACAAGTTTTCTCAATAGGGCTCAATGCTTAGTTGCTAGATTTTACATTTTAGGAAAAACACATTTCCTCAACTCCCACCCATTTTCTGTACCCCTCTATTGCAGTTTCCTGGTCTTTCACCCAGATCTCTCTTCTTAACTGTAGCTACTTTTAATTTTCCACATTCAGGAGTGGGAAACTAAATCTTTCTCACCCAACTACAACGTGAGGTACAGGTGAGCAACCTTTGTAATTAAAAATCAAGACTGGTAAACAAATTTTCATACTGAACAGGCTGTCTAGTACAACTTCTACAGTTTCTATGCGTTAGACTATGAAATAGAAAACTACATAAAACTAATTTTAAATATTTTCCACTGTATTCTCCCACTCTTCAGAAGGGTTTAAAAAAAAAAAAATAAAATGTAAGTGATATAGTCCTGCACAGATGCTAACACTTCCAAAAATACTATGCATATAGAAAGGGACCATGCAAATTTCTAACAGCTTATTATTTATAGTCTCAGAACATGTTTATCTAAAATATGCAACTCCCCTGAATTCAGTGTTCTGGAAGAGGTAAGGGTAGCTTCAAACTGCCTCATCAAAAAATTAATACCCCCTGCAAATACATACCTCTTGCCTTGCAGGAACAGCTTCATAGACTTACCGCACGACAGGCTGATAGTACATGCTGCCATCTGATAACCTTAACATCTCCCCCCTCAACCAGGTTTCCTTCAGTCCCTCAGAGCAGGCTTCCTGTTCTGGGAAATGCACAGCTACCAGCCTGCTGATCTGTAAGCTCAACTCATCCCACAGATGTAGGGAGGAAGGCTGCCAAGGCCTCTGCTGAGCATTCATCAGAAGCTCACCGGCAACTCACCTTTGGAGGCTGAGCAAGTTCATCCAAGCAATCTGTGCAAATTCTGGCCATAAGGAGGTTTAGCTCAGTAACAAGAACAAGCAGATCACATGTAAAGGGCCAATGCCAGACCTCAAACCAAGCACTACCACTGCAGACTCCAACAAATCAAATGGTATCAGCGGGAGCATACCATACTTGGCTCCTCTGAAAAAAGGCCATTTTTATGAGAACCTAAAACTAAAAGTTTCTAACTAGAAATTTTTTACTCTACCTCTTCTCTGCACCTCAGTTTGGATATACCTAAGCATAAATGGTTATATAATATTTACTCACATAATTGTTACAATCACCTAAATAGGTAATTCATACAGTTCTAAAAGTTACCGAAATTTTAGAAGAACTAGGCATGCAGGGAACACAGCTACCAAAACCTTCCATTCCTTGAGAGGACTCTGATAGAAAAAACTTTTAAAGACACTGTCAAATACGCTATTGGGATTATGCTCCTACACAAAAAGCTGTAAGGACAAGATATTCCATATGCACTCACTTCTCAAGACAAAATTATTTATATTTGTATTACATTATATTTTCCCATACGCTTATTTTAGGTTCCAAAACAATGTTTCTCTGTTCCCTGGACATTTCAGATATGCAATTTCTGTGCAGTGCATTAAGGTTCACAATGTTCTTCAGCTACATGGCATTACATCCTAAGAAACACAGAGCAGAATTACATGGCACCCTTATTAAGCTTTTAGCATCTGATGATTGCCATGGAGTACATCCTGAGAAAGGCTACCTCTACACAAAAATTACAGTTTAATGCAATGCCAGAAGTTATCAGAAAGTGGTGCATGAACTACACCTAACAAAGATCACAGAAAGTACTTAGAAAAGCAAGCTTTGCATTGCTAAGCTTAACTATGTAGTGAGCCACAGGTCTGAGGAAAAACTGAGCGGTCTTCAGATCTAAACAAGCCAAAAGACAGTGTCCTATGCTACGCTAGATCAGAAAAGACCACCCGTGCTTGTACATACATTTTTAAATGTTTGTTCCAATACTATACTTCTGCTTCCATTTCCATCATGGAAGCCTAAACAGTTACCACACTGTTTTGCACAACAGTTACTTTTTCAAGACGGTATCATATTGCTTTTGTTTTCTTTTTACTTAGAAGAACATTTCCGTAACACTTCTGTAAGCAGAACTCCTCAGCTCTATCTCCTAAAGGCTAAACTGCAAGTTAAGCTTATACAGGTAGTCACAAAAACACTTTAAAAGAAAAGCAATTTCATAATTGTAACATTTAAAAGTACAGCTTCTATAACCTGCCACCTCAAAGTTTTATGTCCAGACTCCTTTGAAAGTAGTGGACAAGAGAGGTAGCAGTTTTATTGCAAGTTCCAAAACCTGGTACTATCTAAAAGGAATTTGAATAGTCCCAGTGGGTACTGCTATTTCAGAATTTCCAAAAAATCCAAGCGTTGTCAAACCAGTATCTCACAGATAAGAACATACAGATGAAACACTCTAAAAGAATTAATTATTTTTAAGTAGTCTTTATACCTGTATTCCTTAATAAAGATATTAACTCTAATATCAAAAGTATCTCAAAAAGGCATAATAAAAACTGAACGACAACTAGGAACAGAGAAGAATCTTGCTCTGTTAATGAACAAGATCTTCATAACAACTAGGAAGAAATATTTTGAGCATATGGCACACTTACCTAAGGTACAGTACATCTTCAGTCTTCTTGTTATTGCAGTCCTTTAAGCAAATTAACAAACTACCCATAGTCTCTCTCTTTACTCAGTGAGGGCTATCACAAAAAAAAAAAACAAACCACTACCTGTTTTGAATGAGGGCAACTGGGACATACAAACAGGTGGTCACAAAACTGTTAGTATATTTAAAACAATACTCTAGTGGGGGGGGAAGCAGCTTGCATTTTAAGGAGCTGAAATACCTGGAAAAGTGAGTTCTCCTTAATACATCTAAATGTTAATCTGAGTTTTTAGGCATAAACATTTCCATGATTATGGCCTACATGCCCTCTGAAGGCTTCCTACTTACTAACCAGTAAATAAAGATTTTGGTTCTAAGCAAATCGATTATGTGCCACTTGTCACAAACAATTATGTGAACTCAACTTTTCTGCCGCTCAAGCACAGCTGATACATAGTATTGGATCTCAAGGTTATCACTCCCATTCTGGAACATGGCATCATGTAAGTGGCCATGCAAAGGGAAGTGTTCATGAAAACTTGAAAACTAGTATTGTAACTGTTGTTTCTCAACTTTGAGGACTTGCATGTATCATCTGAAGTTATTTGAGACAACATCTACCTACAGGATGACCAAAATTCTCAACCTTGCCAGGACAGAGTTCTGAGGAGGAACATCGGTGACTGATACAGGGAAGAGAGTCCAAAGCTTAATTGTTTGCCCTCTTATTCTCTGTTGTGGTTTTATTT
Organism: Sagittarius serpentarius; assembly: GCA_034782735.1. Lineage (NCBI taxonomy): Eukaryota > Metazoa > Chordata > Aves > Accipitriformes > Sagittariidae > Sagittarius > Sagittarius serpentarius. The sequence goes on from JAVKLA010000002.1 coordinate 7,853,418, forward strand.
CCCTTCCTCATCTCCTTACTGAATTTTTTTTTTTGCCCTGCAATATAGCTTCTTTTCACTCCACATAAACTACGGTATTCTCGCTCTGCTCTTCTCTATTTTCATTTCTTGTTCTGCTTCCTTGTTCCCAAATTGTAATTACCTGACCCAACCTAGTGTTCATCTGGGTTCAGGAGAAGCGAGAAGAATGTGGATGTCCATCCTCAGCCTTGGTATGTAGCTAGCTACTGTCAGTGATGTACAGATGAGCTGCCAGTAAGCTTGCCACTCCAAACAATGCCAGCATGCTTCTTGACAATAAACTGGGCAAAAGAAAGGCTAATTTGGAGAGGCACTAATTAGGAAAATTAATTACAAGCAGGGGCAATATACAACTAACTAACAGGAAAACCCTCAAGCACCTAAGTCACGTGATGACAGTTTCACCAATTTAGTTGCCCGTCTGCAACTCATGTAAATTCTGCTGAGGTTTTACATAGACAGACAGAATTATAGAAAACCCTTCCTGTAATCCTAGCAATAAGAAACAGTAGGGCACTCCCAAGAGGCATTTTGATTTTCACCTATTTATAAAATTAGGTATCATCTTAATTCTCACTAACGTAATATTTGATCAAAGTAGAATGTCAGTTAAAATTCTGGATGGAGGACAGCAGAAGAAAGCAATCATATTTAAGGAGACAAAGGAAGAATGCTAAGGAACAAAACTTCCAAACACAGCTTCCAAACACTTAAATGCAAACAAGAACAGTGCTGTCCACTTTATATGCTTTCATTAAATGAAAGATTAAAAAGGAAAATCCTGTAACTGTTTCTTTTAAAACATCACCACACAAAGATAAGTTCTCTAAGACCCTCTACTCGCCCGTAGATGTTAAAGAGGGAGCACAGAAAGTGAATGTTAAATACTGAAGTCTAACACAACCTTCAAACCCTCTTGAGGATGGCAGAACCTCGGTAAGGCAATACCTTAAAATCACACACAACTTCCCTGTACTGCTTTCACTAATGGCTAAATGTCTACATCACTGTACCCACAGCTTTCCTCCTGATGTTTCTGCTCAGGAGAACGTACAGAAACTACAACTCAAACAAAATCATTAATCCTCCAGAAAGTTACCTTCCTCTAAACAAATTTCTTCTGATAATATTATTTCCATTTTGACCTTTTCCTATGTCACCTGTTACACCTGTGATCAACGTTCTACTCCTCCAATACCAAATTTCTTCCCCTTGACACTACAACATAAAAACTACTGCCATAAAGCTTTCCTATTCCATGACTCCATTCTATCAGCTCAGCAATCTTTTGGGGTTGAATTGCCAGCATTTCCTGAGAAGTACGCCCTTCTTGTTTTGCAATGCATACCTCTTAGCTCTTCTCCAACAGATATTCCTTTCACATATAAATGTTAATAATTACATTATGCCTTACATTTTACTGCTTAAAAGTTAAAAAGAATTATTTTAAGACTAGAGGAAGTCCGTATCCGTGATGGCTATTAGAACACAAGAATTTCCAGGTCTCAAAGCTGTACTCGATCATGACCTGATTTACTCGTTAATTTAAATACAATCTATGCTGCATAACTGTATGAATGTAACCCTGTTATTCAGGCAGTTACTTGTACAAATCTGTACTTTGTACAATTCTGTGTACACTTCATTATAAAAAACTATTTTCCCAAAATACTGTCTATGTTTTCAGTGCTATAAATAGTAATGTTTACTTATTAGAAACCTGCACACATCTGCAAATGATATTTTTGTATTTATAAATATATTTATTTCTATTTTAAGGCAACAACAAAGTAAATCGATATATGACAGCAGCATTTGAGTAGTATATTGGCAACAGACTGCTAGCCATTACTTATTTTCTAAGTTCCCTATGCAAGATATGTGCTTAACAGCAGAAATAAGTCTGCGTCTTTCTTGACAGAATCATAGAATGGTTTGGGTTGGAAGGGACCTTGAAGATCACCTCGTTCCAACCCCCCCTGCCACGGGCAGGGACACCTTCCATTAGACCAGGTTGCTCAAAGCCCCATCCAGCCTGGCCTTGAGCACTTCCAGGGAGAGAGCATCCACAGCTTCCCTGGGCAACGTGTTCCAGGACCTCACCACTCTCACAGTGAAAAATTTCTTCCTTACATCTAATCTAAAGCTACCCTCGTTCAGTTTAAAGCCATGACCCCTTGTCCTACCACTACACGCCCTTGTAAAAAGTCCCTCTCCAGCTTTCTTGATAACGTTGTTGTCTTAATCAGCACAAACATCCAGCGGCGCACTAACGTGGTTTTGGCACAGGTGCCCCCTGCACGCTTTCGGCAGTACACGAAATGCCTCGTTAGCCCCGAGGCTGCCGGCCTTCCCTGGTCACAGCGCTGCCCAAGCGCGGCACCGCCCGCCCGGGCCGCCCGGCGAGGCGCGCACCCGCCATGGCGGCGGCGGCAGCAGGCGCCCCGGCGCGCCCGCACACACGGTACCTTCCAAGCCAGGAGCAGCACGTTCATGATGGCCAGCAACGG
>JAVKLA010000002.1:7870214-7966735 GCA_034782735.1 Sagittarius serpentarius
CCCTGCTCACCGCAGGGGGGTTGGACTAGATGACCTTTGATGGTCCCTTCCAACCCAAGCCATTCTATGATTCTATGTCTAGTGTAAATACAGAGCTGATATGGTGGTCCTCTGTATGCATGTTATAGATCTGTGAGGAGGTCTTAAATGCTAGTGCCTCTGGTCAGTTCTGCATGTCCTTTCTTCCATCAGGATAGGAGGACCAAAATCTTTCCCCGTTTTCTGTCATGCACTCTTAATGTGAGTCAGAAGTATTACCTTAGAAGGAAGTGTCCAAAATAGACTGAACTGAATGTACGTCTTTGGAGATACATCTTTAATAAAACTTTTCCATATGATAGAACATTCCATGTGATACAAAATGTTGTGTTGCTAGGTGGCATGATTTGCCCCTAATTTTTCTGGTTATTTGGCATGTTGATTATGAACATTCTGAGCAGATACTTCAGTGTCATGAGTGCAGAGTAAAGCTGGACATACAATTCTTCTTCGGAACCAGAAGAAAGAGGTTCAGCTGTTGCATTTTTCCTGTTTGGAACAGGAGTACTTTTCTGCTACATCTCTCAAGCATTCCTGTCTACAATGATGTAGTTTGTATTGTGGAGTAGTTTTGGAGTAAATGAACTATACTTGTTTTGATTGAAATTAAAGTGGAAGATGCCTTCCAAGGTCCACCTAATGCACTCTTAACTGCAAGTGTACGTTCAGTCTGTGGGACCAGAGTAGAATGAATCTGAAGTGTACAAGGGAGAAAAAAGAAAGCTAAAATGCATGTAATGTGGAAGTTGGTTCCTCATCACCAACTGTTCTGCAGCACAGATCTGCCATACCTGGTAGTGTGGTTGTAACCTTAGCAATTTCTCAGACATGCTAAACCTTACTTTCTTCTGTTTTCAGGCCAGTATGGAGATCCTCTCAATAAGTACATTAGACATTATGAAGGATTGTCTTACGATGTGGGTTTGTTACACCAAAAACACCAGCGTGCCAAAAGAGCAGTATCGCATGAAGATCAGTTCTTGCACCTAGATTTTCATGCTCATGGAAGGTTAGTGATATTTTAAAAGGTATTTGTTTTAAATGTTTTATTCATATATGTGTTTTTAATTATGTGAAATGTACATGGTGAAATACAGTCGTCAAACTAATGTTAGCTAGAATACACTAAAATCCAGTGCTTATGGTTTCTATGAAGTATTTGCTTTGATGTCCAGTACAAGTGTGAAATTGTTGCTTATAATCACTCATATAAACTTCTGGTGGTAACTATTACTGCACTTTGAGGCTTAAACAATGGAATCATACTGGGAACAGAATGGTAGTTGATTCTGAGTTTATAATGCAGCTTTGGCACTTTTTTTTTTACAAAAAATTACGCCAAACTGCCTGAGGAGATTTAATAGAGAAAGTAAATTTCAAATTGCATTTACACCTACAAAATAGGCCAAAAAAAGTGTTCTCTTTCATGTGTAATGGTGTCATCTGTTTTCTGTGCTATTGTGGAATTTAGCAATTATTTGACATGGGGAAAACGTAATTGCTGTTATGAGACTTGCTTTGCCTTGCATGTAACATGTGATTGTAAGATCCAGTACAAAAGCTGGATATTCAGTGTGAGCAACTGAAATATAATTTGTAGGTTTCACTTGGGAAGATCTCTTTGTAGTTTAAAATTTGTGTAGCTAAGGAGAAACAGGAAGAAAGTTAAAATTTGTGTCTGTATCTTCATTTCTTTGACTCCCTCTTCTGCAGCACCACTGTCTTAATTTAGGAATATGTAATGCCCTTGTTTTTCTAATTATTTTGGTACAATTTCAGTAATTAGAACTTGATAAATAATTGCTAGCCATATGTAGAAACATAGGAAGTGACAGCACAAAGGTAAAACCAGGTCTTCTGAATCTGTTTGGAATATTGTTTTATGAGTAAGTGTTCTTCTTCTCTGCCAGCTTGTAATTTCTTCAGGGAGTTAAGCATTGCTACTGGAGATGCATGGTGTAATGACTGAATTTCGGTGCATGCTCCCAAAAGGTTAGCATTAGGGTTGTATTTGTAACTGCTGTAGAACTGCAACCCAAATCCTGAATTGGGAGTCCTGTTCTTAAAACCACATTTTGGGGTGTGATTTTTAGTCCAGGGAATTTTATTATTTAAAGAGTCATATTGCTGCTGTCTCTGGTGTAGCTTCACAGGCAATCTTTAGTCTTCACTGTTAAATTGTTCTAATAAACAAGACTGCAGACTAGAATGTTTCAGAGGCTCCTCATATTGTAAACCTCTCCACTTTTAAATTAAATCTCCAGCAAGGTTGCAAGACAGTGAAGTTTGGTTTCAGTCTAATGTTGCCACTCTTAATTAACCATCAGCCTGCAGCTTAAGGCTTACCAAAGTGCGTACTACTGTAGAGAGGAACAGGCCTGACTGCATTCCCAGTATCATCTTTGTGCTAGCACTAGTAGTCTTAAAACCATGCAAGGAATAGGATTTGGGAACCAATCCAGCTGAATATTACTTGGCAAAAAAAAAAAAATCGGTATGACTTGCAGGGTTGATGGAGGGAGGATGAGACCTTTCTGGGAGCATCCACATTTCAGTCTACTTGAGCAGGTTCATCTTGTCATTGGTAAAGATCCCATAATACTCTTCTGTAAAATAGAACTCTTAGCTTAGCCTGTGCATTCTATCTGTGTTAATAAGGTGGGCTGAAAATCCTTACTGTATAAAAATGTAAACCGTACCGATAATAAGGTCTAAAAAAGATTTCCTCTCTTACTTCATGGATCTTAGTCACACCAGACCTTAAACAAACAGGTTTATAAAGATTTTGATAACAGCTACTATTACTCACAAGGGAAAGTGTTGATCTTTATATATGGAATTGATTCTGAATCCCTATGCTGAGGCACAAATCCATCATTAACTGAGGAGGCTGAATGGAAACTTACTATGAGGTCAAACCAGCCCATAATTTAGGATTTTGGGAGTTTCCTGTGACACATCTAACACTTCCTGCCAAAGAGAGGGTAGTTGACAGGCTGTAAATTTAGTCTACAAATTCCTGTTAATCGGTCTGAGTGTGTTCTTACAAAATATTTTCATTTTTCTTTAAATATGAATTAGGAAGGATCAAGTGAATTGTGTTTTACTTCATACAGTCTATTTAGTAGCTTTAAAGGTGTGTAGCAGTTTGGAAACTGTATCAATAGGATTGCCTTTTTGTAGTTGCAGCTAGTTTATTGTGAATAACTGTAAGTGATGTATGTCATCACTGAGAATGACAACATTAAAACATTTCTATCAAATATTCTAATTACTGAGTGCTAAGGGAGGAGATAAAGCTTTTGCAAAATACTTAAACCATTTAGATTTAGTCCGTGGACTCTTAAAGTGCTGTTTTATTTAAGTACAGGTGATGAAACTTAAAGGCATTCAGTCAACATGAGGTTTGAGATTCTGAAAATTTAAACCTCATTTCTTGAACGGCCTTATACCAAATGGTTAGTTAAGACTTAGTCCAGGTGTAGTGGTTTACTGGCATACAGCTGTCCAACTTGCATCTCCTTAACTTAAAGATACTAAACAGCTGCTGCTTATAAGCACTGAAATGATAACCTTCTGTTTTCAGCTGGCTTCTGATGAAATGGCTGTCTCCTGTAGCCAGGAAACAATGGATGAGCTGTCCTAGTATTTACTGCTGTTCACTGCTGGAAACAGCAAATGAAGCTAGCTGGACCACAACAGTTCATATGCTGTATCTCTGGTACCAGTTTGAACTTTATAAATTTAATCTTTTCTTTTCTGCCAGAGGAAGCACCTGTTGGTCACATGGCCAGTCAGGATGGGAAAGTGATTTGGCTGATTATTTTTCAGACAGATTAATTCATCATTCAATTCGGTATATAAGCAAACTTGCTGTAAGAAGAATGGGTACGGAAATAAGCAGAAGTGGTGAGAGGGAAGATGCAATACTAGCCTTTTTAGTGGCAGTGCTGACATATGCCAGATTAGCATTCATCAAATTTACAGTTTCATTGTCCAGAAAGCGGCTGGCAGCTACAAGTATTTTATGATTGTGTAAGTAGCATCTGTTCTTTTCAGTAGACTGTTTGGGTTTAAGAACTGTATTTCATAGCACCCTCTTGTTGAAAAAGGGTAAAAAAAAAATTAAATATTATATATTTATACCAAGCTAAAGTGACCATTTAACCATGGGCTAATAACAGTTTAATAATGAAATAGATACTGTAATGACAGAATTAAACCCAAAGCTACCTTTTTTCACACCAGACTCAGCAGTTCTACAAATGGTGTATAATATATCATCATTGAGAAACCCTGCCTTATTTAACCTTCACCTGAAAGTTAAATGCTACACAGTATACCATTAAGAACAGAAAATTTTCAAAATTTTTGTTGTTAGGAAATCAAAAATACAACTTGTTAGGGCAGATGTAATGAATTAAACCAAACGAGCCACTATTCAGTGCTGAAACACAAGCTTAATAGGGCAGTTAAAATTCCTGAAACGAAGCTATGGATACCTATTAATTCTTTTGAATCATAAACTGCGTAGTTTAGATGATTTGACATTATTGCTTTACCAGTGGTGCATATTTCTAAAATGCTTCAAATTGGAAGGAATATGACGTTTTAAAACAATCCTGGTTATGTATCATAGCTCTTCCACCTGCTGGTTTATATTGAGCGTTTTAGTGTGAGTTAATTTAAGGTGCCCTTTGAGTCCAGGGAAGGTTCATACAAAGATAATGAATGCACAGTGTTAATATTAACCAACTAAGTTCCTGGTATAAAGTAGCTTTTGAACCCACTCTAGAACCCCTACCCTCCCAAAAAAACCCAACCATCTCCCCCAAAAAAGCCCAAAATACATGGAATGATTCATAGAAGAGCAATGCCTTTGGTACCAACTTAAGATACAGTGAAGGAGTTTAATATGGCATAACTTTCTTTTGCGTGTCAAGGCAACGTCAGTAGTTTTGAAAATGAAGTTGGGACATTACTAAAACTGACATTGTATTTTATACCCTGTTTTGACTTAGTCACAAAATGTGTACTTGCACTTGTTCACTTACTGAACACAACCCTTCCCATGCAGAGAAGCTGGAAAATTTTCTTCACTTTTTCAGTATAAACATTTTCAAAATATTAATCATAGAATGTCTTAAACTGAATTCCTGTCAACTGTAGAGTGTCACAAATATACTGAATACTTCATTAATAATGATTTCTTTTTGAGGACAGAGCTTGAAAAACTTGCCTGATGTCTGATGTTCTCTGAACTATACCTTCTTACCTAACTCCTGAGCCCCTGATGTATTTGGAAGAATAAAGGAACTACATCTATGTAGTGTTTAACTGTACTGCCAGTTAACTGTTTACTTAGTGCATTCCTAATAACTTATGCTTTCTAATTTTTTCTTGATTTGTCCTGTTAATTACTCATCCACACCCACTTCCACTCTTTCTCCTGGATTAGTTGATGACTCTTGCTTGGGAAAGTTGCCTACGCAAGTGGTACTTGAACATACGGTAACACCTGCTTATTACTAAGTTACAGATACATTGAGAACTTCTTTCAGATGTTTTGTAATTTAGCTACAGTTTTCCTTAAATTTTTAACTAAAATTTTATTTTTAAAAAAATGCTGAAGTTCAGACATGTTTGTTGGAATATATGGTCTATAAATGATCCTTATAATAGCAGCACTGGTACTGGAAATGCTTGCAACATCACTTCTTTGTAAGCCACACAAATAAAAAGACCTTTCATATGGTTATACTTGTGAAAGTTAAAGCATTCACTTGTTGAATATTGTTAGGTTGTTCTCTAAAATCTGTGATAGTTTAAAAATAATGGGCTTCACTAATAAAAATGCTTCTCTGTGTTTTAATTTGGGCTTACAAGTTACGGCTGCTAAGTCCAGCTTCTTTTAGCCCAGCATGTTCAAACCTTAAAAACTAGCTCTGTATAAGTTTAAAATCATGGGTATATTAGATTATTATTTCAGTTGGTGCAACTGGAATAACGTATTCTTCAGTGTCCACCGCCTTATACAGTTCATTTGGACTCAAAAGAACTTACTTTCTTCTACTGTGCTCCAAAATGTAATGGACTATTATATCGCATTTTCACATCAGTCTGCATAAATGCTTGTAGAAATTTGCATTATGATAGAAACTTGAATACCTTCTAACTAGTGATGAAATACAAGCTTTGCTTCCTATGCATTAAAAATCAGTGATACTGGTTATTTGTAGTGATCCTTGGTGACCATTAGACATTTTCCTTCTCTTGTTTTCTTACTCACCAGAATGTTCTTGCCTACGGTTCTGTGTCACTACAAGGACATACCCCTATGTATCCAAAAGAGCATACGTCCAGCTCTGCTCTATAACTTTAGAACTGCAACAATAGGTGGTTTTTGGAGGGAGTTTAGAAAAAGTCATTATCCTAGCCTTCTTGGGTTTGTATGGGGAGGGAAGGAGGGAGAAGAATTTTTGTCTTCATGGTTCTATATTAAAAGGCTAATAGTATGCAAGTGCCTAATGTGGCAAGTCCAGTGGGCATCAAGATTTGGTCATTTTTACTTCAAATAATTTGACAGCTAAAGTGCCTATCAGTGCTTTCAAAAGTGACATTGAGTGCCGGGAATCAGGAAGGTGCTGTAAGGCAAGCTTCCACTTGAGGTTGTTTTGCCTGATTATGTCAAGGTGCCGAGAGTAGCATTTGATCAATAAGCAGCTGGAAAAAACTGCATCAGTCTCACTACTGCTGCTAGTAGGGTACTGCATGTTACTGCATGTAACCTTTTTTTTTTCCCTGGAGTTAATAAGCAAATTTTCTACAATGTCTTTATTGTTAAGAAAATGCTGTGTAAAGCTATAATATGTTGCAGAGTGACCATGCAATTCAGCTGCTAGGTAAAAATGCTTTAACTATCACACAGTTTGGAATAAAGTTCAATAAATTATGGTTTCTTATATATTCTACTGCCTTTTACAATGTTTTGCATTGAGCAGAGGAACTTTTATAACAATGAGAGCTTGCATATTGTGAAATTGTGTGGCTTTGGGTCTTAATCTGTGCTCACTTCACCATTTGGCAAGGTATATTTGTGAAGCAGTGTTTGCTGATTGGCTTTAATACTGATTTGCTGTGCAGGTATCTTTCAGAATTATTTTAAACAGCTATCAGTCATACATTTGTTGAGCTTTCTGGTATGGTTGTGAATGGCAGGAGTGGACCACAAAATTTCAGAGTTCTTAATTAAGTATAAGGTTTTTTTATTTTTGGTTCTATAGTAAGCTATAATTCTTCGTATTGCCTTTATTATTCAGAGCTGTTAAATGTTTGTGTTTAAGTAAGATAGTTGTTGACTGTATTTGAGTAGGTTATGAAAATGAAGGACGCTACCTGCACGGAAATCATATATGATATGTTGAATTTCAAGGGTGACATTCTGAGCATGCTGCCATGCTGTCTGAGATGGACTGAAGTGAGCTAGTTACTCTTGGATTAAAGAGGACTTTATATTGTCACCTTCTGTTTTTTATTAAACACTAGATGTTCTTTTTATGGCATTTAATTTATTTTTAAGTACTTTGTGCATACAACATAGTACTCAAATCATGAAATGGCTTTGTCTTCTACATTCTACATTACATAAAGCAGACTGACTGTTACTGGACTAATCTGAAAATTTGTTGTGTCTGGTTTTGTTCTATGTGCACTTAAATGCCCTCCTAAAAAGACTAAAAACCTAAACCAACCCAAAACCACCCTATGTTGGTGCTTATAGGTAAAGCAGTTTTAACTTGCAGAGAATTGGGAAGCAGGGACTGAGTTCTTACTCATTTTTTAAATGAAATTAATCTTAAGAAATATTTTAGAGGCTGGATCTGTGGGTTAAATGTCCTGCATTTTATGGGTTTAAATACAGTGAGCTGGAATGTGCGTAGCCCTAAGAAAAAAGGCATTTAGTGTTTCACTCAGGTTTGTCTAGGAAACGCCTGGTACAGTGGCATCAGACTGGTGAGACTGCCCAGCTGAGGCACAGGGTTTCCCAGCTGTACTGCTAAAATTGGTATTAATGCTTTAGAACTTTACTCCTTGGCCAATAAACTTTAGCAGACATAGCCATGTTCTGAAAAAGCCACGTTCTTAAAATGAAAAGCAGTAGACTTAAATGAAAGTACTGAAGTTATGTGCTTCATATGTGCTCATATTACCAGCTAGCAGATTTCTTTTCTTTGTCATAGAATCATAGAATGGCTTGGGCTGGAAGGGACCATCAAAGGCCATCTAGTCCAACCCCCCTGCGGTGAGCAGGGACACCTTCAACTAGATCAGGTTGCTCAGAGCCCTGTCCAGCCTGGCCTTGAATGTTTCCAGGGATGGGACTTATACCACTTTTCTTTTGTGTCTTTGTTTCACTAAGAAAGCTTCTTTCTAAACTAGTTTCTTAGTTTGAATTCATGTAGTAACTTTGATGCATTGTGGTTTTTTTCTAGTACATCTTTACATGTTTTCTTTTTTTGATCTTGTGTTTTTTGAATTGTGTTAGAACATGGCACTGCATATAAATATTCAACTTCATGTAAATACAAATGGGAAGGTTATTTTGCATAAACAGGAAACCAAGTGACAGAACTGGTACTTAACTTCTTTCAGAAGTTTTTTACTGAAAGGAAAAAAAAATCAACCCTGGATACAGACTATTCTGCTTTTAAAAATATGTACACCATACTCTTCAGGACAGACAGATACTTTACTTTCTTAAAGTGTAAATTAGCCAACATGTAGCTACTTGTAATCCTACTTGGATGGTTTCTGTTATTTGAGCTAGCTTATGTGTTTGCAGCTATGTGTATGAAGAATAATCAGTGGCAAATTGTTTAGGATGAAGGCTGCATCCTCAGCTGTGTTCTTCTGGGATAACAAGCTTAGCAAGTCTGACTTCTGAATGTCAGGAACAAAATCTGAATAATCACAGGTGCCACCCTAGAGATATTGATGGAAAACAAACATAAGCTGCAAGCATTCTAGCTGGGATTTCTGAGCATTGCAATGCTGTAGAGATTGTTTTTTAGATGGATACTTAACAGAGGATGATACTCTCTATCTGCATCTAGGTGGGTGATGGAATGATAAACCTGGAGACCCTATCGTGCTCTTTCAAAGATGTGTTTTCTTTAGTGTCTGTAGCAGGACCGTGGGAATTGTCAGTTAAATGATGATGAAATACGTTGTATGGGTTTAATACTAAATTAAAACAGCGTAAAAAAAATAGTGTCTGTAATTGTGATGGTTCTATGGACTTAGCTTGTGAGTAGTTTAAACCCACCATCAAGTTGTTACGCTATCTTGTATTTAATATAGTTTAGGGTTGGAGTGAGTCTAACAGTGTGGGAACCAGGTTTAGATTTTGAGATGCCTCATGTGGAAGCAGTTAGAAAGAAGGGCTCAAATTATTCTCCCCTTCCATTTATAGACCACCTTCCATTTTTCAGAAAAGAGTCTTTGACTTCTTAAATGGGAAAAGTAAGGATAAAAGACTTGTACCTCCAGCAGAGTAGTATCTTCTAGATCCTGACTTGTGAGGAGGCTCATGGAGGCACAGCTGCAAAGGTTTTTCTGGTTCCTACTCAGAAGAAAAGAGTACGAACCTAAATGGACTCTCCTTGTACTGGAGTCACATTCCATACTGCTGCCAACCCGACATACTCTGTTTGATTTTCCCAGCCACTTCTTCCAGCTGTGGAGTAACTCCTCTATCTCCTTTTTTTTTGGTGTTTTTTTTTTTTTTTGTTTTTTTGTTTTTTTGTTTAAACAATCTCTTCTGGTCACTGAGTGATTCTGCCTGCTCAGGCTGCCGCTAGTTACAGCAGTTTGACTGAGGAAAGGTAGGAAAGGGAAAGCACCAAGTGCCCTCTTGCATATCACTGATAATAACTCTTTCTGCTAGTTTTGGAAACATCTGCAGGCTTGCTATCAGTGTCCCAGTATCTTGGATGTTCCGTCATGGCAAAATCACTGATCTTAAAAGATAACACATACTAAAAAGAAATGGAATAATAGATTGTCCTTTGATGGTCCCTTCCAACCCAAGCCATTCTATAATTCTATGATTAAGCGTTAACTCTTATATGTACACCTTTATGTTCATTTTACTAAGCGCTGTCAGTATATATGCACAGCTTTTTTTTTTTATTCTTTAAACTACTTGCTCTGTGATTAGAGCACAGGATTGACATAACTCCAGCCCATGGGAAACTACTGGGTTTTAGCTAAGCGTGGTGCTCTCAACTATTTTTTTTCTTTAATTATCACTGAGTTGCTATGTTACGTACTTGCAAATCTGACATAGTCTCCCTGAGGTAAAGTGAAATAAAAATCTACTTCTGGATAGTCTTTAAGGTACTGCCATTAATGAATAAGATGTAGTTTATTATTGAAGCAGATTATATAACAGTATAAACAGTTTTACCAAAAATTCTGTCTTCAACCAAATGGGCAACCATATAGTAACAAAGTAATGGCCTGTTACCGTATCAGTTTTCAAATACATGCAAGACAGAAGCAGTTACAAATAAGCAAGGCCAAAATTTGGTCTTAATTGATTTAATTCTGTTCTAGAGACCACTACTGCTCGGAAATGTCACACGCAAGGTAGTAAGTGTGTAAATAAAAAAATTTTTTTTTTTTTTCTTTGGAACTGGGTAATCTTCTGTCTGATGTATAGCTAGGCTAGGGGATAGCTTAGTTTACATTAATATAGGTGGTGGCACAGAGAACTCGATGCATGCTATAGGAATGGTAATTACTAAAAGGCTTATTTGAAGCTTCTTGTTTCTTCCATTGTGGCTAGTTTTAGAAACCATATTCGGGAATGATACAGAGAAATTTGCTGAACTTCTCTGGAGTCTCCTGTCCTCAGAAGAATTCATGAAGTTACTGGATCTAAGCCAGGAAAGAAAACTGAGATGTATTCTCTTCCATATCATATAAGTGACTAGCTTATATTCCTTTCAGGAAAGGGGAAGAAATACTGGCTTTGAAGAAATTTAAACGTTAGGAAAACTTCTATATTGGGTGAGATACTGAAATGGATTTTGTAGGGTCTTTGGAAGTTTCTTACTGAGAAATTAGGGTGTTGAACTGGATTTTTTGAGAGGTCCCTGCCAACTATCCATTTGTTTGAGTCAGTCATTACAAATGCCACCTATAAACTGGCATCTTTTCAGTGTGGTTAATTTCATTGACACTTGTACGTAGTACATTAAGATGTCTCTGCATAGCCATAAAAACGGAATTTATTTTCTCTACTGTAGGTTTCATGTAATACATGGGGGTTTGATTACCATTGTTTAAAGTTTGGTGATTTGTTAACGATGTTAATTCTTGGAAGTAGAGAGGAATAGACTCTTGTTTCCCACCCCACCCGCCCCAAGTTGCCTTTCTTTCCCCCTCCGTTTTTTGGTGGGGGAGAGCTACAGGAAGACTTGTCACTTCATTTTTCGTTATTAAAAGGGTGAACAGTCCAGACAGATAATCCTGTTCCCATCAGGCATGTTTGAATGACCAAGAAAAGACCTGTTTAAAAATAGCTGTGAGACAATCAGGTTATCTAATAGTTGAACTACATTAAGAAATCAAACGGTTAGAGAATTGTTATTGTGAAACACAGATGCATTATTTTCTGTTTGAAATAGTTCTCTAATCCTGCAAATAGAGCTAATTTTATTAATAAACAGATAATTAACAGCATGGGTTAGAATTCATAATGTTAGTTATGTACCAATGCAGAAAGTAAGAAAAGTTCTAACAGTCCATTTTGAAGTGACAGGTAAGATAATATTGATGAAAAGGTATCCCACGTAGAAGGAAGAACCATTCCCAGCTTCGATAGACTGTGCTGAGCTTCCCCTTGCCCCTCCAAAAGCACAGTCCTGTAGTGCAGGCCATCTAGGCCAAACTCAAAACTGACCTTAAAGCATGATTAGGTGATAGTCAGCAATGGTAGTCCAGAAGCGCAATGCTGAATGTCCTGCTAATTTGTAAGGATGAGAGCGTAGATGACTAGGCAATTGAGGGAAGGATACCTTGGCTGGCTTCACAGTTGAGGCCTAGGGCTAGTTCGTCTATCTACTTGGTGTGATTTTAGGCTAAACTTCGTAAACTACTCACTTTCATTGTGAGGTAAAGTCCTTTTTTTTTTTTTTTTTCCTCTCACTCCACTGACATATATGAGAGTTAGTATGTGAGAAGTCCTGCATCGTCTTAAATAGTGTACTTCAAAATGATAAAGAAATTGTTGATGCATTTGAGTGTTCGAGATAATTGCTCCTCAATTTTATTTGAAACTTACATTAATACAACCAGAAAAATCTAATTTCAAAGTAACTTTTTCGCAGTTCTGAGAGACAAGCGCTATATAGATTGAGTTGTTTTTTCAGAAAACCTACTTTTTTCACCAGGAAAAAGTAATTTTAGCTGTGCTCTTGCTGGGATTAGTAGATACTTCAGTTCATCACAGAGACAGAATTACAGATTTGTTATGGTAAAAAGTCTTCTACCAAATATTGGAGAAGGGAGGAAAGCTATTCTATAGTATCTGGGATCTCTTGTCATTTAACTTCAGTTCAGATGCACTTGAAGAGAGTGTGATCCATCCTCAGTAACTCTAAAAAACTCAGTCACAGAGAAAACTCAAACTAAAATGGAGTTCAAATCCACAACACCTTGATCAGTGTATTACAACTAAAGTGAGTAGAACTTCTTGAAGTACTTGAGGTTCTTCAAATTCTTATCAGTGCTAGTCTCAATTTTTTTTTTTCTGCGTGTTCATTTCTAACTTCTGCCCAGAAGAGCCACACAGCGTGGCTTAAAGTCTTTCCCCCACCCCCCACTCCCCCCCCACAGAAAAAAGTATTGTGTAATCTTGTAGCAGTCCCCTACGGTGTTTTTCTGGGTGGCTTGTTCATGTTACCTCCTCATCCTGATGAATCTCTGTGTTACCAAAAGGCAGTTTTACAGAGCTAGTAAAGAGGCTCACTTGAAGAAGAGTTGTTATTTTTTTTGTCCCTATGTGGTATAATAAATACTAGTTATCTGTCATAAAACATGCCTTTCTATCTGGGTGTGGATAGCTACTAACTGCTAGCTGGTGTGTGTTCTTCGGTGAGTCTAATACTCAAGCACATCCGTAGTGAACTGTTTATTCCTTTTTAACAGGAGAATCTGCCCTCATAAACTACATCCATATGAAACTATAATACGAGCACTGGCTGGCTTAGAACAAAGCCCAAAAGTCACAGGGAATTGCTGAAGTTTAATCTTCCCTATCTACCAGCCACATCTCAGAATTTCATAACCTTGTAGTAGCTACCCCTAATGCATCACCAGAGGAGAACACTCGCTTTGAAGCTTTATTAACACTGTGGCAACAATAATAAATAAAGATAGGTTGATTGTGAAATACTGTTTGCATTACAGAATAGTCAACGTGAGTCACTAGAGCCCTTACCAGGTTTTAAGTGTAGGCATGGCTTTTTTCCTTTGCTCTTGAATTTTGCATCTTAATATACAGTTTCAAAATACTTTTAACTGTAGTGTCATATTATTTTATGTGCAAGTGAAGACTAAAGATATATTTTGTATATGCTTCAGCTGTACTAAAAAGTAATTAGATTTAATTGACTTTACACTGTGGCACTTAATTGTTTTGGTTATTTTGCTGTTAGCACAAATGGATACTAGCTTTCATTATGGAAAGTCAGCTCTGTCATTAGCATACTGTGTATACTGAGAGACTGGTCATGGTTTTTTAGATGAAGACTCTCACACAGATGTAGCCAACTTATCAGTTACTTTTGTGTAACAAATTGGTGGCATAACTATAATATTCCTTCAATTTCGTGATTGTGCAGAAAGAGAAAAATATAGGAAGAAAATCAAGAGTAAAATTGGAATGACTGAAGAAGTTTCAACAGCTTCACTGATCAGTATTTGCACAATGTGTTTAGACAAAATTTAAGAGAATATCAAATGAAATTCTGAAGCAAGCTAACAGTGGTCACAGGTATGAATTCATGTAATGTCAGGCATTTTAAAACACTTCTGTTATGTTGCTTGACTTCACTGAACCAAACTTTTGGTTTTGTACAAAGAAAATGCGGTATGTTTCATATAAAGGTTAGCAGCAGGATTTGCATCAAAGAACATAAGGTTGTAATTTGAACAAGATCATTCAATGAGCAGAGTTGTTTACATAGTTGTGCATGTAACTACCAGTTTAAGTATTTTTTTTATTAAATGTTGTTGCCCATCTTATTTTTTGAGTTTCAGTTGAAACAGTAATCAGCTCACCTACGTTTCATTTACATTACTTAAATGTTGGCAATGAAAGTAAAATAAGCTGATAGTTGTTCTTATCTCTTCTGCTTCACGGAAGAGAAGTAAAATAGTTGCTTTTCCCTTTAAGCTACATCTGTGTCTTCTGGAGGAACGGGAGCAAGTGTGTAGTCAAAGCATTTTAGATTTATGTATTTAACCCTGTTTCTAGCTTAAATCTTGTAAATTTAGCTACTTGTATCAAAAGCATCTAAATAATCTTGCTTAAGAAAATCCTAGGCTATGGTATAATTCTTGTACAGTATAAACATTTTCTGTAGATAAATTTTACAGGGTCTGCAAATTGTTTGCACGAAAATATTGGTTAGAAGCACTTTGCTTAGTGCTTTTGTAACTGAAGCTCAAAGCCAATTTACCATCTTGTTTTGTTCACTTTAGACACTTCAACCTTCGAATGAAGAGAGATACATCTCTTTTTAGTGATGACTTTAAAGTAGAAATATCAAACCAAGTAATTGATTATGATACCTCCCATATTTACACTGGACACATTTATGGTAAGTACAACATTTTACAATGGATTTAAGTGCAGTCATTTTAAACAGGAGTTTTTTTAATAGTACATGCAGAAGATGGATATCTGTATGATTAGGTTATCTTTAAACTTTAATAATGCATTTCAATGCATTTAAACTCCATCTGCTTTTATTCTCATATAAGTCACACTTAACAAATGAGTATTTTACCTAATAATTTTCATATCCATAGAACTTGAAGCTTAGCTGTGTTTGTAACCATACTCTGCAGAGAAGTCTGATGCATTTTTAAAAAAAAGAAACAGAAAAAGCTATCTGCATTAAAAAAAATCAGGTACTGTTCTTAGCTTAAAGGAATTTAAGGAATATAGAGCTACCATCATTAAGGGTAGTATACCGGATTTCAGTAAATACAAAAGATAAAATTGATTTAAAAGGAAGGAGAATTGAGGAATTACAAACAGATGAGAAGAAAAGGGTTAAGACTTACTCCGTCCCTCTCTATACAGTCTGTTTGGTTCTGAAAGGAATCTAACTGCTTCCTGAAGATCTGTTAGATATGTTTTCCAGTCTTGAAGTGACTGTTTTAAACTGAAAAAAGAAGTATACATGCTTAGCACTTTATATACATCTAGGTAGACCAATTTACCAGTTAAGTAAGTCAGAGGGCTTTTAAGGTGTGTGTTGTCTTTGGTTGCGTTTTTTTTTTCTTATTTTGTGAAATTATTTCAGAAAAGTTTTTGGTTCTTTCCTTGTTGCTGAGGGATGAGATGAGAGAATCCACATGAACCTACTCACTGGCCTTACTCTACATTTTCTTTTAATCGGTGGGGGTTGGTCTCTTCTCCCAAGTAACAAGCAATAGGACAAGAGGAAACGGCCTCAAGTTGATCCAGGGGAGATTTAGGTTGGATATTAGGGAGAAGAATTTCTTTACTGAAAGGGTCATTATGCATTGGAACGGGTTGCCCAGCGCAGTGGTGGAGGCCCCATCCCTGGATGTTTTTAAAAGTCGTGTAGATGTAGTGCTTAGGGGCGCGGTTTAGTGGGGACTTGTCAGTGCTAGGTTAACAATTGGACTAAATGATCTTACAGGTCTTTTCCAATCTAAGCAATTCTGTGATTCTATCTTTCATTCAGCCCAACTTTTTACTTGTCATGAAGATCGTGAACAAAGGTAGAGCTGAGTAAATAAACTGTTTTGCTGTTGGTTCTTGATTTCCATTCAGATCAAGAGTCTTCCTTCCAAGTACTCTGAAATTTCCAAAGATACATGGCTTATAAGTTCAGGATATTAATGCCATTCTAATAGAATATAGTGTGAAGTAAATCTGGGATCTCTTACAAATGTCTTAAAATTAGTGTTCTACAAAGCCTATTTCTACTTTTTAGTGTTCTCTCAAGAGTTGTATGGCCTATCTTCAAGATACTTTTTCCAAATTTCAGTACTGTGTATGAGCTTTATCAAATTCTTGATAATTGTTAATTAGAAGTCAGTGCTGGTTAATTATAAGAATGAATATAGTTCTGATAATTCAATAGCGTGATTCTGAACCCTCCTCAATGGAGGAGTATATAAATGTTCTTTTAGTAATCTTTCATCCATTTTATGGAAAAGGCTTATTGGGGATGCTGCATGTTGTAGCTGTCAATGATTAAACTTTGATAGTTGTACTTTTCCAGATTGTGACTATTTCAAATACAAATTCACTCCATCCCACCTTTAAACCTAACTACAGTTTTAAGTGGCTTATGCTTGAAGAGAAAAACAGATGTCTTGACTATAGGGAGGTCTTTGAAAGCTTTCAAAGTTCGGTATAGACGCTGATTGTTTTTGTTTTTTTTTTTTTTTTAATGATTGTATGAACTGATGTATAAGGACAGGACTTGGATATAGGATTACATGCTGTATATGTGACAGCTTTAAAATATCGAGTTGAATTCTTAATTATATGCTTTTTAAACATATCATTTATGTACCTGATTAGGAAGCTATTGAACTTAACAACTATGATTTTGAGATAACTATATGTCATATTGTTGAATAATCTTAGTCTTAAAAATTCAGATGCGAACTTTCTGCAAGGATTTCTTACTGCTGTTATCCAGAATCTTATTACTGTATAATTCATACTGGTTTTTAGCAGTTGGGAACTGGTGCATGATCAGGATAATTATGCAAGTATCATGCTTAAGCATTCTCTGCTTAACACTTTGGGCAGTGTGTATGCTTGAAGTTTGCACAGGACTGAAAGCTTTTAGAAAGGTATAGAAAAAGTAATGCATTTTTTCCCTTAACAGGTGAGCAGGGAAGTCTTAGCCATGGGTCTGTTATTGATGGAAAATTTGAAGGATTCATCCAAACTCACAGTGGGACCTTTTATATTGAGCCAGCAGAGAGATATATTAAGGACAAAACTCTGCCGTTCCACTCTGTCATTTATCATGAAGATGATATCAGTGAGTACTTCCATTTTGTGCTACAGATGAAATAAATTTTTTTTATTAAATGTCAAAAACTGTAAGCCATTTGTAAGCGTCAAATGAGACTTCTGCTTGTGTATGACACTGTGAATCATGCTGTCCTAAAGTGATTCATATATAGTTATGGTGTGAAAGAGATTTATGGCAAACCAAAGTGAGTCTTCCTTATTCTGCCATTTTAAGAAATCCTTAGCAGTCAGGTTTAAATGTATAAGCCGTGTATTTTCTACTTGATAGATACATGTTACTTTTGAAAAATGCATTCTTAAAATGCCCTATACTGATTGTTCTTCCCTGTGATCTGGAAAATAAAGGATAATTAAAGTTCAAGTCACTAAGTGTTTACCTACATCTAGTGAAGGTGGTACTTGTGGGAAATAAAGGCTTCCCCTGCATCTGTGGATCACAGATGCCTTCTGAGAGCTCTTTAGAAGATGTGGTGGCACCCAGTATGTCCCATGTTACACAGTAGCTAATGGAAGTGTACAGAGAATACTACTTGAATTTGAAGAGTATAGCCCCAGAAGTCTAGCTTTAGTTGTAAATGCCCAGAAGGATGAGAAAGTACCGTGGAATACTTTCAAATCTTCAGAACTGATGCATCAGAGTTCTCTTGCACTCTACCTGCCTTTTTATGTATGATCAGTCTTCAGCGGTAATAAAAATCAGTTTTATTTGATGCTTAAGTAACTTTATGCTGAACCCAAAAATACTACAATAAAGTTGTGATTCCAAGTTTCAGTCCTTCCAAGTAGATGTTGGCAGAAAGTCACTTTAAGATTACCTTTTGGTTATTGAAGCTACCAAGTTGTGTGTTGCAGGCTAACTTTATGTAGGACTTCAGTCTTGCTTAAAAGTCAGTTTAAACTATAACTTCATTTAAAAACTTGTCCCATCAGGACATTGTGCAAATCTAGAAGACTTGAGTTCAAAATCTCATTTGGAATTGGATGAAGAATCTTGGGTTAGATCACAAGAAATGACTTAAACCACTCTCATGATGATGTATGTATAAATCATTTTCAAAGTACATCATAATGAGACTGTATTGTGAAAAGAAATGTCAAAACCAGGAAGATAGATGAGGAAAATCTCTGGTTGTGATTTGGCTTTATCATTTTCTCTGTGCTGTAAGCCAGTGAAAAACACA
The DNA here is from genome assembly GCA_034782735.1 of Sagittarius serpentarius. Taxonomy (NCBI): domain Eukaryota; kingdom Metazoa; phylum Chordata; class Aves; order Accipitriformes; family Sagittariidae; genus Sagittarius; species Sagittarius serpentarius. Next base: position 7,888,758 of record JAVKLA010000002.1, read on the forward strand.
GGGTTATTGCATAATACTTTCTCTGGTTACTTCTCTTGCATGAATGCAGTGAAGAGAAATGACCTTTCTCTGCTAAAAACACAGCAAATTTTATTTGTTTTTTCTAATTGAATAAAGCTTCTGGAATACAGCTGTATTTTTACATTCAGTGGCAGTATATGTGCTGTCTGCGTATGTTAAAATTGCTGTGAGCTAGCAGATATGTTTGTCCTTCCTGTTAGCCCATTTTGTAAATATGATTACTAACCCAAAACCAAATAGATGTTGCGTAAGTTTAAAGAGCTTCTGATTGAATGCAGTTGTTGAATTTTATGTACATTGTGAGCTACACTTGTGTTCTGACTGACTAAATGTGTATCTTCCTGGTGCTTACTAGACACATATTTGAGAATAAAGTAACTTTATAGGATAGCATTCCATATACTGCTTTTGATTCTCAAAGAAAAGTTGCAGCATGCGTTTAATTTTCAGCTCTACAGAGCGTTGCAGGTGAAAGTCTGAGAAGGCAGTTTGCCTTACTAGCTGCTGTTGGAGTATTACAGGGTTTGCTGTTGTAACAGAAGAGTAGTGGAGAAAAGTAATAAAAAAAACTACAAAAGGCTGGTGTGAAATCCTGAGATATCTCTTATAACACTTCTGTGAATAATTTGCACGTAATTCTAAATTCTTTAGTATGTTTTGTAGGTCTCACCAAACAGTTCAATTCACTGCTTGATGGTGGGAATACTAGACTACCACTTACATAGCACTTTCTGTAAATAAGTGTCTGCTTTACAAAAGATTTTATTAACCCTGTTGTAGAAAAGAGGGGGAGGAGGGAAATAAAAGGACATAAAGGCAGTGAAGTGATTTGCCCAGTTTCCAAGGGGTGAGACAGGCAACAAGATTGTCTCATGTCCTAGTTCCTTATGCTGTAAATAGTGGGTGACTAAAAATACTCTCTTCACTGTTATCAACTAATGACAGAAATAGAGCTGTACCTTAAAGAAGCAGCTAATTTGGTTTTATGAAAGTTAGTAATGCTGAATTACAGAAATTATCTCTGTTGGAGGAGTAAATGGATCACTTGAGCTGGAAAAAGCTGATGATGAAATTGGTTCATATTAATGTCTTATTAAAGTGAATGGGAGCAGGATATGGGTTTTTTTAATTATTCAGGTGGTGGTATGTTGGCTTACAGTTTTTTCCTCTTGAATATAGTGCATCAAAACCATCAGTTAGAAAAAAAATCAGATTATCAGAGGGGATTGTCTAAATCTATTCCAGAGAGCCACATTAAAGCAACAGTACAATATGGCTTCCAAATCACCAAGTGAGTGAACATTGCTGCTTGCTCAGCATGGTAGAAAATAGCCCATCCTGGAGCTAAGTGTAAGCAGTGCTATTTGAAAATGTGCCACTCCTGTTGGTTGCTGTCAACGCGGAGTCTGATGTGCGTGCATTCTGATTGTATAGTTTAACTTTTTTCATTGGTATCCTAGATGCCTCTAGGATTTCTGTGTTCTGGAATATCTGAAGTACACAACCGCTTCTGTCACTTTCTGAATAGTGCTTTTGAGGCTAAAATTTTTTTGCCTTTCATGAGAGCTATTTTTGCATTGAACTGCAGCTCCAAAAAAACCCCAACAACAACTAAAAAAAGCTAAGCTTTACAGTAGCTTTAAAAATAAAAACAAGCATGCAAATCTGTTGTTACTGCTCTAATCTAAAGCTAACTCCTGTGAAATAGTCAAACCACTAGTATCTTACACAGGACAAAAGCGACAAAAATGCTCACATTTCTAACTCAGGAGAGACTGGGAGAAGTCATCTTTTGCTTTAATTCGGGATATTTTTTGGTTACCCATGTTTCAGGCTTTTGAAACAATATGCTTTTTAGTGCCTTTCAGAAATCACAATGCAACATATGATTAGCATCTCAATGAGTTCTTATTCAGTGGTTAAACAAAAGTTTTTTTGTAAATGGAGATTATATTGTCAACTTTATAAGGCGGCTTTTGTCTGTTACAGTGGATGTGGTGACCAGTGGAAGGCAGCCTTCTATTCATGACTCAAAACACAAGCTGAATGATCTTAGTTTCTAAACCACTCTTGATCAAACTTTTGTATGATTTAGTGCTAGAAAGATGCAAATTGCTATTTTCATTAAAATAATTTGGAAACCTTTCTTTAAGGATTAGGATTTCATTGGAACCATATTTGCTTTATTTATATCATATATGTTTGAAATGTATCCCTGAGTTCATACTGTAAAATACAAAATCGATATTTCCTCAGATCCACAGCAGACATGAAAATCCCATTCAGACCTTCAGGAAAATGAAAGTGGTCATTTAATTGTCTTTATGGTCTTGGAAGAACTATACAACTGAGAAAGTGAAGTATTTTTTGTAATTTTGCAAAGTCCTATCTGCTGAATGAACTGACCATTGCAAACTATGTATTATTAGTGAGAACTTTGGTTTCTTCTTTTTCATGTTGTGGTTGTCAGTTTAATAATGAAGGTCTACTTGGCACTTGTCATGGGAGCACAGTGTGACAGACTGCTTAGAATGAAATCTGTAATAAGGATTTTTTTTTTTTCTGCTTAAATTTGAATTTCGTTCTGACATTATTGCTTTTGCTGATATTGGGCAAATCTCTATGGCTGTTGAACTGAATTTTCATAATTTTTAATGGAAGTCTGATGTCACATTCTTGCCCCAGATGCCTAAATCCAGTATCCATTAAGTAGTTAACCTAAATGCTTAACAGATCACACTATTTACTGACAAGCAGAAGAAAAAAACCCTCATGTGATCAAGAATCTTTGTGGTACATAGTGCCTTTTAAAAGGATAAAAATTCTTACTTTGAGGATCTGTAGTTGCATATATCATTAATAATGATCTGCCATCTAGTTAGAAAAAGATATTGTCAGAAAGTATGAAATGACAACTTTTTTTTGTTGTTTTTTAGGTTTATTATTATATTGCATTATTATTGTTTACTATTTTTTAACATTCTGTCAGGATGTACAAAAATTCAAAGTGGAAAATGGGAAACTGGACAATACGGGAAAAGAAAAACAAAGTTATTTGTTTTGCCTGAGGATTTTCTCTAGTTATAGAATTGATCCTGTGAGTAAACTCTTATAGATCTGATGGGAAGTAGGCTTCTAGTTTTTCCTCAGCTCTGCATTCACTGTAAGCAATCATTTCATGGTAAAGGCATGCGTTTTATCTTGACCAATTCACGGGGTTTTAGTATGGATAGGCTAAGAAGCTCTTGATGCCAGAGAGCTGGCAGAAGGCTGTACCTCTTAAAGCATTTAAAGGCATCAAAAGAGCATGGACCATACTTCTGTGATGTGGGTCAAAACTGTCCAAGTCATCTGACACCATGTAGTTCCTGCTTAGCTCCAGCAATTAAACTGCTGTAGGGGATGGTGGAAACAGGAAGTCTCAAAAGACAAAGAAGGGAACAGTGCCTTCACAGTTTGGGGGTAATGCAGCATTTATAAAAAGAAAGATTTGTATGCAGCTTTCTGTGTAAGCTAGGCATGGTTCCAAAGTGAACTATCCTATATTACCTGCCTCCTGCGTTTAGCAGGGTGGATTCATATCTGTTCATGGGGGATTTGTCTTTTCCAGCACATGCAAAACCTTAGCAATTGCTGTTGCAGACTGTTTCATGTTCAGTTCTTTATAATTTTAACTGTCATGCTTTCAAAGTACTAGATTATCACTTTTGAAGTGAGAAATGTTTGCTTGAATTGCAGGCAGTCAGTATTAAAAATGTATTAAGGGATTTCCTAACCTCTTTGGGAAACGATATACAGAGGAAAGACTGCTTATTTTGTGTAATGCACTGAGAGCATTTATTTCTAGTACTCTTCTGTCAATTGTCATAATGCCACAGAGTATGAATAGAAGTGTGGTGATAGCAGAAAATGGCGTTTTGTGCTGGTGCAAAATATGCTGTGCAGTCATGTTTCGAGTTAACTTCTGTGGATTCCTGCAGTTACCACCCGCAGGAGTTGCTTTAAAGTTACGATGGGTTTATGTAGATGAAGTGCGCTGATGGTGAGGCAGTATTGTCCATTACTGCTACCCTTGTGTAACATGCTTTTGTTGCAGAGATAAGTGGTTGGTGGTGTGAAATTGGGTAATGGGTAATGAGAACTTTAGTTAGATTAAATACAGTAGAATATTTTTATTTTTTTTTAATACTGTGATGGGAGGGGAAAAAAAACGTGGTAGAGACAGAGAAGGGAAGGATCATATCTATAATCCTTTGCTCTTAACTCCGATCTAGTGATAGTAAACAGGATTGCAAAAAGTACAGATAACCTCAACAGTGAGTGAGCAATGCTATTTGTTTAATACTGGTTATAGCAAAGTCAGTGTTCCACTACACTGCTGATCAAAATGGGTGAGGTGGCTTACAGTAAGAGCATTTTTTCTTCCTTATTTTCTCTCCATTCTTTTGGCACTGTGCTGGGAGTACTGGGAGGAATGTGGTGAGACAGCAGTTCAAAAATGGTATCTGTGTGTTGTTAGAAATTGAGATGTGGGAAACGAATGTACACAGAATCATTAAATAAACTTACAAGGTTCTAATAACAGTAATTCATGAACATTTCTGTAAAATAGTGAAAGGAAAATACCAGTTTCTTTGGAAGTCTAGGATTTTTTCAAAAACCTAAGTACTGCACATTCTTTGTAGTTACCTCTCAAAAGTATGTTTGTTTGGGTTTTTTTAATGTAAAGAAACAACCTTATTAGAATCCAAACAAATTACCTCCCACACAATATCAAGATTTTGCTAATAGTCTTATTGGCAAACACTAGTCAGAACAAAGTAAGCATAAAGTTGACCGAAGAAAAAGTGATTTTGTTGTATGTTGGAGCAGTGTCTCTAACGTTCAGACTGGAAATAAGTTTTGAAATGCAATACTGTACTTGGATACCTTTACAGTAGATAAAATTAATTTGCTAGTGAGATAATGACTAACTGTTTACACCCAACTGTAATCTTTCAATTACTCTTAGGCTGAAACTTGCTTGGCTAAGAAGTGTGTTTACTAAATCTGGTTCTTTCCCACTAAGCAAAGTTTGCAATTGCAGTAAAAGACTTTGTACCTGGAAAAGGACCCAATTTGAAAAAAGTTGTTAGCTGTGTTTAAATCAGCAACATTTGTCATTAACTAGTTTTAAAAAGAGACAGTGTTAAACATGACCTCTTTAAATACTTGTAAATATGTGTGATAGAGAGGAATGAAGGTTAGAAGACTGCTTTTACGTCTTAAGTCCTTTTAAGCTTATTGGTGGGTTCACTGCATCCAGTCTTTGGGTATTTTGGAGCTTAAACTCATATTAAATGGTTTGGTTTTTTCAGAACTCAACTTTAGCTCTATGCCAATGATACGATTTTTTTTATATTCCTGTTTGCTATTTAATTTGCCCCCAGCTTTTAATGATTGAAATACAAAGCTTAGAACTTCATGATATAGGGAGAAAATCTGAAGCAAGTTAGGCTTGTATATTGAAATAGTTTAGCAGTATCATACAGTATGACTGCAGGAAACAGGTATGAGAATCAAAGATAATTAAAGGCAACTGTCACATGAAACTGTACCAGAGTGTATACTCCCAAGAATGCATCTACTGTGCTCCAGCGGCTAACAAGCTTTGACTCCACAGAACCAGACAAGAGCTAGTCCACAGTAAAATCCCCTGAAATGTTTGTAATGTAGACATCATCAGGTCCTCGGTGCCAGGTCTTAGGCTTTATAAATCTACTCCTATGTGTCTGTTCCATTTACTCCGTGATTCTGGATCTTCACGCTTTCTTAAAAAAAACCAAGCAAACAAAAAAACCACCAAACAAACAAGAATAAAAAAACAACCCACCAACAACTCCTAAAAAACCAACAAACTGTGGTAAAGTTTACACATTTCTTGACAAAACCTGCATCCTGGTGAGATGATGGTAAAACTGTGGTTTGCCCTATAGAAACTGATTCCTTGAGTATTTACATATGCGGTTCCCATAATCTGTACTCCATTATCTTTTACTGAGGTGCCAATTTATAATGGGATCCAATCTGTAGAGAAACTGCAAGGGCAAGACCTCTTCCCTTCAGTATTCCTCATCTCCAGAGGAAGCTTCTGCAAGTACAGGTTGCTTTACAAATCTCCAATAGGTACCAACAGTCAAAACATAACCATGTGTATCGGAAGCACTTTCACATGTGTAATGAGATCTGCATTGAAGAGTATTGAAAGAATTACCCTTGGTAAGCAGCCAATTGTATGATATTCTCACTGAGCTAGTTTGAATCTCCAGCATGTTTAGCTGATGTGTACCTGGATCATACTACAGTTTTGTTGTTAAAATTTTAAGTGAGCTCTAGTAAGGAGGCGATGAAAATGTTTCTTTTCAGTCTTGTTTTACTTTGCCTGTAAGTTTTTAAATATATCTGTGAATTTTGTAATCTGTAGTTCTGTAAGAAATCTACGCGCATGCATATACGCATACACACACTGATCTCTTATCCTTAATTGTATTGTTTACTTTCCAGAATGGAAATTGAGCATTTCATCTTGTCGATAAAATTGCTAGCAAACTCATAATTCTAGAGTTGTAGAGTTGAGTTTGAAACCAAGCATCATTCAAGTTTTTGTTCTTATGTACTGGTAGTTAAGTTGCATAATATAAAAATTTTCAAAAATTCTGTGGAAGAAGAAGGAAGTAATACATTCCTCTAAGAATGTTAGTAAGGTTTCTTAGTTTTAGTTTACCAAGTAGAATAAAAAAAACCCTGTCTCTTAGTCAAGCAGTCTTGGTATACTTGATCGCTAATATTTTTCCATTGTGAGTTCATTTTTTTTAAAAGCTGTTAGTTCAAGCTAATTGGTACAGATGTGTAAATAATAGCTCTTGTTCTTATGTCAGATCAGATTTTCTTTTGCTGTCTATTCAAAAACAATGTTAAGAAGCAATTGTCAGGTTTGTTCTGTTTGTAAAACTAAGAACGTATCTTAGAAACGTTTAATGAAAAAAAGACAGATGTATAAAGCTTGAATCTCGGAGTGCTTCCCTCAAACCACATGAGCAATATTGGACACAGACTGAATAAGTTGCAGTGATACCGCCATATTTTGCACTTGTACTTGGAATTTGAAAACTCAACCTGGCCTTCCTCTTTTTAGAATATCCACATAAATATGGACCACAAGGAGGTTGTGCAGATCATTCAGTATTTGAAAGAATGCAGAAGTACCAGATGACTGGTATAGAAGAACCAACAACAGAGGTACAACACAGGCTCATGGATTATTTTGATTAGAAATTAGTGTAATATATTGGTCCTTAAAGAGTAATAATTTTTAGATTTTTCAAGTTATGTTAATATAACACAGTTGTAATATCTAAGTGCTTTCAGTGGTAAATGAAGTGATGTGAATGGGAGGGTCTTGCTAGTAATACTGGAAGATTGAAGGGGTTACAGCATGCTACAGATTGCCTGTGATAGGAGGTAAGTGGTCTGTGGAAGGAACTTGCATACCTGCTTAGAGTCCTGCAGGTTTTTTGCCTTCAGGTTTGCACCACTTGTCCTGAAATTGGATTTTTTTTTTTCAACATTTTCCAATAGTAAATTATTGAGTTTCTCTTAGTGTTAGCTATGTTCTGAGCTGTTTGAAGTTTTGGCATCATTTTGTAGTGTCAGTTAAGTATATGCCAACAAAACTACACAATTTGGCTTGTTAAATAGCATCAGCAACTTGAAGCTTATTTACATTGTGACTCCAGAAATTATCAACAGTATTTCACAATTCAGTGTTGGTAACAATAACGTGCTTTCCCAAAAATTTACTAGCAAAACTTCATGGACAGAGTGGGCCATTAACCAGTGAATACCATAAGGCAAATGTGTTAGCAGATACTGCTCTGACTAACGAATGTTATTTTGACTTCATGTGTAGAGTACCACTTGTTTCATGCTGAACTGCTTAAGTATTTCTGTTTGCCAAGGTAGCTGACTAAGGTAATTACAATGTGAAATAACCTGTGTTAAGGAGGCTGCATTTAAGTCCTACAGGGCTGTTTTTCTCTAATCTACAAACTGTTCATCTTAGAAAAAGATTATGAAAAAGAGAAAAACTCCAAAGATCACATGAATGAAAACATCTATTTCACCTTGACAGCCTTTTATAATATAAAGTAAAATGCATGGAAAGATTTGACTGAGGTATCATTAAAAATAGATTACATACTTGAAAACTGGCTATAACATACTTAATTCAAGATGCATGAAAATTTGTGGGTTAAAGAAAAAGATTGAAAATCTGTTTGTATTAGTGGAGTATGTTTAGAAAAATCCATCGCTATTTTTAGGTAATCTAGTGCAGTGTGTAGATCTACAAAGTTAATACATTTATTTCCTGTGTATATGTAGAAGCCTTTTGAAGAGCCTAAGAACAATGGTCCACAGCTTTTAAGAAAAAAGCGTGCCACTCAGGCTGAAAAAAATACATGTCAGCTGTATATTCAGACTGATCATCTGTTCTACAAGCATTATGGAACAAGGGAAGCTGTAATTGCACAGGTATTTCCAATCCCTTTGTCTTAAACAATCTGGTTTTAATTTATTTGTGTATTTCTAATAAATTTCATGTAATTTTGTGTCTATTATTGCTTATTTACTTTAGAATGTCTTGTTTCATTTATTACAGTGATGTTGATATTACTGAAGGAGCTTTTCTTATTTTACCAGAACGATGCTATATATCTGTGACAAAAGTCCTAGGCACTTGTGCTTCCTTTAGTTAATAATGGCGGCTGTGGTTTGTTTAGCACCTCTGACTTGCAGTCTGACTTTCCTCAGTTCTTACTCAGAAAAATAATACTTTCTGAAGGGAAGAAGCTCTTCACTGTGAGGGTGGTGAGGCACTGGAACAGGTTTCCTAGGGAAGTTGTGGATGCCCCATCCCTAGAAGTGTTCAAGGCCAGATTGGATGGGGCTTTGAGCAACCTGGTCTAGTGGAAGGTGTCCCTGCCCATGGCAGGGGGCTTGGAACGAGGTGATCTTCAAGGTCCCTTCCAAGCCAAACCATTCTATGATTATGTCAAGAGTTCTGTTCTGTTTGATAGCCTGCCAAGCCTCTATGTTAACACTCACATGGCCTTCCATTTGCAATTTTAGTTCAAAACACTGTGAGCTAATGACACAGATCTGTTCCTGTAGTGTCTGATGTAGTGGAAGGTTAAAAAAGCGGTGGCAACTAAAGATAGATGCTTTTCATTGGTCAATATACTATTAATGGGAAAAAGGTTTGGGGTGGTTTTTTTTTTTCCTGATCATTTGCTAAAAATATAACTGTCATGTTAACATACTTTTCTTGAAGTCTCAAGTTTTACTGCCACTTGCAAATCTGACTTCTACTATTTATTCATCACACTGTACGTATGCAATTCAATTTGAGTAACATTTTCCAAAGCTCTGAAGTCACTTTCAAAATCAGATTTTCAATTAGTTAGCATTTCTGTGTGCTCTTGAAAAAGGCAAATGATCAATATTTTCCTATTTGTGTTCTACCAGAAATGAAAGAATAATGCTCTAACAAGTAAATTTTTTCTCAAAAAAAGAAATAGTGCTTTGAATACAATTTTAACTATAGTGCTATCTTACTGTAGCAATGAATCAAATGAGTATCACAAACAGGTATCTGAATAGTTGATAGTTATGTGTAAAAACAAAAAACAAACAAACAAAAAAAAGCAAATGGCAAAATACTTTGTTATCTGGCACGGTGGCAATGCAGATACTAGGTTATGCAGTGGTTTATTTCCATTATTTGCCATCAGCATTTGATTAAAAAGGCCTGTTAGACTTCATATGGCATGATATCTTATATGTAAAAGTATAGGCCTTGCAGTTGTTGCTATTTAAGATCAGCTATAGCGTAGTGCATAGTTCTTTGAACTGTAGATACTTTTGTTTTTGACAGATATCCAGCCACGTTAAAGCAATTGACACAATTTACCAGTCAACAGATTTCTCAGGAATCCGTAACATCAGCTTCATGGTGAAACGAATAAGAGTAAGTTGTATTGGAAATACTTTTAGCTTCACTGATACTGCTTGGAGGCTGTATTTTTCAAAAGTCCTGTTGCTGTTCACTTGTAACCATTTATTGTCAGTAATTTTGTAACACAAGTATCGCTGTAATAAATAGTCCCCTAACCCATTTATTTGGTTTGGTTTTAGCGTTTATTGTCAAATTCCACTACTTCTGTTGTTAAGCTGTAGTTAATTTTTATAGGAATCAACTTCTCATGTTTCAGTAGTGTTGACTGTGCAGCAAATAGACTGTATTGCTCTCCAAGAACTTTAATACTAAAATAGATAATGGCTCTCCAGGTTGAAATCATTCAGGTGATGATTTAAGAGGATAAATATAAGCTTTTGGGCACTGATGGAAAGGAAAAAGAAAGAAAGAAGAGAGTGGGATTTACGACACAAATGCACTTCTTTATTTATTGTAGAACTTGGTTTTCCAAATATTGGGGTGATGATTTGTCAAGGCCTATAAATCTTTAGCAACATCTGTATGTAACATAAGATATTGACAACAGTAAGCCTCTTGGCTTGTATTTACAAGTCAAGTGAAAATGAATCATGTCTTACAGTTTGTTTCAATTTACTTGTAGATTAACACAACCGTAGATGAGAAGGACTCTTCCAATCCTTTCAGATTTCCTAACATTGGTGTGGAAAAGTTTCTGGAACTGAACTCAGAACAGAATCATGATGATTATTGCTTGGCCTATGTGTTTACAGACCGTGATTTTGATGATGGAGTTCTTGGTCTGGCTTGGGTTGGAGCCCCTTCAGGTAATTATATCCAAACCTTCAGCACTATGAGATAAAGTATTGTAGGTAGGTACAAAGAAGAAAGCTAGAAACTGTCATTTAAATTGACAGCAAATAGACAAAAATCTCATAACCAGGTATGGTTTGAGTTTTATTTTCTTTAAATATAAACAGCATATCGTGTCACTTCAATTAGTCTTGCTGTCTTTTTGATGAGCAAGATGTGAACAATAAAGAAAAACGTATTTATTTTGTTAGACAAGGGTGGTATTACTTGGATGGCTTTTTATTTATCACAGGTATGAGTGACCAGTAAAGTGACAGAAGAAACAAGTATTTTTGCTATATATAAACAGACATTACAACTATGCACTTTGAATTTTGTAGTAGAACCACACTGCAGAATTCTTTAGGTTTTCTAGGTAGTATTGGAAACAATTTTTTTTTTTTCTTTAAATAAAGTAAAATCAATGAGATCTTGTTCTGGAAGATACCAGAATAATTATTGTGTGACTCTCCTTGAACTGCTTCTCATTTAGTTTCAATCTCGTTGTGTATTTTGGGTCTGAAGTATCTCTTGATGTAAAAAAACAAAAACAAAAACAAAAAAAACAACAAAAAACCCCCAAACAATAGTCTTCATGTGTGCAGCATCTCAAGATGTTTGTCCTGGATGTATTGGGTTTGTAGGATGTATTAGTTTTTAAAATTATATATTTGAAATTTGTTAGTCTTTAAATTTGAGTAAATACAAATTCTTTAAGTATAGCTCAGCACAAATTCCAAATTGTCGAAACATTCGCAGAAATCAAAATCAGAAATGTAGAAGAAAGTCTTCCCTTGTTTCTTCCCTCAAGTGATTTCTATACAATAAGGAATTAGACTGAAGAACAGCAGGTTCTATGAGACTTTGCAAGAGATTGGATACTTTTATGAGAACATGATCAAGAGCTGTAACAGAATTTGAGTAATTGTGGAAGAAACATAAAACCGTTCATGAGATCTAGCTATACATTATAACCTCACTCTGTTTACTGATGTACTTTCCTCTAAAGCACGTGTTGGTTGTAGAGTACTGGAGCTATGTGGAAAGCTGTCGTGGTATGACAGTCTGACTTTGATTTTAGGAGATTAAAATGCTCAAATAAGTATTAGTAGAGTATTCAGAGGGGTAAGAGATCAGTGGACCCATAAGTGTAGTAAGTATGTTAGAGGGACCTGTGTGGACTAACCTTAGTGACTGTGGAAGAACCATAGGAAAAAATAATACACAGGTGGCCTATGTAAATAGGAAACTGGATCTGTGATGACTAGTCTAATGTATAGACTGAGCAACCACAGGATGAATTGGAACGTGCATTCCGTAAACACTGCTTCCAAAACTAAACTTAACTGAGGAAAATTAAGTTTCTTTGAGAGATTTTCATCCTTAACACACATACTGAGATAGGTTAAATGGGATATTTCACTAAAATGAAATTTTACTTCAGAAAGCAAGGAAGCTTCTTTAGAGCGTTTTTTAGACACCATTTATGTTAGTAATAGAATAGCTGAATTTTAGAACATTGATAATGTCTCAGTGCAAACTTGAAGTTATGGAAAAATTTGGTGAAATTAAAGTCACAACTTTGATACTTTTCCGAACAGTGAGTGTGATGCACTTTATTGTTGACCTCCTAAATATGGGCCTGATTAACCCACACATCAAAAGTATTTTCAGCTTTAGTTTGTACAGGGGAAAAATAAGTCACTTTTGCTGACAAGGATCTATAGCTAATCTTAGGCATTTTATATAAATGCTCATGCTATGAGAGAGGATCTCCTGTGATTTTACTGTGGGGTTCTTTTACTTAGTGAAATCCAAATGGAATGTAGATTGAGGCTGCCTGTATTGGACATTGCACCCTGCTAGTCTTGTACTACAGGTATGATGAAATCAGGGCTTGTCCATGCAGTGAAAGCCCAAAATAGCGCTTACTTAATAGCTACTCGAAAACAGCTAACTTCCTGTGTGAATGTATTCATTCAGAACCGAGAGCATTACTGTGGATAAATCTAATCTACTTTCAGAGCTGGGTTAATATTAATTACATAGAAGAACTCTTAGTCCATAAGCGGCCACTGAGGAGGCAAGCTGTTTCTTGTTATAAATGTCACTAGAAAAGTAACACGATACTTCTTTTCTTAAATGACTAACTGTTGTACTTTTGTCTAAATGCAGGGAGCTCTGGTGGAATATGTGAAAAGAGCAAACTGTATTCTGATGGTAAGAAGAAGTCTCTGAACACTGGAATCATCACTGTTCAGAACTATGGCTCTCATGTTCCTCCCAAGGTTTCTCACATTACTTTTGCTCATGAGGTTGGGCATAACTTTGGTTCACCTGTGAGTATTACTATTGATCTGTTAACTCCCTTTCAGCCCTTTTGAAGTGCATGATTTGTGAATGGAGTTTTTACTTCTTATAAACAAGGAAAATATGATCATGACTGCACGTGCATGTGTGCATGCACATTGTATACAAACAAAAAACGGATTGCAGAACTAAGCCCCTTTTATGAGTATTTGGCAACACCAGTGCAACAGTGGATTTTGTGAATGGTTTATTTCTACTAGTTCTATCTCTTATAAAGGGACTATATCATTATTCCCTAAAAACTTCCCTGTTTTTTATTGAAGACTAGGGTCACACACATCTTTTAAATGTGTTTTAGTTTATCCTAGAGAGGAGGAAGAATCAATGCAAAATTCATTAAGATGACACTTTATTCAACAAGTGAAGATAGAACTGGCTCTTTTTTATGTTCAATTATTTCTACTTACAAGATTACCTTAGAAAATCATGGAGAGGATTAAGTTACCCAGAACAATATTTTAGAGCAAAATTGTCTCCCAGTCATTTAGGGACGTGATTTGTTTGTGGCAAGCTGAAAGCCTGAGGCTCTTGGTTTTGCTGGAGATGACAACAAAGTTTTATGGTTTGGGTTTTTTATTTTTAAACTTAAGTATATAGGAATGATGAGTTCTTCCAAAACAGATGTTCAACATGTGAATCCTTTCCTCATGTGCCTTGAAAATCCCTAATACCACTGCTCTGAGTGGGAACAAGCCTTCCAAGTGTAACTGAAAATAGGAGCACATGAAACTGAAAAACCAGTCCCACTGAGCGAAACAACTTTTGGATCAGCCTGAAATGGTTCTTTTGATTTTACTCCGAGTTGCATTTAATCCAGGGAAACACATGAAAGTACGTGTTTGGTTCTACCAAACTATAATAAATAATATAGTTCTCACAACTGTGTTGAAAATGTTAAAATTTACCTAGCTCTTTTGGAGGCCTAGGTTGTATTTCTGGAAAGTTGGATGCATCAGAACAGCATTACAGTTCCTCTTGCACTCAGCTACTTAGTAGGTTGTCAGTCAGCTAATTGCTAGTAGGCCAACCTGTAATGCATTTCATTCATTGTGCTGGATATTGTAGAGATCCTAGTCACTGGCTGACAGAAACAGACTTCTGCTCTGTTCTGAAGATCTCTGTACCTCCCTCAAAACAAGCAAAAAGAAGGGACTTGTTTCAGTTAACTCCTCCTGCTTTTATTCCGCAGAATACCTATTACCCTTTTGTGATCATAAAGCCACCCTTCTTAGGAGATGGCAACTTTTTCGAGTCAGTATTCATTCCAGGACATGCACTTGGAGTACACATTACCAAGAATGTGCAAATAAGCTAAAACTAAAGAAATTAGGTACTTGCTACTGTTGTCTGGAAAAAACAAACAAACAAACAAAAAACCCAAACCAAACGTTTTTCTGTATACTTATGTATTCCAAGAAACCTTAGAGTATAAGATGATGTTTTGTTTTTATGAACCTTTTATTCTCACTGTGTTAAGGTTACCAAATCCAGTTACTTTTGCACATGTATAAAAAGATAGGAAGAAATTGGAGAAGCTGTTTTGGTAGAAATAGTTTTTAAATACTTGTTTTGCAGCATGATTCTGGAATGGAGTGCACTCCAGGAGAGTCCAAGAACTTGGGACAGAAAGAAAATGGCAATTATATCATGTACGCAAGAGCTACATCTGGGGACAAACTTAACAACAACAAGTTCTCTATCTGTAGCATTCGAAATATCAGCCAAGTTCTTGAGAAAAAGAGAAATAATTGTTTTGTTGGTATGTATTTAGTCATCCTGAAAGCAGAATGGCTAAGCTATTACTATTACGCTTAATTACAAATTTATTTTATTAATTTTTATTTTACTTTTTTTATCTTATTCACTTTTTTAAGTTTCTTGAAAGATTCTGTAAGTAAAGAATTGAATTTGAGATCTGGAGTACTCTGTCAAGTTTTGGGCTCCCCAGTACAGGAAGGACATGAACATACTTGTGTGAGTCCAGCAAAAGGCCATGAAGATTATTAAGGCATTGGAGCATCTGACATATGAGGAGAGGCTGTGAGAGCTGAGACTGTTTAGTCTGGAGAAGAGAAGGCTGAGGAGTGAGGGGCTCTTGTCTGTCTTTATAAATGCCTAGTGGGAGGGAGTAAAGAAAACAGGGCCGGACTTTTCAGTCGTGCCCAGTGAAAGGACAAGAGGGAAGGTGCACAAATTTAAATACAGGAAATTGTATTTAAACATTAAAAAAAACAAGGATGTCATAGGAATTTTCTTTCTGGAGTCTGTGATGTGTGAGCTCTCACAAATTTTTCTGAGTAGGTTTGGGTTTTGGAGTAGTAGTAGTTCACCCCAGTACCATCGGCTTTAACCTTAAGGTCTTCAGACTCTGTTAAATGAGGAGGGCAAGAAAGGATGATGCTCCATTGGAGGCTTAGCAGAAAGCTTCCTCTTAACCACTGTTGATTTCCTATCCACACAAGAAAATCCCACTGTTATCAGCAGAAAACTCTTATTCAGATGATTAAAATTCTCTATGAATTGTAGGAATGACTAAGCTGGGTGGCAAGCAAATAATGCAAGTTGACTTGAGCCCTAGTCTGAAGTCCATCTTGACCAGGCATTTTCAGTCACGATTAGCTGGATGCTATTGCAAGTCAATGTTAACATTTGTAAGTCTATTTGCATATTCTTTGTACTGCCTTGTACATAAATATACTGGCATTTTTCAGAGTCTGGTCAACCCATCTGTGGTAATGGACTGGTTGAACAAGGAGAACAGTGTGACTGTGGATACAGTGACCAGTGCAAAGATGAGTGCTGTTATGATGCAAACCAATCAGAAGATAAAAAATGCAAGTTAAAGCCAGGCAAATACTGCAGGTATTGTGCATGTCTGTTACAGTGCGCTTTAATTTTTCTTATTTATTGGTAGCTATAATTGGTATTTTAGAATCTGAATCTGTTTACTTGCATTATTCTTAAAGTATTTATTTTGTTTAAATTGCCTTATACAGTGAGTGAGAAGTTCATAAGCACAATTATGCTATGCAATTCTTGAAGCTAATTGTAGCTTGCTTTCCCTTAGGTGACTGTTCTCTAGCTTTTGAAAAAAACATAATATGGCACTGGATTGTATCAATGCTAACATATCATAATACTCAGTGCAGACAAATATGTGTTGAAGTTCTGTTACCTTTATTGGAAATGTGTTGTGCAGTAGTCTTGCAAAAACTGTATGATTCAGAAAAACACGACCAGGGTGCTGGTTTTATAATAGGTACAGGAAAGTATTAATTGCCCAAAGGACGATGGAGGATATTATGAAATTGGATCCTATCCTAGTGCCATTTCTACAGCATTGCCTAACTGGAAGATGACTGAAGGATATAGTTGATTGCTTTTTTTTTTTTAATTATTGTTTTTTAATGCTTGTTTTGTAAATTAAATTCAACTGTTTTTAAGTCATTTTGTACCTTGGCAGTGTTGTGTACACAGTGATTATAAGAGGAACTTCTTAAAGACCATAAGACTTACAGGGAAGTAATGCAACTTCTACCTTTTACTTCCATAATGTAAGATACATGTTAAATTTTTAACTCATCTGAAAACTTAAGTGGATTTTTTTCACATGAAAGGCATGAGCTTTTGTTCCTCTCTAGAGAGAGACATAAATCTAACATGTGGTTAGACTCTTAGCAAAAGATGAAGATAAAATTACTATTATTTTTAAGTCTAAACCAGCTCAGCTTTTTAATACAGCGTACACAATTTTGTTCTAATTAAACTTTCCTGCCCTGAAAATGATCTTTGTTTTCCTGGGAGTGGAACTAAAAGTAGCATCTACTGTTAAAATGTATTCGACAGTGTAGACATGGTAGAAGGACCATCTCCTCTGAATTCATAGTTGCAATAATTTTGCATGTCTTCCCCCCTCCACCACCTTGCAAATTCTTATTATTTCTGCCAAAACAAAGGCCTTACGTTGTCTTACTTCATAATAGGTTTCTGAGATTTTATGCTTTATGTTGCACCTATGGTGAGGAGCCGTTTCCTTTTGAGTACAACAGGTGCCACTGTCACCTCCTTTCATTGCTCTCTTGTGTTCAGCTGACTGTAGTCTAGCTTTATGCCCTTCTGGAGCAGTCTTAAATATGAATTGCTGCATCATTTTTGGTTTAGGATTCCTTTTTTCCAGTTTTACAAAGACTGAAAATTTTGCTGTACAAAGAGGTTTCCAAAGACACGTAAAGCAAATCCAAGTGTAAGAATGGATCACAGAAATAACATGTTAAAATACATTTTAGGAAAACTATGGTATCTATTCAGCTACTTTATGTGTCTTTTAGTCTTTCATGAGTGACGTAAGAGTAATTTTTCTTAGCATGCAATAGTTTTTAAAATAGAGAGAATCTGACCTGCAGAAAGTCTGTGCTATCTTCTGATGTCCACTAAATGCCAATGAGCACACTGAATAGTGTTGAGATACAGAACAATTAGATGAGAACTCGGGAGGCTTAGCTTTAATCAAAGTTACATATGTTTTATAACATAAGGGGCTCAGATGATTTGATGTCTGTGACAGAAAGGAGCCCAAGTGTTTTGGGGAAAGCAGTGAAGCTGTATGGCTTCTTTGACAAGTCTTTCCTTCCCCCAAAATTTGTTTATACACTGTCTGTGATTTCTTATATAAGACCTGCTTACTGCAGGGGAGTTGGACTTGATGACCTTTGGTCCCTTCCAGCCCAAGCCATTCTATGATTCTATGATCTGTCCTGTCTCCTTCCCTTTTATTGTTTATTTAAACAATCTTAAGTGGTATGGCTGCAAAAAGTAGAAAAAAAGAATTTCTTACAGATGTTAATCAGTGACAGATAAATCTTGACTTATTATATTGAAACTATCAAACTAATCTGTTGTTCCTGAATTAATTTTGCCACCTTGCTAATTGAATGTTTTATATATATGAACTTTGAATGCTGTTATTTTCTATATAAATTTAAAATGTGCTTGTACTGTTTTTCTAATATAATGCAAATGGTTTAATTGGTTACTACAAAGTCTAAGAAATCTGTATTCAGTGTGTTAACCTTTTGTTACCTTAAGGGACAGAAGAAATTATTTTCAATCCACATTTTACTTGGCACAAATCAGAAATATGTTGATTATTTGAGTAGGTTTCAGGATGAGTAGTTCTTCTGGAATCATTCATGCTTTTTTTTTTACATCCACATTTTCTGCTTGTTTCTAGCCCTAGTCAAGGCCCCTGCTGTACTGCACAGTGTAATTTCAAACTGAAGACTGATAAGTGTCGCAATGATTCCGACTGTGCAAGGGAAGGAATGTGTAATGGTGTCAGTGCTCTCTGTCCAGCATCTGAGCCTAAACCAAACTTCACAGACTGCAACAGGCACACACAAGTTTGCATAAATGGGGTATGTTGTTTGGTGTTTGTTTTTTTTTTTTTACAATCATGCAACTGCAGCTGTTTATTGCAAGGCACTGTATTATGAAGTGATATGGTTTCAATACTTAATGGAGAAGAGCGTAAGAATTAATCTCTTTTTCAATGAAAATGTTTTATTGGTTTCAGTCACAATAACTGTGAAGGTACATCAAATATTAAGAAGCAGGTAACAAATACCAAGCTAGCTTTACTGTTTGAGAAAGTTCCATTTAAAGTTTTTTGTAAAAAAGTGTTTTATTTCCTAGTTCCATCTTTTCATTTTCCTTTAGTCTTGGTCAAGTAATTTTGTTGCCTTAGAAAATTAGGTATGCTATGAATACATGTTGAATTTGGTTTAATGAAAATACATAGTTCCCATGTGCACGTAACACAGATGTACAAGCATATAGAATTACTCTGAACTGCCATTAGTTTCCTGGGTTAAAGAGTCCATCGCAGTTGCTATGAAATATCGATGGGAAGTCTCTTATAAATCAATCTATGTTTACTTGGAAGCAGAAACAAACAAAAGTCATCATCTTAAAGAGCTGTAACTTGTGTTGCTGTAAGTCTCTGTTTTCCACAGTCCAGGTTTTTAATTAAATAACACTGCTTGTAATAATTCTTCAGCTAATTTAGAGTAATCTTAAAGATAGGGGAATTTGAAGAGTCCTCCCACAGTGGACTTAAATACAGAATCTTTCCTGCCATTAATTTTTATTATTATTTTCTGTGAGAAAATATATTTGAGGACGTGCTTTTGATTTATTTTCCTAACCACAATTTTGAATAATTATGTTTCAGTGTGAATTGCAGTGCTGTGAGTGTTTTGTAGGGTACTCTGAGGCCCTAAAAGAAGATACAGTGTTAAAAAAACCAAATAGGGTAAATCACCTTTAAAAAAATTATCAAATAACCCTAAACAGTGCAATTGAATAACTGTAATAAACTTTTTGTTTTATAAACTTTAGAGGAAATTCTAGCTATTATTTTTTTATTGATAAGCATCTTTAGACCTATGATTATGCTTTCAGCTATTAAAAATTAATATCTTTCCTAATGTCAGTGTGCTTAATGAAATTTATTTTTGTGTTCTCATGCTTTTGTCTCAAACAGCAATGTGCTGGCTCTATCTGTGAGAAGTATGGCTTGGAGGAATGTACATGTGCTAGTTCAGATGGCAAGGATGATAGAGAATTGTGTCATGTCTGCTGTATGAGAAAAAGTAAGATGTCTGAATTGTAAGCATAAATATAGCAGTGGGTATCTGAGGAATCTTTTCATGATGTTTTTATTTTAGCTTTTGTTACCTTGAGAACATACTGTGGTTCTGTTTATGCTTAGTTTCAGATAGACATTGCATTGTATTTTGTAGGAAATAAACAGTATATTTTGGTTTTTTACAGATTAATAGAAACTTGAAATTTTTCAAAGGCGTTTTGAACAATTGAACACCAAGGTATTCGTGCACATATGTTTTAATGCAATAATGGTATTTGTATTTGCTTTTCAGTGGACCCAGCTACTTGTGCAAGCACAGGCTCTAACCAGTGGGAGAAACACTTTGGTCGTAAAACTATTACTTTGCAACCTGGATCTCCTTGTAATGATTTCAAAGGCTACTGTGATGTGTTTATGAGGTGCCGGCTAGTAGATGCTGATGGCCCTTTAGCTAGGTTAAAGAAAGCAATTTTTAATCCGGAGCTATATGAAAATATTGCAGAATGGATTGTGGTAAGTATTTTTTTATCTTACCAGTCTAATATAAAATTTTCTTGTTGATCAATATTCACAGTTGGTACATGTTGCTGTATATATACAGTACCTCAGCATTCTTCAAAGTATAATCTTGAGCGCAGCAAATAAGTTTGGCAGATTGAAGGGAATGGAAACAAATAACAAATAAACAAGTAAATATTTTGTGTTAATACCTCTATTCACTCCACTGTCTGTTTTGGTGTTAGTGTTCATGTTTTGAATTTATTGGGTTTTCCCGTTTTAACTCTTCATATTTGAATGCTCTGATTTCTTTTAAGGAAATAAATATATTGAGCTCTAGCATTTCTTATTTTTATTGCACTAGTTGACACTTTCCTAATAATAGACTGGGAGGAGACCTACAATGAAACACCATTATAGAGCTGCATAGTCAATTTTGTGTAACCTGTTGATTGTTCTAGGCTTACATAGCTCTGTTGTAGTGTATCTTCTGTGAAATACTCTTCTGATAATAGAATGAATCTGAAGTGTTTGGGGTTTCTTTGTGTAAGAACTTTGGGGATGTTTTTCTTTAAAAAGGTTATGGTCTTTTAAGTGATGTTTCAGAACAGCTTTTTGATGACTTTTAAAAGGCAAAGGAAAGCCATATTCAATGACCCCTGTCTCTTGTGCATGTGTGCCAGCCCCCCAAAATAATTTTTTTTTGTGCTTTTAGGCTTATTGGTGGGCAGTGTTGCTTATGGGAATTGCCTTGATCATGTTAATGGCTGGTTTCATTAAGATATGCAGTGTTCATACTCCAAGCAGTAATCCAAAGTTGCCTCCTCATAAACCACTGCCAGGTGAGTATGCCAGGTAATTAAATTTGTAGAGAAATATGTTATCCTCAACTATTTTATTCGAGAGGGAAACTTCACATCTCCTAACCTACAGTTCTTAATCTGGCACTGTGAAACTACACACAGAATTCATGCCAGTGAAACAATTCCTGAAAATGTAACTCTTGCCTTATTTTCATATAACATAATATGCATATCAAAAGAAAGCTTTGAAGACTTTTTCTATGTCAGAGTTCCTTTTATTTCCGCTTCTATGCTATGTTTTGTAAGAATCAGCCTGTTTAAGGAACTGCTGTTGAGATAATAAAATGTATTCTGTAAATACTCCTTGCAGTTAATCATTATTTAAAACCTTGCAGGTCTAAATCTGAAGCCTTTCAGAAAAATAGTTACATTTAATTTGGCTAGGGCAACTTTTCTGGAAATAACTTCTTTTTAAAATTCATTTTAATAACGTGTACCTTTCTTTGAAACAGGCACTTTAAAAAGGAGGAGACCACCACAAACCACTCAGCCACCACAGCGGCAAAGACCCCGTGAGAGTTACCAGATGGGACATATGAGACGTTGATTGCAGCTTTTTGCCTTGGTTCTTCCTAGTGCCTACAATGGGAAAACTCACTCCAAAGAAAACCTAATAAGTCATTGTCCCTGGTCTAACTCGCAAAAATTGAAGATAAAAAAAAAAAGCATGATATGCCCTTAAAACAAGTGGAAATGGTTAATTTTTAATGAGTGAATCTTCCAGCTCAAAAAGAAGAGAAGTGTTTTTCTTGCATATTTTTAATTTAGTGGCACAGAGTCCTAGAGTATCATGATTCTTTCCCCCTTCTGTGCTCTTCATTGCTGCATTTTTTTCACTTGCAGGCAAATATGGCTGTAGTAAAACTTTTACTCAAGAATTGAAAAAAAAAAAATATATATATATTTTTCAACTACCAGACAAGGCTAGGAAGCTAGACCACCTCAGCATTGGAGACATTACTTGTCTATGTATATACATTGTTATATGCAGACATGTATTTCTAACGTACACCCGTACTTGTGTGCAATTGTAAACAAGAGAATTGCAATATGGATGTTTCTTTGTATTATAAAACTTTTCTGCTATTAATGAAGAAATTACCGTTTAATTGACATACTCAGGATAACAGAGGATGATGGTGTGTAATGGTCAAGGATCCTGTGATGCTTTACACAGCAATTTTGAATCAAATCAAACTTTTTTTATCATGATCAAACTTGTTTCAAGCACTCATTTCATCTTTATCAAACAGCTGCTAAGACATAGCATACAAGATTGACTGGTCTTTTAGAGATATAACAGGTGTTTTGCAAACTTTGCAAATGCCAAAATGTTTCAAAAATGTTTTGTATAAGTGTCTAACTTCTTGTAGCTCAGCATAAATATTTTTAATTTGTCTGATTATTCAGTTAAATAATGAATAGTTAGATGAAATTTCCATGTTTTATTAGAAAAATCTGCCTGTTATTCAACTTGTTTTAAAAATTGCAACCATTTTATTTGGGCTGTTCAGATATTCTTACAGTATGATAATTAAGTTTGTGTTCTGAGGGATGTGGAAAGAAAGAAAAGCTGTAGGTTTTTTATTTTCTTTTTTAATTTATCAGATATTTGGATAACTTTTCAGCATGATGCTGTTGACTGATAACCACTAAAGTAGAGTGATTTGCCCAGCTACTGTGGCAGTTAAAATTGTAGTTAGGGCTACCAATTTTCCCACATTTTATACCAGTAGTGAAGTTCAACAGCGCAGTGTCCCATTCCAAAGTTTTTATTACGAATGTAAATAATTGGCATTTTTGAAAGAGGAAACAAAAGATGTCTTAAGGTGCTTAATGCTATGCAGGAGATGAAAGGGGGCATTACAAAATGTTTAAGCTTGTGATATATTTATTGCTTGTTTTCCAAAAGCACCAAGCTAATTAGGGACGCAAATGGCTATAATTTTCCTGGCTTTGCTTAGGAGAAAATTTACTAAAGGTTGGACAGGCTTCCTTTGGTGGTTTTTTTGTTGTTTTTTTTTTTTTGTTGTTGTTTTGTTTTTTAAGAGTATAAGGTTTACACAATCATTCTCATAATGTGACGCAAGCCAGCAAGGCCAAAAATGTTACAGAATATAATGGGATCTCTTCCTTGTAAACTTGTACAGTATGTGGTAACTTTTTCAAAATACAGCTTTTTGTACATGGTTTAGAGACAAATTTTGTACATGAAACCCCAAGTCCAATAGACTATATAAATAATTCTAAATGATCTTAACTAGTTAGAAGTGTATGTAGTTGCTTTTAAGTCATTTTAAATACATTTGTTTTAAGACTGTGCAAAGATTGGAAGTGGGTTTGCATTTCTAAAATGGTGACTTTTATTCAGCAAGAGTTCTTAGTAACTACTTGAGTGTGGTAGACTTTGGAACATGTAAATTTTTTGCCTGTAATGTTATCCTGTGGTAGGATTTTGGCAGACATGCTGCCCTATTTTATTTTGAGTCTAAGTTAAATGTTTTCTGAAAACAGAAATGTGCACTGAACTCTCCACTGCAAGTCAAGATGTGGTAAAAGCGAAAGAAAGTTCAAGACAATGAAATGGAATACTACTGTCGATTTCATGTCCACTGTGTTTTATACAGTATCTTTTTTGTTCACTTTGGAAATTTTTACTAAAAATGCAAAAAATAAAAGTATTGTGCAAAGATATGTAAGGTTTTTTGAAACTTGAAATGCATTAATAAATAGACTTGATGAAATCATCTTCTGAAGATCCATTTACTTTTTGAACCCTGAAAGCAAAAAGGAATACACAGATTCTACTTCTGCTTAATTTTTGGCTTTTGCTGGAAAGGGGCTGTCAGGCCAAAAAGTAATTGTACTATCATTACACTATCAAAGTACAACTCCCGATTTTAACATCATACAGTTAAATGCAAGACTAAATGTGTTTGTGTAACCTTTTTAAGGAAAAGCCCTAAAATTACCTTTAAATTACTTGTATGGTCACAGGAATAAAGCTTTCTCTGTTCTTATCTTCAAAATGGAAACTAGTTAGTGGTGGGGTATTCAAGCCTGGCACCATAGCTACTGAATGATACCTTCTGAAATAAATACATTTTTGAGGAGGAATCCTGGAATTAACATGCAATACTCTGAATGCACAACTGATGAATAAGACTTAGAAGGAGAAAGTTTGCTTTTTGCGAGGTGTTTTAAAACTGCTAAGCTGGATCTGTGTGTTTGCGTGTGTTGTATAATTGATTTAAGCGATAAGAGTGCTTTTAAAAGCCAGGTCCTGCGAGCTAGCCTTTCATTCTTAGGGCTGTTTGTTGAGAATGGCCTGCTTAGACATCTGTTTCCCTAACTGAGCAGCGTACGCTTTGATGTAATCAAAGCATATTCAGAGTTCCTTCCTTGCAGTACTTTCTATTTTATTTTCTTTTTCCCCTGCCTTTTTTTAATAGAACTGCTTCCCCTTGTAACTAAATAGCACTGTCCGGGCAAAAGGTATTAAAAGAGAATCAGTTGGAGCAGAGCCCTTCTGTAAATCAGCATCATAGGTGCCTAATAGATTTGGTGGTGGTTGCATTTAAATTTCTGCCTAGGAATGCAAACCAGAGAGGTAGAAATAATGCCTCAGCATCTAAAATACAAATTTTCTATATATTTTAAAATGTGTTTGGGGGAGATGAATGAGTACATAAGTAGCTGTAATTTTTCTAACTAATATTTGACCTAATAATCCCTAGTTGTAGCTATTCATTTATTCATCTTGTGTTTCTTAATGTTTTAGTCGTTAAATGTATACATTCACCTCTGGTGTAGAAGGATGTATAGTCAGAATGGTGTGAATGTGAGAAGGGCATCAAACTCCTCTTAAGCTATGAAACTTTAGTTATACTATACAGACTGTAAGTTGTTGATATAGTTTGCCTTTTAATTGACGTTCCAATATTTCTTTCAGGAAAAACACCAAAAGGAAGGAAGAGATTTTTTTAATTCTGAATATTGGAGGTTCATTATTACAGAGAAGTGATTAAAAGGGACAGCAGTCATTATGTCATTGTAAGCTGTGCTTGCACTGACAGGAGTAGGCTCCTGATGGTTTTCAAGGTCTTGATTCAGTTGTTTGGAGTGAGACAGGAATAATTCCAATGAGTACCAAGTAAAGTACCGCTATACACGCTTGCAATTATAGGTATGGTTTCAGTATTATGTTCAGGCGTTGTAAGACTTCAGTACGCTGCAACTTGGGCTTTATTTCATTTTTATGTCAGAAATTGGTGTCAAGGCTATCAAAACACAGGGACAGGATTTATTTGGACATACGATTTGTGAAAAATGACATCAGAATAAGGATCTTCATATCTGCAAGAGTTCAAATACCGAATGTTCTTTTAATTTTCCTGTTTGACTTTTAAAAAGTTTTCCAATTGTCTTCTTTCAGGATATACTAGCTTATTTGAGTTGAACTGGAGAATGTTTTCTCCTCAAACTTTAGAAGTCCTCAAACTGCATTATCCCTGTTACTTGAGTTTCAGCACACTGTAGTCATCTTTGACTCTTTTTTTTTTTTTTCCCCTGCTTTTCCTGAAGTAATGCTTTCAAGCTCCTTTCTCCTAAAGTTTACATCACTTTATTGGCCTTCTTACCAAGTAAATGATAGTAATGTGCAAGAAATGCTAATTTTAACATCTGAAATGTTTCTAAATGCATTAGGATGTGAACAGGAAAATCATTACTTGAAAGGTTCTGTGAATATGTAGGGTTTACATCATAGAAATCTCGTTAAAAGCTGTCTTGCCAACTCTAGTGCGCTTTTTTGTTCCCCCCACCCAGGTATAGTGAAACACTTACGTCATAGTTTCTGCACTGGAGAAGAAGCCCAGTCCAGTTCTTTCTAGCCTTTGTCTCTTACTCTGTCATCCTTCAGTATCTTCTGAACAAAGCCTTTTTTGAGGAATAGGGGTAGGATTTGGCTCAGGAAGCTTACAAAGTTCATAGCTTAGAAAGCTGGTGATAACCAATGTTGTAGATGCAATTCCAATGACAGTATTTCAATTCTTCTATAAATGGACAAGTATTCTATAAACAAAACAACTCTTAAACTTAAGAAGTAAAAGCGGCAGGTCTGGCATTTCCCAGAAGCAAAAATTGAATTCTAGAAACAATCTAGGGAGATGCATAATTTGAATTAGCCACACACACATACTTCTCTCTCTGTTCTCTCTGTCTCATTTTTTGTTGTACTTTGGAAAATTAAAATGGCCACGTTGTAATTTGTTCCTTGTCTGTCATTCTTCAGGACACAGTCCATTTTGACTTCATGCCCCTAAAATTGCTGTCACTGGGTCTCTAGCAATTGAGTCTCACCAGTGGATTATAGCTACTACAAATGTAAAAAAAAAAAAAAAAAAAAAACAAAACAACCAAACAAAAAAAAACCAAACCCCAACCATCATCTAAAAAAATCTGGTGCTTATCTAATTCTTTCAGGATACATATTGCTGAAATTTTCCTCTTCTGTGTATGCTCCTGATCTGACTTTTGGCTATTGTATTTAAGTGATCGATTTTTATATAAACACAGAACATATTACAGAGCTTTAATAAAATAATTTGTTAGGAAATTTAAGTATTAGGGATAGCAACCTGAAGCATGGAATTAATCACTGAAATTGCAATTTTTGACTTGGTGGAAATATTTTTCATGTTTAAAAAAACAATTTGCTTCATTGAGCAAAGTCTTTGAAAGCACAAACCTTCATTTTCAGTGAAGATCTAAAGAATCTTTTACATGGAATTTGTATCTAAATCTATAAATATTTCTCCTCATCAAGATGCTACTCCAAGTGGCCATTTTAAATATCAGATCAGCTTCTGAAATTCATACTTCGGGAAGGACAACCATTCTCATTTGAAAGTAAGTATGCTTCAGTTCCCATCATGTTTAGTCAGCCTTTGTGTTTCTGTATTGAATATTCTTGTTTGTTTAAAGGAATGGTAGTTATTGAACACAGCTTTTAGAAGTTAACACTCTGAATAGTTGGCAAAGATGCCTGCATTCAACATTTGATCACTGGTCATTGCTTGCAGGATTGCTTGCTCTGCTCAGCTTGTTCATTTGTCATGCTTTTTAATTAAATCTCACATTAATTCTGATAGCATCTGTATATTTTGATTCAAAATTCCCTGCAGTATCTCGGTATGGAAAACATGGTTTGCTCCAGGTCTTAGGACTATCTTGCAAATTTTTTACCATTTAGAGAACATTTCAAACAAATTACATTCAGAATACAGAGTTGTAGAAACATAATTTTTAATGGATCTTATGCTTAGCATTACAAAGTGACAAATGAAATACTCTGACATGCATATTGATTTCTATTTCAGTATGCACTAACCATAAAATAAAAATAATCTGAGGCAATGTTTCTTTATGTAGTTTATATTTTGACATAGGAAACAAGGGAATTGTATATGTTTGAATTTATAAAGTTTGTTTATATGCACTAAAGATGTTTGAGGCTAAAGATGTTTGAGGCTTTTACCATTTTGATTTATTCATGCAGTTTCAGATCATGCTAAAATCTGCTATACCGTGATTTAAAGTGTAAAGATCTTGGGCCTTACCTGAACAGGTAAATACGATTTTAATGCAAAAGTTAACTGAATTTAGTTGTGCCAGAATTGCATGTAGTATGCTAAGTATCATTAAAATAGTTAAATTACTAGTAATTTAAATCAGTACTTTAATTAAAATACTTAAACAGCAAAGCATTTTCCAATAGAACAAAGTTTAGTATTTTTAGGTGATAGTTATTTCGCTTGTCGTATGGTTATGACAGATAGCTCAAGCATTCTGTATGTTGAGATGTGTTTTAGTTTTTGAATGTTACAAAGTAAAAAGTTCAAACTCTGTTAACAATGTTATCTATTTGCAAATATTTTCTTCAATTAATTCTTTAACTCTCCATTGTGAAGTAATTTAGGAATGTTTTACCTGATTGTAGTGACTATTAATGTTTCAAATTATTTAATGGGAAATGAGGCTCCTTTTTCCCCTTAAATCCAAGAAAATGAAATTTTTCAAAAGCTTATGGCAGTGATTCTTTGAAATAGTAATCTTTTTATTTCTACTGAGCAGGTGGTTTTTAAAACTTTAAACAATTTAAAATTGATCATTGCCATTCATTAAATTGCTGATTGATCGCTTTGAGAGTAGGCTTGTAGATGAACAAAGCGCATATTTCAGCTTACTGTTGCATCACCAAATCTAAATTTTTTTAATGTCTTTTCTTCACCACCTCTGAAACTATCAGAATATTTAAATTTAATGTAGCTGTGTATTTATAAAACATTTCACTAGATGTATATTATTTTGAATATATTTTGGTGAGTCGTGTTTTGTTTTCTTGCTCATTTTCTGTTTTGTCTTGGAAAGCGATCTTCACACCTCACAAATGTTTTCTCTTGGGCTGGATGAAGGTAAACGTTGTCAATGCTTTGAGAACAAAACGTCATTCTAGAAAGAAAACACAGCATGTAAGCATGGTGTTAC
Organism: Sagittarius serpentarius; assembly: GCA_034782735.1. NCBI lineage: Eukaryota > Metazoa > Chordata > Aves > Accipitriformes > Sagittariidae > Sagittarius > Sagittarius serpentarius. The sequence goes on from JAVKLA010000002.1 coordinate 7,917,589, forward strand.
ATTTGGGGCTATGTCTGTATAAAATATGCTCTCTAGATACCCTAAATCTGACTTTCTTTCTCCTGTCTTTTACAGGAAGGTATCTGATTGTTGTTATAGGCTTGTGAGGAAAGGGATGCATCTGGCTGCTGGATAGTAGGTACAGCGTAAAAGGAGTAGGCAGCTCCTGTGTACTGAGTGCATTATGCTTCTGTCTTTCTGTTATCATACACAGCATGCTGTTCTCCATAGCATACCCTCATAGTGATTTGGTCTTTGTATTCTTGGTGGCCATTGTCATTGCTTCAACTCTTACGATTACTACCAGGATTGCATGACTTAGCCTGCTAGTACTCAGTTGGACTACTAGTATTTAGCTGCGAGGTTGCTAAAAATCAGTTATGTAGGATGCTAACAACATCAGCAACTACATATGCTACAGAAATATTTTCCATATTTGGTACTCAAATATGTTGGAATCTGGTATTTTATTGCTCACAAGTCTGTTTATTAAATACTTTTTAAGTTTATGCTGTTATGTTGTGTCTAAGTGTCATTAGATAATCTAACAAAGGAAAATTTATCATGTATATAAATATCACAGACATTGTGAGGTAAAGGTACATGGAGATAAAATATTGTCAACAGTTTGCTCAAAACACATCTTGTGTTTACTACCTTTTTTAATATTGAATTTCCAGAATTTCTTATTCTTTGATCCGTGATGTCTGGTCTTTCCAAGAAGACTGAAAACTACACACTCTTTTCTTTGAAGAAAATACTTTTCCTTGAGTGTCCTTTGTTCCTTCTTTTAGAATCACCTAATAATCTTTCATTCCCCCCTCAAGCATTAATACAGTATTTCAACAGCGACATGTCATTTCCATTCGCATGACAAGCCCAGATTGCACAGAACAAAACCCAGCACGTAATCAGTATCCATTAAAATAGTGACACAAACTCCTGCTTCTGCTTGCAGCAAGAAAAACTTCTAAGGATCCTTAGGTACCTGAAGATACCAGCATCATTTTTGTTAATATAATAACTACCCACCTTAGTTACCCGTTTCCTAGGACTTCTTAAGTAGTATATCACTAGTAATTGGTTTGTGCCAGGTTATTGACATAAGTGTGTTGGACAGGAGCTTTCTGGTTAGAAAAATGAGTATACCTGACATCCTTTCATAGCCTTCATACTTTTTTTCTCAAGGTACAAAAACCTGTATTTAAACAGCTCTTTAATTTGCAGTGTATACTATGCTTTAATTTGCTTTGGCAGCTAGGTCAGTACTGGTTTGGGATCATTGCTTTTAAAACAGCAGGACATGTTAAAGAATTTTTTTTTTTTTTTTTTTTATGGCAGGAGCTTGTGCCAAGTGCAGGGTTAGGATAGGAAAATACCTACAGAATACATTTTAAGGGGAAAAAACCCAAGAAAACATGATCCCTCCTCTGCCCTCCAGCATGCAGAGATTGTCTTATGAAAACATAGCTTTAAATTGGCTAATTTGTGTCAGTATGAAAGAGATGCAGCTCTGCCAAGAAGTATTGTCCCCAGAAAGTCTCCAGTAGTTATAACTGGTGCTGTTAATAAAGAAACTGCAGCAAGGAAAAATCACCTTCTAAGACTGAGCCACAGTTACAAGGTAAGACATGCTTTTCTCATTAACCTTAATTAAACTGCTCAGTTAAAATTTCTCAAAGGATTAAAGCAGTGGGAATGGTTACAAGTTTTGTTATTCTGTCTTCTGGCTGAAATTTCTCTGTGTGAATAAGCAGTTTCAAAAGTGTTATTGGCATTGTTGTATGTAGAGAACAAGGCCACTTAAACTTGGTGATCCAGTTTCAAAGCAATCAGCAGGAGAAAAAGAAAAAAAGAACACACACCCCCTCACCCCCCCACTCCCCTCCCCAAAAAAACCCAAACACAAATAAGCAAAACACCAAAAAAACCCAAACACAGATTTCAGTTTGCATTCATAATATTTTTTTCCAGAAAACTGCTCTCTGATGCTACTTCAGAGTTCAGCTGACAAAATTTACATCACTGAATTCATACGATAGAAAAAAGCACAACCAGAGTGAAAAAATTACTGTCAAATACCAGTGAAAGTGTGGTATGTAGAAGTATAGATAGTCTTTGTTTTCAAGGACTGCTCATATTCTGTTTGCCCACTACAGAAATTTGAAAATAACAGTCATTGAAAATTTACTTCCACAGTTTATCACTCCAGGAACTTCTTATACAGCCTGCACAGTGTAGTAATTCATTAACAACTATCAGACACTGGACTGGCTCTTAAATGGATGAGAGAAAAATAAGGGAATTTTCTGATAAAACCCTTAACTTCAATGAATAATCAGATGATTCTGTAGTTCTGCATGTGATCCTTCTAATGAGTACTTTCAAGAGTAGTGATGCTGAGTTTCTCTATAAAGTAGGTATTGAAAGTCAAATAAGATTTGGCATATTTTTTGTAAGTAGGAATTTGAATTTTTCATGGCCTTAATGTTGGAGTCAAATATTTATCTTACGTACTATCTTGTTTCTTTGAAAACTCATATGGTCCTTATGGAGTGAGATAATCACATTCTAAAAATAAGTCAGAAATTGTCATCAGTGTTTGTCAATAATTGTGTAGAAAAATTGCATTGCAGAACTTGTTAAAATTCTTCCTTGGATCTGTGTGCTAACTCCTTCTCTATCCTCTATTCCCAAGTATCAACAAAATTGTCACCCAAGGTTGTTATGCCTTAAACTCAGATTAGTGGCAGTGGTGAGCCAGAACACTTCCCACTATTCGTTTCTGACCTGAGAACAAAGAAATTCTTTAAGTCACTTAAAAATCATGCAGTCTGATCTGAGGGGGAGGGGGGCAAGCCAGAAGTTGTACATGGTTAAATTCACCATTGGTGTGAGTTCTGGGACTCAGGTGCTTGTATTTGAAGTAGGATAACCTGTGTACCAAACATCTGTGGTGTTATTACAGACAAACTATTTTCATTACACTTACTTTTGCTGTGTTTCCCCTGCTTTCACTCTTATTGTCTTCACTATAAGTCCTGGTCGACGGGTGCCTTTTGTCCATGGTATTATGGTTTGAACTGTGTCCCAGATATTTTCCCAAACGGCAGTTCCTTCCCATTTGAACTTGATCATTATTAGCTCACCAATATCAGTGTCCAGGGTGATGAGAAAAGAGTAGGTTTTATTCCCATTAATACCTTCAACTCTGCAGAAAACAAAACCAGAATAATGCCGTGTTAATTATTATGGATTAAAGTGAAAAAAATTAGTTTCTCTTCTCTTTAAAACCCAAGAAAGAACTATGTTTCCTCCTCCTTCTCCAGGAGGGAACATTAACTGTCTCTAGGATATTCTTCCTCCAGGTGCATAAAGTGGTGAAATACGACAACATGCTAGAAAAGAAGCCAAAGTGGGAGGAGCTTGAACAGCTGGTGAAGCAGTAGCGGTTTCTGACAGCAAAAGAAAAGGTGTCCCACAATAGCATCTACGTTATGTGTTTTTGTCTGCTAGAGCGAATGCTGACCCATGCTGTTGCCTTTGCTTTTGTTAATACAGATAGTGTCCGTCATGAGAAATATCCAAAATTCTTTACCTTAATTACAGCTGCTTATTTATTTGTGCTTTAATTGATTAGATCTCCCCTGTGTTAGCCATGGAATGGACCGAACGTAAGTGGACAGGATACTTAATGTTCATGGAAACTTCCAAGATTACCAAGTTTGTTTTATAGAGGTTTTTCATGTCAAAACTCTATGAACATTTTAAAAGTTTGTGATATTTAGGGAGTATGGGTGAAGAGAGGACAATTTCCAGTTCATCTTCACTTAGCTGTACTAAACCGTTTCACTCATAGCATGATTATGTACATGGTATGGTATTATAAATTGGCACTTTGTTTCTCACTTGTACAATGACAAGCAATATCAATACTCACAGTGTGATGGGCAGGTTTTTAGCATCCTCCTTAGTGCCTGTCAGAGCTATGGTAAAAGTTGGGTCTATCTGCTTGCCTTGGATTTCATTGATGAAGTGGATCTTGAACTGATAATGATAGACTGTAGAAAGGAAGAATTTGCAAAGCGATGAAATTAATGGTCAAAGAAGCAATAGATTTCTCACGCAAAAGATGATTGCCTTCCAGAGCAGAAACTTCATTGATACTCCATTTTATTTTTTAAACACATTTGTTGCAATTGAAACAACATCATTTTTTCTGATTGCTGTGCTGTGTAATCCCTTAGGGTTTGGGGCCCTGTTGCTCTATTTGAAAGGATGGAGAAAAAAAGGTAATCTGGGTTGAGTTCCCTTTGTAGGATAAAACACTATTCCGTGGGAAATATTTAAGCTTTTCTGAAGTTTAATTGTTACAATTTCTGGCAAGCCCTGTATCTAATCACCAGACTAATCCTTATGACTGGACATGGCTAGAGATGTATGACACAGATTGAAGACCTTATGCAATGTAGTCAGGCTTTTTCTAGATCGGCTAGAAAATTGCCCTGCAAAACAGATGACTCACAAACTTTCCTTGACTGCATAATGATACATTGTGCTTAACATGTATTCATTAGCAATATGACTTTGTTCTATAAGAAAGATGTCATTAATGCTTCGAGATTTAGCGGGTTTCTAGAAGAACAGTGTTTAGGAAATTCTTTGAACTGAATATTGTCAGAATGAAGAATGCCTGAGAAATCACCAGTGTACTGATTACGAGCAGTTTGACATTTAGTGAATTATGAAAAAAAAAAACCAAACCAATCAACCATACAGTTAGAGGCCATGTGCACACAGATACTGTCAGCTAGATCGGAATGTTCAAAACTCTTCTGTCTGGTGATTCTACCAGCCACCTTCTGAGGAAACTGATAGATTTAGGTGTTACAGAAGAAAACTCTAAGCAATTTCTATTAACAAAGACCACAGAGTATTTGGAAGAATTAGGGTGTTGTATTTATCCTTGCAATCTGGTCAAATTATACATGGCAAACTGCTCTGGTAAACATTATTGCACATTAGTTTTTTAGTAAAGATGCTCTGTCCTCATTTCCTCTCCTCACCCACTTCAGGCTTCACTACATCTGAGAATGTCTCCACCATACTGGTAAGGGAGCCATCTTTTTACGTATATGCAGAGATAGGTTTGGGTTTTCCGGTGCAGCTCCGAGTGTTCACAATGGAAGGTATTTGCTAGAAAAGCTGTATTTTTTTGTTGTTTCATGGTTATTGTATTTAGTGAACAATGTATTTTCTTTTGAAAGTGTGTCACTTGATAGAAAACAAAGTGGCCAATTCTTTGCTGCAAACCTGATGAGGACAAAGTAGGCAGAGAGGCTTGTTTATGGATCACTTTTATTACTAAGCTATCTTTCTCTAAGTTTTCTCTCCATGTAAAAATTGATTGTTCTAGTGTATGTTCTGATAAAGCCTAGATTTTTGCTGTGGTTTTGATGCTCACTTTAAGGAAAAAGGTGAGCGTATTCATATGAAAACTCTGACTCAGGGTCCTATCACAGCTTTATTATAAATGCTGACTTCTTTGTAACAACTATTTTTTGTTTGAACTGGATTAACGTATGCTCCAAAATATAATGCTATTAACTTGAAAAATGAAACATCTGATTTTGTGAAGACGCAGAGGATTGTGAGGTGTAACGCTGAGTTTCTCAGATTTCTTCTGTTTGGGCTTCTCACATGATCTTCAAACATTTTTTTAAGAACATTACAAAGATGACTTTGTACGCACCCTCCCACAGTTGCCGCCTTGTTTGGTGACTTTTGTGAAAGGAAACCTTTGTCTCAGGCACCAATATCTGCATATGTGCCAAGAACGTCTTTTTGAAGCAAAACCAGTTCCAAGCATAAAAATGCAACATGTTTAAAATTGAAATCAAAGCCAGTAGGACACAGATATTTTGCCACAAGCTGAAACTATATCTGTGTCCAGGGATTATGTTGCTGTGCCCAGGTAGGTGTGGTGGTAGCGAACACCGCATCCTCAGAGCAATTTACTTTCCTGATTCTGATGGTGACCTGACTGTACTGCAGCAAAATGACATCAGGAACTAGACATAGCCTCTAGAATTATTAAATCTACTTCAAATAGCTTCCTGAGGCATTTTAAGAAGTATAAGAAGAGATCCAGCAGATGCAGCTGCTCTGAGTATCAGGCAGGGCTAAGCAGACCCCTCTGGAGTCATCACTGAATACTTCACAGCTGCATTAGTGGAAGACTTAAAAAATTATCTTTAAAGTACCTGAATTTTTGTATTTTTTTAAAATCTGTGGTATCGCACTTGATTACCGGGCACTGTGGGGAAATAAGATGTGTAATGCAAGCAGCATTTTTTAAGCATTTCTCCTCAGGACTGGAAAGCCTTTGAGTCCGTGCCCGGGGGCGCACTGTCGACATGCAAAGTGCTTCCCCAACCCCAAAGTCTTGGGCGGAGGACAAGTGGGCTGACCCCCTCCAACAGGAGGGAGGCACCCCCTTCCTGGCTGTGCCAGGCAGAACGGGCCAGCCCTGGCAGCAGGGTGAGGTGGTGAGGGACTCCCATGGCCGTGGGGCTGTGCTGAAGGGTGCCTGGGGGCCGGTGGGGCCCTGGCACTGCCTCAGTGCTGAGGAGAGGGGCGGGGCAGGGCTGTGGCACAGCAGCTGCTCAGGTGCTGAGGGGGCTGTGGGAAGGGCACTGACCGCTTGGCGAGGAGGTGGGCGCACCTCACAGGTCTCCTCCATGCGTGGTGGACTGCGGCTCTGAGCGGGAGCCCTGCCCAGGCTGTGGTGTGCTGTTGGTCGCCACATGCCTCATCGATAGCTGGGGAAGGAGGTAGTGAGGAGGAAGGCCATGTGCCAGAAGTCCCTGCACTGAAAGTCGCTTGGAAGAAGCGTGTCCCTGCCATTCGTCCCACACAGTCCTCCTTGTTCTCACTTTAAAACGTACATAAACCTTTCCACTGGCAGGTGAATGTCGGCTCAACAGCCGCGGTCGCCTCCTGGGCGCTCCAACAGCGGAGTCGTAACCAGCCTACAGCCAGGCCCAGGCCATTTTGTAAGGGAGGCTGGCAGATAGGCCCCGTTTCCCTGTCAGACTACTTCCCCTCTGTCTGGTAATATGTGCAAGAAACCACGTTGTCTCTCTGAGCTTAGAAAGTTTTTTCTTTGTGCTCTCGATAGAGTAGGTTAATGGAGATAATGCTGGACTACCAGTCACTTTATTTTAGTGCTACAGTTCTGCCCTGTAAAAGTCCATGCTATTCTGTTGTCTAGCCATTGTCTGAAAAGTAATAATTATATGTCATCTCGTAGACTAATTGCAGATAAAATTTGGGCAAACTTGGAACAGGAGGTTTTACAGGCCTCCCAGAGCAATTATGCTGCTTTTTTGGCTTGGCTTTATGCCTGTATATGTTACAACAAACTCACACAGGCCAGTTGTAGGAAAATCCTGTAGATCAGGACCCTAAGCATCTCTGAGGCCTCAGATCCACAGTTAGCCTGTGGCAAGCATGCAGCATGCTTTTTCCCACAGAAATATGAAGAGTCAGAATCTTGATGAAAGGGCATCAAGACGGCCTACTGGGATTCCCAGTTGTCTCAGCAAATTGATTATTCCCATAGAATTCATAAGCTTTAATAAATAAGTAAACAGGATCACAAAGCTTAGGCTCATTCTCACACTTTGTGATCAATCTGGAGACTGTAACAAGTATTCCCACAAACCTTTGAAAGGCATATGTGCTCTTGTTTTCAAAAAGAGTTGTCTGCTCTTTGGGAGCCTTTCCTCCCTGATGTTGTAGCCCAGTGTGTTGCACCGATTCTTTCTACAGCTGAGGCACATTCCTTTGTTGAAAGTGTTGATGTCGTTGCACCAGTATGCTGTGCTTTGCTTATCGTTGTGAAGCAGAGAGTCGATGAACAAATGAACTGACCTCTCATGGGCACATTTCACAGTTTGAGTGATGCCTGAAAAAATGCAAACAACAAAATTTTGCATGCCCTTGTTCCTCTTTACCGTTTCAAGTGCAGAGGAGTACAGTAACCAACCATAAACATATGTTATTGTTTTCCTCCCACCCCCTTTATTACTAAAACATCCTGATTTTGCCTCAGAAATCATACATTGTAGTAACTTTACTTTTAGGATCATCCAAAAATAGTTTGGCTGAACCCATGTGATAATAAAATTGAGTAATTTGCTGCTTAAACTTCTCTAGCCTGACTGTTTAAGACTGTAAATGTGAACCTTGATTTCATTGTCCTGGCTGTTTTGGTCAATATGAAATACAATATGAGGCTATATGCAGTCTTTCAGATCATGCCACACTGGAGACAGCAGTCTCATTCTGAATGGTTGAACACTGTTGTCTTTTGGATGCTTATGTGGTAATGTCGTATTTTGTCCCTATCAGAGTGACGAAGTCTCATGTTGAATTGAATTTTGCTTGCACCTACTACTGGGGAAAAAGGAGCAAAAAAAAGTGTTAAATACATTAAAAAAAAAAATTAAATACATAGATCTGCTTTTATGAGAAGTAAGCATCTTTTTCTTCCTGAAGCGTGGTCAAATCTCGAAAGTTATTTTTTTCTGTCTAATCAGGATATATCACGATGGACTGTTTTTGCAATGCAGTATGTGGGGTGAACAGTACTCTTGGGGTTTTTCGGCGAGCAGTTCTGGTTGTCACTGTGCATCAGTGCCTTATGTTTTTTCAGTATGTTGCATCAGTTTCTCTATACGTTTATGTTTAGGTACATTGGAAATAAACTTCTATATATGAAACCTAGCCTGGAACAGTGGTAGGAACCTGACTCTCTCTGGTCAGGTCTTAGAGCATCATCTGCACAGCTGAAGGAGAAGGAGCTGGGAAAAGGTGGACTAAGGAGGTGAGTAGTACAGCCCTGTGTTTTATTTGACTTGAAATAATTGCACAGTAGATGAATCTGGCTTAATTAGAATAAGTTTTCTCATTTCCTCTACTGCTAAAAGAAATACCTTTGCAATCATTCAGAAGTGCTTGACAGGAGGATGCTCACTGCCTCATTTTCAGAAGTGCTAGGCAGCCAAATTCCTTACTGGAGTCAGTAAAAACAGTTTGAACTCAATACATGTAAAAATCAGGTAACTAATTTCTAGAAAAGACATCCCCTTGCATATAATGAGTATTATCTCCCATTAGATATTGTTTAAGACCATAAAGATATGTAAACTGTCCCAGAATGTCAGTGCAGCTGCAATGCTGCTTCCCGTTTGTGCCATTGGTTCTTACCAGTGATTCCGTATTGTGCAATGTGGTTATACACATGCATGATGTGACAGCCAGGCTGAAAAGTGCCTCCATTGGGATAAAAGTCGAAATGAGCCACAGGCTGCTTGATGCCAACACTGAGGCCCATGTGCTGTTTAGTGAATGTATGAATTGCGTCCACGAAGTTTGCATCATCTGGAGATAAACGGTCTGTTGGTGACATTCCTTCGAACAAAGGACCAGCAGGGTCAAGGCCTGCAATAAATGCAAATAATCCAGTTGTGATATAGTGCAGATGGGCTGTTCTTTTACTGTTATGAGAAAAGTCTGTGATAAATATTTAAAAACAGACAGCACTGGTACTTCACAAGGTCTTTTACTGACAGAAACAATGCTAGGAGCACTTGTCCTGCAAGAGGGTACATGGTTACACCAAAAGGTAAAGTAAACACAGGCACTGTAATAAACAGTAACTGCTACATGCACAAGGACACAAGCCCAGAGATAGATGTGTTTGTTATAGACAAACCATGCTTGCTGCTGCTTTGTCACTTGCGGGATGTTTACTTAATTTTGTTCTTTCATACTCTAGAGGTCACGCATTTCAGAGGCCCTTTGGAAGACTCCAGTCCCACAACAAGGTTGACTTTTAGCCCACATTTGGGACCTGAAACTTTATAAAGCTTCACTTATTGCTTAAAAGAGCTATATGTCTGCTAGATGTTGTTTATAGTTTCCAACTTTAAAAGTCTTCAAGGCAAATTATTATGGTATGCAGAAAAATGATATTCCACTTAGGGAGTCTTGCTGATTTTTAGTTTTCTAGATAATTTTGTGTAGTATTCTTTTTGGTTGGGAACTGATTAATGGAAAAGGACTGCCTGCATAGCTTAAAGCTGCCTTCAGTTTTGAGGACAAGCTTCTAAATTTGAGATTCTTCAGTTGGTACTTTGGACTAATGTAGTTGCATAGAAGTAACCGGACAAGACTCATAACACAGGCTACAGGTAGGGATGTCACCCTGAAGGCATACAATTCCTTTTGTTTTTAATAGCTTTTATCACTATGAATTTTTGGAGCTTACTGTTACAAGACCGAATAATTGTTGCTGAAGAATGCATATAGCTGTTACAATACATAATGTGTTTTAATGTTTTTTACTTATCCGTTATCCAAGTTTGATGTACTAATATGGTTTGAACGAGCAGTGCTGATGAACTGAAGTCCTTCAGAGTATACATAGGTGTAATATCATGACACATTGTATAAAATCAGCTTCTTGTCATGCAGGCACTGTCACAAAAGCTGATTGTATAAGGGTCTATGGTATGTGGCAATGAATCCAAGGTCAGAATTAGGACTTCAAACTACAGTCATGCATATTTGCCTCACTCCCAAATCAGATTTAAGTAAAATGTTTTTTTCTGATAACTTCAATGTAGCCAATGTGGGCATTGTGTAAAATACACTCTGTTTTGGTTTTGGTTTGGGGTGTTTTTTTAAGCTGTCTCTGTGCATTAGATGTGATACTGTGTACAGTGTATCAATAACCTTAGAAATGTATGTTCATTACACTCATAATTAGTACAGTTACAAAACATTAGAGAAGGTTCAAAATGCCACTAGTCAAAATATTCAAGTGTTATGGTTAACTTTGTTTACTTTAAGCATCTATTAGGTATACTCCAATGTTATGCTTCTTGTAAAATGTAATCCAGGGCTCTAATTTTTTCCACAGAACTGATTTCAATTCACTGTATGAGCAATGTACCACAATTGAAAGCTCAGGCACAGTTAGACAATTTCCTTAATATCACTTTCTTTTAAAAATGAGATGCTAACAATGAAACCTGTATTTGAATGGCTTTGGGTCAAGACAGTGACCAAAGATCCAAGGTTAGTGGCTAACGTTTAGTTTAAGGTGTTACTAGGAATCAACACAAGATAAATTCAAGCAACCTGCAGCTTGTATCTTTGGTTTATGATTTGTAGTCCCGCTTGTATATTCTGTATGTCATAATTTGGACAGAGGTAGGAAAGATCAAAGCTAGAAATACCATGATATTTCATTTTGGAAAGTGTTTTCGTGAAATTTTCTATATCTAATTTCTAAACCGACGGGATGAAACTTCTAAACTGTGGCAAATATTACTGTTCAACAGCTAAATATTGATATGACATTGATATGTCAAATATCTATGTAACTTAAATCAGTTGAGTGTTATATTTCTTAAAGTTATGTCTTTTACCTGTAATTCTCCCAATCTTGTTTGTACCACTGATATAACTTCCAGCAAATCCTGAAACATGAGCTCCAAGGCTGTACCCAATTAGATGAACATTGCTTCTGGAAAATTGAATGGATTCCTGGAAGATAGTGGCGGTTTGATTTAGATGCAGAAAATGTGAAAAGTAAACAGTGAAATACTTACTACAAGCTAGGAATGCCATGAATTACAACACAAGAAATTTGTATGTTGATGATGAAGGTCAAATGAGGTGCATGGATCATGCACTAAATTTCTTCACTGGCTGCATGTTATTCCTTGCATCCTTTTCATGCAGCAGGAAAATGCCACACACTTAGGCAATGCTACTTACATGCTGTGCTGAGGAAAACCATCAACACAGACAATAGGATTTTTTTGTTGCTGTTTGTTGCAAGTGATGCAAATATGTTTTGCCTTTTGTCTTCAGCATTTGACTTTCCTATGACTATAAAATGGATATCTGTCCTTTAACTTCAGTGTAAAACAATCCTTTATAGAAAGTGCTTTGCTTTTTTTGCCTGACATACTAGCACAAGCCAAATTAGAAGCCAAAGTATCAAAACATTGATCAGACATGCTAAGTGATACAGCAATGACATTTCTTGGGCTGATTTGTACAAAATAGTGTATCTGACCTGAAACAAACCTATTGAAGCAGAATTGGCCTCAAGCCCTTCTTTCTACCTAATCAATACTATCTAGATCATAAGCATTTCACCTGAGCTGCAAGGCTTGAAGTTTTTCTGACTTGTAAAGAAAAATGTGGCATATTTTTCTTGCAGGAAAGGCAAACCTCTGTTATAATTTCATTTTGGATATTGCCTGTCCCAGTGGAGTGGCTTTGCAGTCTCGATACCTGTCTCTTGTGAAGACGAGGTGAAACTTGGCAACCTTTTTTTGAGAGAGGCAGCTCTTAGAAATCACAAGATCTGACCACTTTTCTTGGTAGATGTTAACTGAGATGACTGCTATTGAGATTGTTACTGATCATGCTCTATTAATTCTTGGACTAAGAGTGCTAGGATTTACATTGTTTTTATTCTTCATTAAAATGTTGCACAGCACTGCAGTTTTTGTTTGCTATGTCTGTTGAGGATATTTCAAATACCTGCCTGTAAGCAGACATAAGCAGACAAATCATAGTGGAAAGACAGTTATGGGAGTTGGAATGAAGGAGTTTTTAACTGTTAAACTCAGGAGGGGTGCTTCTCAACAGAAGGAAGGTTTACTTCTCGAACATGCTCAAACTGAATGCTGTGAAAATTTATGGTATATTTAAATCCTGGAACATATGGTACAAGAGAAGCTACGTACAATGCTGGAGCAAGGAGTCATTTATTCAAGCCTTGGTTTGTTTGCTGACACTGGAGAAATCACAGACTGTCTTTATTGTTGACAATGTAGTGTGTCCTCCTGGGAACTGAACAGAGTCCACCATTTGATTCACTCAATAATTAAACAGCTTCAAAATAGGACTTTAGGCTCCAGCAGTTTAAACTATATTTGCCCAAGAGCTAAGGTTTCTTGTAATGTCACAATGAAAAATAGTGACTCTGGCTCTTCTGCCTTCTCTTTTGTGCCTGTTGTCCTTAACTGGGCACAGTATCTGACAACTTCTTCTAGCCCTGCCATTCCTGTTGAAAGCAGCTTAGCCCTTCAGTGCTTTGTTACAAATCTTTCAGCTTTGCAGTGTATTTCCCTTCCACCTTAGGCGCCACTGTATTTAAATTAATGTATTCAAAAATTCATTGTGAGGTATGGAAGTATGATTTCATTTCAAATTAGGTGGCTTAAATTAGTACTAGAGATAGATGAAGTAAGAGTTGCTTAGGGTGCCTGGTTTGTATGAGTGATTCTCATTCTAGTGTTTGCCCTCTGCCTTTTCTTAAATAGTGCTGGAGACCAGTGATCTGTTGCAGACTTGTCTGCAGCCTGTCCATTCCAGCCATGGCCACTGCTCCCTATGTAGCAGGAGTTTTGATAAGTAGTCACTACATTAGCGTGGCTCTATCTGCCACTACTGCCTCCATGTCATCTGCTTTGTGAGGCGTGTCTGTCCCCTTGAAAGGTCTCCCTTTACATTCTGCTTCTCTAAGCTATTATTTTAGAATAATCTTTGGGGAACTGAGGCAAAAAACAGACACAATGTCATGCTTGAATCCTGTGTTAAAAATAGAAATTAAGCACATAAACATAATGTGTGCCTGCTTTCAAAGTGTAGGAATCTGTCAGCTTTCTGCACACATGCTAATTGAAAAGCTAAAGTAACATGAAATCATCTCACCTCTAAAGATATATCAAAATATTTTAATAAACAAGACCAGTTGCTTTTTTTCTCTTGCATGATGAAAGTTTTATGAAATCATATGAAAGTTTATGGAAGAAAAATTTGCGATGTATTAAAGAAATGTGATTAAAATGAACAGCGTTAATCAGCATAGTATTTCAGAAAGGTGGTAGAAGCATAAGAACAGGTAAACAGGTCTTTTCCAGGGAAACGTGTTGATCTGGGGACTCTTACCTCCAGCCATTTTAGGAAGTCTGCTATCTCCTGCCCTATGTAGCGTGTATTCTGTACAGCAATGGGATAGTGCTGGTGAGCAAATGTTAGCCAGTCTGCAATGATCACATTAATTTGTTTATGCTGAGACTTCAGAGCTGCTGCCATTTTCCAAATCCAACCTTCTAACAACCCATCCACCTGTTTTATTAAAAACAAACAAACAAACAAACAAACAAAACCAAAAACAACCAAAAAAAACATTCTTAAGGGAAAGCAGTTTCTGCCAAATATTTCTTGCGAAAAGCTCAAGGAAACAAAAGACATAATATCAACAAGGAGGGCTTAATGCTGATAACTAGATTTTAGCATGCTTCAGTGCTGAGAATCTTTGGGTTTTGGTGAACAAAAAAATTAATAATGAATATATGAGCTGTATAATAATTTGTGTCTTGTCATATGAGCTATTATGAGTGAAGTGATATCCCTAAATATTTTCACTCATCCTGAGATACTTGGTATTACAATTAAAAAGAAAGACAGAAATGCCCAGAAAATTTCTGATTTGATTCAAGAGCAGCTGTTCCTGTAAATTTAAGCTAAAAGGGCTGGAAAGGGAGGGAAGCTGGAGGATTGCAGACTAGCCGGCATTTACCTTCTACAGCCATTGCATTTTGAGATCCACTTTTTTTTTGAGTCATTCTTTTTTTAAGGACCTGATCTCAATTTCCTTACTAGCATCAAAGACTGCTTCTGATTTGATGGACCAGAATAATTATTTAATCTTTCAGATTTAATTTTTGCTTTAGTTGCAGCTACTTCCTCAATTGATAGAACCTCCTTATCTCTTCTGGTATTTTAACAGAATTTGAGAGCCTCAGTTCTGGGTTTCCATACATACTCCTCTAAGAGCCCAACACCTCTGCAAATTAAGTTAATATGAATGATAAACTTCAATGGCAGCAGCTTCAGGTCCATGGTTTGTCTTTGAGGAGGGTATAGGCTTTGAACAAATTCTTATTTGGGAGGTTTGGCTAAAGTAATCCGGGGCAATATTTTATCCAAAGTCAGCTCTGCTGTTATTTGTTAAGAGAGTTACAAGCATCAAGGCAGATCCATTTTGCCACCTTATGTGATGACATTGGTTCTGTGAGAATCAAGGATCTGTTAAAATGACATTATTTCTTATCCTGCCTTTCCTTTTGTTTCTTTTTGAACTGAGAAGCTGATCAAAAGTCACTATTAGTACTGCCATGCTTTTGAGAGAGATTTTTGTGTTGTTTGTTTTTTACAGTTTAACTGGAAGCAGTTCAGTGATAATTCATTGACATTGAAGGCTTCATTTTCAGCTGAAGGGGCTTGTAGAGAAGTTCTCTTTAAAGGTATACCTGTGAGAAAGATGTGGGGAGATTGTGTTCACTCCTTTTCAATTAGGGTGTAAATATCTGGCAGTGAACATATCAGAAAGATGAAACTGGTATTCTGTCCTCCAGAGGCATAGCACATTAATTCAGCTACTTGTTCAAACTCTGCTGGCTTTAAACCAGGGCCAAATTTACTCCTTGGCATGGGGCTCCCATATGAAATATTGCTTGTAGACTGTTCCTTCAGAATCTCAGTAGGGAATATTCACTTTGTATTATTTCTAGCCATGATTGCTACCCGGGAAATCTACCATCTTTCTAATCACAAACTTTCTTCTGAAGTTACTTTTGGCACTAGCATAATGAGAAGGAAAGTATGTCAAATAAGATGTAGATTGAATTAAAAATAAAATGTGAGTTCATACCGACCAGCCATGGACTATCATCACCAGAGGAAGAGAGGCATTGAAACTGCATTTGTCTAGAGTCTCCAACTGATTAAAAAAAATCTGACAGCCTTCTTCAGTTGTATCTGTATAGAGTCGGAATTTTGTTTCTAAGTTTTGCTGATCCTTCTTTGTTCTAGTGCGCTGACTCTGTGATCCCAGTGCCTCTGAAATGAAATTCATAACAGTCATAATAGGATGGAATCTAAAACCTGAAGAACTGACTAGTTAAACACAGTTTATAAGACAGAGTAAACTAGTAAGATTGAACCTCTAGCTATATAATTGCTGCCTACTTCAGGTGTAGCTGTACATTTTGGGTCAAAAAAGTGATCTCTTTCAAATTTTGAGATGGTCTAGGTTTGCCTCTGAGTCCATCTATTTGAACAATAACAATTATACAGGTAATAGTGATCTTATTGCTATGGGCCCTTATAGAATGCCTAAGTATTTTAAAAACACAGTACAGGTGTTGTGACTTTACAATGTTTGTGCATGCACAGGCAAGCACGTTCATAGGCTATTAACTCTGCAGGACATATTTTACTAATGTGCATTTGCTAGTAATTGCTGAGCAAGTGTCATTATACTAAAATAACCATTTTATTTAGGGTTCTAACTCTACTTAGAGACTTAGCTGACTGCTTAAATCTATTAGACCACATTGTAAATGATTCTTTTTCTATAAAGAGGCAAGATGAAATGTTCTTGTTCTAGTTGTAATATATTTGGTGGTTTTGTTTTTAGATAAAATAGCTTGGTATATATAGGACAGCATTTTCAGAAATGTCTATTAAGTACCTGGGATGGTATCTCTGTTTAAGAAAGTGGGGGCAGGATGAACTGTGGTCTTAACATTATGAGCTTAGAAGGAAAAACATGAATATAGAGAAATTGCTGAAAAATGGAGTAAAATAAAGCAGAAGATTACAAAAAGCACTTTGTGACATGCAAGCCTGGTGTTTCTTTCTGATAAGACTTCAGACTGCTTATTTTATCTGAAAATAATCCATATAATAAATTATTATTTAAGCTGGAAAAACTGGGGATTAGTAGAAGAAAAGGGTGTGATGAACTAGGCAAATGAGAGGTTACAGTTCTTTGTGTTGGAAAGGAAACTTTCAGAGTGGAGAAAGTTTACTAATGGAGTTCCTTGGGGACTGTTTTTTGGCTAATCTTGTTTAATATTTTCATTAAAGCAGCAGGCAGGAAAGGTACAAGACTGACAAAATTTGGGAGGCATTTGCTAATACTGAGGAGTCCAAAATGTTAAACACTAAGAGCTTGATGACCTTGAAAATACAGCAACAGAAACAAGTAGAAATCTCATACTATGAAGTGCAAGGTCATACAGATGATAGGAATTTCTCTATAAATGGGGCTTATAAATTGGAAGTGACCCAAGAGTAAAGAGACTTGACTGTAGTAATCGGTAACAAAACTGACTATGAGTCACTTCTGTGATTTGGCTGTGAGAAAGGGAAATATAACTCCAAGATGCATCAAGGAAGATATTTTCAGTAGGAAGAGAGAATGTTAGTGCCAGTAAGGTATGGCAGTTGCTAACAACATACAGAACAGTGTGTGTCAGGCTTGTTACCAAGTTCAGGTGATACCAATTCAAGCTGCAACAGCTGCTCAGCAGCACCACTAAAATGGTCAGGGAGGAAGCTTTTGTTTTAATTAGGCCTAACAAATAATGAAATATTCTCAGAGGTGAAAATGAAATATTTTATTCACAGAGAAAGAAGTTAAAATTATCTGTGTTGGAACAGAGCTCACAGTTTAATTTTAGTTCTTATATTTTTCTTTCATAAGACTTCCTTAATATAACACTAATATTAGAAATATTGTATTGTGGTTTATCTTCTAAGTCAGCACATCTAAATTTTTTTTTTACATCACAACTTTTATGTCTGTAGATGTTTTCAGAAAACATCTAAAATCATAGAATATTCATTTCTGTATTATATCTGCAAATGTATCCTGAAGTTCTAAGACGCTGTCTTGAAAAGATTTTGATAATTTACAAGGTACTCCTGGTACATTTACAGATGAGCCTTTGTCCTGCAAGTTTATTTAGTGATGGGAAACTCCCATATTTATACATTTGCAGTAGTAGAATCTTACAATGCACAGTACAAAGAACCCTAATGTGAAAGCATGTTGGATTTAAAACAGACTGTATTTTTGCCACATGTCAGTCTTGTTACAAACTTTATTCAAGGTTTTATTTTAATATAATGATAAGACATGATACAAACAGCATATTTAATTTGGTTAAGTAAATGGCAATTCTGGCAAGAAAACTCCCGAACTGAACTGCCCTGGATGTGCACTGTTTTCTATTTGTCGCTAATTATTGTACATTCCAAGTAACTCCAGGCAATGTTATGTTTCATAGCTAGGAAACATCATTGTAGAAAGTTTTTCAGCCTTTTACAAGAGCTGGAATTTAAAAAGCTTCAAAGTTAATGAAGGTTTGGTTGTCAAAATTCTTAGCTTCAGTCTCACATTTTTCTTTAATTGCACTTTTAACTGTGATAGCTAGCTAGGACTAAGTCTGATCATTTCTCTGTTACGATGTCTACTTAAGAACATTTCTGTTGGATATTTTTGCTGGGAGAGGACTCACTTTCTGAAGAAAGTAATATTAGGAGAAAATGAATCTAGGTAAAGAACTGAAAATTGGAAAGACTTTTAATGATGTTTATTCTTAACCTCTGGTTTATCCAGGTTTTGGTGAGTAGTGAGTAGATAAGTATTGTGTTCTATTTTGAGCACAAAAAGAAAAACAAACACACACACACAAGTAACTTGTGCCTGTTCCGTTGTACACATCCTTTCTTTGTTTTATGCCTTGTTTTCATTTTATTTTCGCTCTCTCAGTGTTTGTGCAATGCAAAGGCGCTTTGTCACTCTACATATTGTTTTTGCATAGTACAGAAAACAAGTCTAATAGTTGTTTTCTTTACACGTCGACTGTGAAAGTGCTGTGGTGCTTTAATGGGTGAGCTTTTGGCTTGCTAGTATGTCTGAGAAAGGGGATTAAAAATACAGTTTGAACTTCTTCATGGCTGTCAAAAGTTAAAAGTTCTAATAGAATCTGTTGTGTTATCAGACAAAGCACTGCTACAATCTGTCAATCCATGTAATGACTTGGAGAAGGAAATAGAGTCTGAAGAACTTGGCTTCTACAACAGACTCTTGCTAAAAATGTCATATCAGTGATTCAGTGACGTGATTGAAGGGAACTGCAAAGTTTCATAGGTCAGTTTACAAAAACAACAAAATAAAACTGCTAAAAATTTTCTCATGCTAGTTGCAGCTAAGACTGCTAAGACCTTTCTGAAACTCCAAAGAGTTTCTCTTTGGAAAATCAGCCTTTACCCAGGTGAGTGAGTGGATGACTTAATTTCCTTCTTCTCTGAAGATGCTACTCTAACATGAATTCTTTCAGGAAAGGCAGTGCAACATAGCCACACTGATCCATGTGCTATCATAAATTACCTTCACACAGAACAGCATGGTAATCATGAGCAAGTAATGTTGTTGTGACTTCTTGATACCCCAGAGGAGATTCAGCCCTTTAACTTTCCTTACTTTGTGTTAATCATGTTTCTATGAGGTGCAGTAAAGACTGTAACTGAAGGCTGGGTTTGTAAATACCACTTAACTGTAACATAGCAAAATTTCTTGTAAAATGTTTTGTGGTTAGTTTTGCCAGACAAACCAAAACACTTTTAGATTTGATCTGAGATAATCATGCTTTCTTATTGAAAAGTAAAACCAAGAGTGATTCCCATCTGAACAAAATAAATATTGTTTTTTAATTGGGATTAAAAAAAAGAGACACACCTGCCTACCTGGTAGATGGTCTAGTAGCCATCTGAATGCAATGCACGTTGGGATGTGCAAGATAAGAGTTCAGTTATTGTTTCTTACAATTAGCATTTAATTATTATTCGCATTATTAGTGTTTATTGATTTAGGTGATGCCCATCCTGCTTCTAACAATGTGAGCTCTGAACTAAGATGAAAGGCTCTTATGAAGACTAATGCTAGTAAATATGAAGAAATATTTTTTTCTGTAGAAAGAGGTCTTGCAAATAATAATGATAATCTCATATGGACCAAACTCAGATTATTTGAACTAAATTTTCTGCTTACCTGTAGAAGCAGGTTAATCCAGGAGACTTGACTTTGATTGAATCATCCCAAAAGATGAGAAGGTATATAGTTTTCTTAACAATGGCATTTTTGGAGTCTCTTGAAATTTACAGATGTGATAGAAATACTTTAAGACTTGTAAATGAAAACTTTACTGGAAACTAGACAAAGGCCTGGACACTGGCCAGGATTTGAAACCATGAAATATCATATGCTTTTTTGGGAGAGATCTAGAATCTAAATATATTTCTTTCTATATCATGTCTGATTGGGCATAAAAATACAACTGCAAAATAGCTGCTTCACACCACAAAATTTGCCTAAAGATGTGTCAAGAATGAGGACAAAGTATGCTAGAACTATATAATGTTAAGAGATTGTATGCTAAGTCATACATTTTAAATTCATCTTACAGTACACTATAAGAACTTTGATTAAAATTGGCATTCCCAATTAAGGAAAGTAGCTTTTCTGGCTAAGAAAAATAGGGTTCAGCATCCTTCTTTCTGTCATGGAACTCTACAGGAAGAGTTTCTCAATAAGGACTCACTGAGGAAGGTTGAAGAGGATATTTCAATGGCACTCACCTAATCCATAGGCAATTGAAAAATTAGGTAAACCTGAATGGAAGCTAAAATTTGGGCTGCTGGTATGCTAAGGATACTTAAAAATCATACATGTAAGCATGCATACATACCTCGCTACCTAGAAACAAGATATTTTTTCTGATTGCCCTCTGATCCTTTACTGCAGCCTCCCTTCATGTTATAAGTGGATTTGTCTGAGCTTTAATCAACCTTCTGTATCTTTTGGATGGCTTTTACTGCTTTTCATACATGGAAACATTTCCAAAAGACTGCTTATGTACTGTGATGTTATTTTAGTGTGACCAGTATTCAACACATTTAAGAAACACGTGACACAACTATTGTGGTCCCCAGAATTAGAGAATTCTGTTGTGAAACTCAGCAAAGTCAGTGACATGTTACTTTTGTTTGGGCCACAGAAAGTGGAATATATCACAGATCCCCTCATTTCCAATAGCCAGGGTTTTTTTAATCACTTAAAAGAAGAGCTAGTGACATGGAATCGTTCAGGTCTCTCAGTTTGACAAATGCTTCCCTTAGAGCTATTCTTGCTGGAACCATAGTTGTTGATGTTCTTGTTGGATATGGAAAATCCTCTTCACTAACCCCTTCTACTTTGTTTAGCAGTGCCTGTCATAACCTCCAGACTGTGTGCTTTCTAGGCAAAGCCATTTGCTGCAACTGACGCAAAATGACACAAATTAATAGTAGGCTATTAGAATATGCACGGTAAAGGACTCTTAATTCTGAAAATCCTGCAAAGTTTAAACAATAGTGTGTAAAATGTAAATAAATGGTATGTATCAGTTGCTCTATGTTTATCTAAGCATTTTATATCTCTTTGTGCAAAGTTTCTTATATAATAGTTGACACAAAATCAGGACTGGACTTCTATTTAATAATTTATCCAATCAAAACGATGATGGGAATAGACTGGAAACATTAGGCTAGCATTTGTTTGCTCTTATATTACTGATTTACAGCAATATCTTGAAGCAGGGTGTGGTCTGTTCTGTATTTTGTTGAGACTAGTAGTTAAGGTAGTTGCATATAAGCTGATTTTTATTGTTTCTGTCAGTTTAATGCTCTTGGATGCCGCTGACTAATGGTTGAAAGTTCCATCTCATGTAGTTCCTAGGTGAGAACTCTAAAACATGGAGTGTGGTTTTGGGAAATCTAGGTCTTATTGGTTGCTCCAGAGTCCCAGGCAAGATAAGGCAGTCAAAACTCAAGTCTGTTGATTTCTTGGTATATTATCATTGTGCTTAAATTTTTTTTATAACCTCATGCAGTTCCTTTGTATTTTCACTCTCCTTAACTTGCTAACCTTGCCAAATGAAAAGTAGATATAACTCACAAAAGAATGAATGAAAAAATAGCAAGCAAGCAAGAAAAATCTATAGCAATTGGATTAAAAATGATGAGGTCTGTTTAGAAAGAGACTTTTTGGAAAAAACTTCCCTTTTTGCTCAAGTTTAAATGAATAATGAGTAGGTGATACTTTTCTCAACATCAGATGCTCTGTCTGAAAAGTATCATAGCTTTCTGAGCTGTCATTTCTTGTTTCTCCTGTATTACGTGCATGCATGCATGTCAAAGATGAGTCAACAAACTCACCATGAGTGTTTGTACCCAAACAGCCCTGAAGGGAGAGAAGAAGCTGTTAACTAACCATTGTTAACCCTCTGTTAACATACTTTTAACCATCTGTTGAAAAATCCATGAAGAAGAGAGCATATAAAACCACACCATTCATACTTTCTTCCCTGTGTGTTCCATGGCTTTCAAATCATCCAGATAATGCTACTAACAGGTGGCATTAGTGACTCTTGGAACTGGAAGAAAGATGTGTTTAGAAAGAGGCTAATGTAAGAATTCATTTGAGCTGGTACCCTGTTTTCATTAGTGAGGCAATGATACTGTCAATGGAAGGTGTGCATATGAGTGCCTGTTCAAAAATTAGCACCTTAGTTATTGGGCATGGTTCTGTCTGTGATTCTTTACCATTAAAGTGCAGAGGATACTTTTTTTTTCTTTGAAAATCAGACCCATCCAATGTCTAGCAAAAGTCAAATTTCTAATTCTTTACTAAAACATGATAAACATTGGGAAATCTCTTTTTTTCTGGTGTCTCAATACAGCTCATCTTCACTGAACTTGTTATTATCATACACTGTGGTCAAGATTTGAAGCACTGTGGAAGAGACAGTGGTCTGAGATAATCCATAAAAACTCATCCCACAGTTTAACAAAGGGAACGTTGTTCTGTTCCACTCTCCCTGGACCTCCCAAGTCTGTGTTCTTTATTTACCTGGGCTATTTGCAGAAGGGGTGAGGAACCTGGAAATTTGTTTGCAGATGTGATTAGCAACTGCAATGTTAGAACTGTCAGCAGAGATCCATATCCCTGTCATTTTCTGGTTAATTCTATTCAGAATTAATTTCTGGGTGCAGGGAATTAGAGAAAGCAGAGAATGTAATGTCCTGTTCAGTAATAGCAGAATCATGATTTTTAAAAAGTTATTAACATGTTAGTAAGGAGTTTAGACCTAGATGATATTTCTCCCTCTCTTTTTTAAAAATAGAATGCTTTCTAAAGGAAAAGTAATTTGAAAAAAATACCCAGCATTGAATTAGTGGCATACACAAGAACTGGAAAATATATTCAGATTATTCAGTACAGATCATTGTTTAGTACAGTTTGCTTGCTTGGTGGTCTAAGACATACAGGAGTGCAACCTGCTCTCAGAAGTTGCTTATATCAGGATAATTGGTATAAGACCGTTGTCAGTTCATTTTAAATTCTCTACTTATATATCTCCTGGTGCTGTTTATTTGAAACTGCCTCTCTTGAAAGAATTTGGGCAGGTGGTAGACACAGATACAAAGAGTTTCAGTTCCTCAGAGTGCCTTAAATGGGAGTATGTGGGGATCAGGAGAATAAAATGAGAACATCAAAACAGAAGTCTTCCTAAAAAACTTTGGAAAAGATGATGAAACAGATTAAATACTATGTTTTGGTTTTCACTTGCTGTTGTGTGTCTCAGCTATTCAGAGACATATCTCTTAAGTCACCTATGAATCAAATAATGCATTTATATTTAATGGTTTCAAAAGAGGGAGAAATAAATACAGTTTAACCTGTCCTTTAAGAGACAAAACCTAGTAGGTTATCCTTTTACTTTCCTCTAAATTATCTGTTTATTATTTACATGTATTAGAGTATGTATTTTTTTCCCTCTCCTTGCTAAATTTGTGTTTGTGTCATTGATTTTGAACACTGGGTTGCCTCAAAATTCTCTAAAGGATCACCTCTGTTAGATTCTTGTGCCTTAGTCTTAATCTTCCTCTTCCCTGTAAAACCCTTTTTTACTATGTGAAACTTCAAAACTTATTTTTCACATCTCCTTTATTTAGAATCAAGTATTGAAGTGATGGTTAGAACAGAAGGCAAAGAAATAACACCCACCCTCCCAACTGTTAACTGTTCCTTTTGTCTTTTTAAATCAGGTGAAAATTTCATGGAAGAATGCTGATTCTCAAAAGCTTGATAACTCTTTTATTGTCTGATTAAGTTAAGTGAATAACTTTTTCCTCTTTTCGATCCTTCATTGTGAAATAATTTAAAAACATCAGTTAGTTCTCCACTAAAAATGTGAGTTTAAGTACGGTAATCAGCAAGCTTGTGAGACTGTTGTTGCAAAGAATAGGGAAACGAATGCACAAAAGAAACCAGCAGTGCCTCTTGGTTTCAAAGTCAGCTGCTGGGTTCTGGGCTGATGCCCTGTGCAGAACAATATATCCAAACCTCTCTCTCTCCTCTCTTGAAAAGGGTTCAGAAGGAGGCACCAGCCACACAACTGTTGAAGAGCTTGCATTATTTACAGGGTAACAAAAATGCTGTCCTCCTAGTTTCCTCATCTAAAGTAAAATACTCCTAAATATGAACATTTAAGTGCTACTTGTGCAATGCATAATTGCTAAATTGAAATTAGTACCCCAATAGTTTAATCTGACTTAATCTGAATGTTATGAACAAAAATACTGGAAAATCATTACAGTATGTCTTTCCAGGAGTGCTTTTGTACTAGCACATAATCTAGATCTCAAATTGTTACTATAAATTAACAAATAATCATCTCTCCTCCATCTGTTACCTAACCAAAACTTTCATAGTTTCAAATAAGATTTGAAAGCAGGTGAATGTTGGAAAAGATACGCCCTTCATGAAAACGCTCCCTTTCAAATATTATGCATGAGTAAATATTTTGGCCAGGGTTTCTGCCAAGGTATTCAGAAGCCTGATTTTGAGCTTAAATTTCCTCCTTCTTGGTATTAAAAGCAAAAAAAAAAAAAAAAAAAAAGTCACAGACTGCCTGGGTGAAATGTACGTTCATATGATGTTAACAGATAGAGTAAGGGGCAAATGAATAATGACAAATGTGAAGCTAAATAGATTAGGACTGTTCAGCCAGGAGACAACTAAGAGAGATGTGGTATAGAGGTCTATAAAATCATGAATGGCATGGAGAAAATAGAAGGAGAATCACTTGTATGTCTCTCCCAGTACAAGATGTAAAGTTTATTTTGATATCAAAACATTTTGATAGCAAATAGCAAAAGATGATGAAATGGTTCTCCTCGAGAAATGTAGTTAATCTGTGGAATTCCTTGCTGGGTGTGATGTGGGTATTAAGCATTTATATAAGGTTAGTTGGAAACTGGAAGTGTCTATGTAAGAGAAATCCAGTGAGGATTACTAAACACATAGACACCACCACTTACTCAGGAGATCTATGAACTGAAAATGGTTGATGACTGTGAGAGTACACAGGGGAAGTGCTATATATATATGTAAACTTCCCCTGCTGAGTATGCATTTGCTTTTGGCCACTACTGCAGGTGGTCGAACTAGATGGACCTTGGGTTTCATCCACTACAGCCATTTTTATGTTTGATGTGAGCTACCTGGCATTACTTTTGACTTAGATTTTGGTTGTTTTTTTGAACCAGAGACAGCCTGTGAAAAATAACAGGTTTTGGAAAATATTTCAGTTGAAAACTTTTCTCATTCCCTCTTTACGTCCAAGTTATCAGTGTTAATATTTGCTGTTGTTCAAAATTATTACTTGTCTGGAAACATCTGTTAATTTTTAGTAGTTAAAAAAAAATCTTGAAATCAGAATTGATCAACAGCATATTTAGGCTAATTTATGTTGAAATGTTTGGAGCTTTGATTTGCAATTTTGTTGCTGTTGAAGTTTTGGCTTTTTATCTAGTTTGGGCTGGAAAATGTTCTTGGGATATGAAAATATTTTCCTGTTCAGCTCTAGTAAAAAGTCAAGTCAGCTCTTACCCTGGAGGAGGTGGACAAGAGCTAAACAGGAAATATAGATCAAAGGATTCAAACTGTAATGTACGTGCTTATAACATCGTGATTCAGAGCATTGTTTTCTTCAATTTTATTTCTAAGGGACCAGGAGAAAACCTCTATTACTTATGTGCATGTCCCTTGGAACCACTTTGCATATACTGGCACTATCACGACAGGTGTAAAATTTTGATTAAAAAAAAAAAAGACAGCCTTGCAAAAGATAAGACATCTTTGGAGTTGTATTTTAGGATAGCTGTGCTGGAAGTGGGAGTTAGTTTTCTTCCTGTGGGCTTACTTTTTTTCCTGTGTGATCCTGCAGTGAAATCATTTGTCTGGCGCCAACTTGCTGTGTCAGAAATTCAGCATAACTTCTGGATCACAGCATTCCATAGGACGAGGAGAAATTACATATATGCAGCAAGAACATGTGTTTGAAGCTCAGAAAAAAAAATGGAGAACTTAAAAGAATGAGAAGATAGAAACATTAGAATCTTTAGAATATTAGCACAGGAAGGCATTACTGAGTGAAACTCGCTCACTGGGCCATGGGACAACCCTCCAGCCCAGACTGCTGCATAATAGCTATATTCTCTGGAAGGCAGAGCCAAGCTGGTAGGTGGTGGGTATAGGCGCAGGCAGAGTATTCATATGCACAGCATTCATATGCACAGCCAGCCTTGTCTGCACAGGGAAGTTAGTCAGTTGTAGGTTCACTTATGAATTTTTGGTACTAGCTATTCTCACAAACTCCCTTTGTGTATATTTATGCTTGGCACCATTCTGATACTCAAAAAATTACAAATGCCTGTCTTAGACTTTGCAGAAAGGCAGTGGGAAATGGAGAGGTCAACGATGCATGGAAGATGATTGAGTGTTGCCGTGGAAAGGGTGGGGGAGGATTCGCATGAATTTTAGCCTTAGGACTCTAGTAACAATGACAAAGAGATGAAACAACTCTCCAGCACCAGGCAGCCTATTGATTAAGTGGGGAAATCTGCCTAGCTTGAGTATAATTAAATCCCAGTCTACCAAAGTGGCCTTTGTTCAATTCAAGGAATAGGACTAAGCATCCAAAGGTCTCAGTCTAAGAGTTGGTGACTTGGCATCTGATCCCTTAAAAGTTTCATACTTCCAAGAAATCTGTATCTTAGAAGAAATATTGGGAAAATTTTTAAGAATATGTTCTTGGGAGCTATATTTTGCTTTATTCACCCTCTCTTCCCTTTCTTCTTGTTTCCTTTTTTCTTGCCTCTCAGATATGGTCCTGTTTTTTTCCATTGTGTCCTTTGATTACTTTTCTTTTTTTTGTAGAATTGTTTTGTTTTTACTGGTTTTGTCTGAAAGCCTTAGTTAAGCCAAAATAGCTGAGGGGAAATCCTGTTTTTGCAGCACATAGGAAGTATTTGCTTTGACAATCGCTAGGTGTTTTCATTTAAGCAAGAGTTTGATGGTTTCACTGATATGGTATCAAAAGCCTTCGATCATTTAAAATGTATCCTGAATTTCTCCAAACTCATCTTTTACAGCGGATGCCTGTAGTTATTTCTTCTAAAACCTCTGCAGTGCACACTGTTTACAAAAGTTCTTTCTATGCAATTATGTCCAAAAATGAGACTTCTTATCAAACATTGAATTAATTTTTTTTTAAAAATTGGGCTTTTTAAGAGGGAGCAACATTTACTGTGGACTATTTTAAAGTAGATTCTGCGTACAGAACCAGTGTTAGAGTTGTTATTGCTGTCATACAATTTTTGTTACAATTTTCCTTGTATAGGTAAACTGAGTCCACGTTATAACAATTGCTATTGCTTGAGCCATAGTTGGCAAAAATTTCTCAAGTACTTTTGCCTAGTACTCTAGCATAACTCTCTCTCTTAGTAAAAGTGGTCACGCAATGGTGTCCTACAAAGATTTGTTAGCATAAGTTTGGGGTGAGCGATTATCAAAATTGGCAAAGCTGTTGCTGAGTTCTGCAGGCCTTTCCAGGAGTCCTGAGAGAACTATTATGCGAGATACTATTTTGTGGAATACTTAATAGTATATGCATTGTGCAATGCAAAAAGTCATTAAAAAGGTGAACAGCTTTTAAAACTTTTATTAGGAGTTTTATACCTTTTACCCATAAGGCCAGACACCTTTGCACACTGTGATTCCAATCATAGAGACAAGATGTGTAAAATGATCAAAAATGTATTTTAAAAGTCATGATGCTAAGGTCCAGTAAGTTAGATGGCTAGGCAGCTGATTTGTGCCCCATTCAAAGCCTTAAATCTCAATTTCAAGTGAGACAAAGCTGCCTTGGCAGTACTGCAAGGGCATGCAGTGCTGAAATTTTAACCTGCTACTACAGTGACAGTGAGAATTATGTTTCTGGGCCTCCGGCAGTATTGGGGTTTTGGGTGTAAAATTCCAAATTTGGAATGGAGAGAGAAAGAAATACTTGTTTTGTTTCCTGGTGTTAAAAAGAATTGTATGTTTTGAAGCTGTTGCAAGTCCAAAATTCTGGAAACCAGTAGCAGTAAATACATATTAGAGGGCAGTAAAGTAGTACCTAATGATATGTTAGAGTATAGTTTGGTTCATAATTATCCATTATAGCTATGTAATTTGTATAATTATCTTACGTAGTGTTGTGTAAAGTGCATACAGACACAGAAACATACATATATATTTATAAAAATCTATACACAATTGTTAAATGCTGTGTATAAATACTACAATGCTTCTATGTACTTGATAAAGTATATGACATTGCCCTCATTATTACAGTATTTAATATGAATGAAATATTACTTCGGGCATTTGTATTAGAAGGTTGAAGTGTCTGATATTCAGAGACCATATACATAAAATGTCCATGGATGTTTCTAAATCTTCACTGTGCATCCATGCATTGCTGAACACTTTTTACAGGTCCAGAGCATGGTTCTTAATGCAGGTGAAGGACATGCTAACAGAACAGCTGCAGTAGTTTGGATAACCTTGAAAATGCTTGTACCTACAGGGTGATTAAGCTAGTTTCTTTCTGAATCTTTCTCACAGTATAAGCAATGATGACTGCTGATTTGAGCTGCAAAAGGATGTCTATTCAGCATATGTAGCAAAGGAATCTGTAATTATTTGGAATAATGTAATCTTCCCATGAGTCAGCATCTCTTATTTAAGAGGTTCCCTCTTGCTCTTTCCTGAGTATCTATAGCATTCTTTTTGCTATGACATAGTGTCTGTATCTGCATAAAGTACTTTACTGTTTAAGAGACATTGCCTACTTGAAAAGTGTGTTTGTTAGTGTAAACATTATTCTGGAGACACAAGTGAATGCATGCCCCACTTAAAGCCTAATAATTGACACCCTTCAACCCAGTGCTGAAACACAGGGAAGAAAAAAGATGTATTTTAACACTGTGGTGTCTCTAGTATCCCGTAAAAAAGGAGTGGTGAGAACTGTGATTTGAATAGCCCTTGCTAGCTTATGCCCCTTAGCACTGTAATGATTTGGATCTGTAGAGGAAAGGGACATGCTGGCTTCACAGGGGCAGAGGAGGAGGAAGGCATAGGAGATGCTAGGACTGGAAGAATCCTCTGGGTCTGCTGGAATCTTTCCCAGTTCATCTCAGTGAGACTAATCTGAATAAAGCTGGAGGATGTGATTGGTCCATAGACAATTTGTTGGTCATATTTCTTTAGTCAATTTGTATACATTAGTGTATGAAAAGAGAAATATAAAAATTCAGTTACCCATAGAAGGGCAAGCACAAAAATCAAGAGAAACGTGGGGGTTTTGTTGTTTTGTTTGCTTGGTGGTTTGTTTTTTTTTTTTAAAAGGATATCTAGACAGATAAAAAGTTTGTTGACCAAGCACTGAATAAAAAGATGGACCCTTTCCTGTGTGTATCCATCACACAAAGGCAGAGACTGTTCCTTTTGGCATGATTTCAGGAAATTGTTTGTCAACTACCTTTCTTTTTAATGGGTGTTGCAAGTACTCAGCACCTTATAGGACTGGGCTATTTGTTTTCTTTGGATTTCTATGTTTCTTGCTAGACTATTCTTTAACCCTTTCTTCTAGTTCTTCTGAAATCTGTTCTCCTCCTTTCCTCCTTCCGAGTCAGAAGATTTTCACTGCTGTCTGCTCACTTGAAACCTTGGTTAAGGTAAAGCAAGAACGAGTAAGATGACTCCTCCTGAAAATTCTGTGATCAGACTTTATGCTGCATATATTTTTTTTTGCCCAGTTTTACAGGTCATCTGAAAACTTCTCACTGAAGGCATCTGGGAGGAAGGAGAAAATCCAGATTTAAACTAGGGGATAAAAGTATATGAGGAGTACAAAGCCTCATTCTTCAGGGCATAAGTCCAACCACTAATTTCCTGGATAAATTTAATTTTTTTTTTCTGGATTATTCAGTCTTGATTTCTCTCTGACCAGATTTTTAGAGTGTTTATGGTTTGATATGTTATGTGTGTTCCTGTAGTCCTAGGTGTTTGGGCTTTGACAACAGTACGTCAGATTGAAGAAAATTTTAACGTTCACTTTCAGTTGGATAATATTTCATTTACATGTTTGTTGTTTATCAGTTGCAGAATGACATGAACCAAACTGTGAAGAACAAAGTTGCTTTCCATATTTTGAATACATAGAAATTGATGAACAAAATCACTATGTTCCAAAGTGAATTATAGTATGATTATGTATTTGTTTTCTAGGTCGCCTGAAAGCACACACAATTTTTCTCAGTTGGTATGTCTTAATTATAGATTGCTAAAACCTATTGCAAAACAATTGGGAAAATGAATAAGTGTATGAACTGCAAGTATTACTTGAAATTTGGAATTCCAGATCCAAAAGGTGTCTCCCAATAATTTGCACTAAGTAGGAGTTGTCAACAGAACAAACTGAAAGCCAGGGACAGATAGACAACGGCTTCTGCAGGGGTAGAAAGACCAAGGGATGCTTATGTTGGACATCATGGTTTTGGTTTGCAAATGGAGAGTTTCAGTCTCCCAGTCAGTTAAAGCCTTTTTGTGAACATGTTCCTGATGATAAAAACTATACTTTGAGCGAAAATACTTTTTCCCCATGACATTGTTTTCCTACTCGGGTTGGAAAGTTGGAAGTGCAAACTGTCTTAATTCATCAGCTCCTCTTGCTCATTCTCCCTAGACTCCTTCCAGCTTCACAAATGTATGAATACAGGAAGAGAAACCATTCTCTGGAGTTCTCTGATCTCTGCTTGTGATATCTCATTGGGGAGAAATTTATCATAAATTAACTGAACCATGAATGAGTTGTTGAAATTCTTCACGTGTTATTAGATTTGCTGGTGGATGGTTAATGAAACAGCCTTGTGTTCTGTCACCAGGAGCTGTTCAACAGAATCCAACAGGGCAGCACAGTGAAAGTGTGCTGAAGCCAAGTTTGCTTTGCAAAGCAAACTGAATCTGCTTTAGTGGAGAAAATTCAACAAACATGGACAATATTAAATTTTACTATAAATTTGTGGGGTTTATAAGTTGGAGGTATGAAATTGTTCCAAAAGGAGTGTCGGTTTAGCTAAATGAGGTCTTATTCTTCCAGAAGTACAAATATCAGGATTTCGATTGTGATATTTGCTGGGATTAGAACAAAAATCCTCCATAAACTTAAGGTGAGGATGGGATCTGGGTTCATTTAAACAATGGATATATTAAATCTGACAGCCTGGAAAGCACAAACAAAGAATCAAGAGTTCACTTGCCAGATGGTGAAAAGGAAGTTGTTCAGAGTTGATCATGCAACAGTAAGGGTAACAAAAGGCCTGCAAATTTCCTCTCGAAATCAGCGGGAGCTGGGAGTACTTAGTACACTTCATGGGTGCTGACCAGTTTGAGGACTTTCACCTCACGAGTTTTCTCTGCTGCTGTTGTGCACTAGAAACATTAGTCTACTTAACAGCTTTGCTTGCTGATCAGTGACATAGCTTCTGACTACAATACTGTTGCAGATTTTAGATTTCCCAGTTTCCTTCATGCCCAGGAATTGAGTGTGAACTGCACAATATATGTATATATGATACTACTGAATTACAACTGCTTTGCTGAAAAGGAGATGAGAATCAGCTGGCTAGTTAGCAGACCTCAGAGCATGGATGCTTTCCTGCAAGATTCACATGAGAAGTTCATAGCAGGCTTGTCCCTTCTATGATAAAGGTTGAATTTGATCACGTCGAATTTGGCTCCCCAATAAGGAGGCTGATTAGCCAAGTTTCCAAGCAGTCCTATTGTAGCTTAGAAGAAAAAGGACAGGTGGAAAACTGATAATAGCCTTCAAGTCTTAGTAAATCAGCGTCTGAGTAGAGTCAGAACACAGAGGCTTGAAAAAGGACATCGCACAAGATGCCATCACTAAAAGCACTGTATGCTGACCATCTCTGAACCTGGATATTTTGCAGATAAGTAGGGAAGTAAGCACTGGGGTTTGCTTTGTGGGTAATGTATTAGTTGATCAGCAGAGTTATTAATTTAATTTCCCTGTCTGTCGCAGTCATGCACAGTATCTTCTCCAAAGTCAAGGTTAACCTCTCTGTAGCCCCTGCATTGCCTTCTGCCACTTCAGTGTTACAAACTAGTCACCTTTGGGAACAGCTCAGATAATATGAAGGTAAAATTAATTCTAATGTACATCAGAAAAATTCTGATAGTGGTGATAGCTAATTATTCAGATTAATATGGTGGCAAGGAATAAATCTGCTGGCAAAAGACATAAGCTTATAGAAGATTTTTGGCTTTGAAAAAAACATGTTGTTTTTGAGACTTTATTACATGAGAAAGAAAGCTTGTGTCTGCTGTCCAAATTCTGTAGTCTTCAGTGCTTCTGAGTGAGTCCATCAGTTTGGTTTTCTTACACAGAAATAGTCACCTATACACCAGCAGGTAGAACATGTTAGCTAACTGGTAAAAAGCCAGGAGCAATATCACTGATGAAATCGCTGATAGCCTTGTACAACTGGGTTTAGGAAGAAAGGAATATGGAAAGGAAAGAGATTATTTTAATTTAAATTATTGTGATCAATGTAAAACAAACTGATGTGTTTATGTTGTGTTGTTCTTTCTAAGCGTAAATAATTAGATTGTGCCTGTCTACATTCTACTTGCATTTTAAGATGTTCCTTTAAGAAGTCTTTTTGGAATCTTATATAAATAATACATGTAATGTACACATTAGTACAGCAGAGTAATTTTCCTGAATATAATAACTCTGAGAATTATTATTTGCATTCTAGTCGTACTCAGAGGTCTATTCAGGATAGGGGGCCCATTGTGGCAAACGTTACCAACCTTCCAAGAAGATTAGGGTAACAGGTTTTTGTTCCTCTGAGAACCATATTGATTTAGCAGAATTTCTCATGAGCTTGTCTCGTGTGCTTTTTATGTCCTTAAGCCTCACTTCTAGGGTCTCTTGGTACATGTCCCTGTAAATCAATTTTATATGGCCTTAAGATAATCTTGTATGTTCAGCTGGCACACTGGAGCTAATTTTGAAAAAGATGCAAGAGTGGACGTACCTAAAAACAATGGGAGAAGGCATATGTCACTGAGAGTGGAGGCATTCAGAATTAGAAATTATTGCTCTTAGAGGTACTAGGTGGTGTTGGCACTAACAGTTTTCAGCTGGTGAGGATCCCTGCCTGAGGTTTGCTGGGTAGGGATGGTGTGCAGCCTGTTGTAGTGTGTTGTGATGCCAAGCTTGGTGCCAGGATGTGCAGTGTCATACTTTGCTGTGTAGGGAAATAAGACTCGTGAAGTTTTTACTGAAACACATACAGCATTGGTAAGGGTGGACCCCCCTGCTCCCAAGGCAGGGCTCAGGCCTGGTCCTAAGAGTTGTACATCCATGGAGGTGATAACAGAGATCTCAGAGGTCCCACCCCCCCATTCCTGAGCAGAGCAGCTGTGACTCTTGCACTCATCTGATTCAGTTCACTCAGCCAACATGTGAAAATTCACTTTTCTTTCTACTGGGTTAGTTTGCTGTTTGCTTAGAAAGCTAAAAAGAGTCTTGCAGAAATTGGTTAAGTCAGCATAAGGAGTAAGAAAGAAATAAGATCACAGAACTGATCAGGCAAAAACTCCAAATGTGAAAATCAAAATGGAGGCAGGACACATCTAAAGACTTAAGCAAAAATTTTGTCACCCAAAAGCAGTCGTTGTAGAAGAATTTATATGTTAATGTGCTCAAGATTATTCTGTGAAAAATATCAACATAGCCCACTCACATCTTCCCTTATTTTTCCATTAGCATAAGAAAAAGTATCTTTGAAAGTGCCTGGAAAGCAAATTTTATAATCTCTATGTTCATTTGACTAGCACAAAGTATGTAGGCTCAGAAGTTAAAAATTCTCCAAATAGTTACAGACCAATTGTATTAGGGCAACAATATGAAATTTCATAGAAGTGGCTGGGAAAACCTAATGAGACTCTCAGAGGACAGCTGGAAGCACATTCCTCTTTAATGCTTGAGAGGGGACACAGCAGAGCCAAAAAGTCTCCTGACTGCAATGTGGGGGAAAGGAACAGTTTGTTATCAACCCACAAATTGCCATCTTTTACATTCACAAGCCCAGCAGAGAGATCAGTGGCTCAGCTGAACAGCCAGATAGCCATTTTCACTGCTTGGTCAACAGCTGCCCTTGCGGAATATGGCACACCTACAAAAAGCACTAGAACAAAGTTAGAATGACAGTTTTTTTCCAGCCCTTCTGTGCAAAGCATAGATGTGACAAAGGCATCAGAAGATGCATAATCAGAATTATCATGCAAACATTTATGAGAACAGCTGTGTGAGTAAAAATCCTAATGGTCATCCTTTTGATACTCTTGACCAAGTAGCTGCATTAGGGCATGCAGTGGAAAGGGAGGAGGATGAACTATGGGCATGGTACAGCAACAACTGGGTGCCGCTGCAGATCAGAATCTTGTAAATATGGTCATCTGTGAATGTGAGGAGACAATGGTACCTGGAGAGAAGGAAACCTGAGTGCACAAATTATGGAGATTACCTTTCTGTGCAGAATTTAATTTCTGCCTAGGAGTTCAATTCTGCATTGTCCTCTTAAATACTCTAGTTTGTCAAAAACTGCTTTCCCACATTGTGCATAGATGGTGCATATAACACTATAACTTAGGCTTCTGACTTTGGTTGGTATGTTTTGTCTAGTATCTGTCATATTTCGTAGGGAAAGAAAGTTGGACTGTTATTCATGTGTAAGAATTAAAGACCCAAAATGGGAGGAAAACTTGTGTAAAGTAGTTAAAAGTCCTTCCTGAAGGCTTCTTTCTTTTCACTATATATAAATTCACTTTGCAGTTTAAAAACATTTTTTTTTTTTTTTAACTTTTGTAACAATGGGAACAAAGCTATTTGGATTTGTATACAAGAAAACCTGAACGTGCTACAGAGTGTATTACTGTGCTGCAGAAAACCAGTACTTTAACACTCATTACAAAGGAGCATATTACAGCAGTGGACAGGCATCTTTGCATCTATCTGTACTGGTGAAGAGGTTACCACCTCCAGCTTTTTATCGCCTCCCACCAGCCAGAGATTACCACCCTTACTGTTCTGTTGCCAGTGCTCCAAGCTTGGACCATTGCCTATTTGCTGCATGGAAAATCAGCTAGGCTACCTCAAAGCACCTATTTTAACTGTTTAAGCTAGCCTAATTTATATTGCTTGAAACAAATTGGGGCATGCTTACGTCAACTGACCTACTACATGAGTTGACTAAAAGTGGTAGCTTTCTGGAAATGATGAAAGCTGCTGGAGTGCTACAGGCAGTTACCCTTGACTAGAAAAAAGATGTTTGTTCATGGCCTGAGACACATGCATGCAATGATTCAATAACTTCCTGAAGACTACCTTACTGAGTTTTTCTTGATTCCTTAGGATTTCAAAATGGAAGTCGGGTATACTGGCTTGTATGTAGTGCTCACTCGGTCCTGCTGTGGATATTATAATCTTTTCACTGTAGTATAAAGATACAGACATTAGCTATAAATAGACAGAACCTAAGCATTTTATTGTCATATTCTCAGCAAGCAGTAATATAGATTTATCAAATTTCTGTAGCCAGAAATAATATCAAATTTTTCCCTTTTATTAAACTACAGAAAGCTCTATAATGATCCCAATGCCCTCTTTTGTCTGTGTAAACCATCATTTAGTTCATCTCTAGTGACCAACCTGGTAGCATAGTCAAAATGTTACACAGATAAACAGAATTATTTGCCTCTGAGGGTCATGCTTGGAACACCAAGCGTGTGAATTTATCCACTTTGTTATTTAGCACTACATTTGAGTTCAGCCTAGAATCCTCAGAGCTAAAGTTCTACATAAAAAAGTGAAAGTTATAATATATCATACTTTATATGGTTAAGTCACAGAAGGTGATGATGTAATATACACTGCCAGAACATTTTGTTTTCAGTGTCTCCTCTCTCCAATTCAGTGCATAATTTCCTTTTCCCTCTGGTCCATCTCTTCAGAGCTATAATATCCAGTAAACGTTCATATTGGCTTCCTCATTTTAAAAAAGACACATTGCTTTTAATATTTGCTTTAGGAAATGTTGCAGCCTCCTATTTTATTGTGCTGTTTTATATGGACTAAGCAAATCCATGTGCCCAAATACGCAATTCAAATCTTCCCTGGCATACACCAAAGCAACCAAACATAGCATAGTGACGTGCTTTATCAAAAAAGATGTTGTGCATACTGCTGCACATAGGAAATTCATGTAGTCATTGGAGCAAGTTCAAGAGCTGGGGACTCTTCAGTCTCCCTGAACATCTCCATATATTGACACTTAAAAAAAAAAAAATCATCATCACCTCTGCTAGCTTGGTCATTTTAATTGTGCATGATAAGAGAAGTGATCTCTGAGTGGTGACTGCTTTTTAGGCTGGAATAATGCGAATGTTTCAAAGCCAGCTGCCAGCAGTGCCTTTGTCCACTGCAGAGTCAGCTTCAGCCAAGTTTTTTCTCATTCATGTGTGCATCTTGGCTGAAGAATGGCATTTCTGATCTAGTGAAAAATAGAAAATAAGCTGAGTATCACCAGCATACTAATGGAAGCCAAAATTCCTCACAGCTGGTGGTAGACCAGTGAACGCCTCTGAATGAACCCCACAGCACTGTGACAAGGGGGCACCTACTGAGACATATTCACCATCCAGTTCTCAGGTTCTCCTTGGAGACCTCCATTGGAAAACACAGGAAAAAAAATCTATAGAAAAAACCCAGTCTATTCCAATAGTGTGACAGTTGTCTTGGGTTTATCAAAGGCTCATAAATTTAATGAAATCAGCATGGACACTTGGGCACATAATTTTTAGCTAAGGAAATCTGCAAAGACTGTATTCTGCCCTTTAATGACAGGGAATAATGATAGCAGAAACATTCTGTAACAGTCATTCACTGTTCTAGTGATCTTCATATTGCCATGAGGAGAGGAATAAAGTGCATTCATACTGGTATCTGGGACAGTGTGGGATTTAATGGTGTAGTAACAGAGAAGCAAACGTCTAAGCATCCACGTGCCCTAGCTCAGCATGTCGGGCTTTCCTCTGTGCTGCTGGAATTTTTTTGTTCTCTCTACAGTACACATCATGCATCTCAGTTGTAATAACCATTTTCTTTCTCTTCTCCAATGAGAGAAGAAATAAACAGAGGATGGTTTTTAGCCAGGGAGTTATGGGTGCTGTTTTGTTTTCTTTAAAAGCTAACACAACAGGTTTGATTTAAGAAGTTCTAGAATTATATAGAGAAACTGTTGTTCAAGATTGGTAAAATGCTATTAAGAAAAAAAAAAGAAAAAATGTCGCTAGCAATAATTTTTGTACTGCGTGACCAGACGCTTGAAAAATTTATTTTTCTCTGTGCAGGGTCTAGGGGAAAAAAAAAAGGATATATTTGAACCTGATTCATCACAGAAATAGTTCTTACTAGACTGAAATTATTGGGCAATAGATTTGGAGGATTCTAGGGGGAAATCTTGGTTAGTGAGTCATTTTGTATTAAATGAGCAGGTGAGTTTGGCCATGGTTCACAGCAGACATGAGATCTAGCTTTTGAAGGTTACTGCTGCATTCTCTTTTTTCCAAGGACTAACTTGCTTGTTCAGTTTCAACTGAGCACATTTTTACAAAAGTTCTCAGTGATGGTATTTACAAGGAAGAATTCTTTAGTGGCATGTCATGCCTCTGGTTTTGGAAATTAAAAAAAAACACCACAAAACAACAAACCAACCAACCAACCACCCACCAACCCCCCCCCAGCTTTCTCGTAATAGAGTGTTCTGATAGCTATAGCTGTAGTAAACCTCAGCAGAAGCTAAGTGTCATGCATACTCATAACCATATTGATTTTGATAGAGTAAGTACATGAAGAAAACAAGGAAGGTAAGCCTGACTTAAACAATAGGAACATGTAATTATTTAGATAGACACCTAGGTAGTAACTCTGTTGATAATGACATTTGGTAATGAGAACTGTTACTTCCCAGCAAGAAGTTCAGGTTAATAAAAAGCTATGAATTGATTTGACTTGACATATTTAAGAAATGTAAATTTCACAAGAAAATTTGGAGTGAAGTCATTGTAAGTAGGTTTTATTATTTTCTTCTAGTTTTAGAATTATGAATTTTCTAGGAATATTACATAAGTATTTCTCAATAGGATTTGAGAAGTTATGTTTATTTTCCTGTGTATGAAAATACTGACGTATTTCTGCTCCAAAATGTTAGGGAGGTGCTAAACCAGCTATTTCTATAATTATTTATTCTGTAAAGTCTTAGTAATTTAACTGACTTCACCTTAACCAAAAGAAAGAAAGAAAGAAAATCACTTCCCTTAACGACTGAGAGTGTGGCAAGCCAGTGGAAAGTAATAGAAGATGGTTTATGATAATTTCATTATAGGGAAAAAACCAAGAACTTACACTGAGCTAACTGAAGAAAAGAAAGCCAAAGAAAACTTTGAAGAAAAAACCTCCCAACCACCCCCCCGCCCCCGCACCCCAGTTTTAGTTTAGTGCTATGATTGTTCTCCTGCATATTTTGAGTGTTCCTAGTGCAATCTGGACAACACAGACAATATGAGAATTTATAATCATATTGAATGTGGAGAACACATTGGCTGCTGTCATTGACAGCAATGGGCAACTACCTCTGTTCTATACTTTACAGGTATTTTCTATTGATCCATTTTTTGCACTGCATCTGATATTGCATATGGTACATTGTTGTGATTGCATTTAATGATTAAATTGACATTTCGGGCTTGGCTGTTTGGCAGGGGGGGTTTTTTTGCTTTGTTTTTTTTTTTTTTTTTTTTTTTTTTTTTGAAAAATGTGTATCTGATAATAGTTCATATGCAACTGTGTGCTGGTGGATATTGCTTGCTTCTCAGGCTCCTGTAGCTATCAGCTGGAGATATATCACACATTTTCCATGGGGGCTGGATCAGTTGTTAGAAATGAAAGTGAAGCTATTTGTCCTCTTTCTTTTTCATTTTGTTTTGTAGCAGCGTCATGGATTTTGTTCAGATTTATTGGAGGCTGCCTAGACTAAACAACTGGCATTGCAAGCTGCAAAAGTCAGTCTCTACTCAATTCATTTTGAATTAGAACCATCTATTACCACTCTACAGTGAGTTTAATAACTCCCATAATTTTTCGCTACAGATTCACATAAAGGGCATGTTACTTTTTAAGAGAAATCTGTTTTCTTCTACCTGGACCTGACAAATCTATTAGCAAAACCTACCATTAACTGAAGTGAGAGTTTCCTTTATTTTGCACAAGTCCTTTCCTAACCTTTCAGGTAATTAACTGTAATTATGCTGCTATGTAATTATGGTGTTTATATTCTAAGTATTCTGAATTCTAACTTTATGCAGCAGTTATTCTAGCTTTTCAGTAGATGACTCTTCTGTGGTGCTGTGCAGTCCTGAGGTAGTGCTGTGTGTTGCAGTCAGCTTCTGGGGCACATTTGTTGAAATGTAGGGAGAATTACTCCTTGAAATTAATGTTCATTTTGTCCTAAGCATACTTCCTTCACAATTTTTCAGCTTTATTGCTTCTTTTATTAGCAGCTTTGCAATTTACTTAGTCCTGGACAAGGGCTTTTGGAGAGTGGAAGTAGAGATTATTTTGGTTTTTGTTAACAAATCTAATGCTGTTACTCTTACAAAGGTATAGGCCTATTTATGGGGACAGGCTCTGCCCCACATGCATTTTGTACCTGCCACCCTAGCCAGACAGACCTTTTCAGGACAATTAAAATATTGGTTAACATAAGAGCTTTGCAATTGGTTATACAACCTCTGTCACAATGGTTCATTTTATAAAACCATCCTGGGAGATGCTCACCCACCCTTGCCAGCTGAACTTTCCTGATCTGCCACACTGAACTGACCTGGAATTTTCACATCAACATACTTTTGTGTGTATGTCCTGGTATATCAGACTGTGAACTTCAGAACACACGGGAAGCTTCCCAGAAATAACAAGAGAGATCACAAGGGCAGGGCATAATTTCTCGTGGTGTTTTGTATGTTTGCAGTTCCAACTAAAATCAAGTGGAAATGAAATAACAAATTTGTCCAAAATTCTTAACATTCCAATTTAACTTTAATTGCTTTTTATCTGTTAAATTCTTTTCTGTCATCTGCAGGATGGTCCCTGGTGGAACTGATGCATCTGTTTCCTTCAGGTATGCATAACTCCTATGCCCCTAATATAGTTCTCCCAGCTCAACTTTTACTGGCACATTTTAGATGATGAAATCTTATTTATCTGAAATATATCCCTGAAATATTTGTGGAAGAGAAGAAATGTCATTAAATGTTTTCCTCCAAATTCTAGATAGAATTAAAATATTCTCTTATTATATGAGAAGTGGAGAATAGAAGGGCTATAAACATGCCATTAGAAAATTCTTGCCCACATTGACCTCTCTCTTTCATCCCTGACACAAAGG
This sequence comes from Sagittarius serpentarius, assembly GCA_034782735.1. NCBI lineage: Eukaryota > Metazoa > Chordata > Aves > Accipitriformes > Sagittariidae > Sagittarius > Sagittarius serpentarius. The sequence continues at coordinate 7,958,569 of JAVKLA010000002.1, forward strand.
TGAAAGAAGCTAGCTTTGTATGAGGCCAGAAGTTCTCAGCTGAGGTCTGACAACCTATTTGTATTTCTGCTGTCCTGAAGTCTGGGTGGAAACAGAGTAGTCCATGGTTGGTTCATAATCCTTTCAAGGGATGTTACTATCTGCTGTAATGAAGGAGAGTTCCCAGGCCAGTCTGTGTTGGGTCTGGAATGAACGTAAAATGGGGAAAACATTCACAGATTCCCCATTCTCTTTCTCCAATAGGTTATTAATAAAACATAAAAACTGTCTAAGTCATATTGCTATAGTCAATTCTGTTTGGACCATATATCCCTTTGGACAGGAACCATGTCACATTGTGTGTCTGCGGCACAAAATCATCCCAAAGGGCAGAGGCTGCCTGGGGCTAGATGTGGGACAGCAGCCGCCACAGCCCAAAAGAGCTTCTACTAATTAAATTCCTTTGTTCCTTCTATCAAATAGCTGTTATATTCTGTTAAATGTAGTTTGGCAGTAAAACATAAAAACAAGTTTACTGTAGCATTTCAGCCTAGGGTAGAGCTGTTCGCTGGCACTGAAGTGTCCTAAACTTCCCAGGCCACAGATTACATTTGTGTCAGTTTTCCTAATCTTGTCCTTGGCTCTGCAAGATGTGACTGTGTCGGCAAGTAATGAGTTTGATCAGCATGCAGGGAACATGCCCAGACAATCCGGCACAGTTACACATGTGATATAGGTGGTGTAGGCGTGAAAACACAGTATTCGCATCCATTACAGCAGTAGTCCTGCGCTGCCTTTTTAGTTCGAATGCCTATGAGGCTTTTGACTTAACTAGCATTGTGCTTTGCTCTGTGCCACTTTGAAAGATAACTCTATCTGGAGGCCTAAATTAAAAGTCAGTGTAGCCTTGAGATATGTGTAAGATTCTTTATGAGTTTAAATCCCGTTGCTGCTGTATTAGTTTAGGACTAGACATGCCTAGGGCGTGTTCACTGAACATCATTCATTTGAACAAAATGCTGTAGTGGTTATGCATGTGAACTGGAAGTGAGTATTTAAGGAAGATGTTGCTGACTCATAGACCTGTCAGATAAAAGCAGTATTCAGAGACGACACAATAGCTGACCTGTTTGCCAACTTGAATACAAAGTTAACTTTCAGTAGGACTGTGCAGACTGTATTTACTGAAAAGGAAGGCAGAGTATCTTGTGGAGAAAGAAATACGGAGCTTTGAAGTCTGGAGACACAGACAAGCTTCAAGTTACTTATGAGATCTCCGATAAAACTGTTGCTCAGCAAAATTAGGAGTTTGGAGGACTCTCTATTTGTATTTTTCTGTTTGTCATTTAATCTAATTCTGAATTCTACAAATGTGAGTAAAACATATTAGTACATGGGACAATTTGGCATGCATCACAGAACTGTTACCTGAGGCTGAGGCCAGTCATCTCTGTTGGAGAAAACAGCACCTTGGCCAAAGAAACAAGAGAATTGCAATCTGAGCCAGCAGGTAGAGCTGAAATCAGAGGATAAACATCTCTTCAAACACCAAACCTTATGGAGGATGCCTAAAATTTACCTAGGTGGTTGGGCCTTCCTCTAAAAGCTACTTTGCAACAGATTAATTAATGCAGACAAGCTTCTAGGTATCTATATTCTTTTTGCTATGCAGACAAATCAGTTTCTTTTAACAGCTTCTGATGTTTCAGACAGCCAAAGATTATGACAGGATGAAATACTTCTCTGTGTTTAATTATCATGTTTTTAATTTGAATTTATCAGGAGACTGGTTGAATAGAGTCTGCAAAACCGTTAGGCAAAGGAACCTTCTAAAAATAAAATGTTGTTAACAAGATATTCAGCAAGCATAAGATGAAGGAGTTTATAAATAGGTTTAGGAAGAATTGAGCTCATTATAAAATAAATCAAAGATGGATTTTTAGAGATATGGCAGCGTTTCAAAGTTATTTTAAATGAACCTAAATCCTGACTGCAGAGACTTTGTCTCATTCTTTCTATGGTACCAGGTATTCTCCAAAGCCTCGTAATGAAAGGGAATGATGTGAGAAAGCATGGGTGGTAGAAAGCAGGCATAGAGCTGTCTGCCAGCAGGAATCAAGTGGTCTCATTCACCCGACATTAATGTGCAGGTTTTTATCTTCCCTTTTTTTATTTTTATTTTTTTTTTAAATTTTTCTATCAGAAGTCTCAAACGTAGCCTCCCTAGAAAGGAAAGTGCATACTTAGTGGGGGTAGGTCACAGGAATCAGTTGGCTGGCTGTGTGGTTCAGGGCAGGAAGGTTTTGCAATGCAAGCTGCAAGGGGGGCCATGCCTGGTGGAGGGACATTGCGGGAATGAGGAGTAGCTGGCAAAGAAATGGATTCAGTGTAAAGCCATTCAGTTTTGAGACATCTGTGTTTCTAAGGTAATGGGAAATTTCCTCAAATAAAAATTTACCTTCAAGGAGGTGGAGATGATTCTGTATAAACATTTTTCTAGACGTACCATCAAGGGAAAGAAAAAAGGAGAGAGAAAATGTACCCATTGTTGTTACTAGAAAAAAATGTTTTTCTGATAATGATAATTTCTCAACAAAATCTTTTAGTACTGAAAAATTGTAAAGTGTTCTGTCTAATGTAAGTTTCAGCCACCAGAGTGTAAAATTTGTTTAGACATTGTAAACAACATTTTAAAAAGGAACAAAATTATATAGATTTGATACAGCACAGTTTAAAAAAAAAAAAAAAAGGAAGTCCTGCTCAGCCTGGCTGTTAACCATTCATCTGAGTAACGAGACCTTTTGAAGTTGCTTTTGAATGACAATATATCTGGAAATACAATTATCTGAGTTTTAGTTGTACCATTTCAATTTCCACTCCAAGACCTATTATTTACTAATTCCTCATAATTAGCAAGATAAGCCTTATTCTCTAACAATCTATAAAATAATAGTCTTTTTGTTAAACAGAATACATCTTCAACATAAAATTTTATATGCTGTGTGACAGTACCTGTTTGCTATGCCTTTTTATTTCATTTTAAAAGTCTTGCAAAATTTCAGTAACCAGAAAGGAATCTCCTGATGCTTCAGGGAAGTGTTAGTGAAGTGGTTTACTGTGACCTGCTGAAAGTGGCCTCTGCTTGTCATCAGCTATTTGTAAGTCAGTTCCAATGCACATATGTATACATAAAGTCATTTTGCATAAAGGCCAACCGGGAAAAGTTTGGAATCCTCTGCCCCAGAATTTTCCCAGATACTGAAAGTGTGAACATAGTGGAAACTGCACTGAAAACAAGCCTAGAATTTGACCATTCCTTTCAGAAATCCAAACCTAGGTGAAGTTCCCACAAGTTATGGCCATTAGCTTTTAATGAGGAATTAATTTACTTTTCTAAAATGAAAGTTTAGAGCCTTATTATCAAATTAATTAGGCTTCATTCCTAGCACTAATCTTGATGCAGAATATATACAGGAAAAAGATAAAGACTAATTTTGACCCATACAGTATTTATTCCCTTCTGACATTCCACTATTTTCTCTTTTGAGTCTCTATATATTGTAGTGGAAATATGGAGTTGTGCTGAATTCACAAAAATAAACCATTCAAGTAAAATAACTTTTTTGTTGATGGTAGAAGTGTTGCCTTAATGATTATTTGCTTGGTGTAGTTAACCTGTTTAATGCCATAAGATCAACTTCTTTGAAAATGACTTCATGGAAATTATAACTGGGAATTCTGTTTAGAAAGAGATAGATGAATTTTTAGAAATAAATTAATGGTAGTTTTGCAGTAAATGAAGCCACAAAAGAAGCTGACCTGTTTCCAGCTTCTCAGACTGTTTTTCACAAAACAGAATATATTTTAGCTTGAGAGTCTTGTTAATATAATTGCCTAGGCTGACTGTTAGCATGCTGTTTAAACAATTCAATAGTAATGGCACTGTAGTTAACCAAGGAAAAATGTAGGATTGCTTTAGGACATATCTGTGTTCTTGTAGAATGGAGGGACCATATTCAAGGAAAAGATTTGGCAAATAAGGATCCCTCTAAAATGTGTTGTTCTCAAGCTAATTAGATCCTAAGAGCGAATGCCTGGGCAAACCGTTTGTGTGTGTCATGAAAGGAGAACTGAAACATTTTGCTTAAATGGAAGTACAAGTAAGATGTAGCTATGTAAATATTTTTGTTCAAAACCAGGATGAGTGAATTCCTCTGGAGTGCACTTTTAAAGCAAATCTCCTATCTTACCATGCTTTGGTTTGTATTATGGAGTGATCTGGGAGCACACAAAGCAGATTCCTTACAGATTAATCCACGCCAAAACCTGCAGTCCAGGAGTGTACCTAATGTTCTCCAGCTTCTGATGGGCACTCATACACAGAACTAGACTAGAACCGGTCCAAAGTAGTTCCCACCACTCCCCTCCCACAGAGGCCTTGTAGTGGGGTCACTTTGGTGTTTAACGCCAAATGTCTGTGCAGATCTGCTCTTACTGCACTGTAGTACTTCTTACAGTGGATGTAATCTACATTTGACATATGATGTAGTTGTGAGACTCTATAACAAGATGAATAGCTGCTAGTGGAGAAGAAATAGTAGTTAGAGCAAACACAAAATATTTTTAAAAGAAGAAATAATAGGTTAAATAGAATGAGCTTCTGCTGTCTTTCTCACCCACCATGTCCTTTTAGTATATAAATTCCTACTCTCATGGAAACTGAGTGAGACCATGGATTAAATATAAAATTCCTCATTCTGTTTTCATTATCTGTCACAATACTGCACTGGAGTTTGTAACAGAAACTAAAACCAAAGCAGAAAGAAAACACGTCTTTTTATTAATTGAATGTTGGGGCCTTTTTCATGCTTATCATAATTGGGGTACTTATTTTCAGTCTCAAGCAATATATTTAATAAAACTTATTTTTAAAACCGGCAAAGAATAAAACACAGTAAAACCCAAAAAGGATATACATCTCTTCCATTGCTTTCAAATTCCTTTGTTGGCATGCCACTTCCTATTACTTTCATTCACATTTTGCTATCATATTGCAAGCAGCACTGACTGCCAGCCTTTACTGTCATAAAGGAGAAGTATTTTTATTAGAAGTTCAATTTAAGAACACGCATATTTGATCTGACTATTTCACAGTGCTTTTCAGAGAATTGCATCATTTCTATTATTTAAGAACTTGATTCGCATGTCAAGAGCGTAGCCTGATTCCAGGAGCTTAATCCTCATATACTAATATGTTCAGGAATTGCCTTTCTGGTTTTTGTCTTGCTGGTCAGGACTGGAGACTGTGGCAAATGCCTATATTTTTACAAAAGCTAAATTTAAACCTGTTGAACAAGTCTCTTTTTGTCTCCTTCCTCTGTTTGGATTATTTCCTTTCCAGGAGCAAACTTGATAGAAATTGGGATGTCACTGAAGTTTGGATCACATGTGATTTTTATGGAATGGAGCAAACTGCCAAGTATCATTGGGCTTGAGCAGATCAAGGGAACCTGAGTGATCACATAAGCATAATGCATTTAGGCTTTTGTGTAACAATTCATCTGCTGCTCTTGAACACTCTTCTGACTATAAAAAAAATACCCTGTTAAGAAAAGATTGCCTTATTTTATCAAGCATTTCATGTTTGTATGACTCCTAATAGGTAAACTGAAAGTGAACAGAGAGAACCATCATTTTTGTTTTAAAAAGTTAAGGATTTGGAACATTTGGGTTTAGTGATAGTGGAAGCTACAAACAATTCTTGCCCTTTAGGATCCTGCTTACCATCTTATTCCACAATGAGTGGATAATGATCAGTGTAATCACTTTGTGTGGTGGCCCATATGTAAGTGATGCATGGGAAATTACGGTATGTGTCAAAGCTGATGAAAAGGGGAAAAGTGATTTTTCTGATAGAAAACTTTGCTAAGAGCAGTAAAGATTGTGTTCTTCAGGTTCAGAATAATTTTGGTCAAGACAGACAATTTAAAGCTTTGTTTTAAAACATAGCTACCTCAGCATTGTTTTCCTTATTTTTTCATAAGTGATAAAGAAAACAAGATGGTTAGATAACGCAACATTAGAGATTTAGTGTGAAAAGCAAAGTCTGAAATTCTGTATTTGTTTGTTCTCTGTGTGCTTTATAATCCCCCGGAATTTCTTGCTGCCTTTGCTATGCTGACCCTCCAGGTTCACCAAGAGACGTACTGGCTGACTGGAAATGTCAGACAAATATCAGACTATGCCAAAGCGGTTTATTATAGGGACAGATTCCTCCTCTGAGCTAACAGCTGTTTTTCTAAAGTATATTTAATGCCTTAAACATTTGAACCAATACACGCTAAAAAGTATGGAAAAAGTTCAAATTCAACATATGGCTTTCAACTTAGTGAAAGTGGTTTAGAGATAATGTGAATAATCCTTAATAAGTGAAATCGTGAGTGAAACACTTATCAATGCCGATACTCAGTTTAGCTGAGTTTTGTTTGCTTATAAATGTGACACATTTGGTTATTTTTATTTTAAAGTTGTTCAGTGAACAGGGTAGTACACATGCCTTCTAGTCTTGAGATACTAGAATCATGATCTCTGATGTCACATTAACAAGAATAGAGATTTTGTATGTATTTTTGTTTTCAGTTCTCTAATTTTGCTCAATTTTTTTGTTGAAACACAAGCTGGAAACCATATATAAAGTCTTCTAAAATAAGCACCATCCTCATTCTTTGAGTCTGTCCAGCCTCTATCTGTTTGGTAAATGGAACCTCTAAACGCACATCCAAAGTATACCAGGGACCTATTATACTACCAGTGCTTGGCAACTTTTATTTAATTTTGTAACATTATAAATGACTTGTCAATGAGCCAACTGTGTTAGAATCATCACAATCAGTTAGAAAATTTTGTTCTTTTCCTTTCTGAGAGTTTATTATGACTCAGCAATGCTTGTTCGTATAGAAAGGTTTGTCTTATTGCATCCATGAAGGAAAGTGTTCCTAATATATTTGACATTGATTTCTGTCATAATGTTTAAAAGGCTTGATTTTAGTTAGATGTCTAGGGAATTAGTTCCAGAATTCCTGTTATCCTAATTAGTTTAGCAGAATGACACAACTCAATGCACTTCCAGGCAATTATTTCACCCTTCAGCTTATGGCATGATACTAAAGGAAATAGATCATGTGATTTTTGCGTTCCCAGAAATATATTTTGTAGCTGTGCCCTGGTGTCAGAAAGTCAAGTGTCTAAATAATGAAAACACTACAAATGTGCATTGTTGCAAATTATGGAAAATGACAGAGACCTCATTGGCAGCTAGTGTCATTTCTCAGTTTGTGGCACATCCTTTTCAAAGAGCAGATACCACAAATAAAAAAGCAGTGACCTTGATTCCTCTTCCTAATGGTACTATTACTGAGGAAGGGAAGGCCATAATTTTGATGCCATTTGTATATTAGTTTTAGAGGAAATACATTGCTGTCTGCAGCACAACAGAAAATGGCTTCAAGGGTGGGACCAGAAAGGTAAAGATATGGATTCCAGTCCTGGCACTAAATACTGTTTAATAGTACCTAGAAGCTTGGGTTTTTTTGGTGTCTGATTTAAAGCAGAGGTAATAATATTGATCATACTAAAATTGTGACCATTAATATTACTGGTGCTTCAGAGCTGTGGAGTTCTTTAAAATTTTGAGTGGTACTTTAAGGATGGCATTCCCTCAGGGGTCCATACTGGGACCAGTACTGTTTAATATCTTCATCAGTGACATAGATGGTGGAATTGAGTGCACCGTCAGCAAGTTCACTGATGACACCAAGCTGAGTGGTGTGGTTGACATACCTGAGGGACGGGATGCCATCCAGAGGAACCTGGACAAGCTTGAGAAATGGGCCCGTATGAACCTCATGAGGTTCAACAAGGCCAAGTGCAAGGTCCTGCACCGGGTTCAGGGCCACCCCCGGCATCAATACAGGCTGGGGGATGGGGGGATTGAGAGCAGTCCTGTGGAGAAGGACTTGGGGGTGCTGGTAGATAACAAGCTGGACATGAGCCGGCAGTGTGCGCTCACAGCCCAGAAGGCCAACCAGATCCTGGGCTGCATCAAAAGAAGTGTGGCCAGCAGGTCGAGGGAAGTGATTCTCCCCCTCTGCTCCGCTCTGGTGAGACCCCACCTGGAGTGCTGTGTCCA
>JAVKLA010000002.1:7967620-8010806 GCA_034782735.1 Sagittarius serpentarius
CCATCCCACTGGGTGGGGGGGAGCGAGTGAGCGGCTGCGTGGTGCTGTGTTGCTGGCTGGGGTTAAACCACGACATACAGTAAATATTTTGCTAGTTTTACTTTTTATAATATGTTACTTTTTGACTTCGGTTACAATTTTGTTTACTTTTTGTAGAAAATTTATCTCTAGACTAAAGGTCATACTGTGGATTACCTTGTAGACCCAAAATAGCTGATTTTAACACATTTTCTTTCTCCCTTCTTTCAAATAAATCCTTCTACTGCTCTGCAGCAGTGCTTTTTATTAATGAGAGTTATTGCCAGGCTTCCTTGTTACGGCACTTTGTTAGAAATGTGCCTAATGTACAAATGTGATGGCTTACTGGGCTTTCATCCGTTCTTAGCCTATTTCACAATTAGGATCAGCATTTTATTGGGAGCTCTGTGATTCAGTTCATCTCTCTCTAATTCTCAAGGGGCGGCTGCTCACAAGGGGAAAAATTCAGTTTTCATACAGACTTGTCTTCAGAATCCTATATAAAACACTAACTTAAAAGAACAGTGTTGTACCTGAGATGGGGTATGAATTATTTGTCTGTAACCTGCTAGAAAGTTTAAAATATAGCACCACTATAATAAGTAAGGCCAGATGTCTTCCTTTTCTGTTTAGACATTTGTAGAATTCCTTTGTCTTGGAACAGTTTCATCATATCTCTGCTTCTATAGAACATTTGGTACATGGATCAGACAGAATTTTACCAAAAAGCCTATTCACATGCAAGAGACCTGTGTTTCTAAAGAGAAGCTGAAATTTCTCTGATTCTTTCAAAGTTGTTAGCAAATTCTGGACCATATTGAGTGCCCTTTGGCTGCAGGTAAAGAATTCAACAGCTTGTGGGAGTGCTAATTAGAGCTAATAATAACTTCAATGACCTGCCTTGGCTTTAAAATGCCTGACAGAAATTGCCCTGCCCTTGAAGGACAGAGATTTTGCTTCTCTGCACACATCTGATTAGGGACGCTCATGCCTTCATGTTTCTGTGTTTAGTGATCACACACAACTAAGTGGGTGCTTGTGTGTGAATGAAAGAGAAGTGGGTGGTGTTGGGGAATCAAGAAGAAAAAAGGCAAAAAGGTCTCTCAAAAATACTACACCAGAATTCCATTATTAGAGGGATTTCTCTTGAAGGCTAAATAGCCTTGTTAAAACCAGAAATAATAATAAGAAATAATTAGAATAGGGATTGGATTATTCATAATTAAACCATATCTCTCTAATTTTGGCACTTTTTCCATGGTTAGTTTGCTGAAATATGTACAGAGGGTCTGAGGAAAATGAAACATTTAATTTGAGCATGTACCCAAAAAGCTCCGAGGTACAGGATTTTTATCTAGCAGGTGCAGAATAGGTGCAGAATATCCGCAGAATATCTGGCTGATGGTGCAGAAAACAATTGTATTTTCAAGAAGATTGTCCTAGACCTTTCCAATGTAAATATTATTAACACTAGCCAGAAAAAAGGAATTAAAATCTTTTATGAGCTGTTATTAGAATGATAAATTAGTTTTTTTTCTGACTTCTCTTTCTTTTACTAAAGTGATTTTTGGAAATTGGAGGGGGGGAAAGGGTCTTTAAAATTCTAACAGAGCCAGGAATTATAAATAAAATCACTGTAGTCATACACAGAAAAGCAAATGTTAAATTCTGTTTTCTCCTACACAAGAGTCAGTGAAGAATGCTTCACAGAAACTGCTGCGATTACCCCAAAGTTTTAATGATGTAAATGACATCAGAATCTGGTCACTGTAATCTTTAGGATTTGAGAGGAATTTGCAGAAAAATCAATAAATTAATATGGCTGGGCTGAATGTGAGAAGTGTCTTTCACTGTTTGTCAGCTCCAATAATGCTATTACTACTGCTTACTCCTTTGTAAACTGTATAATGTTTTAGGTTTTATTCAACTGCGATTATTCCTAAATTAGATGATGGGAAGCTGGATAAGGTAGACTGCATATTTTTTTTAAATTGAGGATTAAAAACTTAAAATTACAAAAAAAAAGAAACAAAACCCCACGAAACCAAGAAGACAGGTTCAATGGTTAGACATTTGGCTTCAGTGCTGCCTGAGCAACTCTAAGCAGGTTTCTTCCCCATCTTGCTGCCACCCACTCATTCCTGACCTCTTGTAGTCCCCATCATTGTCCCAGCACAGTTGGCTGCTTAATTGGACAGTGAACAAGATCAGGGAGCTGATCCAGCTAAAAAGTAGGATCACCAGGAAAAAATAGGATTATTTTTCAACTGGATCAGTTTCCAAGCTGTTTTGCTACAAGCAGCTATACTGGCACAAGGGAGAGGTTTATGAAGTACCTGCAACAGTGGCCTGAGGCAAGGGCTGCTTAAGTTGTTAACATCAATAATTGTGTAATGAACTACAACCTTTCCCTTTGACTTTAAAACATCTGCCACCACTGAACACTGGTTAAGTACAAAACACAAAAATCAAGTGTTTGAGGCCTTGATTTTCCCCAGAGCTGGACAGGTGTGGAATGTCACCCCTTCTCTTCTATTAATATAAATATTTGATTTTCTGTTAGATTCTTAATTTGGCTTAACTCATGTCCTTAGTCTCATTTTAGTTATACTGTTAAATGGCATTCTAAAAATCAAAGGGCAAATATTATTCACATTTGATTGCCTTATTCTGGTCAATTAAGCTTGCTGAGGAATAGAGTTATGGACTGAGGGACTAACTTGCTGCACAGCAAGATGGAAAATATTGGTTTACTGCATTTTCCAGCTACCCACACCATCCAAGAGTGTACAATATACCATCAAGGTAGAAATTTCTAGGCCGTGTCAGCTCACAGAAAATCCATGGGGAAATCTACTATCAGCTTTAATAAAAAATTATTTTACTTAGAATAATTTCAATCATAATTAATTTTACTTAAGCTAAAATCAAAGAATATTTTAATGAAATAAAGGAATATCTGAAACACACAATCTTACATGTGGAAATTTTAGGGATCCAGAGAGTTCTGTAGTACAACAATTAAGTTGCATGGCTGTGTTTACTTTGAAAAACAAAAATACAGGTAGCCAGTAGCTGAACTGTACTTAAAGTAGATTACTGAGTAACCATAAAAGAAGTCTTCAATCACTTGTTAAAGACTCATTTGTTCAGATTACTCTGGACATGGTCCAGAATGTCTAAAGAGGAGATCAGAAGCAATGATGTGCTGGGGTTGCAGAGTGCTAAATGTTGATCAGGTGCATACATTGTGAGAAGTCATTCTGAGCTCAGAGTACCTAGTCCCTGAAGGGATGCAGTGTAACTCTCAGACGTCTGAGAATTTGGTTCCTTCTGCACATCAGAATTATCATATTCAAAGTAGCCAAAGCCAGAAGTGAATTTTTTTTTTTATTTAGCCAGCTTAAGAACTAACATTGATACTTCAAAGATGGAAAGTAACTAATAAGTTAAATATTTCTGGTAGGCCCACAAATATCAGCTATTTGATGGTATTCAGGGGAGGAACATTTCATTTAAATGAATGGCTAGATACATCTTAAGGCCATGTAGGTATCCTCAATAGAATTTATTGACTAGTACTTAATGTTTTGTAAAGGTGAAGATTTTTTAACAGATATACACAATCTTCATAAACTGGACTAGAAACATAGAAAAGGGCACAGAATCATAAGAGAAAAAACAAATCCAAAATGCAAATCCTATGAATTTATTAAAATTCCAGAGATGGTTTGGGAGAAAAAAGGTGCAAAGGTTCCTCATGGATGGAATAATATGTCACAATCCTGCTTTTATTTTTATTCTTCTGAGAGCCTCTGTGGTAATTGTGTTCATTTCTGCTACCTAAAACTCCAGACAGAAGAATACAGTGTAGTCAGCAGTGCTTCCCATTGTCACTTAATCTGAGCTATGACTTAGGGGGATTAAAATAGTAAGCAGCACAACTGTCTATTTTGGGAGCTAGATCAAAGACTGGAATTTTTGTCCATTTGCTTCAGTTAAGAATCTCCATTGCATTCCTTAGAAATGCTGACACTACCAAGCCAGAGGGTGCTGAGAGACACATTTCTTGGCTGAAGTTTCTTAGAAAAGTTACAGTTCCTTTAAATTAACATATTAAAGTAAAAGATTATGGTCGCATAGCATGTGAGAAGAGACCAAGGCTATTAAATGGCATGCATGAGGATCATGCAGAACTCCTCTGTCCAGGAAAGAGTGCAGGGATTGCTACTGGAATGGAGGTAGAGTTCTGGCAGAGAGGAAAGGCACATGAAGTTTTTGGAAAGGGTGAATCCTAAAGGTATCTGTGCCCTAGGAATAATGTGGAAACCTCCCAATTTTTTCTGTGACACAAACTATTCTACTGATGTAGAATGGAGACTGAAGGTCACTAGTTCATGTCTGGTAAGCAAAATCTCATGTTTAGTATGCATTCTATGTATGTTTAATGGTATTTGAAATGTTATTTATTGGCCAAAAAAATGGTTTCAGTGTTTCTTTTTTCTATACTGACCTTGGTGTGCCCTAGAGAACAATATCTACAGGTCAACTGGAACCAGTTGGAATATTGTCTTTTTGGTGAAGGCAATGCCCAGATACTCTCACTGTTATATTGCAGAGTACTGTAGTATGCAAGCAAATTTGGGGATAACGAAGTACTTACTACCCAGTATGAGTAAAGATGGCAGAATTGCAATCGTAGTAGTCAATGAAACAGAAGAGCAATTTCAGCACTACACACTGACATATTTTGTTTAGGAACCTCTTTAGGGCCTTCTTGGGCAAACTACAGGCAAAGATTTCTGATACAAACACCTCACTTTAGTATCTCAGTTTTCATGGCTCTTTGATGTCACCTACTAAGAAAGCAATGATTTATTACATTCTGTACAAAAATCTTCTGTTCCCAATTAAAAGAACAAGCTTTAATTTCTATTCCCAGGTAAGCAGAAGGTAAGCACGATGGAGATAAAGAGCACAGTAGATTTTTAAATGATGTGCCAGCTGGATTTCTGTGTAGTTTCTAGCACTCCAGAGTTCCAGTCACTAATGCTTTATGCTGATAGCTGAGTTTTTTATACTAACATTCTAAGTTCCCTTCTTTCTTTTAGGTCTAGACTCTAATTTACAATCTGCCCTGCTCATTTCTGCACGAACAGAATAGCAGGCCAGAGAATTAACAGTAATCTAGTCACAGTTCCATCCATTTGCTCTGTACTCTAGAGGGAGGAATGCATCCTGTCCATTAAACTCTCTACTTCTTAATGAAAAATATATAAAAACTGCTTTGGGTTTACTTTCAAGTGTCAGAGAAGACTCCATTTTTCTCCTGGTTGCAGTTGGTCCTTAACCTGAACAGCATACTTGGGGAATCCTGCACCCATATCGTCTGTGTAAGCCTTGTTCTTGATGCTGAACCTCTGCTCTAAGTCATGCTACATCCAGCTTACTCTCATTTGCATAAACACATGAAATGCAATTAGGGCTGTCAAGTTCCCTTGTAGTTTAGCTAGGCACTGTTGTGTAGGTGGCAATCTATATGTTGTTATAGACATAAGCTATTTTAGTCAAGATCAGCTATGAAATCGTACAGATGTTTGAAAGGTCTGAAAACTGCTGACTAGTGATTTGCAGAAGAGTGATATTGCAGCATTAACAGGGACTGGAATCTAGGATTAGACATTAAAAAAGAATTTAAGTAGCTACTAAGGTCTTGATTCAATATCTGTAGAAGGCTTTTGGGATTCCTACGTAATGTAATTCAGCAAGAAAGATGCATAGTTTACAAATCATGTATCTGGTAAAATAAACTGGAGGCTAAACCTTTTCCACATGTCCTAAAAACATTGCTAATACATATTGTTATTTCTTCCTCACAGTTTAGGCACTGAAAGCGATATACTGCTTCAGTAATAGAAATCAATTTCAGAAATGCAGTAGCTTTCATATATTCCTGAAAAAAATGATAACAGTTTTAAAGAGTTTCCATCATTCTTACAAGTGATTAAACTTTTAAAAAAATTTCCTTGGAAAGTTGTAAGCTCTGAGGTGAAAGCATTGCCTGAATAATACCATTCAAAATATTTTGTTTGTAGGAAACAAAAATTGCCCAAACAATTCCCTCTTAAAAATAATGTCAGAGTTTCTCCCATGTCCCTTCCCTTCCTATTGCCAGCCCCTAAAAAGGAAACCTTGAAGGCATTGGCAATGCCATCTTAAGAGTACAAGTGACATAAATGTGAAAACTAGCAATTCTACTTCACCACAACACAGAAAATAATCAACTGGAAATATAACTAATCAAAATACTACCCTTTTAAATCATAAATATAATTTCTTAACATGTTTTTTGTCTGAAAATCCATAAAATTTAATTATTAGTATTTTTATAACAGCTCATAGAATTCCAATCAAAGGTCAGTTCTGGACAGATTTTAGGCTGAAGTCATGACAATTGCTTGGACAATAAATTAAATAGACAATGAATTGCCTGGTAAATAAATCAGAATGAATTTTGAAGTTTTTCTGTATAGTTTTATTAGTAGTATAACTAAGGAACACATGCACCCCTCCCACTCCAATTTGGCAGAATCCCTAATTTGAGTGGCTTTTGGAAATGCAGATTGGCAAACATGGAGTTAAACCTCAATTGAGGTTAAACCCCCAGCATCTCTTATGACCCATTGTTGCTGAAAGGGAGAAAAGTGGTGCTTGAAAGGCTGAATAAAATCCTTCAGTCAGATACTACAGATTATTTTCAAACTGAGATGCATAAAGTAGAGCCACAAGTGATCTAATACGCACAAAATTTTAAAATGAGAAATTTGATCTCAGCAGTGTTTCTATATATTTACAAAGTTAGCATTAAGATATGGGAAAACATGCCAGTGTAGAAGAATTTTATGGGAGTTTGTCAATTCCAGAGGCAAAGCAAGACCAAACGTATGTGTATGGTTTTCTTTTCGACCTCGGACCTGCTCTGTCATCATCTCCCCCGTGGTTCAGTACTTTCCTCTGTAAGTAGTCTCCATCAGTTTCACTTACTGAGTAAAGCAATATGCAAAATTAGAAAATGATATTTGGATCAAATATTTCAAAATAGCAGAAATTTTGAGGGTTTCTTTAATAAAATTGATCTTTCAGATGGGACATGCTGGTTTTATTTCAGAGAGCAATATGTGTTTAAACACCTTTGCCACTTGTATTCAATATTTCTAGATTTCTTTTTTTGTCATTTCCTTTCTGTTGTTTACCTGATAGCTATTTGTTGCACTTGGAGCAACCCCACGAAGTGTGGAGGCCAAGCAGGAGCACAAATATAAACAATATTGTTGGTAAAAGATTCAAATGGATTTTACTGGATTGGGCAAGCAAATGGGAGAGGGCAGGAGAATGTCTGTGAGTATTTTTAGGCAACAACTGCCGTTTCCACAGCCATGAAGCAACCATGTTGTATTAGAAGGATTTTAGCGCCAGCAAAAGTTTTCATTGACTAATCGTAATGGGTATGTGTAAGGGTATGCAATCCTGTGCAGTTAATGCTTCCTGGGAATATTAGCAGTTGTAATAATTCTTTTTAAATTAAAGGGAATAAGCAAGAAAGATATCATGGTAATATAACTTAAAAAACAGTACATTTTTCTAGAAGAAAGGCTACAAAGTGTGAAGGTGGTAATTTTTTTACTTGGAACGTAGACATTAAAATTTTTTTTGCAAGAATTGTAATTCACATTTGGCCTATTGCCAAAGCAGTGAACTTTATCACCCAGTCTTGGCATGTGCAGATAGATGGCCCCTTCTGTCTCTTTTGCCGTTATTGCTTATGTTGCCAGGAAATCTTAATCACGCTGCTTGGAAGTGGCTGCTGGCCCATCCACCTGCTGCCAAGCTATTTCACTGTATAAGGAGTCCAACTTAGCTTCAGCAAACAGTCTCTTAGCTCTAGCTAACATATAGGAAAAAGGTCACTGTGCTAGGGCCACTCTAGAGGACCATATGGTGTTATGAGCTACATCATCAATATTGCACTGCTGTTGATGCAACGCTATTACTAACCCTGAAGCTCCATGTGGATTGGGCATAGCTATGTTTTCCAAAATGAAATGTGCAATATAAACTCAGAGTGAACCACAAAATAAGCAGAAAAGAAAAATGTTCTCTTAACTATCAGTAAAAACATTCATTGTTACTTTTCCATTAAAACTATATATATTAAAAACCAACTATAACCTTCTCTAGTTTGAGAGAAAAAGGAAGAAAATCAGTTAAACAATTAGATTGCACTGCCACATTATCAAGAAATGTTCTGTATGATCAAGTTCCTCAAGTGTCATATGAGTTCAACCACTATTCATACAGTAGTAGTCAGTAGACTGTAATGCCTAGGTCAAGTAAATTACAACTCTCTCGTGAATTTAAGCTCCTCATTAAGTTGTTCAGTCACTTGCATTAGTAGAAATATTGAAACTTGTTTCATGCATGGATAGTTCCTTTGTTGACTGAGTTCCCATTATTGTCTCTTTTCATGGGAAAAAGCAAAGGGTTTTCAATTAGTTAGACTACAGTTATATTTTGGACTCTGTGGTGAAAATTTATGTCTGAAATCGTATTTGTAGATTTTTCCAGGTGCTGAAAGGAAGAATAACTTTTAGATCATAGAAATTTTGGTAGAATTCTAAGACTCCTGAAAGCATTGCAAATGCTGTGTACACACATAGTATTTCTGAAACACAGCCACTCAGAAAATGGCAGCAAATATGTTTGTAGAACTTTCCTTAATAATAGCATTATATAGATCATTAGTGTAACTGGTTAGTACCCTAACATCTGAACTTTCAACTTAAAGGACTTCTTGGACCAGTGCTTTGGTATGTCATAAAATTTAGCTCCTGAATACCTGTTTAAATGGTCTAACTAGAAGTGACCTGAATTTCAAGGTCAGTGGTTATGCACAAACTCCAGTGAAGTAAATTAGAAATACTAATATTTTTTAGTCTTGTTTCCATAGGCTGTAATCATGGTATATTTGTGCATATGATGAAAAGGGAGAGAAAGAGAATCATTATCTTCAGTAATTTTTTGAGCCAATTTAAATCCAATTTTATAGAGAGAAAGAGGTATCCAATAATAAATTCCTACATGTTTTCTGAAAATCAACAGCTGGATAGAGAAGAGAGACCCTTGTAGCAATACATTTGCTATTGCATTAACATAGGGTTCAGGTAAATATTTAATTCTAGCACCTTGCTTATCTATAAAGCTTAGCTGTTACCTTGCACTCTGTCATTTGGAGACAACGATTCCTCATCGGACAAGGAAACTCAGAGAGGCTGGCTTGTGCTTGAGTTCAACTCATACAGGCATTGTGGATGCAATTAGCTCAAATAATTTTGTTCCTGGAATTTGATCTTGTTTGAGCACTGATGCCAAACACAGGAAAGTAGTAGTTTCCCACTTGGTGCAGTGAGCAGCCCTGGGCCAGCCACTACCTGACCTATGAGCCTGTCTGCATTAGTTGGTCAATGGACACGAGCATACCCCTGAAACAGTCACAGCATGTATGCAGAACAAGGCAAAAAAGGCTAGGTAGCAGACATGAGGAGGTAACAGCAATGCAAAGCTGGGGACAGAGACCATGGAGTGGATCTCAGACTGAGGAGGGTCCCTAGCAAGGGTTGTGTAAAGTCCATGAGGAAGCTAGAGTGTGCTGGGACATCCATGGGTACCGTTGCGGGGCAATAAGTCATGTGGTAATACAGGAATATAGACATCCTGTAGAGATGGGGTGAAGGAACTGAGAACCTTAGGACAAGAATGTCATGGAAGCACGGCTAGAGTTTAGGACATGAGGAGTTTAGGATATGTAGGATCTAAGTGACTGGAAACCGAACTTACTTAATTCTGCCGCTCATGGAATTGCTTGTCTTAAATTCAGCCACCCATCAAACCATGGTTTGTAAATAGTGCACAACTTACGAGATAATTTGTCTGTCTGAGGAGAGTGGAAGGCTGAGTGTGTTCCAGTTGAATTTGAACTTGTAGTTGGACATTTTAGCCAAGGAGTTTCAGTCGCAGGAACAGATTACTGTGCCATTCTGTTCCAATAAAGGAATTGAGTTTGCTATCTTAGCTTTCTGTCTATGCTGGAAAAATATAATTTTCTCTCAAACTAGAAGACTAGATTGCTAGTATCCTGTGAGCTTGTTGGCTTTAGTCTGTGTTCTGCCATTTAGTATAAATACAGATCACAAAGAATTAGTGGAAAGTTAAGGCACAGATGGTTATTATTACACTGAGTATGCTTCAGGGAATTAAAAGGAAGGTCTTCTCTACAATTTTAGTATTTATTGTAGACTTTAAAGAAATGGTAGATAGTAAAAGTGATATTCACCTTCAATGTCAAAGGTAATCATCTCATCATCTTAGCAGACTTTATTTCTCTACCTCTGCAGCTTAAATGGCTTTTGAATCTTCTATGTTTCTTTAATTTCTAATAGTTTTTCAGCTTCAGGTAGAAATTATTATTTTGGTAGTTTTTCAGATCTGATATGTTACACTCCATGTACACTGCATTTTACTGAGGAATTTTATCTAGGCTTTGGAGGATTTGATACACCCAACACATCTTTTATGTCTCCATAATAAGATTGAGGAATAAAGAAAACATAACAGCTATTCAAATTTCTGTATAATCCATTCCCATGGTCTATGTTATAATTTTATGGTGTTAGCACTGTAATACTTAAAACATAGCAGAACTGGACGACAACTAAGATGTTACCTTCTCTTTTGGGCAAAAAATGTCCAGCTCAACTACCAGCTGTGAGACTGTCAAGTAAAAAGTGCTAGCTCAACATCATGCATTTTCATGTCAACTACTGTACAATTCTGGTCTACACAATTACGTGGAAAAATGGAATATATTCCCACCTAATTTTATGTTTCCAGGAAAAGAATCAAAATAAATAAGAGCTTATATTGAAATATTTTTACATGCTTTTAGAAAGAATCATCTTGGCTCAGCTTCAGGGTTGTTATTTTTAGGTGCTTATTTCTGGTCTTTTTCTGGGATGCTGCTTTTAGATAATGAACTCTTGCCAAAAAATGCCAAACATTTCCTGCTATATAAATATACAAGAAAACCATGGCATTTCAGAAACACTCCATGGCTTTTTAAGAATAACCTCTGTATGTGTTTTAAATGTGATGTTGCGTTTGCTTCGTAATGAAGTCAATCTTATTCTACATAATTAAGTATAAAATAAGAACCTATAATATGTATTTATGTACATAACTCAAGCAAAAGGATTTACATACACCTATCTACAGTGATTTACCTGCTGCAGTCTAATTCCTATAAATACTTTTTTTTGTAATGTGATTTCTTTTACTGTGTAGGTAGATAGAATGATACAGAGAAAATTGAAGCAGAGTGTTGTTTGTTTGCTAAGCACAAATAAATGAGAAGGACTTTTACACAGAGATTGCTTTTTTAGAGGATGGTTCTGTTGTAGGCAATTGCTTGTGCTAAAATTACATGCCAGATACTCAGCTTTGAGAAGGCTTTGTAGCTCCGTATAGTTATGCTGTTCATTGCTGCAGTTCCTGCTAAAGCAAGAACAAGCAAGCTCCAAGGTAGAAGGATATTCAGGTAAAATATACACTATGCTCACTGAAAGCTGTCTCCACTTGACAGCATTAAAAGGCCTGTCATGTAGGGCTAAAAACTTTACTACCCTTCCCTAGCATGGATTAATGCTTTATTTCCATTTGCATAAGCATTTGTAGCAAAATGGATTTGCCTCATTGAGAAGTGAAATGAGGAAAACGCCTTGAGGTTACTAGGTGTGGCAAACACACTGGAGCTGGTTTGGGGAAAGACAGAACTAGCAGAGCTATGCTGATGAATCAAATGGTAACAGAAATAAGGTAAAGTTCCAAGAACAGGGAATTACATTATCTTCTGGACAAAGCTGGTGTGGCTGAGGTTGGATTGGGGAAGCAGAACAAGGGAGTGAAAGGTGCAGAAATATGCATTAACATAAATGTATAGTTGGAATTAGTTGCACCGATTTAAAACCGACAGGAGATGAGGGTCTGAATTCAACATAATGGAATATCAGGGCCTTTAACCTTGTAACTACTCCCTGTAGCAGATCTAGTTAGGCTGTGGATAGCCTCTAGAAGAACACAGTAGGGTTTTTTACATTTTTAGAAATGTACCTGCTCTGCTTTTTAAATCGGTTTCTTGCTTCAACAGTGCTAATGCTAATGCTGCTAGTGCTAATATGACATGTGACCTGTCTTTTGTGGCCCACAAGCAAGGTGTTAAGCTGCAGAAGCAATGAGCAAACAAGTGAAGTCTGTTGACATACGAGTACTAGGTCATGAGGGGAAAGGGGCATGGAGAGAGTGAAGTGACTGACCTTGCTATAAATGGTGCCACAGATAGTGGGGGTAGGAGAATGTGAGCTGGCAAGGCAAGACCTGTGACTATAAAAGAATGCAGTGGGGGGTGCAGTGACTTCCTCTCTTTGCCTTGAGTTTGTATCTTAAGGTGAACTAAACTTTAACCGCACAGCAGAGTCTGAATAGATCTGGGCAAAGATGATGCGAGAAGCCTCAAACTGAAGTTAGTGCTCTGATTTTTGGTTCTGTCAAAAATACAGAATTTGATCAAGGTTTCTAAATAGCTTGCTAAGGTTCAGCGTAAGGATGTGCAGGCCTTGCTGCCTGCTAAGCCAGGCCAAGTTACGGCATTAACTGAAATTTACAGTTGTCATTGTGTTTTCTTTTGAGGATTTTATATTGTTCAAAATGAAACCCAAGGGGAGGTTTAATGTGCAGAATCAAAGAAATGCAGTCCTCCCTCCTGTAGATTGAAATTACTGTGCCTATTATGTATAAAGCATTAGCAAATGGTTTCTAAAACTGTTAATACAAATCAACATAAATGCAAAACACAGCTACCGAAAGAGGCTATATTTCTGTGAATGTGCATATCTTGCTTTATTTCCAGCTAAGGAGAAAGCTACATTTATCCTCTCCAGACTTAGAGTATTAGAAATGCAGTTAGATAAGAAGGAAAACTAATGCTTACTATGCTTGGCTCAGTGAAGGAAAATATGGAATTGTATTAGAGAGGTTTTAAGAAATGCAGTTGTGTGATGCATTGACATACTCAACAGTCACACAGATACTGACATAATGTGCAGTGTCACAAATGCATAGAAAATGGTTGTACAACCATGTAAATGATAAAGATTCTCCACAGTACTTCTACAAAACATGCTGCAGGTGTATCTCACTCAAAGATATTCATCACACTGGAGGTGAAAGGCAGCCTACGTTAGGCAACTCAGAAAATGAAAGCTTAAATGCTGTCAGATAGCAAGGAATTTTTATTCATAGTAGGAGACTGAATCTGTTTTATAGAATACTTCCAGCCCAAGAAGATTATAACTGATATCAGTTCACTGTATATTTTCAAACTAATACATTAAAAAATTAGCTTCAGCAGAAGTTTTGTTAAAGGTCAGATTACCTTAAGTCTATAGTCTCAGAATGTATAGATTTCCACTGAGAAATGTTTGATGTAATTACAAACAACTACATATTCCAATAAACACAATTAAAATGCCACACTATAAAGGAACATAACACTCAAACCCCACCCCCTAAACCCCAACATGCTCCTGACCAGACAGTCAACACTACTGAATTTTTATAGCATAAACATTTCAAAAAAAGTTCATGCTCACTATTTACGTTTGATAGAATATTACCTTTTTTCTTTCCTCCATATGTATTTGCTGTTGTGATGATACAAGAAAGCAACAAAAATGAGAGAAGTTGCAAACTCTTCATTTCTTCTTTCTCTGAATGAGAGTTGGGGAATGGACTGCTAAATTCTGCCAAAGATGGGAAAAGGAGAGAATTATCAATGCTTTGCAAGAAATTCTTTGCCCATTAATCATTAACCTTGAATTCTCCTGTCCACCGCTTCAGTTTTTCCTTTTATGGAAGTGAAAATGGAATTTGCCTGTTTCCAACCTCTTCTTTTTTATTTTATGCCACTTGTGGAAGAAATAGTTTGGAACTGGATCCTCCTACCTTGCTCAACAGTGCTCAGCTCTGAACACAGCGGACATGAGGGCGTTTGTTCTCTGAAATACTGCTAAAGGCCATGGGTAGCCAGCTCGAATTTGGCTGGTCAACAGCTCAGTCTGAATACATTGCAAAATAACCGTAAGAGCTGAAGGTTAATCTAAATATTTCATTAACATAGACAAATCTCAGTAAGGGAAACATCAAAATTCCACGTATAATAAACACTTATTTCAGTAGTAAAATTGGTTCCAGATTTTGGATAATCGCAAAATGTTTCCTTTCAAAATAAGTAAACAATTTTTACCACAAAAGAAATTTACTAATGAAGCACAATTAACCAACATCTCTCTCCACTTCTGGTAAAATAATCATAAGCAAGTGTATGTAGTAAATGTAGGAGTAATTTCAGAGAAAAAGTTACTAATGATATGGTATGTTTTATATTGGAAATCAAAGCAGAATCTTAGTTACAACAATGTATGTAAATGCTACAATGAATAGGTGCATACTGCAAAGTGTTATAGGGAAAAAATGCTCTTGGATAGGCAGCAAGTATTACCACTAAGTGGAATCTCGCACGTGAGCAGGACAAAATGCTGTTCTCTGGGCCTTCTTAACATCAGTCTGGAGCATCATACTTTTCCCACATCAGTCAATGTTATTGAGACATACTGTAGCTCATTTGAAAGGAACTAAGAGCAAATTATGATGTAGCCATGGCAGCACAGGCCTTAACATGGGCTGCAAATCGACCTGCATTTCCTCTAATCATTGGACTGCCAGCTGATGTGGGTTAATGTTGCCAACCTCCATTGCTACCTGCATACCTGAACTAGTATATAGTTACCCAGACAGGTCTATACTATACCTCATTTGTATGCTTTGATTGCATTGCGGAATTTTCCTTAGAAATAGGTCTCTGGCACAGTAAACTTTCTCCCAGGTTCTGAGTGATTAAGAAGCCTTCATGTGCTCAAGAGGGGGTGATAGTGTAAATTCTTTGCTAAACTTAGCTTGTTAAGGATTTGCTGTTAGTAATAGCAAATAGAGACAATATTTTAAGAACTCTAGACCTGTGTCAGACTAAATGACAGAAACCACACTTGTAAACTTGAAAAATTATATTTTGAGTATTCAGTGACCCCCAGATTTTTTATGAAGCCTTTTATCGTAATTACTAAATCTAGAATGTGTGAAATGATAGCCATACCATCCCAGCCTGAGGAATTTGTCATTGTTCTATTGTTTTTATAATTAAGAACTATTTTAAAGCATCCCAGCTAAAGGATTTTTCTCTTTTAGAAGACTGTAAGTCTCATAGGACCAATATGCCGTAGCAGAACTGGTATGTTCGACTACAAAAAAAAGTATTCTTAGCAGGGAGACTCTGCTGGCATGTTTGATGCATTGTTTTGGCACACAAGAGCATGCTTTGTGGAGAGTGGCCCATGGTGCTGGATGTTGCATCAATAAAGGAGAAAAATACAGATCACTTCCTTTCCCTGCTCACTCCAAAGAGCTTCAAGTTTAGGATACAGCAGACAGCTAGAAAACTGTACAAGCACTCTCTAAGGTCATACCAGTTACCACAGTTGGCAGTGATCTTGGCACACCAACATCTGAAGTGTTGTCAAGCCTGCTCGATCACAGTGTGTGTGTGTGAAAGTATATTAATAAAGAGGGAATACAAAAACTGAGGTGATATGAGCAAAGTGACCGGCTGATAAATATCCTTCACAGCAGTATTTTCAATGGATGTGAGCAAGAAAAGGATTTGCAGTAACTAAGACAGGAGATGGAACTTGGACAAGAATTTAGGCTGTGATGGTGGACAGGAAATGCTGTATTTTAGCAAAGTTAAGCCTAGTGGAAATTACTGGTGTGATTTACCACAGCATTGGAGTGAACTTAGAAAAACGTAAGCTGAAGATGATGTGAAGATTACAGAACTGACTGACAGGTTGCATGGTGATACTAGCCACAATAATCAAGAAAGTAGAGAGCTTTTAGGGGAGAAAGATTATAAACTCTATTTTCTGCAGACAGGAATTGTTCTGGAACAGGACAGTAGATGTCAGGTACAGAACAGGCTGTTGGATCTTTGTGAGGAGATTGCCTGGAAATAAAGACTATAGGGATCAGCCTTTGGATTTACTTTGCACTAGAGAGCCCATGTAGGAGACCAGAATGGCATTATGAGCGTCTTATGAAGGATCGCTTAAAGTGGTAAGAGGAAAACTGGGAAAAGAAGGAGTTGCAAAAGGAGAAGGAACCTGCCTTCCTCCCTGCTATCTGCATCACTTCATTTCACTGTCCTGTGTCAGTCATTGCTAGTATCAATTTGTCTTTTCAGTGTTGACAGAATATCAGAAATAACGGTGAGAGAGCTAAGCAGTGCTTTGGGAATAGTTGTACAGCATTTGAACGAGAGGTTCCATAGTGTGTATTCAAGATGAGTTTAAGTAGCACAAAATTGCATGCTATGGCACTTTAGTCCACAGAGAGCAGATGCAATTGTGTTCCGGAGGAAGGAGCTGCTCCCGATGGCCTCTATAACATCGTCACAAAATGCATTTTCAGAGTGTGGATTTGTTTGGGTTTTTTTCCCTAGGTCTCTTCTCCATATGATTTACATGAGTAATTCCAATTACCTTTATTATCTACTTATGAAGAAAAGAATGGCTCTCCTGCAGTGTAATGAACATTAGAGGTAGAAGACTCCTGATAAATAATCTTCCTGTGAATCCAAATATTGAAATCATAACCTTTGCCATCTCCATGTTTATCTGGTCACTTGGCGAAGTTACCTACTTTGCTTGAGCTCTCTCGCTCTCTCAGCTTGGTTGTTATGTTTGTATAGCATATATAATATCCTATGAATATATAACCTAGATTGTTTTAGGAATTAGTTCCTTACATAAAAAGTATAACAAGAAATAGTCTTTGGTACATTACAAGAATAGAAAAAATGGCAACAGATAGTTGTCAGAAGGGACTGTGCAATAGCTACTCTGAGTGACTTGCTGCATGTTGCATCACATACTGAAATGGCTTTTTTTCAGCCATATTTGAATCTGTATGCGGTGCAGTGAGTGGGAGCTGCAATATTCTGAAAATCATTGTGGAAAAAAGAGAATCCTCTGGAAAAAAGAGGATGCTCTGGGTTTTCATATTAGTCTACTGGTCAATCATAGAGAATGCTGTCTGAATTACACGGATACTTCTGAGACACTAGTAGTTGTCTGCTGGTCTGCCAGGGCAATATGAACTTTAAGACTGCTCTGCTACAGTTCTCTACCGCTGGCAATGACAAAATTTCCAACAACTGAATACAACACAGGTACTAGAAAATCAGGGAACAGAAATCTCAGGGACTATAAAGCAAGCTGGGAGATTGATGTAGGAAAATGACACCTGGAATATGCAAGCTGCACTGTTCTGATGTGACTTTCAAGAGTGAGTGGAAGGTTTATTCTTTAGAGTTGGCTATGTTTGTTACTTGTGCGCTGGGTAAGGCAAGTGGATAGTTTGGTATTTGCAAAAACCTTGATTCTCAAAAAAATGTCCAAAATCAAGTTCTTAAATTTAACTTTTAAATATGTTAACCATAAAATTTAAAAGATCCATTAAAAAAAAAGTAGTTATTCTCCTACCAAGTGAGTAGATCTGATCTCTCTTTTCCATAACACCCAGGATTTGCACATGACTTCATTTTCCACATTGAAATTATTCATACCTACTGTAGCGATCTGGATTTTTTTTTAATACTATATTTAAAAACAGATAATCCAAACTGCTCTTCTGTGAAACACATACAACACATATTTTGTATTGCATGGAGTCTAGTGCTTTTCCTACTTTACAGGAAATAGAACCTTTTCTTAGACATACAGCATCCAAAACCAAATTTCTAGCTTATGTTGCTCTGTTTGTATCTAGTTTGCATATGCTGTAAGAAGGCTTGATAACCTTCTCTCTTCTGCTAGAGATGCTGCTTGTACAACATATACCCAGGAGGTATACTCTTAATCAGAATCCCCATCTGCTTCTTGGCTAATGTTCCAATTATAGTTAGACCTCTTGCACATATTCACATCTATAATAAAACTGATGGTTTCACTATTGAGAAGCAGCATGTGACTAATGGTGCATTGTACCATGCAAGCTTTTGCTTAAATGTATCGTTCTAATCCAGTTAAATAAAGGAACACAGAGCAGAAATTTGTCAGGCATACAGTCCTGTTTTTTTTCCTGAAACCACACTGTTCATCAAGATGGTTTTCAGTCACCTGAAGACCGATAACACTGTAGTACAAGATGTTCTTTCAGGTTTAGAAGAGATTTTATGGGCTAGAACTTAAGCTGGCATAAATTGGCTTCTGTGCAGCTATAATGATTTTCACCAGCTGAGGATCCACCCTGCGTTCCTATAATTACCCACTGACATCTGAAAAAACATTCATGTGATTGTTATGCTAATACACCCAAGGTTATAAAGCAAGAAAATTTTTATGTGGTTGAATTTTTAATGTAATTTTTTAATCCAGAATTTATTCTGCCTGTTTCATCTTTCCTAGGATTTTTTAATATCAACTAACTCTGAAGAGACATTTTTAGATGGACTTCTGTGTGGATTCATGGCCTGTGTCAAACATACAGCAGCTGCATATGAGTCTAATACTTCCTTTACAGCAATAGCTATTGAGCCATCAGACTTTTCAGTATTAAATTCACTATTAAATAATTGATCAGCAAACTTTTTTTTCTGATGTGAAAGAAAACCACTCATTTGCGTAAGCATTGTCTTGTGAAATATGAGTTTCTTCTGCAAGATCCATTTCATACTCTGTAGCCCCTGATATGGTACTCTTCTTCCAGGACTCATCACCCAAAATATTGTCTGAATCCTTGGATGCACATTTGGGACTAGGAATTGCATTCTGGTAATTTTTTAAGTTTTCTTGCAAGTTTAACATACTCTGTATGTGTGCCTTTTAATAATTTTTAAAATATGTTCCACTGAATAGTTTGTGTTATAAACAGCTGTAAACAAAGAAGAGAACCCAAATACAACTGCCAGGCATAAATATAATTGTACAAGAAGTGGGTCATCTGCTCCTACTTCCAACTTAAAAAAAAAGGCATTTTTTAGCTTGTTCCTTCTACGTTAGCCTAGTGCTTTTTGTAACAATGCATTACTTGTTTGGTTGCCTTAGAGGAATGCTATTTCTTGGCTTATGTGTCTTTGTCTTCCTCATGGGAACACTGTGTTCACTTGGGGTATGTCTCTGACAGCTTAACAAGTCAGAAAAGCACAGATTAGATGAACCAAATAAAAGAGGAGAACAAACCCCAATAAATCTGGGCTGCCCACGCTCTTGCATTATGTGTAGAATATTGTGTGCTTGCGTGTTACTCCAGGCTTAAAATAGGTAAGGAGCTGGCCTGCTCCCTGACTTTCTTTACAATTAGTTCAGGAGCCTGGGCTAAATTTCTGCATGGTTATACACTACTGGAAAGGATAGTACAGCTGCAGACTTTTTTTCCACTTGCATTCTGTCTTATTTTGGATTTTCACTGTTGCCAGTGCCCTATTTCAGGGATGATTGTTTGGCCTGTAAAATTTTGCATTGAATTTAGCCTTGTTAAAGCAAATTTGTCATAGTGCTGTGATCTGTAACATGTAGGAAAGCTTCCATGAATCAGCACTGCAGTGTCAATACTGTAAAGAATAGATGTGCTTTTGGAAACACCAGCATGCCTGCTGAGGACATTTCCCTTGATTGGGTTGGGTAAGAAACAGCTAAACATGTGCAACAAACCTCATTGGAAGAAGGAGACCCAGCCCAACCTCCCCCACGCTCCCCCCCAGAGATTGAGCTTTATGGTTTTAAGCAAAAACAACACAAGTGCAATGCCTTTTGAAGCTGCCTTGCTTGATCACCTCCCTTACATCAAACAGAAGCACATCTGAAAGAGATGAATACATGGTAAAAACAGCAGTGCTCTCTCCCTTCCCTTTCTAGCTGCTGTACTTAGGAGGGAGACTTTTTAACAACAAATAGAAAGCAGATTTGTTTCAGAAATTGATTGATGGTTCTTATGAATAAAGAAGACAGCAAGAACAAGACAACTAGGGCTTATTGCAGGCAACATATTTGAAGAGGATACACTTGAAAGCACTTAAAACGAAAGGCAGAGAACCATGCCAAAGTAAAGGAACTTGAAAGACGTTAAATGTTCAAGTGCTGATCGGTGATGACTCTTAGGAGTTAACATGGTCACAAGAGCAAAACCTGGATCTCTGTGGAGCTGCTGTCACTGAAATTGAGTCTTTATGAAAAGGGAAGAAAAAACAGACAAGAAAGCTGAAAGAAGAATAGGATTAAAATACATAGAGTAGATAACAAACAAATAGATCTGAACAATGAAACAAAAATCTCTTTGACAATAAGGAAAAACAATGAGAAACACAAACCTGTTATCTCAATAGATAGAAGTCTTTGCAGCATAGCCAGACTAATCAGTAGTAAAAAATATTTCCAGGCAATCATTTCTTCCGTACCCGCTGACTGCACGATTTTCAACACCTATGTCTGAAACAAGTGGTTTTGGCCATCAGAGCCAGGAGGCACTTTCACGGGCAATTCTGAGAGTCTAGATTAAAAAACCTAAAAAAACCCTGGAAGATAGGGGAAGGGGGGACCTTTCCTTGCAACATCCTTTGTTTCTCACCTCCCCTCACCCTAGTGTCTCCTTGCTCTGACTCAGGAGCTAGCATGTTTTGGCTTTCTGCATTGCAATATTGTAGTCATTTTTAGTGAGTGTAAAGAATGGAAGGATGAGGACTTATGGTGAGGGAAACAAACTGTTTGAAGTGGTTAATTATCAACCCCAAATGTTTTGTTTGTTCCAGGGCCTGAAACGGCTCTTGCTAGCCTTAGCAGAACTTAGATACTGAATTGGGTAGACCCTTAGATCTGATGTATTGTGGCAGTTCCTACATTTCTACAAGATTAGAGAAGATTATAGGATAGAAAATTGGCTTACTTCAAGGATGAAGAAGCCTTAAATACTTTGAGCATCAGTTAGGATAAACATACATTTAAAATCTTCTCCAAACTTTCTGAAAATCCAGTCTGAATAACTGCCTGAAAATATTTTCAGGAGCTTTGCCTTCCAAAAATGTCTGGAGCTAGGCAGAAGAAAGGAGCAGTAAAACGATATTGCAAGTATTTAACCTTTTTGAACCTTAACGTTTCAACTTAGGTTCATGTTCTGTTTGGCATATAGGTTTAAATCAGTTTGACCAATCTTAATTGATTTGGGACAAGCAATGTGATCTTTTTAATGGGATTTATATCAGCAGATTTTGTAATCAGCCACCTGCTTTTATTACTTGGCAATTCTGCAGGTGTTACAAGGGCATTTGAAAGTTCATTGTGGCTTCTTAGTCTGCTTACTGCCGTGGTGATGGGAGATGTGGTCTTTGGGATTGGATTTTATCAGGGTTATGCTCGTTGCAAGCTTTTCTGGAAAATGCACAAACTTATGATTATTTCCTATGCTAGGATGAACATATCTAAAATTTTCTGGTTTATTTCTAAAGGCAGGGCTATAAGACTAGGGTGGAATTATTTTTTATCCCAAGTGACCGGAAGTATTCTGCAAATCGACACCATTAAAGAGTATGACTGTCAGACTGTACCTTGTAATAAAGTGTATTATCTGCAGATTATGTTTTAGGCCCCTGAGGGAATGTGTAGGAAAATCTTTTGCAAGGTGTAAGCTATGGATCATTTGTCATTCTCTGACACTGAAGGATCTCAGACTCCTTCATGAGCAACAAGCTTATTTGAAATTGAAAACTATGTACACCGCAGCCACTTAAAATACAAGTTGATATCTTAAAATGAAAAGACCAAATGTGCCTCTAGGTAGGAATGGTTAACTGTATTTTTGCATGGCTAGCTAATACATATGCTCAATATACAGTAGTGAGTAAAATGTCACAAAATAAGCTGGAGGAGGATGGCCTGGCAGTATCTCCCCACATATGCCCTGTCAGGGTAATCCCAGCTTAATGCACAAGAAAACAGCTAAAAAGGCAGAAAGTCATTAGACAAAGACTTTGGCAGAACCCTTCAGACAATGGAAGATGCTTCTAGCTCGTTTCTAGCTAGTCTGTGCTGTCAGGTTGCCTTCTGCATTTCCATTCCCTCCCTCCTGGCTGCTGGGTGGGGGGATGTTGTTGTCCCTTCAGTCCCACAGCAGTTTTCTTTATTACTGGAACCAGATTTCATCTCACAAAAGAAAGGACTACGTACAGAAAATGCATGCCTTATTCTTCTTCTTGGCAGGGCAGAAGAAGGTAGGAAGGGGTTATTTAGAGACGTATGGTAGATATTTTACTGAGCTCATCTGAGAAACGAGTTTCCTAGAGACAGCTATTTCTCTTTGAAGATTTCCCCCTGTATGTTGTACTATATAAAATTCAGTGCTGGATGATCCATTGTTTATTTCATTGACAACTGTATGTCGGAAATCGGCTTGTTCAGGAGATAATTCAAGCAATGGGGAAGTTCAGCTGCAGTGCTACAGAATGGTGAAAGAATCATTGACTTTGTTCACATAAATAGCAATGAATGTAGCCTACTAGAAAGAATTTAAATACTTATTTCTCTGTTAGTTCTGGAACTGCAAATCTTTGACGTCTGGATTAACCATAGGATAATTGACTAAGAATATTGGCATTCCAGAGTCCATAGTTGTTGAAATGATTCACAGCAACAAATCAGTATTAGACTTGAAGTGACTGTGACCATGAATTCAAAAAATTTCTTGGTAGTGTCCTGTAAATACTGATGTTCCACAACTGAAATGAGAAATGGGAAGAGCTATTAAACACAGAATTTAGCACAGATGTTTCCTGTTACAACAGATTATTAAAATTTCAGTATTCAATGGGCCTTTAACGCCCACCCTCCATCTGTGGTATTCATTTTTAGCATTGTGGAATAGGCCAAAAGAGCAGGCGTGTAATTAAAAAGAAACCCCACCAGGGTGTTTTCTCTAGCTTTGCTTTCTTTTTTTCTGTGTTCCTTCATTTGTACATGGAAACATTTTATGGGGGGCAACATGGATAAGACAAAGCTAGTTCTCCATCTGGGAGTCACACTTACTGCAGCCAAGTGCACTGCAAACAAGCCCTTGAGCATATGCTATGTACATGAGTGCTAATTGGGAAAGTCTGATGATGTCAGTTGTGTAACAGTAATATTCTTTGCCAAATGACCAGTTTGTGCTTGTGGCTTTTAAGTAGCTCTGGTTCAACAAAGTGCTTGAGAAGTGCCTTTGCTTTGAAGAGGAAGCTGAGCAAAGGGCTGAAGGCAAGCTGGGCTGAGTGACTGGGTGAGCACTGTGGGAGTAACAAGGTCGATAACCAAGAGAGTTGCCACAGACTTACTCAAATAAAATGGTGGTAAAGCTCATCTTCCAGTAACTTGGTTGGGAGATAAAAGAGGAGAAGGAAGCAAGCATAACATTGGCTCTGCCCATAACACGCATTGCAAACACATAACACAATTTACTGTGTAAACCAACTTCTCAAGTTTCTTTCATGCATATTTATTCAGAGTTGAATGTCAGCCTTCATTTCTCACTCACATACATACAGGTGTTAGATATATGGCATTAAAGACCTGGCATTTGGGGGTTACTTAAATTTTTATTTTTGTTCTATTTTCTTCTATACTGCAGTGTGAGTTTGCATCAGAAAAGGAAATTCTGATTGCAGAAGTCCATAATGCCTTCTGAGACAGAACGATAGCCAATACGATGTTAAAAGACAGGGATATGGTATCCTGAAAAAGTGACTTGAGAGCTCAGAAACTTTCTTTACAGTAAGAGAGTTTGGCCTACATAGCTACTGAAAAGAATTTTAAAGCCCTGATCAAGAATTACAAGTATCAAGCTAAGAAGTAGATTTTTGATGCTACAATTGCACATTTTTACAGTGAGGGGAATACCAGTATTCTGTCACCCGCTGCGGTGTCAGACTAGGCTGTCATAACGGTTCCTCTCATCCTGAGCAATTCAACCATTTTTCAGAGACAGACCAGGATGCAGTCACAAAATGTATCTCTAATGTATGCTGCAGTTCATTGATCCTCCCATTCTTCCAAGTGTTAAAGTGCATAAATACAATTTATTTTCTATTCTTGAAGGCTGGGAGTTATTTAAAAGCTCTAGGATGTGATTTAATTGGAAAATTACCATTTCATTTTGATTTTTGGAGTTTTTGTTTTTCTACTAGAGTGTCAGTTAGATGTTTCTTTTCTGAACACTAAGATTGTGTCCCTGGGTGTGACCATGGCCATATCACTGTGGGTGATACCAGAAAAAGGGTAAGGTTAGAGACAGTTAGTTTTCAGTCCTTTTTTGGTCTTCAGGGATTTGATTCATCCAAATACTTTAACTGTAGAGTGATTTCTAAAAAGTTCTATTACATTTTTTCCTTAAGAGTGGGTACATGCTTAAAAACTGCTGGTTTGGGATTTCTAAGGTCCATTTTTCAGATACAGATTCTGCTGTTGGGTACACTAGTGTAATTCAGCGTTGTTTCACCATGGCGGATGGATTTGTATTCATGATGCTGACCACAGAGGTTGTCCCAGATTTTTAACTAATACCGAGAGGATTCCCTTCATCTCCCTCTGTCTAGTCACTTTGCACAATGTTGTCACAAAGCTGTTGTAGCTAGCAACGAACATACTTTCCTGGTGTGGGATGATTCTGCGCCAGTGCAAAGCTGTTGGTGCAAGATGCAGTAAGTTTCTGCTACCTTTCTTGTAAATAGCAAACAGGAAGAGGAATCTGACCTGTTCTCCAGAAATGTTGTTTAAAGACTCAGCCCAGCTACAGCAGATCATCAAGGACTGTTGCTGTGCATTTTAAAAAAATTAATGACCAAATCTAATAACATGACAGTAAGTATTTAGTTTCCAGCTGTTTTGTGTTTGTTTTTGTTGTCTCCAATACTCCGTGCTGCTGAGAATTGATTCTGTCTGTCTTTCTGCGTCTTTATCAGCAATTCTCTCCCTTATTCTTTACTTGCTCCCTGACGCTGGTGAGCCATCATTCATTCAAACTCACCTGACCATGAGGTTTTCAAGCAATCTGTATATGTCTCCCACTGGCTGTAGTATTGTTTACTGTTAAAAGGAGTTCACTTGGAAAAATAGTGTACTGCATCCTGTGCAGCATCAGGCAAAGCTGGTAAAAAAGTACCCGCAAAGCAGGTGTATTTAGTGCCAGCATTAATATTGTTTACAGATTGGAACCTGAAAAAGCAAGGAAAAATAGCCTTTTGCGTTCTCAAGCTGTTTTTTCTGAACAGTTTTGTTGTCTGTTAAGAAATGTCTTTAAATAATTCCACAACATTCAGCTTAAAAATATAAGCAGTAACATTGTATCTAGTGTTTAAAATATGACATTAGGAACCAGGTGTTTGGATCTGATTTCTTTCTGTGTCCCTAATTTCCTGTTAGCTCATTGGTAATCTACTCAACTTTCCACTGGCTCAGATGTCCCATTTGCTAAAGGGAGTTTAATAGTACTTATTTTTCTGCAGTGTGGTAAGGCTGAATGAATCTCATGTAAATGACATTGTATTTTCTGGAGGAAAGGTGCTGTATAAGTCAAAGCAACACTTTTGTATCTAATTGAATACTTCAATCTAACAGATGGGAGCGAAGCTTAAGAAAAATGTTGAACATTTTTTCCCCTTGCATATTTCTGCTATTTTTATATCTCAGACTCACTTTGAAATGAATGCATGTTAAACGAACGTAAATGTTAACAGAATACATTTTCCCCCACACAGTTGTATGTTCCTACATCAAAAACTTTAACTTCAAATTTATTGTTGTTAGACCACGCACATTACCAGGGCAGACTGTAAACGCAGGGATGCAAACAGACATTCCATGTGCCGTTTGGCTGTAGCTCAGCTTTGCTCCTTTGCAGTGGGGCACTGCTTCCTCCCATCACCTAACCACACCTATTGGGATCCTGCACATTCAGGAGGGCAGATGTTTTCTTTCCAATGAAAATAATAGCTCTGAAACATTGTTGACTGTCTTTCTTTTACAGTCTCATGGGCTGATCAACCTTCTGTGGGTTTTGAGCAAATATTGGTTGTAGTCAGAAAAGGGTGAGGTGTGCTGTGGCTCCATTCACAGCAAAACAACGGCACCCACTGAGGAGGGTTGTGTCCCCATCACCTGCTGCATTAGATAACTTCAGGCTTTTTGCTATTACAGGCAACAACAAACTCAGATTTCTTTGCACACAGGCTCCCTGCTTCTGCTCCGATTCCTGCATTTGCTTGAGTTCATGCTTCTGCCCTGGCCTTGATTGCAGTTTCAATCTGTGCTTCATTTCCTAGGGCTTCTGACTAGGGAGCCTGATATTTGTCTTTCCCAAAACCTTAAAAGGTGATGTTATTTGTTGAATAACTTGGGAGGCAAAGCACAGGTGTTGATCTTGTGAATTTTCAAGTTGACTAATAGGTTTACGGTCATCACAGAATAGGTAAGCAGTCTAAAATGGATTTGCTATGGAGAAAAGCCCTGTTGCAAAGGCCTCATCCATGGGATGCAAACCTTTCTAACCCCATACTTGCTGTGGCACCATGGACCTGTACCTCCATGTCTGTGTGTTTCTTCACTCTACGCTGTGGCATGCAACCCAGGGCAGCCACCACTGGCCAGCAGTGCCCTCCCGCCACCCACAGGAAGAGCACAGAATCTAGCAGCTAGCTTTTCCGCTAGAGATTTTATTAGTTTAGTTCAAGCAGGCAGGGCTTAGTCCTGCCACGTATTCCTTTCTTTTCTGTGTTCTAATTATAACTTTATTTTTTTTTTTAATTTCTAAATTCCATTTGGCATCTTGTACCAAAATTTCCTGCAGAGAAAGAATTCAGACTATTGGATAGAAACCTTTCTTGTCGCATTCCCTCACAGATGGTCCAGTCTTCTCTGCAGTTCATGCCTGACAGCAAGTTAATCTGGCCATGCAAGAACACACATTTAATAATGCAAGTTCTGGGGCAGCCTCAGGTAAGCAACGCAACTGTGTTCTGTACCCTGAAATTGTAGGTATGCAATGGCACACAAACCACATGTAAAGAGAATGATCCTGTTACAATCACTTACATGTACTTTTGGAGAGAGATCTGTATTTGGTACATATTCAAAGACACATGAGAAGTGTCTACCTTTTCAAACTAAGGTATCTAGCAAGTTTGGCCATGGTAGTACAAATTAATTAAGGTAGACATATACCATTCTCTTCTAACAATGTGTAGGGAAAATATATCAGTGTTTTGGTTGATTTTATGACTTCAAATCAACAGAGAAGATCTCATTTCCTTTGCTCGTTGGAGTGGAACACTTTAATGAGTGATGGTCTACACAGAAATAGAGAGGTACATAGATACACTTCATCAAGTATTAAGGTAAATTGCCACAATCAGCTGTCTATCTGCAGTAGCCTGGGCTGTGTAGCCCTCGTCAGGGCTGTGGCTGTGGCTGTGGCACTGGAGGGCCCTACAGAATTAGCTGTGCTCATTCAGGTGTGCCTTTGCAGTCTAACCACACCACCTGGCTCCAGGGTGATGTTCTCCAAACAGGTCAGATGTCTGAAGAGAGACAACCTTGCCTCTGAGTGTGTGGGACCCCGGCTACATCTCACCTTCTTCCATCTCAGGATAAAAGCAATGAGCAGCATAAGAGGGCTGCAGAATCAAGCATTCACAGAGTACTCCTATATATTCACGGCATATTCCACTGCAAATGCTAGCCTCAGGTAAGAGGCTTTGGGGACTGGAGGGGAAACATGCAGAGTTTGGTCACATTTATTTAGTGCTGTGAGGTTTTTGGCAATGTTGTTGCTCATTGTTTAATCTAGGAAGCCAACTTGGACTGAGGCCTGCAGGGTTGGCAGTTTTGTGTCAGAACCTGTATCCAAATCAGCTGAAAATGACTAAAATTCTTACACACCCTGAACTGGTCTTCCACGGTGCCCCTTTAAAGATACAGTTTAGAAGCTTGCCTTATAGCTTATTATTAACTAAAACCATTTTTGGACAAAAGGAGCATTTTCACAACATATTTGTGTAGTCTCTAGCATGAGGGATCAGATTCCTTTAGGAATCACCTATACATGAGCAATCATTAACTGATGATAGTAAATCCCCTATTGTTTTGCATGAAACAGGTTGGATAAATCATTAGGATTTCATATTTTATCAGTGCTGTCTAACTGTTCTTGGTTTCCTCTTTCTCTCTTTTGTAATTTATAATTTTACTTCTTGGACACACTGAAGAATTCTGTCCCTGTCCTGTGCTTAAAACCCCTGTCCTTAAAGATGTGAAGAGTAGTGTTTTTTAGCTATAAGGTATATTGTAAAAGATAACTCTCTCAAATCTAGATGTAACTAGAAATGTTTGTTTTGTCACTGTACACTAACACAATGCTTTCAAAGCCACACCAGTGGCTTAGGGCAATTTCCTAAAATGTTATAAAAGGTGACTGGGAAAAGCAAGCCCATTCATGGTAGGTCTGAATTTGGTATTTATGGACTTTCACCTCCTCTAGAAAACAAGAAAGAGAAGTGGAAGTCAAAAACCTGAAAAACATTGCTCTAAACAAAACATTTTCAAAACTTTGCCAAAGCATTGGATAAATGCTTTAGACTGTACGTTTGTTAGGTCAAATTCTGCACTCTATCTGGTTAAACCATCTTACTCCAATGTACTATTTCTAAAATATTACCAAATTACATATGTGTTTCTTGTAATGAACTCTGGGAAGTATCAGCATCAAAAGCTGAATAAGAATGCAAAATATGCTGTGGGCTTTTTGTGTTACTGGCACATTACATAAATGCATAATTCATTATAATTGCAGTAATTTCACTTCGATACAGAAGGCCTAATAAAGATGCACCTTTGCTCAGTACCATGAATCTTATATCTGAAACATATTTAAAATGCGATTTGTAACGAAATATTTGGGATTTTTTTCTTTATAGAACTACAGGACCATTTTAATCCTCTTAATTTTTTTAGAAGAAGAGGTTATTGTGTTTCTGACAACCACATGCCATATTAATTCTTAAAAAATTGTGTCTTCCAGTCTATTTGTTCCAGATTAGTGAAATTACCATGTGAAATTCTACAGAAGTTATTACACTTTGAATACATCAGGTTTTGTTAATGCAAAAGAGATGAAACTGAATTCCATTTGCTCTGAAATAGTAGTCTCCAAATGGCAGCAAACAAATTCTTCAAAATGCTGCCTCTATTTTTGCCTGTCCATTCCATATGGTATTTGTCAAGAGATAAGTTAACACAAAATTTGAAATGAGTCATTTACTCAAACTGTAAGGCTGAGTATTGAGCAGAACATTTAATGTCACATTTTCCCACTCCTTTTTGCTGCAGAAATAAGAATTCAAGTCAAGAAATAAGGATGTCATTAAGTTTTTATAGATCATATATCAATGTAAATTTTGAGACGGGTGCAGAACTTGTCCATAATTCTTTTTAGTGAAAAAAAAGAAAAGTGCATAAAAGCTTTTAGAAGGGTGCCTAGGGATCCCAGTGAGGTGATGATAATTTTTGTTATGAATCAATCTTAGAAATTTTCACTGTAACAAAAATCCTGGACATTTAAAGAAATACTGCAACTTTAAGAACAGTTCTTAAATATTTGGACTAGCATAACCCCAGGTCTGACTATCAAAGGAACTGAGTATTCCTGATTTTAATTGACTTCCAATTCCTTTCCTCTGAAAGTAATCAATTTCAAAACAAGTAGGGGTTTGGTAACAGGGTAATTTCCAGAAGAATCACTCTTTAAGAAGGGGTTTAAGGTCATGTATAAACATGGAATCATAGAATTATAGAATGGTTTAGGTTGGAAGGGACCTTGAAGATCGTCTAGTTCCAACCCCCTGGCCATGGGCAGGGACACCTTCCACTAGACCAAGTTGCTCAAAGCCCCATCCAACCTGGCCTTGAGCACTTCCAGGGATGGGGCATCCACAACTTCCCTGAGCAACCTGTTCCAGTGTCTCACCACCCTCACGGTGAAGAATTTCTTCCTAATATTTAGCCTAAATCGACCCTCTTTCAGTTTAAAGCCATTACCCCTCATCCTGTTACTACCTGCCCTTGTAAAATATCCCTCCCCAGCTTTCTTGTAGGCCCCCTTTTAGGTACTGGAAGGCTGCTGTAAGGTGTCCCCAGAGCCTTCTCTTCTCCATGCTGAACAACCCCAACTCTCTCAGCCTGTCCTCATAGAAGAGGTGCTCCAGCCCTCTGATCATCTTCATGGCCCTCCTTTGGACCTGCTTCAACAGGTCCGTGTCCTTCTTATGTTGGGGGCCCCACAGCTGAAAGCAGTACTGCAGGTGGGGTCTCACCAGAGCAGAGTAGAGGGGTAGAATCACCTCCCTCGACCTGCTGGTCCCACTTCTTTTGATGCAGCCCAGGATACGGTTGGCTTTTTGGGCTGCAAACATACATTGCCAAGCCATGTTGAGCTTCTCACCAGCCAGCATCCCCAAGTCCTTCTCCTCAGGGCTGCTGTCAATCCACTCATCTCCCAGCCTGTATTTGTGCTTGAGGTTGCCTCGACCCATGTGCAGGACCTTGCAGTCAGCCTTGTTGAACTTCATGAGGTTCTCAAGGGCCCACCTCTCAAGCCTGTCAAGGTCCCTCTGGATGGCATCCCTTCCCTCCAATTTTATTTTTCCATTTAGATTTAGACAGAGTTGGTCTAACTCAAAGAACTTATGTAGCTTCCAGATTCTTTTTGATTTAACTATAGGTTCTTGATACCCTTTTTCAAGGCTTTGTTTCATGCACTGTAATCCTTGTTCCCTTTGAGAGGAACAAAATACATAATGAAATTAAGTTCTTACTTGGAATTACAGGATATGTGCACCACATTTTAGATCTCATAGCAAAGGATACCTAGGCTATATCACTGGCAGATGACTGCAGCTGTAGTCCTTAGAGAGTCATTAGTACTGATATGGAGCATATCACATGTAGCCAGTCTTCATTAGGAATTTTGACAGCCTAAGGCGACCAGGTTTGTACATACAGTATTTTGCTTGTATTTGCTTACATTTTGAACCATGTATCCCTGTATTTTGCTGATACATTGTCAGGGGAGCTATTAGTCTGGATTACATGGTGATGATTTCATTTTATAAAACAAAACAAAACAAAAGCAAAAGGAATTGCTTTTGGGAGAAGATGATCCCAGTACTTAGAAGAAAAAATTACCTGATGTTAAATTAAGTGCTTATCAAAATGAATACAAAAGAATATGACAACAGAGGATTTTGATAATAACTTCAAAAGAAGGATTTAGACAATATTTCCTCATTCATTCAGTGCATGTGTTTGCTAAGTCAAAGCCATGTAAGCAATTTTATGTTAAACACTTGGCTTCATAGCAATAGTAATGAATTACATGGCCCAGTTACTACGGACATGATAATAGCTGACATTGTATGATGTTGGCAGTTTCCTAATGTACAAAATAAGGAAAATTCAAGTGTAAATTATCCACGTATACCATCATTTCTGAGAGAAAGTTCTTCCCTACAAGCCTGCTTAGTTTCACTCTTGCTTATGAATAGGAGTGGTGCTCTTCTGTTAAGGAAGCTGGTTTTGGATTTTGCCCAGGCAAGTTGGGTGCATTGAGACTAGTGGGTGCAGAGAAGGAAACCCCCTGAAAATCTGCCTTGTAAAGAGTTGACTTTGTATCACAAGGAATGAACACAATATATGGCTGGAGAATTGTGTTAGGATTCCTTACAGCCAGATGCAGCAATGCTTCAGTGCTTACTGCTTCTGGGCTGGTAGTGACTTTGGGGCCAGCCCTGGGGATGCAGCTCGCAGCACAGCTGATCCCTGACTTTCCAAGTTAGTCAGGACTGTGGAGCTCAAGTCACCTCCTTTCCAAGCAACAGCAAAATGCCATTATGATCCTTTTCTAGAGCAGACTGATTCATGAGGAGAATAACTTTCAGTTCCAGAAGAAAGTGAATAAAATTCCTTAAAAATTTGGCCAACCAAAGGAGAAACTACTACAATGTATATAAGCCATAAGTATATTAAAAGTGCATGAGCTGCAGTGGTTAGTATGATGCCTTCTGGGAAATAGGTTTCTTTTTTCCTCTTCTTTCAAGAGTTGTGCTGTTTTGAGTGACATAAACTTAGATCTATAGAAAATGGAACATTTCAAAAGTGAGTAGGTTCTTTTCCCTGTGCAGGCACTCTGATCACCTGAAGGAATACTGATCCTCCTCTGTTGGTAATGACAAATCAGATGGCCTTTTAAAAATACCCCACAATATTTTTATTGCACAAGTATTAGGGAATTTTTATGGTGAGCTTTCTAGATTACTACGGTATAACAATTTTAAGTATAGGCAACATAAGCATCACATCTTTCAACTTCAGCTGCTAACTTGAAACCCAAAAAGCATCCTTTGACTACAGTTCTTGGGCTTTGTTCAGTCAACCTTTGAAGAAACAGAATGTGATTTTCTTATAAATCAGGACCAGACTTAAACACATGGGGCAATTTGCATGCTGAATTTGAAGTTAAAATTTGTCACAACAAAGGATACTACAAGAAACTATGGTAAAGTTTAAAAAAATCAGTACAAAGCTAAAGTTTATTGCCAGTACTGTTCTTGCAGATCAAAGCTATGCTAATGTGGTCTAGGGTTACTTTAGTATTTTGCAGCCTCTCATTCCCTTGGTGCGTGTTTTAAGCATGCATATCACTCACTCACTTTTATAATAAAATAACTTGAAAAAGCCATCTGCTTTGTATTGGTTTCCTGAGGTAAAAAGACACAGAGATGTTAAGTCCCACATTGCTTGCTCCAGGTTCACTATGTTTGATGAAAGAAATACCTTGGTCATAGCTCGTAACATGCAGTACTTTCTCAATAACTGCTGTAAGGAAGGACATTTTTTACCTGGATAATGAAATTGTATCCTAGTTGTTTCCCTGGTCTTCTTTATGATACCTATAGGAGGTTGGCAACATATTAACAACTACTGCACAGCATGATGGAAAGCTTTGAAAAGGAATTTTGTCTTTAGGGATGGATGAGTGGAATCTTTATGGTCTTCCTGAAAGAGGTACTGTGCAGCTTTTTATTCTCTGTGCAGGAAGGGGTGTGTGTATATTCTAAACATAATTATGGGTCAGAGTGTAAATGTTAGGCTCTGTGAACTCCATGACTAAAACCAGATCTATCAATTATGTCAGTGGGAGGTTACTGCCAAGATCAAAAGTAGATTATAGGCCTGGCTAAGTCTGCACTCATGCAGCTTTGCTGGTGCAGCAATCTTGATGTGCTACCCTAGCAAAAAGCATGTTACTGATGTGGCTGCAGCATATTCCAGATTGCTGTGAGTGAAAGATGCTCCCTCAAAAAAAAAATGTTGTCCATGTAACTGTCTCTGCACTATGGCTTTTGCTTATGCAAATAGTCATGTGTCTTTTGTCCATGTTCATGTCAAGAGTATTTACCAGCTCTGATTCATGATCACAGAAGTTTGGCCTTCAGTAAATGGACAAACAGGGCTAAGCTGAGCCCTTGTCCTATGCCCTGGTGAAGGGGTTGAGATTCTCTATGCCAGATGGGGCAAGGATAGAAACAATTACTCATCTGGGACAACCGTAAATAATCCTAGGGCATCCAAATCCCCAGTCAGTCATCAAATTAAAATTGCAAAGGACACTTTTCTTTCTGATCTTTGTTTTCGTAGGGAAGTAGAAAAAGAGAAAAAGCAACTCCTAGCAGAAACCTAATTTGCTCTAAAACCATTGGATGGAAAGTTCTTGGTCTTCCTTATGGGTATAAGACAGAATCATTAGTTTAAAAAAATTTAGGTTTTTCAGGGTACACACTACAATTACTTCAGTTTCTTCATTTTTGCCATACTAGAGCATGGGGTATTTAACTAAAGCCTTGC
This sequence comes from Sagittarius serpentarius, assembly GCA_034782735.1. NCBI lineage: Eukaryota > Metazoa > Chordata > Aves > Accipitriformes > Sagittariidae > Sagittarius > Sagittarius serpentarius. The sequence goes on from JAVKLA010000002.1 coordinate 8,001,829, forward strand.
AAGGCATTGAATATAGAAGAACTGAGAGATGATGAATGCAAAATCTTTGTTACACAAAGCAGAAATATTGATCAAAAAATGCTCTGAGGCAAACCAATTAAGAACTCATTGACAGCCAAATGACCTGTTCATCCATCTTTCAAATGAAATGTAAAACTTAGGTCCACATCATTTGTGGCCATTTTAAACACTTGAACATTTTTACTGAAGTCTGAATGCTGTTAGTTTTGGTCTCCTGGCCAAACTCCAAACAGAGTAATTATTCTGCTTACTCCTTTCCCAAATTACAGCAACAGCTTCATTGGGAACAAAATGCATTCATAGTTTGCTGAACTAAACTACTCTTATATTGCTATGCACTATTAACTGTTGCTGCTTTTCAAACCATGGCTGGCTGCATTTCCACAGTGGATTAAATGACCTCTGGACAAAGCATGTATATCTTTAGCTTGTTTAAAAGGCTTTGGGAGAAAAGGTGCTGTATGTAAAAATGCTATTATAGAAATATTTTACACCCAGAACATTCAGGTATTGAAGTGTGTTCACTGAATGGGGGAAACTGTTGGTATTTGGTGACGTAGCAGGACGAAGGACAGAGACTATTTGGGAACAGAATGTGTATGCTCATGGATTGGGAAGCTGGTGGCTGCTGATTATCATGAAAAAGGTACTTTCACTGAGAAGCATTGCAAAATTACAGAGCAAAAGAGGAAGAAAAGGGAGAGCGGAGAGTTACTAGAAACAGGAAGCTCAGTGCTTTGTGCATACCTGTGTCTGTATAGTAAGGCTAGATAGCAGGATGCACTTTGGGTTTTTTTTTCCAGAAGTAAAGGCGGTAAAATTTTTGAGAAGTCTGATAAACTATTCCAGAAATTCTATGTTTTGTTCTAATTATGTTATAGCTTCTTTGAAAAAGGTCCATACTCTGCCTGAAATTTGAGGAAAAGCCTGAAACAGCATGAGATATGAGCAAGAGGCTTTTACAGGCTTTATCTTCCTGCTGTGCTGTTTAGCCACAGCATCATCCTTGGTTTCCAGTGCTCTGGTCATTGTATAGCACCTGAACTATTTGCCTGAAGTGTTTTTAAGCTGAGATGCTCAACTGCACCACTGTTTCTAAAAAAACAGAATAGTCTAAACACAAACAGTGAAATGAAAAAGTTATTTATGTGAACCTGTTCTAATTGTGGGAGAGCTACGTGGCAAGAAAGCACTCTTACCTAATCCACAGAATGGTTACAGTGGCAGCAAGGAACAGATTTTAACCCAAAGGCCTTGGCTTTCATTAACCTTTCTGTCCGTGTTGCAAGTAGAAGCACTGTCTGATCTTTTCATGTAGCCTGAAAGCAGACTATGCTGTAGAGCTGGAGAATTTTCTTTCTGTAGATAATTCTAATTTAGTAAGTACAAAGCAGAGCTGCACTCCCATCCTCCTCAGTGTAAGTAGCTTCTTTCTTCCTCACTGGTTAGCAGATTTATAGTCAGAAAAAATCAGAAATTTATTTCCAGCACTGAAGCTATTACCAAAATATATTTTTAAGTACATAGAAGTCAGATCAGTACTTAGCAAAACTGAGAAGAACCAACCTTCTACAGAGATCTGGTGAGGTCTTGACCGAGTAATGTAGTCCAGTGGCACAGACAGTCCAGGCTCCTGTGCAGCTCCCCACCATCTCTGAGCAAGAGGCTATATCATGTGTGTGCTGAGGAATATCACTGACTTGTTCAGGACCCAAGTGGGAGACTGTCTGGGAGCAAATGTTTATCAGCAGTAATACTGTGGTGGTTTGAGCTACCTCAGTGAATGAGGCTACCATCTCCAAACTGCAGCTAATGGTTTGAGCATTAGTCTTTTGGCTGTGGATTTGTGAAGTGTAGCATAAACCTGTGAGGAAGTGCAGCATTCAGAGAACAACAAAAATATATATGGATTTTGAAGTATTATATGCTTTGGAATAAAGGTGCTGTATTTGGTGTGCTATATTCAGGTGTTCATGGTGAACCTGGATATGACTATTCAGTATCTGTCCATTGTTGTGTGACTGGTACCAGGACTCTAAATCCCTACAGTTTTTCTTTCCTAATATTGAAGCATTTATACCAGAAGTGTTCAGTTCATTAGTTGTTATCTGAAATTATTATCATGCTACTATACATTGGTAGGATCTATTCTTAGTGCTGTTAGGATGTATTGGTGCTCTTTCTTTTTTATTTTCTCTCTTATGAAACTGTAGTGAAAATACAGTGTTCTTTACAAACAGGAAAGTATCAATTCCCTCCAGAATGTCGAAGTTTTTCGTCAAGGGAAAGAACAAGAAAAATCATATTGTGCTCATTACCAGTCAAAGGGACTGCTGACATTGTGGATGGTCTCCTAATCCCTACCAGACCAAAAAAATAAAGCATTTAGAGAAACTGAAGCATCTTTGAACAGTCTGCTATGAGTAAAATGGGTCCATTTTGCAATGGACTTTATTTAGTATGAATAATTTGATGAGCTTTATTTAATTGGCAGACACAACAATAACCAATCATATCACATTTTCCACAGGCTCTGAATCATGTTAGAGCCCTTTTGCACTGTTAAATGGTTACTAGTTTTCCTCTTTCAAATCTGTTTTAGTCAGTCTTGCCAAGTATCCATTCACTGATGTTATAACATGATGTTGAATATTTTAAATTACAAAACAGCTTTAGGATGGTGCCTGAACAGCGTTTAGCTCTCTTTCACTTTGTGGATTTTTTTGCTTTGTATATCATGCACAGAACTTTGAAAGAAAACACAAAAATCTATTAGTAAAAGAAAAAGGGAAACAGTGACTACACCATTAACAATTTCAGCAGACTTACAGATTCTCATTTGGATTTCAGTAGACGTTTGAATCACTTAGGAAAATCAGCATTTTTTTATCCAAACAGAAACAACCCACAGCCTTTTCCTTCCTTTCAATAATAGTCCAGTTCACTGACGTTAAATTATATTGGAGAACCTATTAAAACCTAAGTAAAATTTACATGTCAGCAATTCTCATTCTGATGTAGTAGATAATGGAGCGTCAACACTGCAATATTTGGGTCCCAGGATGAGTCAATTCTTTTTGACTTGAAGGACCAGCCCTGGATATTAAGAACAACAGCTGATTCCTAAACCTCTCATATGAATCAATTAGTCTTTTCACTAATGTTCTCATTCATAAGGAACAAGGGATCTAATGCTGATTTTAAGCCTTCATTCTAACCTCTCTGTAAAAAAGCAGCCTAGTAAAACAACTTCAGCCTGAACAGAATTTGGACCACTATGTATTTATTATATACAAAAAACATGCGCTTACCTAAATTCGCCTTACTTGATGCTATGTTCCAGTTTGGCATAAACTATTTTATAAAATGAAAATTGAAAGAAGACGTTAATGAAGATTCCCTCCTTAGAAACAGTGGATAGATATCACAAGCAAACATTTCTCAATTTTATATCCTCTTCGACAGAAGGCACAACTCTGTCACATATTTGAATGGATGCTTTTTCAAAATTGGCATGTTCTTCAAAATATTGCTAAATAAGATCATTGTGTATCACATTCTTGTGCCAAAATACACAAAATACAGTATATAAGTAAGTCACATATGCACTTAGGCATCCAGGAGAGGATCTTAGAATTGGCTGGTTTTAACTGTAAAATAACAAGCCTCTATTATGGGCTAAATGCTATTCTCTCTGTGAGACAACCATAACATTTATCTACCCAAACTCAGCAGAACTGCTTCTCTCAAATTATAGCAAACTATCAGAGACAGAAGAGAAAGACAGAAAAGATTTAGGCCCAGATCCTGGCCATGTTTAAGTCAACAGCTGGTCTGTCATTCCCTAAAACAGACCAGTATTTTGCCTATAATGAGCACTTACTTTGAAGTTGGCTTTATGGCCAAATGAAAGAATAAGGAGTTGTGTATGAGGGAGGTCAGATTTCCTCTTATGACCAAGGATGCCTAAGCTCATGTGCAGACAAAAATGTGCACAATAGTCTTCTACATGCTGGATCTCATACAGGAAAACAGGTCCATGTAATAAGATATGAATTTTGAAGGAAATAGAAATAAAAATGAAGCCCTAACATGGGATACAATTGATCAGATACAGGGACAAATACAAAACCACTGTTCAAGGAAAGGTTTATATGATATACAGAAGCAGTTAGTGGTTTTGTTATCTTACCATCAGTTGTGACTGAGAATATTTTAAGTCTATTTTGCAGTATTTCATGAAAGAATACCCTGAAAAGCATAATTCTGTGGAAGGAAATCAACCTGGATTTCAGACAGAAAGATTCTACCTCGTTAATTTTCTTGCTTTCTTCAAGGATACGGTGTCATAACTGTGGCTGGCATGGATTATACAGGGGATGTAATGCAGTGCATGTTGAAACAGAAGATGATTCTATGCTTTACCAATAATTGCACAGCAGAAGAAAAAGCATGTAATGGATAAAAATCCACCTTTGAACAGGATACTGAGTGTGATTATTAAAAAATGGTACGTTTCCTTAAGGATCTGAGAGACACCTCTTTTGTTTATCACTGCATCCAACTACTTGGGATGGCAGTACCAATTTTAAAATAATCAATTGCTTATGAAACCAAAACTGAAGGTAAAGAATAGTGCAACTGTGTCCTAGGAGACTTATCTATTTAAGATTATAGTGGAGCTAAATGATCAGTCAAGTACAATGCATTCAAACTTAAATTAATATTCTCAAGTTTACATAAGTACATACTGTATGTATTAACAGCATGTTCACAGTAAAAGTGAGCTAGAGGATTTTAAGAATTTTGACTGCCGCCTTCTTGAAAAAAACTCTTGAAGAACTGTCCCAGTGAGTTAGAGAAACGAACCCTGCGGAGGGTTTGAGGGGAAAAGGTGCTTAGCTGAGAGTTTCTGAATAATATATTTCCTAGCTTAGGGAAATAATATGAAAATGATGCTTGGCTAAGACAAGGACATTGTTCTTGTTTGCTTTGCCAGGGGAATTTGCCTTTTAGTTTAAATGAGGGAATCCATGGACGTTTAACGTTCTGGAGACTTTGCTCCAGCACAAAAAGTTCACCTCTCCACATTGCAGGCCTGGCATATCACTTCCCATATCTCTTACAGTTTCCCTCCTGTTAGGAGCCCAGTCACTGTATGTTTGCAGAGCAAAGTACACTGAAGTCCCAGTCTGTGAGGCAGACAGCCACAGCTCTCTAGCAAAGAGAATATTCACAGCTGGTGAGAAGGAAATAAAATGTGAGGAGGGAGAAAAGACAGAGGAAAAAAAGAGGAGGCTGAACAGAAGTGTTAAACTTTCATCTCTAGTTTGTGGGATAAATGCAGGCCAGTCTAGTCAGTGGACACAACTCTACCTCTCCAGATTTCATGAAGAGGCAGGAAACTCAGGTTTCTGTTTTAATTCATAGCCCTGGGTTTTACTCCCCCCCTACATTGCCCTCGTGTGGTCTTAGTTCCAGCACAAAAAATATGCTAGAAGCAGAAAAACCGGCACTTGGGGTTTTGGAGTAGCGTGAAGCTAGTTGCATCAGATTTTGGACCTGATTAGGTGCTTAATTCAGGATATTTTAACCTACCCTACTGTTCTGGGCTAAAATCTCACTATGAAGATTAGAATCCATTGTTAGCTGATCAGAACAGTGGTTTTTAATCTGATTTTCAGCCCCTGTGCTCTGAGACCAGGCCTTACTATGATCTAAATGGCAGTGTCTTACACTATTTTAGCCTCTGGGTTTATGTCTCCTGGTTGGTGTTGTGTGGCTTGTGTGAAATGACTTGGTGGTTCCAGTCCTATGCATAGGAGGTGGGTGGTTATATCATGAAAATCACTGTCTCCAAGCAAATGGCATGATTAGCACAATCAGTTCTCTGAAATAGAGAGGTGAAGGCTTTGGGGGGTAGTAGGACTGCACCACTTTCTCTCAGATGTGGCTCCTACATCTGAGACATTAGTTAAGCTAAAAATCCCCCTAACTATAGCTTGTACTGAATATGTTTCACTGATCTATAGAAGAGTTTTGGTCTCTAACCCTCTTGTCCTTTCACCACTCTAAACTGTCTAGAAACAAAAAGGAAATTCCATGAGACTGGCAGGAGGCAACTGTTTATTGTAGCACTGCCCATCAGTCACTATAGGGTGATTTTGTGTTCCCCCTCACCCCCAGCAATGTCTGGACAAAATCTGACTAGAGCCAGTTGGAGCCAACCGGTTGTGGCTGTGTGCAGTGTTGCAGGCTATTTTCCTCCCGTAAAAAGATAGGATTGCCTGACTCTCAGTCACCTGTTCTTCCTGCCTTGTGCTTTTTACTGTATTGCACCCAACCGCTGCCGAACTAAGGACCACGCCTTCCAAGGATCAAGGGCTCATATTGTCTGTGGTATAGGCAAATGTAACTCTAATAAAGCCAGTGGCAATGCACTGGCTTATGCCGAATGTGGCCTCTAAGTATTTACTACACCAGTGATTTGCTGGGCAGTATTTTACTTTGACTGCTGCCTTAACTAATACTAAAATGCAGCATGGAGAGGGCACTCCGCCAGAGCTCTGGGCTCTCTTTCTGGCTTGGCCGCGGTCATGCTCCATGTGTTGTGCTGTCTGTCACATGGGAATAGTAATACTGAAATTCCCTTGTAAAGTGCTTATATAGCTATAATGCACTATGTAAGAATTAACTGTTATTACTGTAGGCTTTGGGAGCCAAATTTTGACCTTGCCATGCACTCATATGTCATCAAATTGCCATAGGCCTGTGTGAAGAAATTATCTGATGTTCCACCATCAAAACAGAACAGGAGAGAACAGATCTAGACAACAGCAGGTCTTAGCAACCGTTTCACACCAACGCCTCCTAGGAGAAGTGAACTGATGGAAATTCATTTGTGTGTGATTTGAAGAAAAATCTCAAGAGAAGCAACTGATAAAAGAAACAAGCATTGTGGAACTGAGTATGATGAGGCCTGTTGGGCCACGTGACCTTGGCTGTCTGCTCGAATCCTTTTCTGCTTGTTAGTGAATGCCCCTTTCCTTCAGTTCAGGCACTCTTCTATTTAGACAAACACAAATAACAGCTACATACTTTTGGTCTAAGGGAGCCAACAAAGAAAGCAGAAAGAATAAAAGTAACTTTTCCATGACAAACCACAGCCTGATCTTTAACAGGCTGTAGCAACTCTGAGAACAAAATGGCTAATGCCTCTGCTAACAGGCAGAGTTCTTACAGCTTTACAAGAAGGAAAAGACACAACGATTTTGTGGCAACACACCGTGTGCTCTGACTTCCCTATTTAAGAAAAGGCAAAGGGTGCTGATAGAATATATGAGAGCAATACTCTTAGAAATCAGTAACAGAATGTGAATAAAATTCCTTTTCACTTATGAGTCATGATTTCTCAACAGTGCATCTATTATAGAATAAAATACTATCCAACATACCCTGATTGTCAGTATGTAGGCCATAGTTAATCACTGAGGAAACATTTTAATAGTCATAAAAATGAAGGTACAATTATTTGAAGATGATCTGATAACGACTGGTTTGTGGAAAGAAGGTTGGACTTTGGCAATTCCCTTCAAAGAGAATTCCAACCTGGATAGAATGTGATTTGCAAATAGCAATGATCTGTACTTTCCAATTGTATCAGAAAAGAAGGCATCTGAAATACATGGCTGTGAAAACAGAGATTTTACAGCTGTTCTTCTATTTGTTCTCCCTAATTTTCTGCAAATTTCCCATGTTCAAACCAGTACTCCCCATTGTTGGACACAGTCCCATTTCCCACTAGCACTCTCAGATGTTCCTTATTGTCTCCTTCTATGCTAAATTAGATGCAGATTGCCACAGGTGTTTCTAGCATCCCTGACCACAGTGATTATCAACAAATACAAAAGTGGATTAGCAAAGGTTAACAATTAACTGGACACAGAAACCTATGGAGAGAGCAGGTAGCAGGATAACTGCCCTGCTCAGTGAAAGGCGTGTGGATGCAATGAATAAGTTATCATTGTAGAAGGTACATTTCATTCATCACTTGTGGCAATAATCTGGTGGCAGGAAGATGAAGAATGTGCCATACATTTTGGTGTTGCCTAGAATTTATAGATATTTGTGGATTATTTTTGCTTTTTGTTGTAGTTTCTTAGGTGATGGTTTTAAAAGTGTATGTACCTTTATTGCTTAGAGATGGCCATTATTCTTGCTCCTCTCCTCCCTCCCACAAGGCACCATCAATGAAAATGATCAATTCTAATGAAAGAACTCAACTGCCGTGTATTAATTTTAGATGGCACCTCAGATATACTGGCAAGTTAGACTCCCGTAGATCTACTGTGCATATTAACATTGTGCTAAAGCCCATCTTTATTGTACCTGGACACTGTTTTGTGCTGTAAGAACTCTGACAGCAAAGCTTTTGACTAAATCCACAATACTTTTTTTTTTTTTTAATACTCAGCAATCTGATCTCCATTATCCACTTGGACTGTTCCTTTGGGTTGTGCGTGGAAGTTTTGTTGCAACTATTTGGACCTAAACTAGAGATCAGAGTGGAAAGGAGAATTTGAGAAGGAAGAAGGAGCAAAGAAAGATTGCTACTTTTATTTATAACAGAAGGCATTTTAGTGTGTGCTCAGAAAGGAAAGGAAACAATTTTAAATCCAGCCTTTCAAGATGTAGCTTTTCATGTTATTTTAAATTTGGATCATGTTGGAGTGGGAGACGAAGCTGGAGTAATGACATGGACTCGATGTGAGTATGGTCATTCTCCCCTTTATTGCAACATCAGCAGAGTATATGTAGGTTCACTACTAGTACACGCGCCACACTCGACATTACAATTGGTTAATACACAATGTCCACGCACCCTAAGCTAACATCAGACTGGCTACCTAAATATCAACACATTGCCGCCCTCATCCAGCTTATCTGGCAGGTGTTCT
>JAVKLA010000002.1:8010906-8060769 GCA_034782735.1 Sagittarius serpentarius
GAGTTATGCATGTTCAAGGTCATACGCAGCCTACTCATACCATCTCTGTGTAGTCTTTCTCAAAACAATGTCCGTTATCTTCCAGAAGGTTTCCCACAGGATCATACTCCAGTGTATTTCTATTGCAGTTCATCTCCCACTTTTAAAAGAACTGTAAATCACCGCACCACATTCTGACTATGCAGAGGGGAAGCTTTTCTGATGCTCTGTCCCAGTCTTACAACAAATTAACAGGCTAGGGCATGAACTCACTTTTAGCTGCAGACTTGTTATAGTCCCTTTTCCTGTCCCCCAAAGCAGACTCTGTTGTGGGGTGAAGGTTAGTGCACCCAAGCATGGGATCTCACTAACCTATTCTTTACCAGTGAGATGATGAATTTGCAGGACAGAAAATGTCCCAAAGCATTTTACCTTTTGGACTGTGGGCCAAATTTTGCTTGGTTTCCCTGATGTGAGTCAGAAATGGCTCAGTTACAACAGTGTAAATTGGATAAGCCTTATTGGCCGCAGTGGGATGGCTGAATTTGGCCCATTGCTTTACAACGGTTACTAAAACAGTCATCCTTCTGGCTGCAAGGAATAATATAAAAAAATTAAAATTTACTTATGTTGGGATGTGCTCTGGATAGCATTATAACAGGACAGAATATCAGACTTAATCTTGTTTTGTACTACAGTGCTGAAAACATATGTGTGGCAGCAGTGGAGAAAAAGGCAGCCTCCTCATTATTCTTTGTGCATTTTGCAGCACACCAAGGCATCTGGGTAAGGAGACTCAGAACCATGGCAGGGCTGGAAAAAATTGCCTGAAATGAGGTGTAAAGATGAATAAAGAATGATTTCCTTGGTTTAGCTTGAAGAAGAAAGTATTTTTTTCAAAAAGCAGGAAGATAAATTAGAAAGATTTGCATCTAATGTGAATGGTTCAATGTATCTCCAATTAACAGAAAAAATACATCAAAATTTATGATGAATGATACATCTGCTTGGTCCTGTTCTCATTATACATACATCTGAAGTGGAACCAATGCCATTTATGAATTATTTAATTAAAATAATGACAAGCAGTATTTTTGCAGCATACAAAACTGTAACATTAATTTAATAAGGCTGAGAATCATGAAATGCAATCTTAATTACTAGAAGCTAGAATAATCAGCTGAACTGAGGCAGACAAGACAATTAACTCTTTAGAAAGGAGTTTACAGCTGCTAGGGTGGAACTAACATCCTAAGAGAGTTGGCATAGTCATTACTTTGAAGTGCACAATGTTTTGGAATAAGCCATAAAAGCAACACAAGATCTCTTCATTCTGCATGTCTATTGAATATTCTACGGCCCTTAGAATGTCTCCCAATACTTTATGTTCCTGTTGTCTGCCAGCTCCAGGGCTCAGTAATAAATCTCCATGCCAGCTCTCCTTCATAATGGTGGCTAAGCTGTCATCAGGTGAAAGTACAGACTAGATGATACCCCTGGATCATTGCAAACATTTGTGTCATGTTATCCCTCTCCTATCTATAACTGTCAAGGTCTGTTTAATAATGAGCAAAGTTTCTTGCATGTTGCAGTGTCCTGGGAGGAACTTCACTGGCTTGCCAGGTAGAAACCTTCTTCTGATTACCTGACTGTCCTCTACTTTAAGTTGGGGACATTTTTTATAGCTTCTTCTCTGCTCAGGTTTTTACCCTTCCCCCTGATGTACTTAAAGAAAATAAGCATACTCTTTGTACTATCAGGATAAGTGAAGAAGTTGTTAGACCCTCCTCTTGTAAGATGGACTCACCTTTCCCCTGATTATTATTTCTGGTTTGATTTCAACTGTCTTTAATATTGGTACCAAAATAGTGCAAAGTTTTCTGTCTGGCTGTAGGGGAGAATGCTTCTCAGACTGGGTCACTCTCTGCAAGGGTGAACTTTTAGTACAAGTTCAAAGTCAAAAGCATCAGAAAGCTGAGAGTTATCACCCTGAGGATAAAATATATGGAGCTTTTAAACCATAAACACTGCTTGACAGCATCTCTGTTACTTACAGCAGGCCAAAATGACACCGCCTGCTCTGCAAGTGGCACTGCTTTTTTTCTCACTGTGTTCATTTCTCTGCTTTTCATTCTCCAGTGCCTCATTTCTGACTCATCATATGAACTGAGCAAAAGAAGAATGGGAACTGGTAGCTGAGGCTTCATGCTTTTCTTCTGACGTAACCACATGCTCACTCTCATCAGCCATGCTCCTGCCTCTGCACACCCAGGACCAAGGGTTTCCCAACTTTGTGATTCTGTAAGTTGCAACAGAATTACAAAACAAGCAAAAGTGTGATTTTGTAGAGCTAAAATTCTGATCCCAAATGACAAGTGTGATAGACAAATTTAGATGACATTTACACTTTCTGAATAAAGGGGTGATTTAACCTTTGGCACAGTGTTTTAAGAGCTCAGATTTTGGGATATGGAATAATCATAATCATTAAATCGGGTAAACTATTCATCAGCATCACCAGTTCTCATTTAAAACTATTTAAAATGGGAACGAAATAAAGTTATCTACTAGCAGTAATAAAACTCACAGACTAGGGAAAAAAATCTTAATAAAGTGACATCTAGTGGTTACACAGCGACATGACTGAAACTCCGAGAGAAGCGGGCCCCAGAGCATGACTCTGGCCAGCCTGTGAAGTTTCAAGCCGATACGGGTGCGGCAATAAAAGCAACTGCCATGCAATTTTGAAGGGAAAATACCTGAACATGGCTTTTTAAAAACTCTGCTGCTAGCTGGCACTTGTCTCTCAGAGAACAGTGCATCCCTGGAACACAGGGTAAGTCATGTTATAAGATGGGAAGTGGGTCCCAGGGCAGCCTGTGAAATATGAAAATTTACATCAATAGGCAAGGATTCCTGACCCTAATTTTTAATTCCAGATTTAATATTGACCAACTCTGTGAAACTCATTCCTCTTGGCTTGAGTTTCTCTGTCTGCAAACTAGGGACAACACAGGGAAAAATTTTGCTTCAGTGTGGCTTTCCAGCAGTGCTTTATTAAACAGCTGGATATTATCAGGCATTTTAAAAACAATCTTCTAATGGCAGGTAATTGAACTGATCATGCACAGGAAGTGGAGAAGCTGGTATGCTGCTCAGCCTAAAGGGAAAGAGAGTGAAGACAAGTATTGTTAAAACAGTTAAATTTAGTCTTACTCTCTCAGAAGTGGTGCATTTGGAAGACTGAAAGGACAATTCTGATTTCACCACTGCCCCATGTGCACAAATGGTATCTGTTAGCCAACATGTTTCGTCTTTTAAAAGCTGACATGGTCATGCTGTGTGGCCTTTTTTCTAAATCAGCATAACCTGACATCTTTCTCCATAGCTTCACTAAGAACACCAACATGCAGGAGTGAAAGCACTTAATGCACTGTGTACCAGTACAATAGAGCTGTCCTGTGTTTCAGACAGTGACTATGGCCAAAGTCCAGTTTAGACAAATAAACTGGAGGGGCATCAGCCAGCAGATCTGATCAGTCGGGATCACGTCGAATGACAGCTGTTCTGATAGACACCTGGAATGATAGTGCTTCTTCTCTCACCAGTGCACAGAGCAGTATGATGCTGCCAGGAATGGGAATGCTTCCCATCTTTGTATTCTGCTGAAAACTTTTTCTCCTAGGTTTATTAAAAATTCATATTTATTTTTTCATTTTTGTTAGCACAAATTTTGCTGCTCTTGGCATTTTCTGTGTGTATCAGAGTTTCCCTTCCCTTTTTATTTTGTGTTTTATATTTTCTTGAAGGTTAATATTCTTTTAATACAATTTCATCTTGAGGGAACATAAGGAAAGTAGAATTTGGTGGCATGAAGTGCTGAAATGGTACAAATTTCAGCAATATCTGAAATGTCTGTTGCTCCTTAGTTTGAATATATAGTATCTTTATTAGGTTTTATTTCATTCTATATGCATTCATCAGCTTCAAGTCTCTTCAACAATGGCAACTTAACATTAATAACTACATTTGCCAGAAGCAATGAAGTTTGTATATTGCCAAGAGCAGTTTTACACAGAAGATGGATATGCCAGGGCTCTTAAATATAAATATCTAAAAATATGGCTATAGTTTACTAAATTTTCTGTTCATATGTAACATAACTGTGTTTGTCTTGGAGATAGCTTCTATAAGAAAACACAAGTATTTTTTTTGTAGAAAGCAAAATGTTGTTAAACAACCTTGCACTCTAAAGATTGGATTCAGTTTCTGGTGGTTTACATAGTACATCTCTTGTTTTAAAATATTATTATTTCCATAATAAGTTTCAATGACAATCAGTAAGGATTGACAGTGAGTAAGTTTTAATGACAGAAAATAGAATTGCACCTTTGTATGGACAGACAACTGATTTCCTGATAGGCAAAAAATACCTGATGATACTTCAGAACTGATTAATATGGTTGTGTTTGTACAGAATTAATTTATGTTGAACCACGTAACTAAATTCAGACTTTGACTCAGGTTGAAGTGTTTTGTGCAGCTGTGAATCCATGGGGGTTTAGAGGTAGGACTGTAGGAATCAGGGAATTTTGAAGGGCTGGAAACACGCACTTCACAGAAATGAGAATACAAACTGCATGAGTTTTGTCTTCCAGTGAGTCCAAGAGCTCCTCCTCCTTCTCTCCCTCCATCCAGTATCAGATTATAAATGGAAACAAAGGCTTCATGCTGGATCTAAGCAAATGCCCCAATTCCAGTTCTTCACGAAGTCTGAGTCAGGATTTTACTTCTTGGTTCTGGCCTAGTACATGATATGTTGGGGTGCTACGTGAGTTATTCACTTTTAGCTAGTGTTATGAAAACAGGGCAGGGGAATCAGTTTGTAAAGACTGTCTACAGAGTATGTTGTAGTGGTGGCCAGAGAATAACCTAATGCTGGAAAACACAGAGAAATTACTTCCTAGTTTACCACAAGTCTTTAAAATGTTTCTATAAAGCAGAAAGCTAATGACTACTGTGTTAAGGACTCAAAGCATACTGGCAAATTGCCTGATAGGGCAAATGAGGACATCTCACAATCCAGTCTTCACAATCCTTCTTAAACAAGAAGGAGAAGCAATTTATTGCATTCTGTCATTAGACAAATATTCACTTCTCAGATATAACAGTACTGAGTATTTTATTGGAACTTGCAGACATCAGCCTGCAGCCTCCATTTGTTCAGGGTTTTACAAGCTGTTTCCATTACAAAAAGAGATCAATGCTGAAGCCAGATAGTTAATTGGTTAAATCCTTTTTATTTACCAAAAAATGTAGGCAAAACACTGTTCCCCTCAACACACTAGGCAGATTCCTTGTTTATAATTCCAAACCTTCTTCTCCAGGAAAGACTCTATTTATAAAGCTTTCTCTAAGGAGGATGATTCTTTCGCTACCTCTTTACTTTTCTGTTGTTTCTGTTGTTTCTCTTTTTAATTGCATCTCATTCATTAGAGTAAGAAGATTGTTCTTCAGACATATAGGACTTCTAAATCCAACCCTTTAAAAGGCCTGTTCATTTCTGCTGTCCTCTGTGAGAGTGGATTGCCTAGGTAGTCTATATTTTGCAGGGGATACTAGTTATTGATACTAATCATGGATCAGTAGAAAGCATAACCTCCACTGTCTGTATAATTAATGCAAGTGTTGGAAAGTTGCTGTAATCAGAAGAATGTGCTCCTGTTTTTTGTTTTTTTATTTCTTAAGGATGAGCAAGATAGGACAAAACACATATCCATCCACTGGCTAAATGGTATGCTAGAACATGCTTCACAAAGGGGTATCATCCAGTGAGTTTTATGGAGGGAAAAGCTGTCTATAATAAAAGGTTCAGGACACTAGTTGGCCTGGCTGCAATTACTCTTCAGGCAGAAATTGCCGTATGTATTATTCAGGTTGTCACATCAGTCATAGGTCCACTGAAAGAGATTAAGTTTTAGATAAGCAGATAAGCTACACACATTTCGATTTATGTTAACTGATACTGAGAGTCAATGTTCAAGTTGTTTTCTTAATTTTTGGTGGCATCACCTCGCTTACATGAAAGTTGAACCAGTGGAAGAGATCAATTTAGGAGCTCTCAGGGGTCCTCCCAAACTCTCATTCTGCACTGTGATGAAGGTAATGTGCAGCACAAATGATCAGTTACGTTGCAGGTAGGAGACTGGATGGCAGCACAGAGGCTTTTGCACAGGTTAGCTGCTCGAGTCACTTGACTTCTCAGAAGGCTTATGTGGTCTGGGCCACTGCTACTATTAGTATCTGAAACAGCTGATATAAAACCTAGATTGCATCTGCTACAGTCACACCTCTTGTTGGCACTGTGGAGGAACCCAGATGGAGCGGCTACTGCTTACCTACTCTTACTAAGCACCAGTGCTACATCACAGCCTGCTTTTCAGCAACTGCTGAAAGACAGGGACAGGAGGACCAGCAAATTAACTGTGATTTTAAAGTGCGCTGTCCTTTCTATATAATGTCTGTCTCATAATTCTTTCCCTTGCTCTAGAGTTAGCTACTCACACATAAAGCTGCTCTATCTTGTTTCCTGTTCAAAAAAGAAAGGAGAATATCTAAATTGCTGGATATTTCTCATGAGGCAAATCCAAACATAAAATGCCTCATTGCTGATCACAGTGGCGTAATTGCTATTGTAGAGAAGTAGTCTGAGATTTTTTTAAATAAAAGAAGTCCATCTTGCTTGACTTCTCAGGGCTTTATAATCAGCAGGGGCTCAAGTGCATTTCAGAGAGGTAATTTTTTCACTCATACTTTTGTTCTGTGAAGTGCAGATCAGAGCCTGCTCTGTAAAGTGGAATAGGCCAAAGCCACACTGCCAGTTATGGTCTTGTCTCAACCCCTTTTTACAAAGTGTTCGTTGAACAATTTTTTGTCTCATCTTTTCAGCACACATGGTACACTCTTTCTCTGAAATACAGGGCACGTATTTCCCATTCTGTTGAGCAGTGTTGTGTCTTTGAGACTACCTCTGAAGAGTGTCTCTCTGAGTTTTGGAGCTATAATTCTGCCTTGTAAAATCTGAAAAAAAAAAGTACTATGGTGTTTTTATTTTTTAATCGGTACCTGGTTCTCCAGATAATCTAGGTTCTACATGAGATACTTTTTTTGCTAGTTAATAATGGACTGCGAGATTTTCTAGCTGGCTGTTAAGAAATCCATTTATTGAAGTAAAATGTTTACACAGTTGTCTTAAAATTTAGGGACAGCAGAATGCATTTCAGTAGGCAGAACTTAAAATAACTAATTCTGTAAAAGAAAAAAGGGCAAGCCGGAGGGTATAGTCATTCTTTTAAACTAACCTCTCCTTGAAAGTTCTTTGCATCACCATTCAGCTGATTGATACTCTGTGGGAAGAAGGGTTTTATTTAGAAAGGTGCAGCTGAAGGCTTAGTTTGTGTGCTGTTAGATGTGTGCAGTTCTATTGAAGTGAATGGAATCCTGTGCAGGGAGCAAGCTCTTAGACCGCTGTAGCTCATGTTATTTCCCAACGCCTACAGAAACCCCTCTATCTTCCATCCTCTATGTGCATTACAGAACAAACAGGGAGAGCAAACAGAAAGAACCTTTGACTCTTCAAATACAGGCAGTACTTGTTTGCAATAGGAGATGGCCAGCTCCGTGTTGCTTAGAGAAAAGTAGCACCCAGTTCTTCACGTATCTGCCACTAGGTGCACTGATAATCTACAGAAGGCCACACTATATTGTAATTTCTTACTGCCTCTCTGTAATTCAAATGGAAAACATTTCATTTGTAATGAATATGAATGTTTCCATTGATTTCAATGGTCTTTAAATCAGGAACTTGTTGTGTAGTCAAACATGGAGAGAGGATGAGAAGATACATGTTAAACAGAATGGTTTTGGCTATAACACAAAGACTGACTTATATTTAAAAAGAAAATCTGGTTGGCAGTTATGTAAGACCATTTTATGATGTTTGTTTCTGACTTGGGAAAGGAGGAGAGCTGGGCAAGGAAATGTTTTGTTCTAAATCCTGTCAAGCATGTTCATATGCCCAAAATGCTGTTTTGTCTACTTTTCATATTTCTGAATTCTGTAGACATCAGAAAAACCCATATGTGTGTTTGTGGACATTTATTCTGTTGTGAGAATGTAGATTCATCATGTGAATATGAAATCAGAGAATTAAAAAATCAGGTATCACAGCTATTTCACACATACGTGTCAGAAACTTAAAGTTTTCTCAGTATGCGTTCTGAATAGAAAAAATCCCAATTCAGTGGAAATATTGCCTTGATTTTCCATTCACTTATAAGAGTTTTACATTAGTGCAACCTTAATGCTTTCATTGGGCTTACTACTGATTCATTAGATTGCAAATGAAAACAGAATCAGGTCTATACGCTTTTGCAGACTTTCACTGATTTTTGGTAGGTTGATGATTTAGTTGGAGACCCAGAATCTCAGAATAAGACTAATCAAATGATCGTTATCAAAAACATCTCAATTTCTTGAAGATATTTTTCATAACTTACTTGGCACCTTGGCTGATTTGTACTCTGGGTTTCAGTCTGCTGTAGACTAATACAAATGATCTATAAAGAGCTGGAAAAGAGGCTTTATTAGAAATTTTAAATTGTATTTACTAATGGCAGTTTTCTTAACTGCCTTTGCAAATACATAAAGAGCCTGGTGATAGTAAAACTGAGCCATGTCGTAGTTTTCTAGATGGTTGTAACCACGACATAAGCATATGTTGAATTGAAGGGATTTTGTCTCTCAGATTTTTTTCTCTCCTAGAGCACCTGTAGCAAAGATTAGTGTGAATGACTCATAAGCCATATCTACATCAACAGTTTTAAACACCTTCCCATACACTGTATGAACAACTGTCTCCAAGAATATAGCATTAAAGTTATTAAAACAGTATTTTTAAAGTATCAGTACTTTACATATATTACATTTTCATTTTTATGTTCTTATGTGTATGATATACCCTGAAGAGAAACTCCAAATTTGTATTGTATTAGAGGCTGAAAGAAATAACTTACAGTTCCTTCACAATCAGTGCAAAACTTTAGAAAAAAATCCTTCATTAAAATATTTATGTTTCACATCATGGTTTGGGGGACCTCAGATGTAGATTAGATAGTCCACAGAGTCTGAGATCTAAAGAAGCTGACAAGCGTCCTTTTAAGATGGATTTAGTGCATAGCGTGTCTCAACTAACCTGACTGAGGGGAACAGAAAGTTTATGGAGTCCCAGTTTCTGCTTCACCAGTTGAGTTGCAAGAGCAATTGTAGTACACGTCATACTGAGAGGCAGTGAATAATTCTGTCCTCCGTGGCAGAACTCTGTCTCTACCTTACTTTTGTAGTGATTTTGTAGTGAGGAATGTCCAACCTTTAGTATCGAACACAGAGCAATGAAAATGATATGTGCAAGTATTTCAACAGCTTGTGTAGCAGCTGGCAAATGATGTGTAGGAAGGTTTGTTCTCTTGTCTGTGTATATGCTAAATACTTACTGGTCCCCACCTTTTAAATATGAAATACTAAATAATGAAATTTAAAGTAGTAGAAGCTTTTAGGAAAAATGTGCTTTTATGTAATATGTGTCTTACATTTCATTATGCAATGAGGATACACCTAAAATGTCAAGACAGGACTTAAAATTTAATCTTTACTCCCACACTAGACATTAACTTGGACTTTGTGTGAATCCAAGGGCATTCAAACATATTTTGAAAAATGTTGTCTGGCCAGCTTTCTGTAATTAGCAAAGGAACTGAATAACATATCAGTAGTAATGAAAACCCTACCAAATATTTGTACTAACCAGCTTTAAACCTCAGCAAGTATAAGAATCCTGTAGTGGAACCTTTAACAATTATTTTCTACCACATGGACTAAACAGGCATGACGAACATAAGTTGTAGTGCATGGTTTAAATGTTGTAGGACCAGTAAGATATGTAGATAATGTACTAAACAGAAGGAAGTATAATCCAAGAAACCATACCTTTAAATTAAGTTTATGATGAAATAATTTTGTATCGGAATAACTTCTTGTGCATTTCCAGAGGGGAGAAGAAACAGTTTGGTTACATCCCATTATTAAATAAATTCTCTAATGGATTATAAATGGAAAATTCTGAAATTAACATTTCAGAATTTCTCATATTAAAAATCTATAGCAATTCATCATTTGATAGGGAATACAGAGATTCTAATTACGTTATTTTACAAGACATTGAATGTAGAAATTATTCAATGAGAGTTCTTTCTAATCCTTGAAATGTGCCTGCATGAGCCACACCAAGTACATGTGCCTGTTTCAAACCTTGTTCCCTGCTGTTCCTGAATACTCATTTGGATTTCCTGGACTGACTTTGGACATGGCTTGCTGCCTTGCATTTGTCTGACGATGGCTGGGGTGTGGATGGAACCACCTGCTGTCCCAGCTCTGCTCTGCTTGCCCCAGCCAGGTGCCATGGGTTGCGGTCCTATCTGTGCTGTGGTTGCTCACAGCTTCCCTCACCAAGCAGCCCTTCTCTTACTCCTCCCTGACGGTGAGTTCAAGAAAGGATGGAAAGATTCCTATAAAGGAACAGGGGAATTTCTAGAAAGCTGCAAAAATTCATAGAAAGTAAGGGGAAAAGTACTAGAAAACATCAGGAACATCCCCAGAAAGCAGCATGTGAATTCTTAGAACACTCTGTGAAAGCTCAAAGAAAGCTAGGAGAAATTCCTAGAAAACAGACAGGATATTCCTGGAAAGCATCAGGTGAATTCCTAGAAAGTATCAGGATTTGTAGAGTGTAGATGGGGAAGCTCTAGAAAGTAGTGAGGAGATTCCTAGAAAGCAGTGAATGAATTACTGGAAAGCAGAAGGTGAATTCCTAGAAAGTATCAGGAATACTGCTAAAATGGACTGGTGGAATTCCTAGAAAGCACTAGGAGAAATCTAAGAGAGCTCTTGAAAACTTCCAGAGTAAGAATTTCCCAGCAAGCTGCAGAAAAAGTCCTTGAAAGTGCCAGAAAATACCAGCATTGGTTAAAGATCCAGTTATCTTTATAAAACTTCAGAAAATATGATTTTTATACCTCTAAGCACAGTACCTTGTTTGGTTTGAGAACTTGATGCTTCATTCTGCCTTAGACATTCTTCCTTTTAATTATTTTATTTTGAATGTTCTCTCTTTCCTCACGAGGAATTGTGATTTCACAGTCAGCAGCTTGTTAGTTCAGATTAAGGAGAAGGCATTGGAACTAATGAACCTCAAGGAAAAAAAAACTTGCTGTCATGCAAATTTTCTTAATAAATAAAGAACAGGAAAGCACAAAACAAGAAGGTTCTCACTCAGCAGACTCAGTGAGATTGTTTTCCATGAGAAGACACTGGTTCTTAATGAATTACATGATTCTATTAAAATATACTGTCCCTTTTTCAGTGTATAATATCCTGACTTTCTGTGCAAAATACATGACTGGTCTTATTTGAAATGGTTTAGGAGGGTGCCAAAATAGTAATCACATATAGAGACATGTGAAGGGAAGGTTGAGTCTCCAAAGTAGCACCTGCCTAGACCCGACTAATTGTACCTATTTGCATGAAAATTCATCCCTACTTTTGCCCTCCAAAGTCTTCTTGACCAAAATGTTTTTCCCTTCATTCTTGTGTGATAGCATGACCCAGCAGATTGGGCCCCCGACAGCATCTCTGCCAGACCCTGCTCTTGCTTGTGCTCCTCCAAGCATGAATTTCACCAGCTCAGTTCACTGCTCTGTCTGCTTTCCCATTTAACCAGCGCTCCCCAACCACTGTGGAGCACTGTGAGATTTGTGAGTGAAAAGCACTGAGTACTTGGTGACTAACTAAATAGAAGGATACCTTCTTCAGGAAGAGTTCTATTCATTTCTAATAGACTTCGTGCCTAAGCAGGCCCTGCAGGTTATGCTAATGTGAACATTTAATAAATACATATTCCTTGGGGAACCTAATAACCAGATTTTCATACCAATGACTGATGAATGCACCATAGGGCTTGACCTGGCTAAAAGCATTTAAAATATTGGCCATGTTGAATAGTTACAAGCCAACATATGAATCTCTTGGGGCTTATTCCTTCTAGATAGGAAGTTCCCCATTGTAAATGGTTTCCCTGCTTTAAGGCACCAGACTTTTAATTCAGCCTTTATTGCAAATGCATCTGGTTAATGTTAAATTAAAACACCCCAGGAAATCTGTACTTTTCACTGTGTTTGTTATTTATGTAAACCTTTGGACAGCATCCATTGCTCCAAAATCAAGTTAATTGGAAACATAGAGCAACAGGCGTGAATACAGTCCCAGCAGAGCGTTCCCTGTCTGATGCTGAACTGTTCGTCTTTATTATTCTTCTGAGACATTCTCCAGATTCCCACCCTGTGAAATCTTCAGATGTGAG
This sequence comes from Sagittarius serpentarius, assembly GCA_034782735.1. NCBI lineage: Eukaryota > Metazoa > Chordata > Aves > Accipitriformes > Sagittariidae > Sagittarius > Sagittarius serpentarius. The sequence goes on from JAVKLA010000002.1 coordinate 8,023,358, forward strand.
ATGAAGGCACAGTCTTTTATACTGAATCTCATCTTTTTTCTGAAGACTATTCCTATTCAGCAAATTTGAGGGAAACATTGTAAGTCAGATTGACATAAAGCTAAGCTTATGCTCTGTTGACTTGGGTCTTTGGCTTGTGTTTGCAAGGTTTGGGTAGATTCAGAGGTCAGAGTCCACATCTAAGGCCACAGATGCTATGCTGATTCACTCATCTATGGCCTGTGGAATGTGATTCTCTGAATAAATGACAACCCACTGTGCAGCTCTGCTGCCTCTCTGTGATGTTCCAGTAACATTTTATACTGACATAAGGCTTTGTAGACTGCTCCTGAATTTTATCATAGGACAGCTCTCTGTTGCATGAGAACATTTTCACCACTGCAGATTTGCATAGTTTTGACAGAACATTTCTCTGCTTGACTGAAACACTTACTTTCAGCATAATGCAGGCCAACATGTTTGCCCAGAAAAATGCACAGCAGCATCAGCAGTAAGTAACCACGGCTAAGGATACAGAGAATTTGGGAACTATCACTGGCTATGTTTTTTCCTCCTATGATGAGTCTACTTGGGTAAAGTAGCTTATTCCACACTGAAATGCTTTTACCAGCCTCGTTGTATTAAATTTAACAAATCCCATGTTACTTGCCAGCATAGTCAGGCCAGCAAAAGCTCTAATGTATGTGCACCTTAACCACAAAGTTAACCAACTGTCTGTGTGCTGAGGCTGTGATAGCATGATATTTTGATCAAGTGAAATTCAGGCAGAAGAACAGGCCATTGCAAGTGGCTTTTTGGGACCGAACTCTCCAATGTGTAATGAACCACTCAGCTAGCAGAATTGCTTGAGAATCACAAGATTCTCTGAGACAAGAAAAACTGAGATCTAATGTTGGTGTTTGTATCATAAAGTTTCCCTTAAGCAGGCCACGGTGATGACAGTGAGGGAGGAAGTTTGTTCTTTGATTGCAGGCATTGCCATGGCAGTTTGCAGATGTTAGCTTTCAGGAAAAGAAGCTTTCATGGAAATGAGATGTATTTGCAAAGAAGGGCTTTTACTCTGTGATACTGTTTTTGAAACCTGTGCAGGGCTGAGAAATGCCACTTACTAGAGAAGCTAATTAGGATTCAGCTCCCCCCCCCCCCCCAGTTCCTGAATCAAGAATTATAAATAGTAGCAACAAGTAACAACATGTTTTTACTTTGTGAAGACAAAAGTTACCACAGGACAGCCCACGCCCCAAACTGGGACAAAATGATGGTATCAGCAGGGTGTTCCACCTTGACCAATTAACTTCAGGAACAGGTGAGGCTAATTAGTCTCAACTGAAGCTTTATTAATCTGTTTATAAAACTCCTGGGACCCAAGCTAGTATTTTCAGCTAGCTCTGCAAGAAGTGTGGTACTGTCTTTGGAGAACTGCAGTTTTTAGATAAGAAATCCTGCTCAGCTACGCGAGGACGCAGGTATGTGCATTCAGTCAGTCTTTAGCAATTCCACTATTGAGAATTTTTGCTCCAAGTCATATAGTTGTCTCCGTCCCTTGAGAGTTTTTGCTCCAAGTCATATAGTTGTCTCCCTCCCTTGCTTCCTTTTGGCCACAGCTGCATCTTTTTTTCTTTGCCTTATGGTAAGTATGGCTAGTAAGCCTAAAAAAGCAGAGGGGAAATCAAAACAACTGCCAAGTCTGATGGGGGTATCTGTCTTGTTTTTCCCTGGGTTTGTATTCTCTAACAGCTCTTCCAGAGTATTTTGTGGCTTTTGAGCTTTATTTCTTCATAAGCAATCATAATTTTAGGGAACACTGTCTTTCTCCTCAGGTCCCATGGGCTTTATCAGGTACCTGACTCCTTTTTGTGACTTGCTTTCTGCAGTATGGGCAGCCCAACATCAAGGAATTATCTGTGTTTTCTTCTCAGATGTGCCTTCAGATAAAAGGTATGCCTTTTTAAAAGTACTCAGTGCCTAGAGTACTTCATTGTTATTTAAAGACTAAGTCCCAGCTTTTGATAAGGTTTTTTTTTTGTGTAGAACAGACAGTGGTTGTTTGGTGGCCTGGACTTTGGAGGAATTTGAGAGTAAACTACAGGCTATTTTTTAAAAATCAAATTCAAACTGTGAAAGGAAACAAAAATTTGTATTGCTTATATTTCAAAACTGAATTGACTACATTTTCTAATATATGTGTATCTTTTGGTTTTGCACTCTTAAGGACCTGAAAATTACAATGAAATTACAATCCTGAGAGTACTGGTTGTTTTTTTTTCCAGATGGGAAAGATGGATATGATATTTGAAATTGTCTTGGAGGAGGTCAAATATGGTTTACGTGTATAAGAGGGGTTAAGTAAACTGTGTCAAGATCTTCTGCAACATGTTTCACTGAGACTAAATACAACGTGTTATCAGGTCTTTATAGGCTAACATTTATAGAAAGTATAAATTACTATTAAATGAGGGCTATCTGTTGAGGGTTAGCTGCTAAAAACATTTACCTCTCTGTTTATAGTTTTCTAAATCTGAGTTGTTAATAGAAGTGCAGGCAATCTCTTTAAATATTACACATTTCCAAAGAGTTTCACTGAAGCACACTATTCTAATGGATCATTTACTGCTGACAGTGCTGATAAACATGTGAGATAAACAGGTTAAATATTGACTATGTAATTTTAGTTGCTATGATTGTAAGTGGGCAGCTACTAAAGTATGCAAGTGTATCTTGTAAGTGTAGATCAAAACAATCTAGTCTGAAAGGAATGATTAATTATCCATGAAATGTGTGAATCCCTCAGCACATGCAGTTTTGTCCTAGGAAGTATCTAGAGAAAGTAGGTAGATACTTTGTGTGCCCATGGAAAGCCTGATTCAAAACTTGCTAAAATCAGTGGGCTTACTTTCAGTGGGAATAAAGTCCTAAATAAATGCTCTGCATTAATTCCTATAGCAAATATGGACCTAGTCAATTAATCATGACTGCAGTTCAAAACCATGACCCTTCAGTGGGCTCCAAATGGTTGGGGAGATTTTTCAGGAACCTAAAAATTCTAATGCATGCCTTGGATTTGGCGATATGCTTGGTCCATTTGGTATGACTCAAGTTTTAGAGCATTTTGAAGTATGTTTTCATTTTCTTATGTGAACTTCAAATCATGGATAAGTTTGCTTTTAATCACAGTTATTAAAGCTGAGGCAAATTTGTGAGAACAAGATTTGATTTGGGTTTTAAGTCTTTCTCTGAACATTATGCAAAACAAAAAGGACTTCTGGAACACAAATATGCAGGTTATATTTTAACATTATTTTCAGCTATCCTGGGAACTCATTAGTTTCTCATATCTTTGGTCTAAACATAACTTTCTATTAAGTAATTAAGCAATGAACTTGCCATCCTTAAATATATAGAATTCTCTATTGGTAAATGGTACTGTGGAAACATTGCTCTGATTAAAAGTCATTTGTTGATAAGAAAGAAATTAGAGTGACAAATTTGTGGTCCCACAAGATCAAATGCCATTTTGTAGCAATATTGGTCAATGTACTAAGACTATACATTATATAAAGCTTTCAACTTTAGTCTACAAAATTAGCCTATCTTTTCTAGTAGTATAATCAAATCTCTTGGTAAATTTTCATTTTCATAGTGCTCCTAATGACAAGGGTTGAGAACATAGAGCCCAAGTGATCTCTTCTTATTGTTTGGTTTACATATTTTTTTCTTCTATTTGGTCTTTGCAAGATATTTTCTGGCCATGGGCTATTGGTTAATCCAATGACTTTTGTTTGGACTAGATTTTCAGTTCCTGGGCTCCTGAACTTGCTTATTGTAACATCTATATATAAACCACCTGAAAACTAGAAAATGTCAATACATTGACATCCTTTAAAGTTTTTGTCCTTGATGACGTAGTGTTCATGTTTCCTCTACTATTTTAAAACTTCTTTAATACTGAGAAGATAGAGTATGCAAAGGCGGGGGCGGATTAATAGGGGAAAAGTTTAAAATATCACATGATGTGTGCCTTTAATTCTGTTATTTTCAGAGGCTGAAAAGAGGAAAATTCAAATTTATTACAGTTAAAACATTCTCTTTTTGAAAAATTGAACAAGAAAATATTTTATTTTGGAACTTTCTAATAAATAAAAAAAATGTAATTCTGGATGAATACACAGTTTTAATGCACAATTAGTAGATCCCAAAATTTTGGCCTAGCCGGTCATTCTTCCATATACGTCATTCATGCCAGCAGCCTGCTTTACACTTGCAAAGTTTTATTACTGTTTTATATATAGTCTGTTCTGAATGTGGGTACACAGAAGACCGTCACTCAGGGTTCATAGGAAAATGCTTTTTTTCCAGTACAAATCATGAGGAAAAGAGTTGTGTGTAGGTTTCTGTAACTTGGATGCTAAATTCAGAATGTCTTTGCAATTCGTCTGCAACTGTTACAGATTGTGTAGCCCTCCTTGTCACAGCTGTGGCTGATAGCTTTCTCCACCCTTTTGGGGAGAGCTTACTTTTGCAGTGTTCAGGATGTGGAAGTCATTTTAAGGGGCTGTTCTGTTTTTCATGGACAAATCTGTCTGTAATTTTTTGGCCCTTCAACACTGCAATAGGAAAAAGTAGCTACCCCTTAGGAAAATCTCAGATATTGACTAAGGAGTAAACCATTAGATCAGATCATTGCTGACATGAGATATTCCAATGTGGTATTTCAATAATGAGCACTTGCTTTGCTTTAAAGATTTGTATTAAGGTTCCCAGGAGGCCAAAACAACCATTCAGCTTAACAATGAGCTCTCCAGCTCTGAAACATTTAGCTCATGTTACTCTATGGGTTACTTTACCACGTTCTGGCTCCTTCCCTGCAGCTACATTAGCTGGTAGCTAACGGTGTAATGGAAGCAGCCCATTTGCCCAACACCCTTTTGCATACAAAGGTAGCTGTTCTTTTCTGTCTTCAAAAATACTTCAAAACTGATGATGCTTTTTTTATGTAAGTACAACAAATAACCTAAAAATAGAACTGTAGCTGGAACATGAGCTACTTAGCATGGATTAATGTGTTTATTAAAAATCTAGGGATTTTGGATAGTCTTGTGAGATATACATGACCTTTTCATGATACTCCCCAGAGATACTAGTCATACTGTCCAAAAGCAGCACAAAGTAGTTCAGTCTCGTACAAACAATAAAATTAAGGCCACTTTGAGCCTGGTAATGGGATATGAATATAGTAGTCCTGCTCAAATCACCTTTCCAAGTATACCACAGTTGTCAAATACTGCAATTATTGGTACAGTTAGTACAAGGGTCTTATATCTCTAGATATAAGTAAGTTTTGTTGTTTCATTGTTAAATATAAAGAATCAGTTTCTTCTCCTGGTGAGCTTAATCTAAATGCTTCTCTGGATAACAAGGAACCAGAATCTGCCTCTGAAACTCTGTGCATGGAGTATGGTGATCTCGGTTTACTAGAAGTCTAGCCAGTCATAAAAAACAACCATCACAGCCTTCACTAGAAACTATATAATTAGGAGTCTCAGCGGAGAGGTCAAGGACTGCACAAATGGTGTAGGCTAGTATGTCTCCCCTACAATAAAGGGCTAAGTTTGGGGTCAAGGATCATTGTGAGGTAGTGCAAAGAAGCTGCATATTGTATTATCATCCCCAGTACTATGGGGCCTTATCATTGTGCTTAGCATCATACAAACACGTAACAAAAAAAGTCTGCACTCGGACCTTAAGGTCTAATCATTGTCCTCCCCATCTGGGCACAGAGGACCTGAGTGACTTAAGTGTGGCATCTCCTATTTGCATTACATTTGCTTACTCCATTTCATACTTACGCTGCTGCTGACTACAGAAGCCACCTCTGTAAAAACAGTAGGATCAATAAACCTTGCTCTTACAAATTAATTTTTAAGAAGCTGTTAACATTTGAAAAATGTTCTAATTAAGACATTCAAATAAGCAAATGGCTTAATAAAGTACAGACATATTCCATGTATTTAAAGACTGAGACAGATAAATAAATTTTATTTTACTTTGATCTTGTTATACTCATCACATTTACTATTTATTTTACATAAAAATAATATGTTTCTGTAGCATTTATGTCACTGTGTCACAGTCTTCAAAAAATAAATATAGTAAGTAATGGTGATAAACTGCATCCTGTCCAAATCAAACTTTTAAAAACAAGCTTGGGGTAAAAAAAAAAAAATTCTACTGGTGAGTACGGGGCTGATTATTAAAACTTTTAAGTGCTGTGATTTCTGATACATAACTGACTGAAAGTATTCTAGGTGGTGTTGCAGTGCTGATGTTTTAAAAAACAAACCAAACATGGGTTCTTTAAAGGGTTGCCTTCTACCAGGAACTGCTCTTTGCCAGGTAAATGCTTACAGTAGCACTCTCAGCAACTTACATTCACATCTTCTGTATGTATTTGTAACACCCCTTGGTCAAAGGGGCCCAGCAGAGGAATCACATGCCTGAGGTACCTCTTTATGCTTCAGTACTACATTTGCTACAATAGATTTTTTTTTTTTCTGTCTAAGCTTTTGTCTGACCCTTATTGCAGAACAACTGGGCACCTTTAGTCAGCACTGCACCCCTCCTAGGTAGGCTGGCTGTCCTCTTCCATTTTTAACAGTGAAGTTGAGGTACCACTACGGCCTCATTCTAGACTTTGCTTTTGATAAAGCTGTCCTACAGAATAAAGGAGTGTTCTGACAGGGAAAATCTTACCAAAGCCACTGTAGGAGGAGGTTTGTGGGAAGAAGACCTCTAGGGCTGACTAAGAAGCTGCAATTTTTTTGGAAGCCTGGTGTATAACATATTGCTTTTCCCCAGTCAGACACATCATGTGCATGGAGTCAGGGAGCTTCACTGTGTATACCAAAGCTTAGGAGTGAGATGATCATGAAGGAGGATGTGTTTGTTACCAGACCAAATAAAATCACATAAGAAAGGACTGCATTTTTGTATATTAAATCATAAGTTGAAAGGTCTGGAAGAGTTGGAACAGTAAGTTTGAAAGTAAAGCAAACTAACTATTTTTGAGCATGGCTATCCCAGTCATAATGTTAAAACACGATTAAAAAGGCTCAGATCACAGAAGTTCTTTTACAACTTTTCATTTTTATAAACTGTACATGTTTGCTATTTGGGAATGGAGTGAAATTTCTGCATCTGAGGAGAGTTTTGTTTGGGGTTTTTTTCAGGATAGCTGTGCTTTAAATTTTACTTAATATTTTTTAGGGAAATATGTTTGTTCCTGGCTTTCTATTTTCTAATGAAATTACCTGAAACCAAATGAACAAATAAGAACTCTGTTAACCTTAAACACTTTCCATCCAGAAGAATCTGAAAGACAAGCTGATTCATACTGATCTATGCATCATATCCTGTCACATGGTGTAGCTAACTACCCAGTTTCTCAGAGTCTATCTTGTATAACAAATAAAATCCACCAATGCCTGAGCTATGTCTCTTGCTTTAGGATTTCCCTGGGAGGAAGTCCAAATCCCATGTACTGTAGATCTTCCTTGGTGAGATAATTATTGTCCTGCCATGTTGCTGTAAGCAACACCATCTGATCAAAAGCAAGGAAAAGGAGTGTAATTCCAGATGAATTGTTGGAAGCCCAGTTTACTAGCAGTACACATTTTGAAATTGTACGGAACTGTATGCATTTTGAAATATATCTTGAAATTGCTTTTTTTGGCTTCATGGAAATGGAATATTTTGGAGGGGGCCTGGTGCTCAATGGATATGAAAGGCCAGTGGCACACAGTTAAGACAGGAGCCCGAGAGAGAGAGAACCAGAGGCCTGCTGCCAGTTGTACTAGAAAACCAGGTAAAAGACTTGGAAGAAAAAAGGCTACGGATCCACCTGCAGGCAGGGTAAATATTATAGGTAGATTTTTGTCTTTTATTTTAAAGCTGTACTGTTTGGTTTCTTGTGTTTCTCTAATTTAAAAAAACACCTGTGATAGCAAATGGGGCTTATAATGGTTTCCAGTTTTCTATAGCTTTTAGTATTTTGTCTTTTTGTGACAGAGCAGATTGAAATATGTGCGTGTTCATATCCGTATTTTGTTCAGCCATCATATTTTCTTGGATCAGAAGCCTCTAAAGTGCTAGTGGTGTCTGCATATACATTATGTCTGCAAATGGTCTGTCTAGTGTTCACAGAAGAATGCTTCATTCATACGTGTGAAGACAATGTGTTTCTGAGTCAAGGTTTGTCTGTTGATTCTTTCCTCCCCCAAGCCTTGCTGGAGTAGCCTTTGCACTTGCTTTATCCCCTGGGATTCTGTGGTAATCTGGCAGCTGGATTCATGTCTCTATTTGTATTTGATAGCTGTTCTTCAGTGCTAGTATCTTCAAAAATGTGGATAAAACAATACTGGTCTTGGTATTGTGCAGTTTTAATGGAAAGGTCCTTACTGCCTCTTGTGATGGGCTGCAGCAGGGTTCACAGGGCTGGAAATCAATTCAGGAAAGTTACTACTGTGCTTTACCTTTTTCCCACTGAGATTTACATTCTTTTTTTTTTTTTTACTTTGTTTCAATAATCTGAAAACGTTCAAATCACCAAATTTTTCTCCTTTGCTACGGAAAACACCACCACTGCAGTTTAGTCCTTTTATTCTCAAATACAATTTATTTTGTAAGCCTATTTAAAAGGCATCAACAAAACACCCCACTCATTATTTTAGCAATGTTTGTTGCCAAGCATGTGCTGCTTATTTGGCTTCATGTTTGTTATTTGATGCCTTGGTCATGCTACAGAAAGTGTTGCGTCTGTTCAGTTCTAGTTGAGATTGTTCATTTCCTTCTATTCAGATGCTGAATTTTCAAGTCTTGACATATTGTTTGCCTTGTTGCTTTTTCATTCACAGACCTGTTAACAACTGGAAGGCAGGCAAGGTTTCCTGAGAAGAGCTGTGCAATGAAACTGCTGTTATTTCTGAGGGTGTGTAAATTGTTCGTTACCTATTAGACTATTATGTGCCTAATGCTGAGGAAATAGTACTAATGTGCCCAAACTGGTCCTCTTGGTGATACTGAAAATATTAGAATTTACATCCAAGACAGACGTGAGTTTTTTGATAGGCGAACAAAAAAGACAGTCTTCTGACAGTGTGACTTCATACTGTTGTCTATTTCCATGTTCACCAGTAAAATGTACACAATTTTCTGAAGTAACCGAGCATTTATTGATCAGCCTTTTGGCTGACATCAGGCCAAAAGGGCTTGCTTTGTTTTACCAGCTTTTGAAGTTTTCCATCTTCTTTATTATTGCTTTATTTGTCAGTGTAACATGTAGCAGGATCCTTGCTCTTGATTTCCGGATAGTTGGAGCAGTGTTCGGAGCGTGAAAGGAAAGCTTGATCTCTAATAATTTAAGGCAGACTACTCAGTCCCTAGGCAGGTCAGAGAGGGACTGTATTAGTCTGTCATCCCCTGTCATGGAAAAGGAAGAAGCTAACTGGGTCATCCAGCCCGAAAGCTTAATTATTGCTGATTTAAGGTGCTGTAATATTCATATTTCCTATCTTAGTAATGCCTTTTGAAGGAAGCTGTGGTCAGCAGAGAGAAAAATGAGATAAATGTCATGTCTAGCTTCATACTATATGGATTTCTTTAATATGTGGTTCAAATATTCAAAGAAACACCAATGGCTAAAAATATTTGCCTACTATTCTCTCCTCTGAGACTATGCCATTAGAGTGTGCAAATAAGAAGAAAGACATGCTCACAGTACAATAATTATTTTTTTAACAAGTCAAGTGCAAACTAAAAGATAAAAATTCAAACTACTAACTGATGTGCACAGAGTATATTTTCTGGATGCACTATTTTTTTTGCACTATTAATAGTGGTTTGAAAAAGAAAGGCTTTAAAAATTGTACATGTTTGAAAGAAGTAATTTGTTATGCAATAAGAATTGTACTAAACAGAGAAAGAGCAGCTGTTGCTGGAAGCTACAGTTAATTGTTGTATTTTCCAGCACAAGGTTGTTTGGTGGGAACAGTGGGAGAAAAAATGCAAGCAACTGCCAAAAAACAAGCGTGTGAGGTGAAACTTGAATTTGCTCTCATGAGAACTTTCTAAGATTCATAAGTAACTAAGAAAAGCATGCTGTATTTAAATCTCTGGAGGTGTATTATACTGTACAGAGACAGAGCACAGCACACAGTGTTGGTAGAAGAAAGAATGGAGAAATCAGAAAGACTGATGAGAAGGTAAGGGTCATCAGGATGGATGGAGGATAAAATGCCTGCTGCCACTTCAAAAATTTTTTTTCTTTTGTGGCTTCCTGAGTAAATTTGCAGCTCTGAATCTTTACCTCTTCCCTTGCCCCTACAGAACAGGTTTTCATGTGCGTTTTAAATGAAACAAGCAAAGTGTGTCCCTGTTACAAATCTGTAGAGTAGATTGCCTTAAAAGCAATCTCTGATGAGGGACTTAAGCAAAACATCCCACCTAGGTTCTGGCTATTGTTAGACCAGCGGGAAGGCTGTGGCAGAAAATGTCCCTAGGCAGACTGCAGAGAGGAACAGGAGAAGGTCCAGAGGTGAGGGGCCTGGCCCTCTCATTGTTGCACGAGTGCCTCCTGGCCCAGCAGTGGCCATTATTCATATGTGTGCATTTCTCTGCTTTGGCACAGCTTCTGACCCACGAAATCTGCCACAGGGTCTGCGCCCTGGGAATACAGCTTGTTAGTCAATGTGTTCTTCCAGCACAAGGCTATAAAACATTGTAGGTCATAATAGGCAGCTATTTATTTCTTAATATGTCCTTCAGTGCCAGAGGGGAGAATTTTTTTTATAAAAATAAATGCATTCCAGTACTATTTTTATTAGGGATTGACTGTATTTATTTTGAACCACAACACATTCATGCAAATCCACAGTCAAAACTACAAGAAAGTAGTTTCCACTAGAGTTTGAGCTTGATTCTCTGAACACTTATACTTGCCTGTATTGCAGGCATGGAATTAAAAATAATTCCACTGGCTTCTATGAAACAACATGCAGTAGCCAACCTTTAACCTAATACTATTTGCAGGATGACTCTCCAAATTACTTCAGTACTGTTTAGCTCTGAAGAACAAACACATTGCTCAAAAAAAGAAAAAGGACAAACGCAGGCTGAAAGTTGAGCAATGATCTGAAAATGAATTTTTTCAATATTAAAATTAAAAGACTGATTACTATTCATTAACAAGAATGTCTTACAGCTGGAAAAACTGTTTCTTGTTGCCAACTGTATCATATTAATTGAACACGAGCATGACCACTGAATATCAGCTGATATTAGAAAATTGCCTAGTTATGCAAATTAAAAATACTTTTTTGTTTTACACAAAACAGATCGTAATGTCTGTGTAAGCTTACGGCATGAGATAATATTATTGCTCCCATTATATTATGGAGATACTGGTGATGGTTCTGTAGCTAAGACTCAACTGAGTTTTGTCCCTAAAGCAGGAAATAATTCTTATACTTAAAAATGTAAATTATGTCAGGTCTGAGACAGGTCTATAACACCTTGCTCCTGAATGAAATTCTGGCTTTTGTGAAGTCAGTATGAATTGTGGTATTAGTACCATGTGCTTTCAAAGAATTTACAAATGTATTCAATGATTAATTAAACTTTAAAAATAAGTTCTTTAAGCAAGCACAGAGCTGACAACAACTTGTTGAGAGCATATTTTAGATATTGCTGTGCTATCATGCTAGTGTGTCGCTGCTTATGATTTGCATGTTGATAACTTCAGGCAAGTAAATATCACTTACACAGAAATTCAGTGCATAGGAATGGCATAAGTAGGAGAAACAAGATTTCATGTTGATTTACAGGCAGAACCTGTTGTGATCAGAAGGATTTTGAGAAAACGTATGACTTTGTGTACAGTGGAAGAGTAAGTGCCTTTCAGACCTGAGGGCAGCCCTCTGTTCCTACCGATGTGATCCATCTCCAGACACAGATGGTCAGCAGCCACCTAGGAGTGCTCTTGCCAGGTATCACCAAGGGGTAGGAGACAGTGCTCATTGCAAGGGGGAGCAAAAGGAGGCTCAGTCTGTAACTGCTTTTACACGCCATCGTGTTTTATGTAGTGCAATTTATCAACATATGGGACAGATGAACTAGCTTGCCTGTGCTGCCGGTATAAGGTCTACAGTTAGAAATAGTTTCCACATTGTACTCGATTCTCCTGTATCTGCCTCTGCTCAGATTGAGGACTCATTCTGTAAACCCTCCCTTCTTGTTATTGTGGCTCTCCAGATAACGGTGCTATGCAGTCAAATGTGGATGGGTATAGCTACACCAGTTTTTAATGCAGAGAAATGCTGAATCAAATGAGCTTTTTGCACAGGGTTGATATGGTCTCTGGGTGACCCGAGTTCATTACAGTTCTGTAAGTTTTCTTCAACAACATAATTAAAATTGGAATTATACTCCCTCCAGTATACAGCATCATCTGACCTAGAGCTGCAGCAAGCAAAGCTTGCTTGACCTGCTAATACTATCCCTTTGCTGCCATGAATTTGGTGTGGCATACCAGGGAGCATGATAAAGACATGCAGAGACACAGGCCTGATCTGCCCAAATGCTGAGGCAGATTCTGACCACAGTATTTTCCAAACCACTTCTGTGGATACCTCACCAAAGTGCATAGGCTACTACTGGCAACATAAAGGGTTCCTCCTTTCAGGAGTGAAATCAGACAACAGTGTGGAATTCTAGGGGGCAGAGTTGTAGGAAACCAAAGGGAAGGCACCCTAAAATGAGTGCATTGAACTGGTACCCTGAAGTTTTGCCATGAAAATAGCTCAGGAGCATCACTGAATAAGATGTCCATTTATTAATGATCACCACCAACCATATATATATATATATATGTATACATGTTAGAAATGAACTTTGGATACATTCAATTCACAATGATTAAGCAGAAATAATTTCATTTTTCAAGGCTGGTTATTTAGAAAGTGGTATATGTCCAACCACTTCTCTTTAGCAAGAGAGAACCCATGCTTCAGAACTCTGATGTGGAGCTGGCCTTCCTTTGGGAATTCAGATCTAGGACTAGGTCTGAGACCACTTTCTAATTTTAATTACTGCTACCAAAATAAAAACTACTCCCACAAAGCGGATGAAATCCCCCCATGTAGATCAACAGCAGAAGGCCTCTTTAAAGCTTATACAGACACAGGCCTTGTGCTGACCTCTGCACAGCATAAGCCTCTGTTGCTGACCCATCTCCCCAGAATGAATTTTATCCAGAATGCACAGAGGAAGATGTTCAGATTAATATTCTAGGTTAAGCTTTTAATATTGGGTAGCATAAAGGTCAAGCAAATAGTTTAAAAATAACTGAACATTATTGCTGTGAAGAACCTGTGCAGAAGTACAGTTTTGTCTTTTTACTGTTGATCTCATAGCACACAGTTTTTACATTTTGTGATCATATTCCGAGTTATTAAACCTTATCACTGATAAGTTGATTCCTTGCTATTCAGTTAGTGGCTCCACAAAAATTTAGTAAGTTATTTAAAACTACTTCAGTTGACATTTAGGCAATTTGGGTATTGTTTTTAATTTTCAGACAAGCCACTCTTAAATAGTGGCTGTAAGAAGTGAGCGATGGTCTTGCACATTAACTCAGCACTGAAGCAATTAGCTACCTATGCATGCAGTTCTGTAACAATCTCATCTATTTTTGGTTAATTAAGCAACATGATTAAGATCATGTGTTGAATTAACAGGTCAGTGCATCATCTTGCTACAATTTCATCTAGGAGATAACTTGATCTGAAAGCCATATGAAAAGAACAACAATTTACCCTTCCCACTCCCAGGTTGCCAGTTTTGAATGTGATCAGCTTGATGTTTCATGGAAAGAGGTTGGTTTTGAACTTGTTTTCTATATAAATTTTTCTGCTTTGAAATATGAATTTCTAATTGAGGCATACAGGTTTTATAAAATGGTCCAAACAATCATTTGCATAAAAACTGCACAACAAAATGAGAGAGAAAATTCTTCACTTCTTACTCCATATTGGTCAGTTCGTATTTATCATACATGTCATTTTCTTCTCCTGGCTGAGTATCTGAGTGGTGAATTTCAATAAAAACAATATAGATCATTGCTCCAAGTACGCCTCCCAGCATAGGTGCAACTATAGGGACCCACCACCAATTATTTCCAGCCCTGTGAGAGAGGAAAAAAAAAACAAACAAACCAACAAAACCCACACCACCATAACAAGAATTATCATTATTTGTAACTCTAGTGAACAACCTACCTTATATTTGGCAGTAAACAAATACAGTAGTGTGTCACTCTCTCTGCTGTGGACATTTCTGTTTTGTCTCACACTTCTGTAAATGGATGACACCCCTGTCTGTCCTGCCCATGTTGTGATTGAAATGCTAAGTAACAACCACCAGGCATGTTGGTCTATGTGCTGTACTTTCACCTTAGAAAATAAGGCCTCTTTACTGCATATGTGTTTTTGGGGCAGGGGATTATTTCTCCCTTGTGGAATATGGGCTTCATTGACTTAGAATGAAATGAACAGGGACATATTTATTGTACAGCAATCTTGACTGATGCTGTTGCCAGATGCTCAGGAGTAGGTTTTCAGGAGTGATTAATGCAAATCTATGTTGCAAAAATGGGTTATCTCATCTGCATGGAGATTTGCAGGTTTAGGCCTGCAATGGTATATATGGTGTTCCTCTTGACAAGTATAATAGATTATACTTGATTTTGAGTATATGTGCCTTAAGGAATGTAATAAAACACAGTGACTGTGAAGTGGATTATACTTGACTAGAGTGGTCAAGATTCAAATTTCATGATGTAGTGTCTTATCTCTGTTTAAAATGTGGCATCTTTCAGTAAGAGGTAACTAAGCACTGAGAAGTTTTATACACCTAAAACTTAATCTTTTTTAGAATTGCTGTATTCAGTGAGAAAGTCTGGCATATTGGCTCCACTGAAATGTTTGCATTCTCTTTGCGCAGTTACTAGGATTCAATTTTAAATGTGTAGATTTATGAACACTTTTAAAGAAACAAGTCCACCATTAAATGGTATAAAACAATAAATAACAACCTCTTCATGCAGGAGACTTGGGCTTGTAGAATTGCTCTCCCTTTCCTGGAGGTCCACATTCAGACAGTAAACTACAGAGTATTGGCCTCGGAGCACAAACTTTAACTGTACAGGTGCATGAAGGTGTTTTGTTTTGATAACATGCTATATTAATTGAATATGCGAGTCTGCAGTGAAAACCCAGCCACCTCAATTTCATGCATATTTAAAATGGAGAAGTAACAATTATTTTTTTTCCCCAGAAATACAAAGGGACAAGTTTCTGTGAGAGGAACTTTACAGGAAGCTGCCAGGGGAATTTTTAAACTATAAGGATAATTATTCAGCACTCAGTTGTATAGATTTATGCTGAAGTGAACTTGTGGTTAAGCCACAACACAAAAATAGAACAGGGCTAATATCACAGTGCCCTACTGATGATTATATTATTCCTTGTTCAGAAACACCTTGGATGTTCATGTTTTGCCTTTAGAATTATTTATATTTTGTCCTGAGGATATAAAATAACTTCTGATATTGTTCTACTGAGTTTATAGATCTGTTTGTTGTTGAGTCATGAATGTCTGTTGAGCCCCTGAATTTCTGGAACAAGCATGGACTAAGGTTTTATTGAATTAATCAGCACAACAAAATTTGTATCAAGTACTTGCATGTATTCCTCTATGTGTGCCCACATGCATATGCTGGCATATAACGAAGGCGTTTCTTGGCAGGTTTCTCTCTCTGCTTGTCCCATGAACTGACATGTGCCTTGCTTGCTCCTGCGTGACCTTCTCCAAATCATGGCCTGTATTTGCAGCAGCTGCTGTCAGCTGTGCTTTAGGCACCCTCTGCTAAGATGATTGGTGTAAAGTCTTTATAGAGGGCGATGCCAAAGCTGAAATGAGATCAGGGCACAGCTGAGTTACAAGTTTCCATGACACTCAATCCTCCTTCATTGACACAGGAGCAAGAACACTTTGTGACAAGCACAGAGAGCTTTGCTGAAGTAACCTTGGTTCCTTTATACCCTAGCTTACAGCTTTGCTGCCAAGTTAGCAGGAAAACATCCAGCTACGCCTTTGCCACCTTTGTCGGATGTTTTTGCTGTTGGGCAGAGCAGGAGGGAGCCGGCTGTGAAGGGGAGGAGGCAGTGCACAGGCCTGGCCACTGGCACTTCGGCTAACTGCAAAAACTTCCAGGAAGCTACAGTGCCTAAGCTACATGGACTGGGAACTTTGGCCCATTTTAGACTTGTGAATACATTTGTCACCCAGCCAGCCTCTGTGGGACGGTGAGGTAACACTGTTTGCTGTAAGAAATGCCGGGATAATTCAGGCATTCAGCAGTGCGGAAGGTGTCTGGCTACTGTTCTGGGCTCCGGCAAGGAATGCAAAATATTTCAGAGGCCTCTTCGCCATCCAAACCCCTGTGCAAAGAAAAGGTGCGTCTCCTGCCCCTTTCCAACATGCCGTTTAGTTTAGTCCGGGAGACTTGTCCCCGGGCGCGGTGGCCACCAGGTGTCAGCGTTACCGCGCCGGCGGCTCTGGGCGGCGGCCGGGCCCCGCCCGCCGGGGCTCCCGCCCGGCCGCGGCGGAGGCGCGCGGCTACCGAGCACGGCAAATACCGCGTCAGGGCTGCTGCCGCTGGCGGTCGGAGCCGGCCTCGGCAACGGTGCAGGAGAACCCGTAATAAACCAGGGGTGAAACGTTCCGTGGCTAGCTTCAAATGCTGATGCGAAATACTGTTCTGTAGGGCCGCTTCTCGCTTTCTCGTTGCCATTTCATGCTCTGTTAGGCTCGTCAAAATCCGAAGTCTGGTATTTGTACTCAAAGCTCTGGCTGTTTTCTTGCTATGGACAGAACTTCACTACCCAGAACTTTTCTTAAGCTTATTAGAATATTACGCATGTGCTTAAGAAAGACTCCTGGTTATTTCCATGGTTTTAGGACAAATCCTTAGAAACATTTTCGTCTCTGAAGTCAGCAGTTGTCTCTAATGGTGTGGACAGTTGCCATCTGTGGCAACTACTCCCAGCAGGTTGAGAAGCAGTTTGCAGGAGCAGGCCACAGTGCTGACTACATCTATTGTGTGCAAAATGGTGCTCTCTACAGGGTGCTGGACAGACACTCCATTTTCAGCCGCAGTGGGTCAGAACAGCTTCTAATGGGAGCCTTTAACCAAAACAAATCCAGTTGTACTGGCTAGGGAAACCGTAGCTTGTGTCCCCTAGCTTGATTCTCAGGGAAACTGCTGCATCAGGTGCCTTTGTGCAAAACGTAGTGACACTGATGTTTAGAAAACCCTTGCTCAACTGTCTCCCTGTCCTCTGGACAACTCCATGGTCCAGCAGAAGAGCTCCTGTCCAGTTGGCTTGCAGTTCCTTGCCTGAGAACACGGTAAAACCAAAATTTACTGGACCTGCAAGCACAAAGAATGGTAGAGGGGATTTTCCCCCTGTGAACTAATTATCTCAATGTTTAGAGCATTTGCTTGGGATCATGGGTGCAGCAAGTCTCATCCTTCTGTATCTGATCTGTTCCAAAGTGAGGCTTTCCTGGCAGTCCCTGGCTGTTCTGTAGGCAGCACTCAAACACTCACTGACCTGGACAGAGAATGACTCAGTCACCTTGTAAGATGCTTCCATCCTCGCTCCAGTGAATGTTCCATGTCTCCTGAGTATTTCCTGTTGCTCGGTTTGTGCAACACTCCCCTCGTGTTAGTGTAGAGGTTTCATGCTTAGGTCCCAGTTCCTGGGCACACCTCTTACTAGAGAGCTTAAGCACCTGCCTCAAGGTTGTGAATTCTAGTTAGGCTGAGACACCCAAGGTTTAGCTGTCAACTGTTGTTGCATCACTTGCATCTCTCATGCATGTGTAACACCAGCAGAGCATCAGGTGGTTCAGGATCCCAGCTACCATCATTCAGACTTCTCCCATGGCCTCTAACTGATTCAAAGCTTGCAGCTACCTAACAAAGCTCAAGTTCTTTTGAAGTCTAACCTGGATCTGTGCCGTCAATAGACGACAACTTGTTCCTGTTTTATCATTCCCTTGGTTATAGCTGTAGCCTTGTAACTGAAGGCAGGGAGAAAGACTTCTTCCTCAATTTATACATCCCTGAGACTGCTGTAAGTTTATTTTGGCAATGACCAGAGATTTCATATCTCATTGTTTGTTTCCATTTTTAAATTTCTTAGTATGGTCTTTACAGTGGGGATGCATTCCCTCTCTGTGTATAAATCCTAAAACTAAATTAGGGAAGAGCCACTATTTGTACAGATGTAGAGTTTTCTTGTAGTTTCTTAAATGTAAATGAGTAAGACCTTACTTTTGGAGAGGAAGGCAGTTCATAGGTATTCTGTGACTAGACCATAGTACAATCAGGCTTCCAAACTTTTTTAGCAATATAATATCCAACTTCATAATACATTACAGGTTATATCATATGACACTACAATTAACATCATAGTCAACAACTACTTATAATTAAATAGGCATGAGAGAGGAGAATCCTAGGTGTGGGATGTCACTCTGTGCTGCTGTTTAAAAAAAAAAAAAAGTGCAGTCTAATAGTACAGTGGTAAGAGCTGCTGGAGAGGAAATGTTTGGAGGTAACTGGGCTAGAGAGCTGACCTCCAGCCAGCGGCTCAACAGAGCCCTGTTACATCCAAGCTTTGGATCTGGCCTATGGCATGACTGACTGATCCTTCTATGCCATGCCTAACTCTTTCTGTATAAGAAAAGCTTTGTTACTGCTCTCCTCTACTAAGGCACATGATTTGTGTAGGTGGAAGTCATACTAAATAAATACAGATTATTTGTACTTGATGAAGTAACTAAAATGAAATCTCTATTAGCCAGAGCTCTCTAGTGGTCTGCAGTACTTCTGGGGATTCCAACTTGTAAATAACTGGAAAAACAAACTATACAAAAATAAACCAAAAGATCTACCTCCTGATGACAGATTACTCTTACTTAGATATCCCAGAGTGCCTCTTATGCTGGATATGTGTAAGATGTGGATTTGATGTGCAACTAATTAGCTGTGCATTTGGCCAGCCAAAAGCGTGTGTGTGTGTCCGCACACGCATGCACAGGGATTTGAGAGTGTGCTCTGAAATGTGGGAAAATGAAGGGAGCTTGCTTTCATTCACTCCTTTGCTCCCAGGCAGGAAGTAAGGCTTTTAGATTGTTGTATATTTCTGCAATAACTCAGTAGTAATAATAGGCTAAATCAATCTGATATGTCTGTGTTTTTTACAGCACTCAATAAATATTCCCACCTAACTCTCTCACGATTTCATATTTTTTTCTGAAAGCTGCAGGACAACAGAAGAAAGCACTCCTATATTTTCAGTGACCTCTAAGGATCTCTAATATTCTGGGAAGGGTCTGCTTGAAACAATGATTGATATTAGAGATAATGCATGTTTGATTTGCCCTAGGAGCAGGAAATCCTTTGTAAAGCCCAGTTCCTAGAGGATGTCTGGCTTAAAGTGCATGAATAGCTTCTTCTGGTATGCAAAGAATTACCTATATGTATATAAAGTTTGACTTGGTACCATGTTGAATCAGGATCTTACTTTCCTAGGAAGCAATTTTAGCCAAGAGCATTTTACTTCATATCCAGGCATACTTACGTGAATACTTCCATCCCCCATCCTGCAATGGCTGTGAAGAGCCTTGGGCCTAGATCCCTGGCTGGGTTCATGGCACAGCCACTGTTCATTCCCAAGGAGCAAGTAAGAACGATTATAAGAAGTCCTATGACAATTGGCTCCAGGCCCTTTGGTACGCTGTTATTTCTGGTGTCAAAAATAGCAAATATAGCCAGAAGAAGAACAGCTGTTGACATCACCTGGCCAATGCAAGGAAAAGAGTATTGAGTTAAATATGTGCAGACTCCTTCCAATAATGAAAAGAGGGGCTATGGCAGCTCTGTGGATTGTGGTGGCTTAGAGCTGCTATTTAGATTTATCCCACTACACAAAGTAGCAAAATTTGGAACATAGTGCATCTCTCCTTTACAGTAATGAGAAGTTTTTATACCTGTGCTGAAAGAAAAAGACAAGAAATGTGTTGAGGACATTTGGGGGAAAAAAAAAAAATCCACAACAACCTGGTGTGGAAAGAATAGAGGATTTAAAAGGCATCTCCTATGTGAGGTCTGATGCTTTGCTTCCACATTTTTTTCCTATCAATTTAACAGTTCCATTTACTTGATTTTTTTTTGGTAGTTTTGCTATGCCAATACAATCAGTTACATTGATATAAGTGTTTTATGTGACTGTAGCTTACACTGATAAATTAGACTAAATATGCCCCTCTTTATCCAGGTATTGCGTAATGCAAGGAAAAAAGTGAAGTCTACAAAGGCAAAACTGAGCAGTTAAAAAATTAGGAATTACCTAAATTAAGGTTGCATGTGTAACTGTAATGTGAACTCTGTATTACGTGTGCTAATTGAGATGATGAAGGAAATTTTCTTGGAATTACTTTGATGGAAGCGCAGTTCTGCTTAAATTCTTCGTAAATGTCAATTTTGTTAATAATTAACTTGGGGGGGGAACAGACAAAAGTTTCAGCGATGTCAAAACTCAATTTCTATACTGATTTAAAGAAATTTAAGTTTGGGTTTTTAAAAAAATAATATTTAAATTTCATCTAGTTTTGATTTTGTTTTAAAACATTCGTGGGCAAAAAGATCCTATGGGAAAGGCTGTTCACTGATCCAAAGATCAGAATTGTCATTCTTATAAAATTTCAAACAATGTTTGTATTTTTTTGAAGCCAGATTACACAATCTTCAAGTCCTTTATGTAAGGAATTCCTGTGCTCCAGCAATCTCTAATTTTTCATAGTTTACTTACACAGTATTTATTTCATGTATGCCTAAAGAAGACAGGTTAATTGATTAGAAGTAGATATGGAACTTAATTTTTCAACGTTGGATAAGTGGGATTAGAGGATATAGATTGGAAATAAAGTGGAGATTCTTTCAGATTGTAATTTGAAAAATAACAAATAATACAAATCTATTTGCAAAGAGAAGGTTGGAGAGGAGGCTTATGGCAGCAGAAAACTCAGTTGTTCAAGATGTGTTAAACTGGCTGCTTAAGCATTACTTAAGGAATAATAAGTCCACAAAATGGGGTGGATGTTGATGTAAATGGACATAGCTCTGCTGAAGTTTATGGAGAAACATTGATTTATGCTGGGGAAAACCTCTTGCATACATTGCATTAAAGACATGTAGAGTGCAACAATGAATATGATGTATGTGAAAACAACTTTAAACTACCTTGCTTGTAAAATATGACTGAAATGTAACCCCTGCAAACAGCATTGCGTTTTCATTGCTATTGTACACAGTGATGTACGACCAAAATGGTGAGATTCATCATACTCATTAGAGATCTATGTTTTGTTTTTGTTTTTTACTGCTTGGTTTTACAGTTTTCAGTATGCTCAATTTGTAGAATCAAGACAGCAAGTGAACTTACCTGATCTGCAAATCCATTTATGAGGGACAGATACGGAGCTGGATATGTTGCAAAGATATGTGCTGTTGCGTTAGGTCCTGTGACTTCAAGGTTTCCATTGCTATACTCCATAAAGGCATCTACAGAAAACAGCCATTACTTAGTTGCAATTACCCAAAACCACTAGGTTTTCTAGGACTAGAATATATGTGATAGGTCTGTGCACTTTGCATTCTCAACAGAAACTCATCATTTTTTTCTGGGAGCATAGTTAACAGATTTGAGGTGATATACTAATCATACCCTCCTGTCTCATGTCTCCTCCTGTGCCCTGAAATACTTGGTTTATGTGTCACAGCTTTCAAAATGGGGCTGTTTTTTTCCTCTGCTCATTGCTCCAAACTCAGTGCCAAGGAGCATTTTCTGATTCTGAACACAGTTGCATTATTCTGTAAGAGGTGCTGTATTTGGCATGACGCCCCAAAAAATGCATAGCATCCTGATTGTACTGTTGTGGATTCCCAGCCACCTGGAGTTACTGCTATTCCATTTGACAGTAGTGCAATGACTTCTTCTGGGAATGAAATCTTCTGAGAGACCTCCTTTTCTAAAGGAGTTTGAATTTTTCACTCTGCGTGGGCTTTACACCCAATGCTATGCTAGTCATTCAAGATGTGAGGGGAGAGGCTAGCCCCAAAACTTCAGTTCTTTGTATATTTAAGTTAGTGTATTTTTATATGTATTGTAAAGATTTATGTGTATTGTAAATATGTGTATATTTAAGTTAGTATATATAAAGCATGTTTTAAATAGTATGACTTCTGTGTTGGAATAATTTGCTGCCTTGGCAAGCCCTGACATGTTAGAAATGGGAAGACGCTAAGATGAAGCACTCAAAAATCTGCATAGACAGACATGAATGACAAATGCTGTGCCATTATTTCACTAGTGGATCCAGTGATGAGGTGATACTTGTGAGTAAAGAAACAGCTCCTCATCTCCCATGGAAGTCATGGTGAGGACAGTTAGCTTCTCCTGAAGCTAGCAGACAAATCTATTTCTCCTTGCCCCTGTTTTTTCTAGCTTTGCTTAAGGCCACAACACGGGTGCCGAGAATATTTAGTTGTTTATTTTGGTCAGGCTCTGTCATTTGCAGTGTCAGATTATTTGTTGCATTTGACTATTAGGAAAAAAAAGGATAAGGAAAAGAAAATTTCTCAGCTGTGAATTACTTGGTACACGTTTAGAAAGCCCTCGTGTTCAGCAGCCTAGCATATATATTCCCTCGTTCTTTCAGGGACATCGCTGAAAATGAAAGCACCTAGCTCAAATACATGTGTATGGGGAAGATGGTGGTGCTGAGATCCTATGTCTGTTTTTCTAGCAGTGAGTTTTCAGTGGACCTCAATGAGTACACAACACTCCTGCAAGTTGCAGGAAGGAAAAAGTACAGAAGAGGTTTGGGAATTAATAAGAACAAGAGGAGGGTAAAGTACTTGAGCAGAGATAGGGATATGAGAAAATCCTGCACTCCTGAGTTACAGGAAGAAGTCTCTAGCCCTAGCCCTAAGTTCCCTGTCTTGGATCCCTATCCTCCTGCTGCCCTTTGGCAGAACACAGTGAATCGACCCCCAACCTCACATGCGTGTTGATGTACTGCTGCATCCAGGCCACAGCCCTGATCTTGGCTGTCTGGCTTGAGGAGGACTTAAATTCAGATGGAAATCCTGTTCTGGAATACCAGAGTTTCCCAGTTGTAACACTAACTTTAAGGCAAACAAACCCACCCCACAACCCAAACAAATAAAAAAAATGCCCACCAAACCCAAAACAATTACCACAGTTCCTAAAGATTTTTCTGTTCATGGTTACTGCTGGTACTGAGCACCTAGCTAATATACAATAGGAATTTCCATTTTATTTTTTTGTGTTGCACCTAGATCCAGCACTGTCTGCAGACATAATGCCCATAAGAGAGGCTTTGGAGATGGGCTGGGCCAGTAGAAGTAGTTTTGGAGTAGGTGATTGAAGCAACTGCTTTGTCTGAGTGGATTTATCAAGTCAGGGAGTCTGTTATTAAGTTTTTTGCTGTCGTGGCACACTGTGTAAAGGAAACATGTCTCAAGTATAAGGGTAACTTTTTTTCTTTTTTTCCCCTTCTAGTATGTGACCCCTTTGTCACTTTACCTGGAGTTCATTGCCTTGGAGAGCTACCTCTCTAGGGTGGTCTGAAGTTTAGTCAGGAGGGACTTGATCTCATATCCTGCAACCTCAATGAACAATGTTGGTGATACTTGCCTACAGGCACTTGGATCAGGCCTTTAATGTTTCTAATTTGCTTGGAAGATGAATAGCCCTATATCCTGGCTATTAAGTAACATAAAATGCTTACTGAGAAATACATGATCTCAGAGTATCTGATTTCCCCTGAATAATTTTTCTAAATTTCAGAACATTTCCTGGAGTATTAGTTTTTCAGAAAAGTAGTAGGATACCTGGAATGTTTGAGCCTTTTTTTTTTCCTTCAAACTCTTTATGCTTCTTCCTTTCTTCTTTATGGCTTTAGCTTCAGTCCTGCCATTAGCATTGTGTGAACAGGGTCCTCTGCCTGCTTGGCATTCATTGAAAAATTGGGGCTTTAGAGACTGCCTGACCTCTAGTTTGTCCTGTGAGCATGTCTAAGGTATACTCACCGTAATAAATCCCAAAGACAGCCGCTGCTCCAACAAATGCTCCTAGGAGTTGTGCTAGTATGTAAATGGGTAATTTGGTCCATTTTAATCTTCCAGTCACGCACATGGCTAATGAAACAGCTGGGTTTATGTGACCACCTGAAAAATAAATCACAAAATAAGTCATGTGGATGACTCGGATACATGAGAATAGGCGAAGGATTTGTAAAAATGTAGGCACTTTTGAGCACGAGATTAGCACGTGCTTTTCTAGATGTTATTTTGTAATTAAATGCTGACTGCAATTAAACTGAAACAAGTTCAATGAAATTAGAGGGTGGAGGGGGAAAGCCACCAAGATCCAGCTTCCCTCTTGACGTTTGCAGCGTGTGCTATTTATCAGACTGCTGTCCTGCAGTATATAATCTATAGACACCTTTCCTAGAAAAAGCCTAAATCTGCACTATTGGTTGTAATGGGAGGGTCCATCATTCTGCATATATTCTCTCTCGTCAAGGGCTTTGGCTTTTTATTTTTAAGGGAGGATCGGGGTGGCAGAACATTCATTCAGTTTAGCAAGCATATTAAGATTAAGGACTATTCCTGGCTTGAACGTATATCTTGAGGCAGATCTGGAGTACCTTGGATTTAAGTCATGTTTATGTCCTCATCTTCAACCTGGGGTTACTTAGGAATGCAGTTTTCATGAACATAAAATAAAATAATGTCAGGTCTGTCCAGCTTCATGCTGACGGTTGGTGAGCTAGATGGGATCTGGGGACAGCAGTGTGTAGTTCTTCACCATATGTTTTCATCAAGCTCTTACACTCTCCAGAATGGTCCATGATAAGGAAACTGATAAAGTAGCTGTGCTGAAACAGAGAGTTCTAATTCCTGTGGAATTTCCTTCCTTTGTATTTAGGAGTAGCTACACGTAAACTCACACATGGAAAAGACTGCAGCAGCACTGGAATTCTTTGTGACTATTTTAGTTTCTAAAATATATTTATTATTATGTCACGTGCTGGTCACTTCCTTCAACATCTTTTATCAACATGGGAAAAAAAAAAAGCATTGAATGCTTTTGGAAAACTTAATTTTTTACACATACCTAGTTGATACTTAAGAAATATAAATTGCTAAATGAACAGATGAAACAGTACTCCACAGTAAAAATACAGTAAACCCCAGGTTTTGCAAGGACATAGCAGATCCATTGCTTACCTACCAGGTAAAGTCTCATTTTAGCTTGTATGATTATCTGGAAAAAAAATGGCCTTTGTCTTTAATAAAATAACTAAAAGAGCATGACCTTTGTCTGTCAAAGGCTAGTGATGGAGAAAGGGCCTCTATGTACAGTTTCTGTATTTGCACTTCAGCTCAGTGAGTCATTATCTTATGAAATCCAGGCACCTTTGATACATAATGAACTGACAAACACAGATAACAAGCTGGATAAAAACTTCTTTGTATCATTTCCAAAACTGTGACCTAGTAGCACCAGTCTTGAATTAATTTTGAATTCCTCACTGTGTTTCAAATTCTTCAGCACAGAGCAAATAGGTGAATGGCACCTTATTTAACAGCCCTTCATGTGAATTTTGTGAAATTGTTGTCTTCTGTTCTTTACTTGGGCTGGAATGAATCATTTTCCTTTCTTTCAACACCTGAGATTGTTCCCCACCTGTATATAATACAGGGTGATTATGATGGCCAGGACAAGTCATAATAATAGTAGAGATGTCTGATTAACATTAAATCTGGAAGGGAAAAGTCTAGTTGAAGGCTTTCATGCTGACATAGGGGAGTTAAAAGATTCTTGGCTCCTGTGCCACAGGTAGTTTCCTGGTTAAAAAAAAAAAGTTCACTTTGGACAGTGTGTTCCCCATTCTTTCGTAGTTAAAGTGATCACAGTCATGAGTTTGTCTGAAATGTTAAGTTGGGAAAAATGGTGCGAAATTATCTAGACACTGAGTAAAATTAGATGGAGGAAAAGCAAAAAGGGGTATTTTCCTAGACAAGAGCTCAAATTCATCAAGTGTGCAGACTGTGTATTTTATGTGACCGTGAATTTAGAATTTCAATAAGAACTGATGCAAAATATTTTAGCAGTACTTAAACATGGCCAAAGAGCCACAGAATTTGCTAGCAAATTCTATATAGGAACTGATATTCTAAAGTGTCCACTAGTAATCTTATGTTGGATAGTCACAGCCTATTGAAATATCTGTTCCTATTCTTTCACAGAGAAAACGCACTGCATGCAGAAACCTTTGTCATGGGAAAAACACAGGAAACACAGTACTGCAATATCTGCAGCTGCTCTGCCCTGCTGGGATGGAACTCTACTCTTCTATACAATGGAGTTGAATATCCCTTAAAGATGCAAATGTAGGACACGTTAGTGTCTTTACGTTGGGTTGTTTTTTTTCATGATACTGCATTAGAAGATTTTACCTGCCTATATGTAAACCAAAAGCTGTAGTTTAAAGTTGTTCAAATAGGAAGATACTGCTGAATTAACTTTGCGTGGTATTAAGAAACCATTCTGCTCTGTTTCAGTGACAATAACAAGACTGCCTGTTTTGCAGTACCTTGAGCACTTTCTAATGCGAACTTGGAAACCTCCTCATGCATGGTGTCTACGTAAAAGAATTCGTAAGAGAAGAGAAATGGCCACAGTAACTTCTGCTACAGCAACTGTTAATAATGGCCTAGTTATACCTAGAGGTACTAGCCCAGATTGGCTTTACCCTCTTTATGAAAAGTAAGAAATACCTCTCAGAACTGGAGTACAAGGGCACCATTTGCTTTAAGAGGGCAATATAAACTCCTCATACAACATGGAGTATTGTGTATTATAGTACACAACACAATGTATTATTACAACCCATCATTTTCTATTTTAAATGGAGAATTTAAATGTTAAAAGCACGTATGCTAACGTTCTGATATTAATTTGGCCAAACTGAATGGTGGAAGTAAGAGACAAAGCACCATCCAATATGGCACATGTAGACACCGATTAGTTAGGCCAGCTACAGATAAGAGAGATTCCTGGCCAATATATATTGAGGAAATGTTATAGCAGAAACAAAGGGGCAATGACAGTACATTGACAGCGTATCACTATGTATCTCTAGTACTGGATCTTTTTGCTTTTTCTGCTTTCTATGATCTGCTTCTCCTGTGAATAAGCAGACAGGAGCAGACTTGCTACTGCCTGTTGTAGGACTTGAAGAGATAAATTGCACTCTGTAAGCTGAACCCTGCTCACTATACCTATTAGTGGGTCATTCTACCTTCTACCTAGCTGGCAGCCATTTTAGCTGGTGACTGCTGGATTCTGCAAGCTTTTCATGGTTATTTCCTTAAATGCAGTGCCTGTGCTATCCAGGATCATCTCTATTGATGGAATTTTCAAAGCAAGACCAAGCAGATTTCTGGTTTGCACAGACCACTTTCCATAAAAGCCAGAGGTCTGCCAAGGTTTGCACACTGTAGTGCAGATCAGAATTTGGTGGAAGATTTTGTCAAATGCAAAGAATAGAGGGAAACAAGAAGAACAGAAAAGATTTACTAGCGAAACTCTGATGCAAACTCTGCTGTAATGGTGCTTGCTGTTCCTAGATACATAATTGTTTATACCATGAAACTGAAGTAATTTAATAAGGTAGCCTTAAAACCATGGCAATAAATGCTATATAAGAGAAAAAAAAGTTACTTACCAGAAACCCCTCCAGACACATACACTGCTATGGTGACTGCCATTGCAAATCCAACTGATACTGTCATGGGCCCACCATGGGCTCCTCGGCTAAGAACAGCCTGTCCCACACACCCACATCCAAGTGCCTGTGTTTTGGAAGAGAAATGTAAAACCATGAGTGCATCTGTCAAATGTTATTGGTTAGTTTGCAACTCCTGCTCCTGTCCAGATATAGCTGAAAATGTTGTTAAATATTGAAACAATGCTAGAATTTGAGATTAGTGCTATGTGTGTCATTGCTGCCTTTGCTGCAATGAACATTTGCTCTTTATTTTCCCCTGCTCTGTGACCAGGAAGAATGTCTGCTAATGATGACCTCTTTCTCCCCAAAAAACAGTTTTCAAGTACAATGGTGGGATACAGATCAGAACTGGGAGCCTAAACTAGATCTCACAGCCTCTACAACAAATGTGCATCTGAAAGTGAAGAGGGAATTCTGTGTGTAAGTTGACAGTTCCAGATTGCTGTTATAAGCAATGAAAAAATTACTATAAAAGTTATGAAAGATAGTTCAAAAAGCCTTAATGTTTAATGCTGAAACTCTGCAATGAGACAGCTTTCTGGAGATTAGAGTGTGTGTTACTGTTACGCTGCCTTGATATCATATATTGCTCTATCAAAATATTTCACTGGCTCTGCAGCTTGAACAATTAACTAAAGAGGGGATACCTGAATAATTCACATTGGAATTTTCTCAATGGATTTAAACTAGCTTCCATTTCGTGTTGGTTCCCCTCAGAATGCAGTTCAGCAACACATTTAAATGTATGCTTAAGATCACATTTATTCAGTTCTAAAGCTTCTGCTTAGCTTCAAGCATATGTTCATGTACTAATAAAATTGGTAGGAAAGATTTTCAAAGGTACAAAAGGCCTTTAGTTTAAGACAGACTAGCTGACCCATTTCTGCCAGAAATCAATTTGTGTCTTTGAAAATCTCCTTTTAAAATATATGCCTAAGTGCTTTGCTGAATAAAGATCCAACACTCTACAGAAGATATCAAATAATATCTATAGTCTGAAAACTTGTGCTTCTCTGCAACTGTAGGTGATCTGAATTGTACCTTTTCTGGGGATGTGACTAGATTTATCTTTAGCAACCTTAATTGCTTTGAAGTTAAATTGGAGATATATCTATATATTTATATAGAGATAGATATTCTTCCTTTGGTACATGTGAATCTGATTTTTATTCTCCCCCCGCCCTATAAAATCATTCCATCTTAGCCAATGCAGTTGCTTTGGTTAACCTCCTTGCTTCACTTTAGTGTTCTGCAATTACTGTGTGTCACCGATGACTGTATTGCAAATATTCTTCCTAACTATGCCTATTTGAATACAAAAAATTTAGTTCTTTTAGACATGCTTATTTTCATTGCAAGGCAATTGCATTCAGAAACTGCAAAGTAGTGGAAATATCCCTCCTGCCTTAGAAATAGATTGTACCAAATAGATTTGGTGATTGAGGTTTAACAAGCAAGTCCTGCTAGAATAGATACAATTTAAACAGGCAAAATCATACTTTTGTTTCCATTATTCCCAAGGGTTTTAACGAACACCAAAATGTGACAAAAAAGCTCTCAATAAAATTGCACTTTTAACCAGCTTTGCAATGCAGAAGGAGTTTCTGTTATAAAAATGCCCCGAGACTGTGTCATATACCCAGGTGCAGTTCTTGCCTTGAGGTTATAATCATGCAAGCAAACAAAACGCTGTCTGGTGCCAAGGTGTTACAGCTGTCAGGTTACGTAAGGGTAGGGTGGTGTTAGATAGCAGTAGTTTATTGGACTGTATAATTGAAAGTTACAAGACATATTCCAAGCTGCAGTCAACTGCTGTGCAGTGGATGACATAAGTTTGTTAGGCATTCTCTCACTGCCATTAGTATCACATGCCTAGCAATTCAAATGGTAAGCACAAATGCGCATACAGATACAAAACAAACAAACAAAAATTTTCGTTGCTTGCAGCTGAAATTACATGTATTTTTAAAACTTCATGTCGTGGTTTAACCCCAGCCAGCAACTCAGCACCATGCAGCTGTTCACTCACTTCCCCCACACACCCAGTGGGATGGGGCAGAGAATCGGAAAATAAAGTAAAGCTCATAGGTTGAGATAAGAACAGTTTAATAGAACAGAAAGGAAGAAACTAACAGTGACACTAATAACAATAAAGTGACAATAATAATAAAAGGATTGGAATACACAAATCAAGTGATTCACAATGCAATTGCTCACCACTTGCTGACCGATGCCCAGGACGCCTTGGCAAGCAAGGGTACATACATCTTTGATCGGGAAAGAGCTTGAAACCTGTGTGAGACGAGGATGTCAACAGGCTTGGCTAGCAGGATTGTTTCTAATCATAGAGCAGGGCTGACAAAATGGTGTATTTGGCTCTTGAGTGGGAAATGCCTCTATTAACCTAGAAGTCTGTGGTGATGGAGGCAATGAGCCATAAGTGTGCCCTTAAAAACAGGGGCAAGCAGGGAGCTAAGCTATCCTAGGACCCTTATCTCCTGTGTTATTTTATTCCTCATCGCTGAAATGTCTAAGGAAAGCTAGTCCTGATTAGATGGGCTGAACTGGACAATAGCAAATGATGTTCCATAAACTGTAAAAAGCTAAGACCGACCTGGTGAAGTCATTGGTGAAGTGTCTGGTTTTCTTGGATGCCTCAGCAGGGTGGATACTGCATCTGATGGATGTTCATGATATTGGGCAAAGGCGCTCTCATTAAGAAATTGCCTGCTGGAACTCTCTCCAGCCATCTGGCATGCGAAATGCAACAGCAAAAAGGATTGTGTTGGTGATTTTCAGTAAATGTTTTGCACAGAGACATCTTTGTTGACTGTCTCCATTTTTTTGCAGATGTTTATGGTTTCATGAATCTTTTTTTCAACCTTAATTGAAACTCATGCTCCCCCAGTCCAAGGATTAACTTTGTTATAACAGAAATGAAATTTGTATGAAATTTTTATCCTTAAGAGCATATATATATATTTCTTTTTTTAGACAGATCCTCAGATCATATGTTAAATTTGAAATATTTGTGATTTTTAACCCCCTGGACTACTGTTGTGCCGTTTAAATTTTTTTTTTTTTTTTTTAATTCTGCATACAGGTGACATTTTTGACTGTTTTGTTTTTTGGTTTCTGAGTATTCCTCCTCATTTTTGGAAAGTATAAGTTGTAGCTATTTTTCTTAAAGATTTTGAAGGCTTTATGAGCAACAATAACAATGAAAATATTTTATTAGTGTATATCACCCTGGTTGGTGGTAATTGGGTTTTATTTTTCACAAATGATGATGACTTAGTCTTTTTACGCTCAGTTTAATATCTGGTATAAGTGGGGCTCTCAGATGTTACACTCATAGATTCTGGACTCACTTGGGCAAGAGCTGTCTTTGTTTCTTCATAGACCCAAGCACAGAATATTGTCTTGAAGCAGGATGCACAGCACTGAAGTGCTTCCTGTGGTACCAACATGCTGCTGGTGCTCAGTAGGTGTGAGCTCCTGATCTGTTCCAAGATTAATCTGAAAATGAAATGGTTCTTGAAAGAGGTACAACTGATGCTTCATCTGAGTGTGGTACACTTAAAGTAAAGCATATTAACTCCTTACATCAAGTCTTTTGAAAGGTACAATTATCCCTTATCTTTTCAGGTTGGTTTGTTTAACTTTCACTGGATTATTCTCATGGAATAAGAATGAGATATTGCAGTTGTAGAGGAGCACTGGGACCTTGTAAATGAAGGAAGCTGTGAGGTTTTGTAGTGAAAACTGCACATGGGTCTCGGAAGGTTTGGTTTGTGTACTAAATTCTGCTGCTGATTTACCAACACCGTGTGACCTTGAGCTACACAAAACAATTAGAATTTTTTTAAAAGTGACTACTAATATTAACTGTCTCCACTTCTAGTATGAGGCACATAAGGCTTGAATTACAGACTTCTGTACTACTTGAGTATTTATTTTTAATAAGCGTCCTAATTAAGCGTGCAATTTCTGTTGCAGGAAAGCTCTCCTGGACTCTGTCTTCATTCATTAAAATGTGTCAAATTCCTTGGAGTTTAGAGCAGAGCTCTAACAACGGCAAAAGAGACCCTATGTCCTGAATATATACTAACGTGCCAAAGAATATGCTTGTTAATAAGTACTCGTTCAGTGATGAAGTATGCAACAAGAGGTTATATATTTCCTCACTTTCAGCTACACGAGCAGAGCCCCTGACTTCACTCAGGAAGCTATACTGTTGTGAGACATGGAAAAGTAAAATACCCTCTGCTTTATAATAAGTCATTCCAGCTCTGTCTAATTAACACTTCTTAGTGTTAATTGTAACCCCCTGTTCAGTGTTTTTTCAGGGACAATATTTCCCAAGTACTGCTGATGAAATGTCAGGCAGAGGTAATAATTTTGTTTTCCTTGCTATTATAACATTGTGCCATAGATATAGTTATATACAGAGATACATGCCAATCAACCAACAGAGCAAACAAGATGAAGAAGTAAAAATCTTCTCCTTAGAGAGCTCCTTAGGCAGACAATGAATTATGAGTTCTTCTCTGCCTGGATAACTTGAAGTGAAAACAGCTATTCCTACTGGCATACCTCACTGTGATTAAAAAAAAAAAAAAAAAAAATATTTAGATGGCTTATTTTATTAAATCAATAGACTTAACAGGATGGAGTGGTGGAGTACAAAAATACAAAAATTTTTTAATGTAATCTGCAGAATCCTACAGGCTTCTAACACTAATGCTACAGAAATACCATTGGCCAGTATTTGCAGAACAGCATTTAATGAACAATGAAGACATTAACTTTGTTGGAAGGGGGAAAAGCCTGTTGGCAGTCCAGCAAACCTACCTGCCTTGGTTTTGTAGTCTGAAGGAAATGAGAGAGCACTCAAAGAAAGCGGGAACATAAGATTCACTGTTAAAACAATACTCCGGTGCTGGCAACACTAGAAAACTATCACAAAGGAAGAGGAAGAAGGTAAGGATATAGGGCCATTATGTGTCACTGATGTTTAAGTGGGATTTTTTTTTCAGAATGCAACTTAAAAATTGAAGGTGGCGTTTGCTCTGTGGCAAGAGAAGGTAGAGAAACTGCTGTCTCATCCAAACAATCCTGTGCGTGACGGTAGAGTGGAAAGTATCTGTGATAGCTCAATATTTTATGAGAAGGTGAAAGTGAGAGAGACCTGACTGAAGATAAACAAAAACAAACAAACAACCCCCCATGATGAAACAAACAAACAAACAAAATCGATTATGTGAATGCCAACTGTAAGATGAAAGTACAATGTCCACTAGTTTCAGTCACATCCTGTACAATTAAATTAACAAGCATTTTACCCTTTTTTTTTTTTTTTTTTTTAATGGAACAGGGCCCTAAATTTAGGCCTAGCTGTAGTCTTTCAAATATTACAAATTTCTCCGTGCCACCTAATGTAGCACTTGAACTTGCAGAAGAGATGGCCCAGCGTCTGGAAGCGCTTTGACATGTTACTCTTGGAAGACCACTGAGGTTTATAGCCTGGTGGCTATTTTGTAGGGTTTTATGCTATATTCCTGAATGCTGGGGAGGAGAGAGGGGAAAGACTGAAATTCTCTTTCCCTGGATTAGACTGATATAACTAAAAGGAAAATTTCAGTACAATATTTCTTGCCTACATTGAAATGCATTGAATTGCTTGTGAAGTACAGACTACTTTGGAGGATGGCAAAAAAACTCACAGCATTTGATTTTTTTGAATAACCCACATGACTGTTGCTTTATCATTATAGACTTTTGCTTTACCTCTAAAGAAATTAACTTTTTGATTCCTTTTGGCCTGCCAGCTCAGCTTCTCAGCATTGTGGTTGTTCTATGGCCCTGTTATCACATAACGAGATTGCTCATCAAAAAGTTTACCTACAAGTAGGGAACAACAAGCATCCTCTGGAAAAGCAAAGTGCTACTAAATGCTCAAATGTTACAGAAGAGTAATGTTCAATTGCCTCTATGCTTCTTCTCGGGTCTAGACAGTTCATTATGATCTTCAGTATTTTTTTTTTTTTTCCTTTACGTGAAATACTGACTAAATTTGATTCAATCACTTCTTAATGGTTAAAATACTTAACTGACTTATGTTTGTTTGTCAGAAGGTCATAATTCCTACATCCTGAATTTCTCACTGTTGAGTTCTGTGGGCTTGTTTTATCATCTTTCTAGAACAAAAAGGAAATGTTTTGCTTTTGTGAAGCACAAATATGAGGTAGGAGAAGCGTGAAGCTGAGGAGCAGCAGCAGCAGCTTGCTTAAGCTGGAGTGCCTGCTTCTGAAGAAGAGAAAGGGCTGGAGGGAAAAGGGAAAATGGTGGCAGGTGGTTCACTAGGGGTGTGTGGGGGTGTTAGCCGGGACATGGGCAGCCCCTCTGCAGACACTTGCCTCACCAGAGGGCCCAGCTTGGCCCAGCCAGGTCCAGGGCCCATTTGCGCCTGTACACTGGGAGGTGGATACATGGGCCGGTGGCATGTGGGCAGTGTGGTTTTTGGGAGGTGCTGTGTCTTTTGGACAAGATGAAGGCCAGGCCTTGAACCCCTGCCAGCCTTTAGGAACCCCGTGGCGATCCCCGTGAGAAGGGGAGGCAAAACCAACCTCTGAGCAGGGGGGGTAGCTATGGCCTTGGCAGGCAGCTGTGTTGGGCACTGCTGTGGGGCACTGAGAGGGCTCCTGCCTCTCCTCAGTGGGCTGAGGGGCAGCTAGGGCAGCCATGGGGCCAGGCATAGCCAGCAGCCCCCATGGCAGGACCGTTCGAACATGTGGAGGACAGGTTTGTCTCCATCTGTCTCTGAGGCAGTTTCTCCTGGTGAATGGTGCCCAATTTCTCCTCCCTGCCTTGACTGTGTGCTTGCAGCAACAACCTGCTTGGCTGCACCTGACTGGTATCCCTTTGGATGAGGGGCAGCCATAGGTCTCCCAGCAGTGTCTCCGTGCTTCCTTCCTGATCCGGAAACTCATCCTCTGGTCCCAAGGCTGAGGTATACCTGCACCCCCTGTTCAGTCTCTTGGAGGACGGACTGCAGTGCCATGGCTGAGGTAGCGGCTTCTTTTGGCCTCTCCTTGTGTCCCAAGTGAAACAAGATGGCGGCGAGGAGGCTCTGGGCTTCCTGCTCCCTCAGGGCCTCTTGCCCCAAAGAGAAATTTCTGCCTGGATTTAATTAGTCTTTGCAGCCTGAAGAACCCACTCCCTTCCTTCACGAGTGTCTGATTTATGTTCATGTGTGTTGCTTCACTTCTAGCTTCCACTAAGCGATTTCAGTTAAACGCGTGCATGATTTATCCACAGTGTTGTAGAAGCCCACTGCGGGTATTTGATGGCAGCCGGGACAGTGGGCATTGCCCGGAACAGACACAGAAGAGCTGGTGAAAACAAGGCGTGAGGATGTTTTTACTCGACCTTTTGGGATGCATACTGTTGACTTAATACTTTGAAGCACTGTCAGGCATACCTATTGAATCTGAGGTAAGACAAGCCCGGTAACAGGCACATACTCTTACTCTGTTACATTACATTGCTAGTTTTTATTTTCATTTTCATGTTCTTTTGTGAAAACGGCTGAAACCAGTAGGGGATATTGCCCATTTCTTCATGCAATATGTTTTTGAGACTCTTGCAACCATGTGTGAATAGTCCTGGTCGAATTCAGTGACAGTAGTCTCTCTGTGTGTGTATGTATACGTATGTATATATGTCAGTGTATGCACATATTTCTATATATCTGTCTTACCCTTGTGAATTCATTTACCGTTTGTAGTTTCTTTACCAGTTAAATTTTCTAACACAGCAGTTCACTGTGAATCATGTCACGCATTCTGACCATGTGCTGATTTAAGGTTGAGGATAATTTAGCAGGGGTGCTGATTATGGCAAACATATTCTCAGGAGGTCAACGAGAAATGGATGTCTTGGGATGAAGATTGTTTTGTGTAGATTAGAAAGATAACAATACATATGAGAGATTACAATGTGACATTAAGACCAAAATAAACATGTGAACTAGCTCTGTGAAATCCACACTGCAAAGGTAAGATAGGAAATCAGGTAGCAGACCACATGGCTCTGTATCTGAGATCCAATTTTAAACTTGAAATATCAAAGGTAGTGTGCTAGACTTGAGTTTGTGGATTCCTATCTGTGTTATTTTATGTATGTGAATGGTCTCAGTGACTTTCATACTGACTCGTTTCCTGTATCTTTGAAGATTTTGCATTCTGTACAATGCAGGACTGCTTTTTCTGTGTGCCTTGGACAGCTCCAAGCATTCACCAAAAATACAGTGATAACAAGTTAGAACTCACTTTGTTTGAAATTTGTTTCATATTGATGTTGAAAAGCAGGTGAGTACTAGCATAGTAAATTTGCTGCTTGAACATGGGAAGATGGATACTATAGTAATTTCAGCACAGTAGAATTGCTAATTAAGAGGAAAGTAATTATAGTTAAGAAAAATATAGCTGAGAGTGGTGTGTGGTGCTGATTTGTGTGTGTAGTTTTCTTTTTTTTTTTTTTTTTTTTTTTTTTTTTTTTTTAGCTCTCCTGGGACATCTCATTATTTTACTGACCTCAGTGAAGACCTGAGAACCATACAATAAAAGTCACTATTCTCAGTTTTCTTGCATCCTTCATCCAACTCTTTCTTGATGACCAAGCAGGTTTATACGAACATAAGCCAATGGGCTACTTATCTTTCCAGATGTGTACCCCAGTACATAAATAAGGAATTGCAAAAGGGTTGCACAATGTACATACTGAATTTCGTCTTATTAATTGGAACCCTGTCAAGATGAAAGCTGACTTATTTAGAGGGAATAATTCCTCTTTGAGGAAAAATAACTGTTTTGGCAGGGCATGTAATACATGCCTCAGGGTTATCTATCAATAACTCAGTCATGTGGCCATGAACAGTATAAAATTAAGTTACTGGGCATATCTGGTACCTATAAGTTATCTATTCTGAATTAAGTCAAAGTTGAAAGTAATTTCAAATAATATGTTTGTCTCCATCTTTCCATTTCTCTTTTATTGTTTTTAAAAAGTAATTTTCTGTATTGTTTTTACAAATGTTTCTTTTTTTCTCCTTTTATG
The DNA here is from genome assembly GCA_034782735.1 of Sagittarius serpentarius. Taxonomy (NCBI): domain Eukaryota; kingdom Metazoa; phylum Chordata; class Aves; order Accipitriformes; family Sagittariidae; genus Sagittarius; species Sagittarius serpentarius. Next base: position 8,060,546 of record JAVKLA010000002.1, read on the forward strand.
AAAGAACTGCAAAAATGGGAAACTGCGTTCTCAGAAAATACCATCTAAAAAAGAAGGCTGAAATTAGAGAAAAAAATGTCATAGAATCATGGAATGGTTTTGGTTGGAAGGGACCTTTAAAGGTCATCTAGTCCAACCCCCCTGCAATGAGCAGGGACACCTTCAACTAGATCAGGTTGCTCAGAGCCCTGTCCAGCCTGGCCTTGAATGTTTCCAGGGATGGG
>JAVKLA010000002.1:8060869-8084013 GCA_034782735.1 Sagittarius serpentarius
AGTTTATATACTGGGCATGACGTCCCATGGTATGGAATACCCCTCTGGCCAGTTTGGGTCAGCTGTCCCGGCTGTCTTCCCTCCCACCTTTCCTGTGCCCCTCCAGCCTTCTTGCTGGCTGGGCAGGAGAAGCTGAAAATTCCTTGAATTTAGTCTAAACGCTACTGAGCAACAACCAAAAACATCAGGGTGTTACCAACATTCTTCTCTTACTAAACCCAAAACACAGCACTATACCAGCTACGAGGAAGACAACTCTATCCCAGCCAAAACCAGGAAACTTCATGTAAGACAATTCTATTCATCATGTATTTATTGTTTAATTAATATAGAAAGAACAGGTATGCTGGAATTTATAGTTTAAGATTAGGGCACAAGTCTAGAGGAAGTGGAATTATCATGCTCTAGCCTTCATTTTCCAGACTTCTCAAAGGGAGTATTCCAGAAATTGCACCAAGCAAGATTTCATGAAAGATATGGCTCAGATGTGGAGTAAGTTCAGTAGGCTGTTCTGGGGCCCTGTGTACACTGGGGTGCAGTTTGCATTCAGGCAAGCAGTTAGATCACACGTACGCACTTGTGTTCTGAAACATCATTGACAAAGTTTTGCAGATTCAAAGAAAAGGCCATTCTTTTGAAAGTATTACCCCTTTCTGTAAGGACGATGGAAAAAGAGAACTGGAGTGGAAGAGATGGTTGTAGAAAAGGATAAGGGACAGAAACCACATGTGTCTATATGAACTACAAATTCACAAGAAGAGGGAAGGAAATAGCAGAGGGAGGCTGTGGCCTCCCTTCCCTATTTACCAGAACTGAGGAGAATCATACAGAAACAGCTGTGTAGTCCTCTTGCATAGTAGCTTCCGCTCTGCACATCATAGGGAAATATGCAACTCCAGATGCCCCATTTTTGTGTTAACCAGTCTCAGAAAACTCAGTATACAAGAAGGCATACAAGCAAGCTTGAACACAGCTGCACTGGCTTCTTGCTCAGTGGATGTTGGTAAATGACTGCCTGCTCGTGTACAAATGAATGAACGCTGTCGCAGGCACAGTCAGTGTGTGCCCAGTCTGGGACGAGGACACTGGGAGCTGAACCTGCAAATCTGAACCATGTCATAGTAATATTGTCTCCATCTGTTGTCATTTTAAGAAGGAGAGAAAAAATTTTCTCATACCTACTGTAGCTAGGTTGACATAACTGGAAACTATCACCTAATTGTGTAATTACAGGAGCAGCAATTTAATACCCTGTGAATCTTTGCTCGGCTGAGTTAAGATCAACTAGATCATCAAGTTGTAACTAAATATTCTAAGTTTCTAAGCCAAGTTCGGCCATCAGCTGCACCCCCACAAACTCATTGATTGAAGCACGTGGAGTCAATGGGAGTTTAATTTACAGTAGAATATAACCAAATCCTTTATCTTATCTTGTCTTATGTTACCAGGTTTTCATCTTTGCAGTTGCCTATAGCCTGATCTGCTTAAATTTACTGGAGTAGCTTCAGTACTAACTTTTTGTTCACAAAGTAATTAGATTACTGTCATAAATAACCTGTTTGGGTGTGGAATAGTTGTCTGCACATTCTCTGCCAAAAAACTTGCTTCATAGATGCTAGATGCTTCTTTTTGTCTTGGGTAACAAGGCTAATGTCAGGAAAGGAAAACAACGGGCCTCCAGTGAGAATAACTTCCTGTTACTCCTTGGAAGCTTGCAGAGCTTTGTCTCTATCCCACTCATCAGAGAGACTAAAGATCATTTAGCCTCCATCTGTACTATTTTCAGGATTTTTGCAAATGCTTGTAATAGCATTTTTCAGTGTAAATAGGATTTAGATTTCCTGCAAGATCTGAATCTAGAATTTTAGGGAATCTGTTTTTCTACATGACCTGTAAAGCTTTAGACATCTTAAAGCAGAACGCTTACATAAAAAGGCCCCTTCTTATCAAACAGACCTAGTGGTAGTGTGCGTTCATAGCCATACACTCTTACTGTAACATTAAAGAAGGAGCCAAGTCTCCTGCTTTTTAGCAGCATGGAGACAATGATATGTGTTTTGCTGTATCTTATACATCACCGTCTGCCAAGATGTGGTGAGTCACGTACCTACAGTGAGGTACCATAAATGTCCCTGTGGTCAGAGTATGGCCTTGATGGCCACATAACTGATGATGCTTTACATGAATACAAGAATTCAGTGTGCTATAAGGAATATAGACTCAGCAGTTACCAAAAAATCATGTTTTAATTATAAGCTGTACACTTTCAATAAGGTAACGCTAGAAAAATAGTTCAGAATTTCTATTTTAGTCAGTTTTCAGGACAGAACCCTTCTTAAACAACCACAGCTAATTATGAAGAATCTCCAAGGATGCCTCCACCAATTCACAATTTTCTGTAAGGATGCCTTTGTTCAGGTAAGGGGACAACCCTGCCCCTTTCCCATGCCACACTCCCACCTATGTTCTGCTGCTGTTCCCCAGACAGGCATTTCCTACTAGCCCGCAGCTTGTCTGCTCCCCTTTTTCAGGCTGGATGGACCTGCAGTACTGCTCTGGGTTCTGCCGCACCTGCCTGTGATCCTGCGCAGTGCCGTGAAGGGGACGGGCTCTCAGGGGCAGTGCAGTGCATTAGGCTCAAGCTCTGTGCTTGTGGTGAGTGTCCTTCTGCTATCCTAAAGTTACCTGTTCTGAGTCTGCGGAAGCAGAGCGATATTGCTGGGACACTTGAGGACATGAGAGCAAGCCCTGATATTTTACTTCTTAGGAAAACCTGCATGACTTCTCCAAGCAGTCAGACTTAGCACCACATATTTAGGCCCTTAAAGCAGGGGTACAGGCAGGAAGAGTCAGAGAGTCCTTTGGGGGTTGGGAGAAGTGGTTGCATTTGCCCTTCACTGGAGGTAGGGATCTCTTTAACAAAAATTGCCCATGAAAACATTAGAGGGTTGTTTGTAGTTTACTGTAGCCTTGTACAGTTCCCCCTGCCTCCCATTAATATTTCTATATATGGTTAGTTTGGGTGTTGCTTATAAAAGTAGTAAATAAACTTTTCGTAGACGCCAATTACTAAATTGATGGTATCCTTCTAAAGGTCTTTAATTTGGAGCATATTTTAGAACTTACTTTCATTTCCAATCTCTTTATTTACAAAGCAAGTCTGCTTAAGAATTTACCTATTGCATTTCATAATAAAGTGTTTTATAATGTATTAGAAACTCTTTCCATATAGAGCCATATTTTTGCTATGTTTGTGTATTATGTAGGGCCTTAATTCAGACTGGGCTCCTAAGCATTCTTCCATTAGGGACAGTAATGCTAACAGCAACAAAAATAGAGACATGTTAGATCTACTAAAATTCAGGGCATTTAGCTCTGCAAGAATTCAAGTTGCAGGAAACTCCTGTTCTTCCATGAAAGAGCAGTCTTCATTTAATTTCATGTTTAATACTTCCTATCTTTTGTTAAATCAGATAGTACTTAAAATTTTTAAGGTGAGATAAAAATACAGCTTACCAGTCAACTAATTTATAAATACTTTAAAAGCATATGACCCTTATTTTATCATTAGTTGAATATTTTGGTGGGGGTGGGGAGGATTTCTGTACATTATGATTTAATCAAACTTGGAGTAATAAAAAATCCCTATATCCGTTCTCCTGATGATCTCCTGGGACACACCAATATCCTCTTGGGTTCAAATGGATTTCTCTTTGTTTTTTTCAGGCTTACTATCTAATAAAATAAGGGTTTGAAAAAACCCTTATCATTTAGTTAATTAAATAGTGTAGACATAAGCCTTAAAATGATTGCCATTTTGAAACCATTTTTTTAACGACAGAAAGCATTACTACTTGGAGACATGAATGTAAATTTAATAAGGCTTTGGATGAATTGTGTATATAAAGCTTTTAAAACACAGAAAGATCTGGTTCAGATTGCTCTGTGGGAAAAATACAGTGAAAATACTGAGGGACAGACTATGCTGTGTTATACAAACCGATGCTTTTAAATTTTTATTATTGCTTTTGCACATGCAGTCAGAGACAAATAAAAGCTTGAAATCACTTAGAATGCAAAGGTCTGCGTTCTCTCATATTTTATTGTGATTAATATTGCCCTCTTCATCATGAAATGCTAATATGCTTTTCTTTCCTGAATTATATAGGGCAACTGGCTTGAGTCACTTTCTTCAGTGAAGATTATTTTCATTTTCTTACTAAGTTTTAGATAATTAAGGAAATGAAACATTTCATATTTAGGTACAAACTTTCAGGAGTGAAACATGACCCCTTGCAAAGGGGCTAGGAAGAAAAGGCTAGGCAGGGGAAGAAAATCTTACCTAGTAGCTTCTTGGGGAGAAAGAGAGCCTATTCAGGTGCTGCTTCCCTCCCAGGTTACTCATTTATTCGTGCTTTGCTTCCTACACCAACTGAAAACATTTAAATCTTTCTAAACTCTTAAAATGTGTTTCATCTCGGTAATGGTCCTCGGGGAATTGTACCATTCAGAGAGTGCAGGAGTGGGCATTGCAGTTCCTGAGAAGGGAGGTTTTCTGTCCTCTCTTCAGTATATAAGGGTACATGCATCTTTTCATTTACTCTTTGTGTCGGGTGCAGAAACAGGGTGGCTGGATCTTTGCTGTCCCCTCATGGTTGGAGGTGCATGGTTATGAGTAATTAAAGCCTCAGTATGTTCTCTTCCTAAGCTGTTTTGTGTTGAAAAATAAAAAGCTGAATGCTTTTAATAGTAAAGAAATCTTTGAGGAATGGGTTAGAGGAACTGAGTCAAGTTTGCCTTTAAACCAGACCATGGATTGGAGAGCTCACTAGAATTCACTTTTAGCCAAAATGGTTTATTGAAGTGTTGAGATCACAAAGATATAAACTCACTGTATGGCATGAACTGCATTTATTATCTTTTATTCTGTTCTCCAGCTGTTTATGACAGTTTTAAAAAGTTATTACTTTTATTACCTTTTTTTTTATTTGGCGAAACTTTTGAGAAAACAGCCTGTAAATTTGTGTCTGTAAAACGTAAATGCAAGTTTTGCACTCACAGTCGAATGTTGGAAGGATGTAAGTCTTCTGTGAGGTTCAGGAAGAGTGCCTACACTTCAGTCCTATAGATACAAACTTTCTAGAAAAATGTTGTGTCTACAGAAAAACGCCTTGGAAAATTAAGTTCAACTTAATGGAACCTCTTGATTAAACAATGAGAGCCGAGTTTATATGTTGGGGCTGATGCTGCAGAGATGAAGATAATTCTCTTTTAAAACTTTCATGCAACACAGAACATCTGAGTCACCTGAAAGTTTAAAATGTCATATACTGGAAAACTTAAGTTTGTATTGAAAACAAAAGATTTCCTGTGACTTTTCAGAATTATTTACTGTAATAAACATTTCGGGGTAAAAGAATAATTGGGTAACCTTCCTTTCAGTTCTTCCACACTGCTAACTATTCATGTGAATTAAAGAATTACTTCAGGGAAACAAGTATCGTCTAGAGAAAAAAAAAGTTAATTGATTTTGATAATAGTAAAATTATAGAAATAAACCAGTGTGCAAGAACACTTCCTTTACCTCAGCACAACCAAGGGTCTTCATTACCAATCTGACTTCTGTTTGCAATGCTGATTTAATACAATTGCAAGAAAGAGGAAGAGTTAGCACATCTTCAACAGAATCATTAACAAAATTTCATGCCGTCAGAACATATTAAACTGGTACAATTGCAGAAACAGAGAGGACTCTGAGTTGGTAATGACAGGGAAAGGAAGCATCTTATTCCCATAAAATCAGTGGTTTTGGTCTAGAAATGCAGGATTAAATTCTATGACATTAGATTAATGAGTGACTTCTATTATTTATTGGTTGTACTACAGTATTGCTGCTGGAAACCCTAATGTATGGATTTCTGTAACATAAGAGCTGCTTTCCAGAGTTCAAACATTGCTAAGGCCCATGGTGTTTGTAGCATTATATAATATTTTAAAAGTTGTTGACTGACATATCAAAATACCAATTATAAATAAGTTTTAAGAACCTTTTTTACCTAGCTTTGACAAACTTAAGTTCACAGTTGTTGTGGTTTGACCCCAGCCAGCAACTAAGCACCATGCAGCCGCTCACTCACTTCCCCCCCACCCAGTGGGATGGGGGAGAGAATCGGAAAAAAGGTAAAGCTCACAGATTAAGAACAGCTTAACAGAACAGAAAGGAACAAACTAACAACGACAATAATAACAACAATAAAATAACAATAATAATAAAAGGATTGGAATACACAAGACAAGTGATGCACAATCCAATTGCTCACCGCTTGCCAAAAAATGCCCAGTTAGTTCCCGAGCAGTGATCCCTCTTCCTGGCCAACTCCCCCAGTTTGTATCCTGGGCATGATGTCCCATGGTATGGAATACCCCTTTGGCCAGTTTGGGTCAGCTGTCCTGGCTGCATCCCTTCCTCCCAACTTTCTTGTGCCCCTCCAGCCTTCTTGCTGGCTGGGCAGGAGAAGCTGAAAAGTCCTTGACTCGGTCTAAACACGACTTCGCAACAACTGAAACCATCAGGGTGTTATCAACATTCTTCTCATACGGAACCCAAAACACAGCACTGTACCAGCTACTGGGAAGACAATTAACTCTATCCCAGCCGAAACCAGAACAACTGTCTAAGAACTTATTCTACAAGATTCTCTGCTCCAGGAAATTCATTGCTGATGGCAAACAAGGTAGCTGTTAGAAGCTACTGCTATTTAATTTTCTACCTTAAACTAAACTCACTATAAGCAATTTCATCCTATACAAAGAAAGATTCTCTCCTTCAAAAATTTAGAAATCGAATTTATCTCTTTTTAAAATTTCTAAGTAGTAATTTTGTATTAAACACTAAACATTTTTTTAAGGAGTAAGTGATCAAAAGCTACATTTGCTCTCATGTAATAACATCATGTAATGAGGATTCTAATGCATGTTTGGAATAAGGGATGTATATTACCATACAGTATTTTAATCAACATGCACAGGAATGTAGGGCCACAAAAAGAAAGATATGGAAAAGTTGTTTGAATTTTCGTCTTCTGGACTGAGTAAATCCATGGAATGTCATCCTTAAAGATTTTTCAGGCAAGATTAAACTCTGCAACAGAGCAGGAGTGATAACTTACATAATGAAGTGGTCAGAATATGAAAAGAAGAAAAAAAGATTTTGATGTGCAGAAGATAAATGGCCTTCCTTCTCATTAGTTGGACTATTTGCAGCTTGGGGTGTCATTCATTCAATCCATGCTCATGCACTGCTTCCTCTATGCACACACAAACAGTTGTTTCACTGGGAGTTTTGCAAGAGGCTCCCCATCTCCAGTTGATGACTAAGCTTTGGAATAGGAATACATATACTACCCACTTGTCTTTATATGCTAAATGGAAGCCTGCGTTCTGTTTCAGTAAGGAAGCATACACTGCCCTGGACTCAGAAGATACTGGCTTCTGTGCAGTTCCTTTCTGGGAAACTGCATTTAGTAAGATGCTCTTCAGAGTGAAAATGAAATAAAAACTACGTTAGGTGAGCAGTAGCCGCTAAAGGAAGCCACATGGCCCACTTGGCATCTCTTTTTGGAATTGTTCCAATTCAGATATACTTAATGGCGTAAGCCAGAGTAAATCCCATTTTGTTTGAGAGCAATGAAGCCAAGTTCCAAATGGGAAATAGGGAGAGAAGCATGATTAAAAGCAGAGAGGCAGTTGGATAGGTGAGTTCCAGACAGACTCACTGAAAAGTCACATAATCCATCTACCTGATGCAGCATGGCTTCTTGACTCTTTTGTGCTGGCACCTAGATGTTGTCCCTCAAAGTAATCCACAGGAGCCCCATGAGGAAATATACTGAACCAGGAGACATGTTGGAGAACAAAAAGCTCCCTAGAGAGCTCTTTCTCAAGGGAGGCCTCAGGGGCAGCCCCAGATACGGAAGGCTGAGGCTGGGAAATGTGTGTGCGCACTGGCCTCTCAGCCACCATGGTACAAATGGGTGGGTGTTCTCCCACTTCAGGGACCTGTTGCATAAGTGTAGGCTGGAGGTATCAGTCCCAAAATTTGGTTCCAAACACACTGTGCAAAACCCACATTACTTAGTATCCATTTCCTGGAAAGCAGTTGTATCCTTTTCAAACGTTCATTGAAAACTTTATGGGTAGACTGTGTTTTTTGTGGATACTTATTCTAAATTACAAATGGCACAATTAAACTTTGCACGTTGAGGTTTACCATGACAGCACCAAGGTAAATGCAAGAAATGGGCAGGAGTTTACAAATAATCTGCAAATATAAATACCCAGCATAATGCATATTCCTCATTGCCTGTACTGCAAATGTAACTTAGTTAACGTTAAAACTGCATCCATTTGTTTTATAGAAGTATTGTAAGAGGTGAAGTGCAACACTTTCTCAGCTTGATGGAACCTTATAAGGTGAATACAATATAGTTCAAGACCGTAACCAAAAGCTCAGTGTAACCAAAACCACATGCAATTTGCATTTGGTTATGGACTGTACGTGTTGGGTTTTCTGCCCCAGTTCTTGCTCTAGAGTGTAATTAGAGAAGCTGTTCTATGCCTTGGGGAATAATTCAAGACTCGATACTGAAAGAAATACTTGTTCCCCAGCAGAATAGGTCTAAGAGTAAAATAGCCTAATCACCAGCAGAATTACCTAGACAGGCAATAATGACAGCTGCTCTGTATACCATCAGATCCATCTATACAGCAGGACACTTCCAGGTTCCTAGAGTTTAGTGTTTCTCACTGAACCCTCAGAGGTTGAAACTGGGTGCTTTGATAAGCAGAGAGAGGGGCTCACACAGGCTATGTCTGTATTACCAAGTTGTGCAGTGCAAGCAGCTGTTTCAGAGAACCTGCCTATGGACATCTCAAGAGGGATTACTTAGGAGTATCTCCAGTCTGATCCACTGGACTGAGCATCCATTAATGGTCAGCACATTTGCTGTGATTTTGGAGTTCACCTTCCCCTTTAATTTCATCTGAAAAGAATTCAGTTTACATGCTCTGAGACCATGCTGCAAGGCAAACCACAGCATATTAAGTAGGCGTGACCATGAGATGTTATCCAAATTGTATACCTGGTGACTTTCTCAAGGCTTGTTGTCTCAAATCTGGTTAACATCGCAGGCAGAGCCCTTCTCACCCCCAGGTGAAGGCTTGGTTTTTGCCTGATGAGTGATTTGACTTTCTAGATGTCCTGAAATTAATCTTACAGTCTGTACATTTTCCAGTTTGGAAAATAATGTTGCAAGGCTTGAGAGTTACCAAAGATGGTAGTTTAAGCCCTTAGTAGTATGTGGTCTGTGATGTTGTTCTCCAGAAAAAATAGAAATAGGTGATGTGGAGGGACAGAATTTCACCCGGCTAACTTCCAGAGGTGCTAGGTTGGTCACAGATTTAGGTACAGCCAGTTAGCATTGACGTCCAGACAGAGCCTGTGGGTAATAGAAAGGTTTGTCCCTGCCTTGCTCCCTACAGGCTGTAAAACCCATCACAGTGACATGAAATGGCTTTCAGCAAAGATCTGAATCAACTGTGCTGTAGGCCGTGAACTCTCCTCTCACTTTCACTTTTTAACAGGATTAAGACATAGTAATAGGATGATGGAAGAAAGCTATCACTTCTTTTGCATATTTGGTGTCTGTTTTTCAAGGATTTCTGCCCTCTGACTTACCAGGGTGCCCCTTTCATTAGTTCCAATTTAAGTTAAGAGTTTAATATTAATCTGTTCTTAAAGAGAAACTACTTACTGGCTGACAGAGCCTAAAACCAATGGCAATAAACAACAGCAGCAAAGTCAGTTTCTTTACAATAAATGCTTTGTACTGCCATTAACTTCTGCAGTCTAAACATAAATTGAGGTATCCAAGCACTGAAAAAGCTGCAGTTTAATCCATGTGAGGCTTTTCTCTGCTTTAAGCCAAGGTTGAAACTACAAAGTGTAAGACAGAATTGAGAAACTCAGATTATCAACAACAATTTGGTAGCTTCACTTTCTACTATATTCATATGGTGAATATACTAGAAAATGGGCTGTGGATTTGCATTTCTTTCTAGTCTTGTGCAGCAGGACATTAAATAATAGTGTTTGCCGTCTAATCTGCACTTTAATACATTTTCTTCACTTGCTTAATTGTATTAATGGAAAGAGGAGGATGATCTTGTGGTGAGGACAGAGTACTGGAAGTCAGGTGATCTGGGTTATAGTCAAGAGTTCTGCCACAGGCTTCCTGTGCAGTCTGCTGTAATCAGGTTTGCTAATATATAAAATGAAGATAATGACATTTCCCCTCCTTACCAGGGTGTTGTGACACTTAATTCATTAATGTTTGTAAAGTGCTTTGTGCTCCTTGCTTCTAAATGTGCTCCTTACTGTAGTAATGTCTTATGGATGGTATTAAATTTGAGAATAATGTTACTTTAGTGCCTGTGCACTTCAGTTGGCTGAAGTGTAGTAAAGACCATTATTTTCATGTATTTTATGAGCTACTGGAATTTTTTAGATGACTTACTTGAAATTTAGCTAATATAGTTACAGCTATAAAATATACTCCTATGTCAGTACTATGCCTGCTTCTTATTTTTTTCTGTCCTTTCACTATGATGAAATATTTAGCAATAGGCAAGACTGTTTTGTTCAGACTAAAAGGAGGAAGAAAGAGTTTGGCATAAATACTGTAGCTGCTTGACTTCCAACTCTGCTGCTGAGCCTGCTCTCTACCCTGGTAAATCACAAGGTAGAGCTCTGTGTCCCAGTGCAAAAAATGCACTTTGCATTTTTTTGCACTTGCAAAATTGAGCAAGAAGTTAAGTAAAAAAAATCTGGGGATATGAAAATGGGGAGTTTTGGTATTTACCTAAATTGTAGCAGTACTACAGGACCAAGCAACTGTATAATTTAGGTAGTACAGTTTAAAAGAAAACAAAAAATAGTTAACTTACAAAATCTCTGAAGGTTTGGCAATGTAACTCCCAATAAATTCAGTACAAATCACGCAGCTAAATTTCTATATTGCACAGGAAAATAACTCAGCTAAAATTCGCTTAATGTGCAATACAGTTTGTTTGTTAAAGCAAATAGAAGTTGTGCATAGAAGTGAAAGTAGAATAAACTGCTGAGTTTTTAAAAAACAAAAGCAAGAGTATTATTAACATTCATTCTGCATATCTGGATTTTTCAGAATGTGGTAGTTCACTGAAATTCTGCTCCTATACGAAATCAAATGCTTATCAGACAATTGTACTACATAAAGCTATCTGTTTTTAATGGCCAGTGATAATTACATCAGGTGAAGGAATTACAAACTTACCATAAATAGAAGCAATTCATTCAAGACTGTACAATGTTTGTCAGGCAGTAACCACGCTGCTGGTACAGTACAAGAAAAAGCATATATGTCCCCTTACAAGCACTGTCCAACATTAGATTAGCAGGAAGAAAGGAAAGCAGTTGACACTTACTATCAATATAAAAGTTCCCAGGAATTCTGAGAGGGCTTCTTTAACCAAGCTGTTCTTCAAGGCAAATTTCTCCTTTAAACTCCTTTTGCTTTTCCGGCTCATTTTGGCTTCCTCTATTGCTCTGCTGCCCTAGTTACAAATACACACAAAATTTGTTCTGTATTTGACCCTGGTTCAGCTGAACTTTGACACTTTTACTTATACATTGAAATATGAGATTTCATCTTGTACAGCCAGTGAAATCATCTGACTGCAGGCATTGACAGAACCAACTCAACATGCCCTAACAATTCATCATGAGTTTTCCATCCTGTGCCTTCTCTGAGTACACTTCTATTTATACTGGTTAGATAATACCAGTAAGTTCACAATCAGAACTCTTCTTTTTTTCTTGCAGAATGGATTAATCATTACCTTTCCTGCTATGTTACTTTTTTTTTTCTGGTAAAAAAGAATAAGAAGTTGTTCCTGTCACCCTGATCAAAAAGAAAGGCAAAAAGAGAAACCACAAAATAAGGAACCAAAATATAGTTGAAAATTCCTCTCTGACCTAGATTGGGATTGAAACTATGCTACTGTTGGCTGTCCAAAAATTTTGAAGGGGAGGTTATAAAAGAGAATGAATGCTTGCAAGAATGCTGTGCTCTACCCTGTAAACAAAAAGCTCCTATCTTGTCACTTCGGAGGGATTTCAGTGGCTAATGAGGAATCTTACCTTGGTGTAGTATCTTGAATTTGTATATTCACTCACAATACTCTTTTTGGACTAAATGCCTTGCTCTCTAGTGACCCACCCTGTTTACAAAAAAGCAACAAGGCAGAATAAATTAGGAACGTTTAATGAAATCTGCTTCGGTCCAGTAGCTCCCTATAATGCAGTATAGGCAAGTGAGGCACTGACTGACTATACATCTCCAATATGTTTAGCTTAAAAGTACATAGGTGCTACAATATGAAACAGTATAATATTATTTGCCATGGTCTTAAGACATGAAGTTGCCCAATATCTCAAAGAATTGGGCCTCCTAGAGAAAAATATTACACTCTTAATCTCTTAAGCATCTGGAATGGTTTTATCAGATGTGATACTGTCTTGACTAACACACTGTCTGGTTGAGTTACAAGTATTTTCTGTCATTTGACTTAACACCAAAACCTTAGCCTGGTTCTGGTAGATTATTTTGGCATGTGTTGTAGATGCTCAGTGCCTTGGTTTGTACCTGTCCTAAACCTTTTTCACCTTGGTGGTAAATATGTTTAGGCCTGTGTAGTACTGTTGTCTGCTGTGAATAGGACAGAGCTTTACAGGGTTGGGCAAATGGGCCACTTCTGTTATCCCATCAGTGCTCTTCCTTGCCTCAAGCTAAGACCTGATGCATGTTCCCTGCAGCTGAAGTTACCACCAGTTTCATCCCTTAACCACCCCGTTCACCCCACCACCCAATTTTAATCCTTAACTGCTTTTCTGTGTGCTTTTACTCACCTTTCTCTACCTCTGCATTCAAATACCACTCTGCCTTTAGCTGACTCGGAAAATGCTGGCCTGTGGAAAGCCACATAGGTGATGAAGTATGAGATGACTGCGTCTGTATTGGTGCTGCACGAGCCAGGGTGAGCACCTGTGCAGCAGCAGGCACGCTCTGCTGTAGGAGTGCTGGAGTGCTACAGGTCCTGCACTTGCACAGACAGCTGGGAGCTGCCTCTGGGAAGCCCCTGAAAACAGACTGCGTATGGCAGTTGGAAAACCTTTACCCTACACCACTGCAAAACAAAGAGTTTGTTCAGGACCTTAATTATCACAGCATGCTTAAGTATATGTTTATTATGTCTGTGAAATAAGTCTTTCAGAATTATGTATACAGTAGAACTGAGGGAGGATGCTAGGGAGGCCATTCATTACAGCAGGAATGAGATAAACCACATCCTGTCTTCCAGGAAAATGAAAAATAAATACATTTATGAAAGCAATTTTTAGTTGTTTGTCTATAGCAGCTTTCTCTTATGCAGATGCAGGTCTCCCTCACAAAGTAGTATGCAGATACTTCTTAGTTTAGTCTCATAACAGGTGTGAAGGCATTAATGCTATTTTTCAACAAACAATAGGGCAATAACATGTCAGAGACAGAAACCCCTACTGATTTGTCCAGATCATGTTGCCTGCCTTATAACAATTTTCTGTCTTTACAAGGTGGAGAACTGACACAAATTTGTATATTTTAAATTTTCTTTCTTCAGATTTTCTTCAATACTTTATAGAAATCCTATGATTTAACTCTATTAATGAGAACTATAATGCTAAGTTAGACCAAAAGTCCTCCTCAGCTCCATAACCAGATTCAAGCAGATGGTCTAAGAAAGTATAGAAGAACAGAGTACACAGGTGATGATTGCTCCCTTGGTAAATCCTTCTAGCTTTTGACAATTGGCAGTTTAAAGTCACTGCTACACTTTGGAATCATTTTCAAATAGAAAAGGGGGCAGCGCAGAAAATTTGAATTAAGTTTCTCCTTTTACTGTATTTAGAAAGAGGTTCTAAATACATTTCCTAAATCTAACAAATATCTACATAGCATTACAAAAAAGACAAGTAAAATGTAAAGGTTAACACCATGAAGCTTTGACCTTCATTACTAACCCATGTGGTCCATGCTCCATGTTACTGCCTTTTAGTCACATGCAATGGACCACCTGATTGAACAATGGAAAGAAAATACACTGTGATTACTGTTTTCTACTGATTTCCCTCACCTGGGCCCTGCTCCCAGAGTCACAATGGTAAGGATACTGGCAGTGCCACCCATAAATATCGACAGCTGTGTCACTTGAGGGAAGAAAATGCAAACATCCTTCAAAAATGGAAGCTGTATACTAACAAGGAGCATAGAAAGACCATAAACTATGTCATGTTAAATGTAAGAACACAACAGAGCTAAATAAAAAGATTTAAAGATTTTGCCAAGAATGTGGAATAATAATACAAACTTTTTCAAATTCCATCACCAGTGGAGTTCTGCAAGAGAGTAAGTAACGCTATAGAGGATGAAAGTGTAGAAGCAGCATTCAAGGTGGCTAACTCCACAGCTAAAAAGCTAAAAGAATTATTTGCCTTGCTAAAGAACCAAATGTTAGGTAGGCTGAGCATGAGGAACTGTCCTAAAATGAATTGTCAGTAGGAAAGACTTCAAGAGAAATTGGCAAGTTAAACAGTAACTAATTGCTGGAGCTATGCAGTGTTTCCACCAAGGGATTCAAATGTTCAGCTACTGAAGTGCTAGTGCCAGTGGGTTGTTTTTCACGGAACCTGATCCTAATGCCAGCAAAATAGAACACGGGAAACGTACCAGTGATGCACTGGTCTTTCACAAGAATCCTCCAAGGGTGATCACGGGAACTACAAAACTGCCAATGTGACTTTTATGCCAGGAAAATTAGATGAACTGTTGCAAAGTATAAAATCAGTAGTCACACAGATAAAGCTGATACTCTGTAGAAGCATCGAATTCCATTAAGGGAGGTTATGCCTCACAAATCTATTGGCATTCTTTAAAGACATCAAAAAGCACGTTGATATTATTGTTCGTGCTTGAACGTGTGATCAGTGTAACCTTAGATTGCAAGACTAAGACCCTTGGGACCCTTACTGCAAGGCAGTCTGGACTGAACTATTTCTTCTCTTCACCTGGATTCAAGCAGAGCAGGAATTCACACCGTGCATATAACCTAACCTTTTTTATAGTATTCTTCACTCCTATAGAGAAGTAGCAAAGTAGAGAATAATACACATAGCTCCCACAGTTTAAATCCCATGGGTAACAGTATGTACTGTACTGAATTTTTAATAGCACATTATTCAGAGTATCACATAAATTGTTATTACTGATGTAATAAAACCTAAACCAACACAGCTGGAGAGACCAAGACTATAAATACACCATATATTTTTTGTATTGTAATAATAGGAGCCAAATTATTTTTAAGTCTAAATCTGCTGATTTTAGATGAATTAGACAAAGTCTGAATATGCCTTTGCCTAATTTATATTTATGTTTTCATACAGAAACTGCTGCATGGTCCTTAAAGGACATTCTCTTTTTTATGGGTTGATCCTGCTGCTGGGGAACTTGAAGAAAAAATTCAGGTGAGAAAGATATGAACACACAGTAATTCAGCATTCTGAGTTTTTTCAGCTTTTTGAGTACATTTAAAAAAACCCTATTTCTTTAGTTCTTGTGTTTTCTGATCATCCCTCTGTCTCTGCTGTAGTCCCTGGTGAAAAAGTGCTCGCCAGGGCAAACTTCTGCGATGTGCAGCTCAGGTCTAGCTGAGCCCACCTTGGAGGAGGGGCAGGGCACACGAGGTGACCCCTTGAGAGTTTCTTTGCTCGCTCTTCTCTGTTTCTGTGATCTCAGTGTCCAGATAAAACATTTCAGTCCAGATCATGAATGTGAGATCAAAAATATACCACATGTGTGTGTTTCAAGCTTTTTGCCAGTAATCTTTAAGTTCCAGTTCCAAGCTTGTTGTTGCTGACACTGATTTCGGGAAGAATTAAATTGGACTTCCTCTAAAGCAGGACCCCAAACTTTTCTTTGTTCTTGATTGGCTGGCACACTGTTAGGCCTCAGTGCATAACTGATGTTACTACGTGTATATATATTATACATAGCTATATAAATGATGGTAGTAAATTTTAAAATTTGTTGTACAGACATGTTTGTGTATAACATAGGCCCTGAGAGTTTCCAAGCCGGTTTAATTTCTGCATTAGCCGCAGTGGCATAGTGGGGCACAGGCAACATTCCACACCAAAGGGCTCTGTGACAGGACTGTCAGTGCTGGCAAAACATGAGCGTGTTAGGGAAATGCTGTGCAGATGGTTACGTGCACCAGTGTTACCTGCTGCCCTAGGCTGTGCTTCTCTCTGAATGTGCTGGATACAGTTCTAGTATAAGCTTATCTGGTAGGTTACAGTATGGGCAGGTCTGAGTTTCTGAATGCATCTGGAGAAAGATTGTTTCAGTACAAGGATTTTGCTTTTAAGGAATAGACTGATTTAGTACAAATGCTTTGTTGCAGCCAATTCCCTGCTCTTTTTTTCCCTGCATATTCCCTTTTCTCAAACAGTTAACGTACATCAGAAGTAAACGTAAGGCAAGATTATTCACAGCATGTTCTTTTTAAAATAACTCTTTCCGTTTCTGAATTCTTTATAAAAAGCCCTCAAAATGGAGATCAAAATTTTAAATTCAGCTTTGCTATTAAAACCAAAAGATATCTTGGTAAATATATCTATGTTGCATGAAGAAACCTCGAAGTATACCCAATGGGCTTTGCAGTGATCTAAACCCTATGTTTTTTTAACCCGAATGGAATGCATTGCCAAAACCTTTCATCTTTCTGCAGGGCACAGATTCCCTATAGCAATTGACACCCTGAGACTTATGTAGGGTTGTGAAGAGCAGGAGATCTGAGCCTACCTAATTAAAAAAAGAGATTTAACATGAAAGCTAAAGGTAGTTACAGGTTTGACTCCACTGACACACATAGGCCAAGTAGTGTGTTTGGCAAACAAATAGATGTAGCCAAATAGGACAGGCAGTTCTTGGTTCTAAAACCTAATTACCATCGGGAAAGTGACAGTGTTTCCTGCATCCGACTCACCAACCCACCTACCTTCAGCTGTCTCCCACTTGACGCGGGCCCCCAAGGATGCCATCCAGCCACGTTTTGACTCTCCATTGAAGTATTTTCTGTAAGAGCTGCTGTTTCTGGTGATTTGTCCCCTCTCTCCCACAACAAGAGTGTGTGTTTGTTTTGCCTCCATGCTCCAAATGCTCATCTCTTGTCCTATAGTACGTAAGGTGCCGGTCTGCCCGTTTTACATTCTTTTAATTCCCTTTCATTCAGAATGATTCACGTTTGAATGTTTAAATCCTCTGTCTTTCCAGAAACATAAGCTGTGCTTCTGGGATTCCTTTTACATATTAAATACTAACAATATAGATGATAACTTTATCTCAGGCTCCTGTATAAGAATATTGGATTGCCAGGCCCAGTTCCTTTGGAACTCCCCAATCAAGATTTTTTTAATTGAAAAAAATTGTTCTGAGGTTCATAGCAGACCCTTTATAGGGTGTACTGAGAAGCAGACCCAGGCAGCAATCTTTTGTTACTTCTGTGCGCTATGTTCATTAAAGTAATGAAGCTATTAATTGAATATGTAAGTTCAGGTGATTAAATATAAGACTTATTTCTTTAGTTTAAAGGGTAATAATAAAAAATTTAAACTTGCAAACTAGATCACACATTTAGCGATGATAAATGTGATCTGGAAAGTGCAATATTCCAATATGAATTAGTTAATTGCATCCATTCATTAGGTGATATACATTAGCAGAAGGTCAATCCATTTGAGGCTAGATGTGTTTTACAAATAATAAATTTCAAACAGGTAAACCGAAGAGAAATTCAAAATAGAAAGGTTTTTTATATATTTAAGGTCAGAATAGAATTCCTACAACCAAGAGCACATTGCCTATAACTTCACAGTTTACGGTATGCGTTCTTTACAGCACTCTCCCGAGGCACTGCCACGTATACTCTGCAGGAGAAGGCAAGTGCTATTTTGCAGAGACTGGGCTCAACCACCCCATGGCTGTGCGTCGCTGTGCACAGGGTGGTGACCAGCTGAGGAGCAGCTGTGAGCTGGATGGTCTCAGGAAGCCTTCAGACTAAAGGAGTGGCACCTCAGGCTCACTCTGGACTTGGAAAACCGAGCCTTCTGCACAAGAGTCTAGCGAGAGACATGTTACATTTCAACTGTTGACTTAACCCATACTACTAATTTTTGAAACTGACCCAGTTATAAAGTGAGTCAAACACTGACAGTCTTTCCAAGCATATTCTGCTTTATCAGTGTCACTGAATTATTTGTGGCTTGCTTAAAGCCTTAAATTCGAGTTTCATTTTAGGACTGAATTTACCATAGCAGCCATTAACGGTTCTACTGGGTATATAGTGGCCAATATCATAGGTAAGAAAACTGATCCATTTGACTCATTTTAAGTAAGAATTATGTTAAATCAAGTTTTCTTCATTAGTCATTCATGGATTTTCAGTGATGAAAATGGTTGTTCTTGATATCAGCATTTATTTTATTTTTTACATTAAAGGTAATGCAGAAACAAGGAAAATAAAAGTATATTTTCTTTTGTTTCTTTAGAACTTAAAATATATACAGACTCATTCTTAAACAATTATTAAGATTTATAATGTCAAGACAATTCACTGGGATATTTAAAAAATTTCTGAAACAGTATTTTATAGGATCATCACGGTTTTGCGAGTGTTGCTTTACAGATAATATTGCTTATGTGTATAACAATATTTTTACCTTATGTGTATAAAATATCTTTGTCTGGAGCAAGGACTGATACCATCCTGCACACAATTCAAGGGCCATAATTCTTGAAAGATTTCAAACAGTGAGCCTTTTTCAAATGATAGGGCTTAGAGACATTTAGAGAATTGATTCAATTAACCTAGAGGAAAAAAGTGCTATAATGTGTGATTTATGTTTGCAGATAAATTAAAATACAAGTATATCCTGAAGAGCATTTGCTGCCATCATGGTCAGTAATGAAAATAGCAGGCAATTAAAATAGGACACCTGAGGCTGAAGCTTTTGCTGTATATATCAGAAAATGAAGTTCAGATTTCGTAAGTGGAAACCTGAGCTGAAAAATAACTTAGTGGAAGTTTCTTTTCGGTCCCTATTTTTCTTCCAAAAGTGATTTCTAAAGCACATAAGAAATAGGAAGGGACATATACTGAGGCAGGAGGAAAAGGCTACAGAGGACTGAGGTCCCTCAATCAATACTGAATTTGTATGAGGAACCAGGGATATCGTTGCTAAATGGTAGCAGGACAGCTGAGAGAAATATACATAAAAAAGAACTTATGGGTCAGATTGAAATAATTTTGGGGCAGGTTTTGAAGCTGATCTTGAAACGAATCACTGGAAGTGTCTGACAATGATGTGATTCAGTTCTTTCATGTGTGTGACAAAGTGCTTAGAGTCTGGAGCTCACTAAGGAGCGTAAGAAATATTCACAGATTCGAAGTAGTAAGAACGAAGAGCTTTTGTGTTGCTGGAGTTGCTGTAGCCATGGTCCATTTCAGTGGTGTATCAGCATATGCTTTGGTACAGCTACTCTGCCCAAAAGAGGTATTTGAAATACAAATAGTTTCCTGCAATGCTCTAGTTTTATGACTTCCTTTAGGCAATGGGGACACAGTAGTATAGAGCAGAAAAATACCAGTGCTCTGACCGAGCAACCCAGGAATGCCTTAATTACATCTGTATTGTCTTCAACATCACAGCTCTGTCTTTTGCACCCTCTCTAGCTACCAAAGGTCCTGTTTCCATCAGATGGTGCTTGTATAAACAATGTCTATGTCCTTGTCTATAAATAATACCAGTTGCTGGGGCTGGGTGGTGAAATTGAGGCTTGCAAATGAAACAAAGGTATTTCTTCAAATTATACCTTCAGATTGATCTAAATATAAAAATAAAACTCTTAGGAATTATTTTGATCTTGGCTATATACTAGCCTAAATTCTAACACTGAAGTAAGAAACAGAGTCACTTGGTTGTTCTTCGTTCTTTTGACAGCTGTTTCTTCACAAAGTGTGAAGACAGTAATATCTTTGTCATTACAGTCTGAAACAGAACATATTTGTTTCCTGATTTGCTAAGTAGGAGTTTAATTAAAACTCATTCATGTGAGAGAAAATAAGCCAGTCTGACTTAATTGCCAGTTGATTTAGTATTGCCAATTCACCAAAAAAAACCAGAAACTACAGGACTGCAGTAAGAATAAGAGGTTTCTCTGCCCTACGTAGGTGTTTAGGGACTGCAGAACTCAGGCTGTACCTGGGGTATTTTTTCTGTTCTTTCTCTTCTTGGCAATTGTTGGACTCACTTTTTTTTTTTCACAAATTAATTGGTTTACTTCTGTATTCATTGTTATTCCTGAGTTATTGTCCTAACATCCAAGGCAATAAAGGTAGTAGTCCCTTCCACAAAGAAATTCCATTAAATATTAAATATTCACTTGAATGATTTGAAGCCATGACTCAATTTGCTGTCATAAAGTAGGCAGCGTAGTGCTGAATCGTTGCAGCAGCTCACCAAGTTGGATTCATCCGTGTGTCCAGCATAGCGTTACAGACCTTGCTCCTAATTCTGTTCGGCAAAGCCACTGTTGTACTTGATGAGAACCCACTTGCGGTCTTGGCGCTAAGGCCTACATCATTGTCTTCCCAGGTGGTGGAAGAGGAACTGCGGATGGTGGCTTGCTGTGGGGAAGAGCAACAGCACACATCCGCCATGTTCTTCTGGGAAGCCCTCTGAGGCTAGCCGTAGACCAGGAGCCTGCAGTGTGGTAAGTGCAGTGCCGCTCTCCACTTGGGGAATGCCAGCGAGGCGTAGGTAGCAGTTAGTCTGAAGGTGGTCATCTCTGAGTGCTTTTGCAAACTGAATTGCTTTTAGATGCAAGAGGAATGTGGTTTGTACAACAAGTAGTTAGTTGATGGAGGTTGCTTAAGCAGCTCCAGATTATGTGGAGAACTGCATCTCCACATGTACTGGAATCCTTTCTCACCAAAATCTCTTGAACTTTATTGACTTGATTTAGTAAGTATAACTGTATAACAGTTTCCTCATTCCTGAAACTTGTTTAAATGCAGTCCCTTTTTAAAGGAGCACATCCCCACTCTGATTTATTTTAAAACAGCTTTTAGAAGATGTCATCCTTGTGATGAAGTGATAGGTCTGTTTGCCAGCGTGCCATTAAAAATTGAATTTCTGATGTTTAAAAGTCTCACTCATTCCAAGTGTCACAGTTTGACAGCTCTGCATGTCACATTACAGCACGGTATTACAAATCCATTTCCTCTGTTGGGGCAGGGGGAAAGATGAAAAATGAGAGAAAGCAAAATCTGCGGTCTCCTTCATTATTGAGCTGGAAATTTAAAGAAATGTGTATGTTAACCCTGAAATGACTTAAATGGCACTCTGTCTTGTGCTGCCTGTCTGTGCAGAAGCAACCTTTGTCCCATGCTCCTGTACAAACACTCACAGAACGCTGGAACAGTCTTTTCAATTGTCTGCAAACTTGTAAAACACGGAGCAAGGAATATCTATGGAATCAACAAATGGGTATTGTAACAAAATCAAGACATGGCCAGATCCCATTGTTTATTCTTGACTAGGTCAATAAAAAGGTCACGTGGTATATTTCTTGCTGCTTTGTTTTGCCAACTTTAGACAGCTGTAGCTTTGGTGTCCTTTCTCTGTTTATCTGTCTGCAACGTGATAACTTCAAAACATGACATCTGATCGGTTTCAAAATGTTGGGAGTGTTTGCATCAGTAAGCAGAACTTTATTGATTTTGCCTAAAGTAACAAAAATGCTCTGGGCTTCAGATGTTTTCTGTCTAGAAGTTTTGACCAGAGAGAGCGTAAGGCTTTGACCATAAATTTCTGATGTCCAACAGCCCAGTCAGGGCACAAGCTCAAGCCATCTGCTGTTTCACCCAGCAAGCTAGGACAGATGTCCACCGTACACGCGCTGCTTGCTGCACACGTGATGAGTTTGAGACGGTGAGTAGTGGACCTGGCTCTGTTTGGCTGCTGACTTCCCAGCAGTCCGCTGTATGGCATACCCAACCTCTTGCATGATGTGGCCCCCCACTAAGAGGGCCCCCCCCCCAAAATAATAGCTGGGAACAGGTGGCTGTTGCTTGAACAAATTATTCTGCCCTCTAGGCCCCTTCCTTTCGCAAAGAACTTTCAAGAAAAAACCACAGCTGGGCTGCAGGACTTGCCCTGGCAGTGAGCACCTGCTCCTCGTCATTGCTTTCTTTCCCAAGAGGAATCTGGAAACAGAGGTGCACCTGGGTGCCCTCACTGCACAAGTCCCAAGCCTCTGGGCTTCCACACAGGCTGCCCGCGCCTGCAGCCGCTGCAGTGCCTCTGGCCGTGCCCCGCCAGCAGCAGGATGGGTTGCAAGACTGGAAGGTGGAAGACTGTTGAACAGGAAGGAGGAAAGGCAGGCCTGCACAACCCACAGCCAAAGGGAGAAGGGAGGAAGTGTGGGACCTTGCAAGGGGAAGCGAGGAAAGGTGTAGAGCGCTCCTCCAGGGAAGGGACAAGGAGAAAGCCTGGACAAGCCAGAACCCCACTTCGTGGAGATGGCCGCCGCAGACCAAGGGGAAGGGCACTGCCAGCCCTACGGCAGCGCAGGCCTGAGGGACACAGGGCGAGGAGCACACCCAGCACTGCCGGCCTGCTGGGGAGCCGGGGACCTGGGCGCCAGCCGGGGACTGGCCTCAGGAGCGCTGCCCCGGGAGGACGGAGCGGCGCTGCCCCGGCCGGCGCCCTGCGGCGGGAACGTGGGGGAGACGCGGCGGGACGGCGGAGCGAGGTGAGGGGGGCGCGGCAGCCACCCTCCACGTGGCGCGGGGCGGGGCGCGAGGCCAGGGCGGCGGGCGCGGCCGGCGGGGGCACCGGCGCTCGGGGCGGCGGGGGGCCGGAGCGGGGCGCGGCGGGGAGCCGC
>JAVKLA010000002.1:8084795-8163083 GCA_034782735.1 Sagittarius serpentarius
CCATAGCCCCGGGGGACGCCGCGGCGGCGCCGCGCGAGTGAGCGGGGCTGTGCCGCTATCGCCCTAGGTAGGATGGACCTGCCCCCCTGCCTCTGCCCCCATGTCCAATAAGAAGAGACCCGGCTTGACACCTGCCTATATACAGAGGACGAGAGCAACATCTTCAGCGCTGGTCTTTGGAGGGGGGGTGGGGAACCAACCCAAAACACAACACAACATCAGGTCAGAGCGGGGGGCTCGGTGGTACTGTAAACCCCCCCAAGACTATGACTTCCAGTAAAATCGAGATGCCAGGAGAGGTGAAGGCAGATCCTGCAGCTCTGATGGCATCTCTGCATCTGCTGCCTTCTCCCACTCTCAACCTTGAAATCAAATACACCAAGGTAAGTTGTGTTCGTTTGTTCTGGCAGGGAAATTCACGGCTTTCCCTCCAAAGCAGGGATTTTGCTTAAAATCAGTTTTATTCTGCCCTACCCAACTTGAGTGTGGAGATAAAAAACTACTAAAAGACTGCCTTGAATCTGTAATAAAGGAAACAGATTTTTAGCCCTGTAATCGCCTGAAAACCCACAGGATAATAGAAAAGCAAATTAGATCTGCTGGGACTGGCTTTGCCACTTCTCTTTAAATGTAGTATTTTCTACAGAGCTGTTGGGGTTTATTTTCAGTGCAAAATCAGTAGTTCTCGAATACGTTTCAGTTGCTTTTGATGTACTTCGGAGGATGTTACTATACATACGTGTATATCTCAATCAGAAAATAAAAATGTTTTCTTTCTTGAATTACCCTGTGTGCCCAAGGGACTCTTTCACAGTTCCTGAGGGACTCTTAATACTACCAGGTTGTTACAGCACTGGAACAGGTCTCTCTACTAACTTCTGTGATACTTGAATACACCCTTGATCAATATTGCAAGAGAGCATCTTTTTTTTCCTACTAACCTTTAAGTCTGATTTTCATAAAGAGAGGGTTAAGAACAAACCCATTGGGTCAATGTAGAAAAATCTGCTGGTTTTCTGTGGTGTATTATGAGACTAAATTGGTTTTGTTGATTAAAATGGGCTTTAAGAACAGTCATTTGTTTGAAAATGCAATTTGAATTTTTAAATCCGTTTATATGTCTTGAATCCTTGCATCTTTAGTATCTGTAGTTAATGAATGTTTTAATTTCTGTTGGAGAAGTTTCAAATGTATTCTATAAACAGATTACAATGTGTCAGACTTTGTTTCTAATTACTGAGTAACTTAATAGGAAAATAAGCACATCAGCACTGGAAAAAGGTGATAACATTTTTATCTGCTGGAAATATAACTTCAGGAGCTTTAAAGCTGATAGGAAACTCATTTTGGCCGATGTAGTGTAATTTTTTCCTCCATATCTCCACTTTAAAAGCTTTTCATCTTTTCTCTTTTTTAAGCGGGTGCCAAAACTAATTTGTCCTCTAATTTGTTACAGCAATTCCATGTTCCAGAAGAATGTTTCAGAGGAAAGTCAACTATTTTAGATTTCATTACATTTTAATGCAAACAGCAATATGCAAATTAAAAGATGCATATGGTTTCTTGCATATAATTTCTCTGAAAATAGTTTAAATAAATAAGGAATGTAGTCATTTGATGTTGTGTGGTGTTACACTTTGGGAGCAATCATTCTGTGCAAATGGTATTTGGCATGAATTTTGTTTATTGCTGGTTTCAGTGTAAAATATGCTTCAGGAGTGTTTAGTGGATAATACTTGAGAGTAGTATCACAGTCAGTTTCCATAGTAAGTGTACTTGCATTTCTCTGCTCTAAAACTAGAGAACTGGTCCTAAAAATCTTTGAAAAAGATAACAGTCATGAGCAGTCTTATCTTCCCATCTGTGAGAACGTAAGCTGGATAGTAACCTCTAATAATTCAGAATAGGTAGTGCCACAGAAATATGTAAGATGTTACACATTTTATACTAATGGAATTAGTATATATGGAGTTACTTTATTTCCATATTAAGCCAAAACCAATGGCAACATGGTCCTTCGAAGCTTGGTTTTGAGATATTGGATAACTCCTGGTTGCCTTTGAGAGAAATTTGGTTTAGGACAGGTATCAAATATTTCACTTGGCATATCCTCTGTCTCTGTCTGTCTTGCTTTTCCCTCCTTTTCCTCTTTCTCTGCAGGAAATACAAGTGATTTATAGATAACTGGAGTCTTCAGCTTGGAGTCTTGTCTTGGGCAGGACTTTTATCCAGGATCCACTTTCCCACCTATTCCAAAGAAAAACAATCAAAAATGAAATAATGGATTGTATCTTGATCCTTTTGGGGGAGTGGTCACTTCATGTCTTAGATGACAAACAACTTCCATAAACAATAAATAACATTAGACTAAAGCACTTTGGACTACCCCCCACACACCCCCAACAACAACCCCAAACCTTGTAAAATCAAGCATCTGTAAGCATTCCTAGCATCCTCTTTCCTGCTTGTTAGCTGAGAATTTTAAATACACAACAAGGACACAGAATTCTTGAACTCTGTTACAGCTGTCTCTGAATGTAAAATCTTAACCATTTGGGAGTTAATTCTTTATGAAAAATAGAGGTACCTGTGAACATTTAAACAAGTGAAGTAAATTTAAAATATGTTTTGACAATTCAATTCCATTTCTAGAATTTTAAAATTAGGAAATATAAAGTTTTGTTAGGATAAAACATGTTAAAATTCCAGGAATCCCTGAACGAGATTTGTTAAAGATTTGTAATATGTACTGGGAAAAAGTAAAGTTATTATTCATTAATCTTTAAAACACTACATTATCGTTGGAATTACTATGAAAGCTCCTTCCAAGAACACAGATAAAACAAGTATTACCCATGTTATTTTCATGTATTTGATTATTTAGCAGAATTATTGAAAGTTGTGAAATATTCCTCTGGTAGGTTTACTGAAGTGAGCGGAAAACTGTGTTAAGTCCTTCTGATCTGTACACCTGATGTAGCACACAGAGGCAATGTAGTTTTTCATTGGTCAGAAAAGATATACTTAGCGATGAAAATTACATGATGCCATGTTTTTATGTAAGATGTGCAGCAGTATCTATTGTGACTTCAATAATGGGAGTCAGCCTATGCTTCTTTAAAAAGAACAGCCATTAGAAATATTTTTCCCAGCTTTTCAATACCTTGGCATGATCTCTGTGAAAAACAAAGTGGTTTAGATGTGTGTAGTAAGAATTGGTGAACAGGATGTGAACCAGACATGACCATGAGAGTTCAAGCACACAGGGTTAAGTTTTTCTGTGTAGCTGGCAAGTACTAAAACTGCTACATGCAAGATTATCTCTCTTTTCATTGTCATGACTCTTTAATTCTCTGCTTCTTACCATGAACGTTTGGGGAGGGATTGCATTTGCAGAACAGGGGATCTTCCAGTATTGCATGGAATTAGGTTATTCTGCAGCCCTGTGGCACACACAGCAAGCTCTCCTCAGACTTCTCAGGAGTGTGTTGGCAGTGCTATGATTCCTATGTAAGGGAGCACGGAGGTAGGAAGGGGATCCAGCTCTCTCCCTGGCAACAAGTCATATTTTGATACAAAGGTTGACTTTGTGCCAGAAACTCTGCCAGAATGTGCTGCTCCAGAAATATCAGATGTGTGAGATAAGCCATGGCATAACATCCAGTAAGGACACGTTATTAGCATGTTTCGTACAGGAAGCACACCCCTGAGTTGATGGCTCTTAGAACCTGATAGCTTCTGAGGGTGAGCAGAGGGTTCCCAGCTTAGTATTATATTGATACCTTTCTCTTTCATGCTCTTACAAAACCCTCTTCTCCCTCCTGAGACTTGAGTGTCTCCCAAGTATCTGACAGTGGATGTGGAATCAGCCCAATGGATTGAGCCCTTTGCAGCATTTTCCTTCTGCTATCTCTGTTTGAGGGGCTAAAGTGTTTCTACAGAATGTGGCTATCCTTCCTTTGTTATGGCATAATCAAATCTGCTTTACAAAGTATTTTCATAGTGGTTTTAGTAAATCACGCTGACTTTAAAAGACAGCTCAGTATAAAATAAGGACCCTAGGGTTCTGTCCTGTCCTAGCTCTCTGTCTACATCATGTAACTCAGTGAACAAATATTCTCAAGTTTGCATCATGTTGGGGACACGAATCCAGCTGGATGTTTTGTTTCTTGCTTGCCAACTGATTTAAGTCTGAGAAAGAGCTGAAGAACTTTAGTGTAAGGAAAAGTTGGAGTTGTGGTTTTGAGAGCTTTTTATGAAGAGGTGCTCTAAAGGGGTGAATTTACAGCGCTGTGGAGGTGAAGAGGTACTGAAATGTTTCTGTAGTAATAGCCTGTGAATTGGCTGACAACCATATTTTTTTGTCCTGTGTAAAAGGGTTTGCCTCTGCTCTTACACCATGGGCTAAAATCAGGTCAGTTTCTGAACACAGACTAGCTAAACTACTCAGCACTGCAACAGAAAACTGTATCCAGCAGTTTGTATTAAGTGTAGGCAAACTGCTTCTGGATAGACAAGAACTAACAAATACATTTTAAATTCTCATATAATAAGCATTTGGGTTTGAAGTGTTTTGTTAGTAAGTTTCTATATTTTCATTCCCATTGTGCTTTCTTGGCACTGCCCAGAAATGAATGCTGCAGAACACTATTATAAATTTTTTTCACCATAACTTCCAGCATGTGTTTTCCAGATAAAATTCTAGACTGACATTAAGATAGGAGGCAGGAAATCTATTTTGTTTAAAATAATATGCAGAATATTTGTTATTTTTTGAACTGAAGACAAGCTTTGGCAAAACTCAGGTAAGTGATGAATACATGCTATTTCCCACCTGTCTTTCCCTTAATAAGCTCACTACTTTAATGCCTTTAGAAATCAGATTCAGTGACTGATACTTCAAGAAATCAGCTAGCCTTTTGGGTCAGCTCAGTGAGCGCTGTCCAGTTACAAAAGACAGGGCACAGAAAATTAGATATGTTTGCATGAAGAGTAGACAAATAGAACAGCTACTTTTCTCCTTTGTGGAACACTTCAGCATCTGATGCTGATGCTAGATATGTCCCTCTGTATCATCATATATGAAGCTTTAGCGTATATATTGTATTTTGCTTTACAGTTGCTTAAATCTGCAGTTTGAATTCTCTTCTACTGTGTTCATACTTTGTGGTTAGTATTACAATCCATGAACCCGTATAGCGATTGCAAACTGTTTATGCACTTCTTTCCAACTAGTAGCCTGAATATAGGATTCTTTCTTTCTTCCCAAACCTTTAAGATCTTCTGCATAAACCAAATTTACCCAGGTTTTGCATGAGGGATGAAGAAACAATGTTAGTCTTGGATATATCCAGTTCCCTGCCTTTGTTTACTCCAATACAGCTGCTATAACCATGTTAATTCAAGAGCATTAAAAATACAGAAACTACCAGGCAGAAACTGGCAACAACTAGGTAACTACTGCAGATAG
The DNA here is from genome assembly GCA_034782735.1 of Sagittarius serpentarius. Taxonomy (NCBI): domain Eukaryota; kingdom Metazoa; phylum Chordata; class Aves; order Accipitriformes; family Sagittariidae; genus Sagittarius; species Sagittarius serpentarius. The sequence goes on from JAVKLA010000002.1 coordinate 8,090,266, forward strand.
CTACTATATTACTCAGTAGGTAACTATTGTAGCAGTGACCTCTTACTGTGCTGAATTTTTAGGGAAAGACTGAATCTTAAGGGAAAATGCAAACTGGTTTAATGCATCAAGCTGTACAATACTATATTGCTGGCTAGGGGGAAATTTCCTTCCCTTTGTCCAGTCTATAAGGTCAGATAATACACAGAAAGACAAGGGCTATGCAATTAGTGTTTTTCTTATCTTTGCAAAAATTCTTCTGATTTCAAGTATTCCAATACAAAAGATGCATATATTTATTTGCACACCAAAACCAGAAGGACAGTAATAATCAGAGCACTGGCCAGAGTTGAAGAGCAGCAAAATTCATACCCCTGCTCTGAAGCAAACACAGCAGAAACTTGAATATGTATCCCTACTTTCTGATGGTGGATAGGTCCCAATTCTGCATGCTATCCATCTCTGGCTATCCTTGGAAAGAGTCTCACATTCTCTCCTGTTGGATAATTCACTTGTAAGTATTTACAAGGTCTGAGAGATACCAACTTGATTGCCCCATGGGCAGGACACTTGTGGAGGAAAAGTAGAATTCAGGTCTTTGCTCCAGGAATACTCATGATGTTGGACAGAGCAAGGATTTGATCCATGATCTATAGCTGTCTAGGCATTGACCCTAACTATTGGAGTATTGAGTTGGGATAATGTGTCTTGAACACACACTTTCATTCTGACAAAAAAATCCCTCTTTATTTCTCCATTCCATTCTGTCCTTCAGAGATATTTCCCACAGAAGTTCACCAATCCTGGTACATTTCCGTATTAAATTTCTGTCTTGATGTATCCGCATTTTTCTGATAATCTGAACAGTCCCAACTGTGGAACCACTGTGGAACCACTGTATCCGTTTGTCTTCCCTTCTTTACAATGCACTTTAACAGTTGCCTTCAATAAGCTGTCTGTAGACATTGCAAGTCATTGGGAATGTATCAGCATCTAAAAGTAATTTGAACCCTTCCTTCCAACAGGCTTTGCTTTGCATTTACTACCTTTGGCAAATTTCATCTACCCTTGAGTTGCCCAAATGCCTTTTAACTTCAGCCCTAGCGATATTTTCTTCAGTACTCTCATTAGTCTGAATATTTTTATCTGCAAACTATGTACCTTACTATTAATGATCTGCAAAAGCAGGTGAACCAAGATATCGATTGCTAGTCACAGTAATGAAGGGGCACCTTGCTCTTAACCCCTTTCCAGGGAGAATTATCCATTTATTTCCAGTCTTTTTATCTTATCTCTTAACCGCTTTTTAATCCATGGCAGGACTTTATCTTTCACCATATGGTTACTAACTTTCCTTAATAGCCTCTTGCTAAGGACTTTATCATCAAAAGCCTTTTTAAAGTCTAAATAAATTATATCCACTGATTCATCTTGGCTCCTCATTTGACTAACTATCTTCCAAGAAATCTCACAGGTTTACAAAGATAAATGACAAAAGATGAGTTCAGTGGTCCATATCATAAATTCTTAGTCAGATCCTGCATAAAGTCACATTTCTTCTTTTACAGTTTTGCAGCTATCTTTCCTAAGACTGAACTGTAACATTTTGCTATTTATTTTTTTGAAATTGTTTAATTCTCTCCACTTCTAAAAAAACACAACTTTTTATCTGTTTGGTTTTTTTTTAAAGATTAGAACTCGCTCTCTGAAACAAGTAACTGAAACATCAACTGTAGTTCAGCTAAAGGAAATGAGAGACAAAAAATGCATTTATAAGAGACAAGATTATAGGAAAGCTATATAAATATAATATAAGCACAGATGCGTAAAGGTTTAAAAAAAATCATCAGAAAATTGCAGTTCTGTGCAGTCCTCTAGTGAGGAATCCTCAGGCAAGTGCTGGCATCCCTACTCAGGCACAAATAAATGCATAAATAGCTATGTGAAGACTTACTACTAAGTATTATATTGAGCAAGATGAAGTCTAAAGAGTGATTGCCATCTAAGGGCCCAATCATTCATTACTTTTGTGCATTCTCAAATGAACAGAGGAATTCCTGTTCAGACTGCATACACCTAATTGGGTTTTCCTCAAAATACAAGTTCCATATTTCAGAATTTGTCTAAAAATGTATTTCTACTGACCAGCATTTTCTGTTACGTTTAATAGCAATCTACCTTTGTGACATGAATGCAATACATCAATTTTAAGTTATGCAGTGTAACTAAGCTTTAGAAGCACTTCATTACTAAAAGTATGATATGTGAAGCCACATCAAAGCGTTGCTGCGATAGCATTGCTGAAATAGTCTCCAACTGACAAAAGAAAAAAAGGACTTCATTCTGTTCACTTGAAGTCAGTTCCTTTCCCAGAGAGCCTAGTGAACTAGATTTTTACCTTATGACTTGAAACATAATACATTCCAGCTTTGTTGGACTGAAGTGGGAAAATACTTCAGAGCAGAGAACCATCCACATCAAATTCTGTGACCCAAATGAAAATGTTCAAGGTCAGCTCAATCTCAGTTGACCTCAGCTGGAGGTTAAAGCACAAGGACGGCACTGACCATTAGAGTATATAGACCTTAATCTGTGAGGGATTCATAGGTAATAAAGACTTTGAATTCAACTCAGAATCTAAATGGATGCCGATGGGACAGCTGTGGAGGGGCCTACAGCAGGTGTTGTGGTTACAGAAAGATTTGCTAATTTCTATGTGGATTTCCAGTATGCCCCTATTTAAAGTGAGTGAGTTACAAAAATCCATTTGGAAAGTCACAAAGGCGTAGGAAGTGTTGCACAGAAGAACAGGCTGCATGCAGCCTTTTTGCTGAACTCGGATGGGACGAGGATGCCAGGGAGACACTGTCCTCTTACCGTGTTCTCTGGTCATCTAGCAGTGATTACACAAAACCCCTCAGTTTTGACTCAGAAACTATCAGAAAGCGCCCTTCCATACAGAAATTCCAAACGCACGTATTTACATGGGTAAAGGCTTCCCTCTAAAGTGAGACTGGTTTATTTCCAAAGCAGAGCTATTTACTGTTTCAAGTAAATACAGGTGTTATTTGACTGTCATATAAAAGTTGATTTTATCCCCTTGTGAAATAGGTCAGCATGCCTTAAATATGGCCTCAAGTGACTAGAGCTGGGCAGAACCTCAGGTCCACATCTAATCTGAAATAGATCTCTCCAGTTGGAAGGTCCTTACGGGTCTGTGCTGTGGCATTGTTCTCTCATGCTTCAGCGGGAAAAACACAACTTAATACATCATTAGCATCACACCCCACCCCACCCTGGTATATCCTTAGTGGCTTTTGTGCAATTCCTGATGCCTCAGCTTTTGAAAACTGGAAGAACTGAGATGTATTAGCATTTGGGATTTCTTCCACTGGCCCTACAGCACATACTAAATTTTGTCCAGAAATATAATCTACTTTGGTACAGCCAAATTAAGATCCCCCCAAAATGTGCAGCCATTTCTGGAAATATCTTCAGTTTCCTTTTTGTATCTTTCATAGCCAGGTTGGTTTTGGAATCCACTGACTCTCCTACAGCCTATATTTAGGGTTCTCTTGGCTGTTTCATTTGTGCTACCTTTTTGGTATTTTTCTTCAGAATATTTAGTAGCAATTTTTAATTTTTATTTTGTGTTTTGCAGACTTCTAAAGTAAGCACTTTGTTTCTTTTTTTGGCCTACATTTCCTCTTATATCTTCCTGCTTAGCCACCCCATTTATTTTCTTGCGTTTGCTTCCCGTTTTTAGCCTTGGGAATGCAAATCTTCTTTGACTCTTACACATTCTTAAGCCTCCATGCTGATTCTATGGATTTTAATTTCCTAGCTTCAAGCAGGGAGTTTCTAAGTTACTTCCTCTTTTAAAAAAATCTGCTTCTTGAAGTTTAGTATCCCAGAGAGTAGGGCTTCTTCATGTGTTTCTCTCCTGCAATGAGGCTGAAATTATTTATGTGGCAACCATTTCTCAGGGGTTCAGACACAATTTTTAGTCCTTGACAGGACTATGTCAAACGTTGTTTAGATTAGGGTACAGATAACTCTATGTTCTCTAGACACTATCTCAATGCAGCTCTCACTGAACTAATACGCAGTTTTGCACCAGTCTTACTGCCTTCATACTCTTTTTCCACTTCAGTGCTGTTTCAATGTCACTTCAGTTGCTCTTACCCAGAAGTCAGTATTTCTGCTATTATCCTTCATGACCGACACTGCCTCTGTATCCGTGGGTCTACATTATATGTTATGTTTCGCTTCCAAGAAATATCCATGCAATTCCTTGCAGACAGAGCTACTCCCCCCTCTCTGCAGCCTGACCTGTCCTCCCTACATAGCTTATACCTAGAAGTCATGGTATGCCTCTGATAATTCTCATACCCTTGTGCTCGAAAAATGCTAGGTTTTTTCCTCTCCGTGATACAGTCCAGATCACCCATTTTCACGCTTAGATTATTTTTTTTTATGCTGGTTTATAGGCACTTGCGCTTTTATTTCCTAACTATAAGATGATCTAGATGAAAATTGCGATCTAGTTAGTTGAAAAACCCTGTAAAGTCTTTTCAGCTCAACCACTAAAGCACTTCCCATGACATTGCACCTCACTGTTATTTACCACTCTGCTAGTGTAAAAAGTCCTTAAAATAGAAATTAGTTTTAAACTGTCTTTAATACTTCTTTACACTGTCAAATTGATTTGAGAAGGCATTTATGTAACTGCCAGTTGGATACATAGGTTTATTTTTTTTAAGACCCACTTCATTTTGCTGTTTGAAACATTTGCAATTTATTTTAAATGTTCTTTGCATCCAGGCATAAAAGCACTGTCCTGATTCCACTGGGTATTTTCAAAACTTAGCAGTATACCATAACATATGCATTTTACATTTGCTTATGTGGTTTTATTTTAGCTGTAACAGAAATAGTTTTAAGTTTATTCTTGAGTAGTTAGAAACTACCAAGAAATTACCACCCGCCCTTCCAAATCAAGGAGTTTATTTTATTCTCTTCCATTTCTTCAGTTGTGATGTATGGTTGCAGCAACCCTGTACTGGAATGGCCTGCACCAACCTTGAGAAACATGCACACATGTTTTTCACGACATCTGGCTAAGCCTTTACCCCCTTTTCCATCAATGCTTGATGTTTTGTTGGTCTTCCTCTTTTTGTCCTTATCACACTTTCTTTGCCACAGCTACTTAACAGCCTCTTCTGTCTTCTGTGATGTCTATGGGATCCTGTTTTCCTGAGAGGTGAGAATCAAGCTCTGCTTTTTCACTTCTCTATCTGAAATTGTGATACGAGGTTAACATTAATTGGGGTGGCTGTGCTGATGATGACCTAGCCTTGGTGGTCCAACCCTTTGACGGTGATTTTGAAACCCATTTGTTACACTACTAAAGACATTTTTAGCTAGCATCACTCAACGACAAGTGTTCATATTCTGCTCTTTCCATCAGAGCTTTTTAGAAAGCATTAATTGATTCAGTCTCACTGTAAAACTGGTGACAAGGCTCCTTCACAGATGGGGGAGTTTAAATTTGTGGGAGTGTAACCGTGACTAACTCAGTAGGTCAGTGTCAGAGGCAGGATCTCTTGCTAAACCAGCCTGACTGCTAGAAGATAAAACCTCTTTTTCTCTACGTTCTATTCTGGGAAATGTACAGATGAATTTCAGAGCCAGTGTTTACATGTGGATGCATGTCTACAATTCTATGTGGTATTAATTGCACACTTTTCTGTGCACTCACCTATACATGCGCACACAGTACAGATGAAAAGACCCCTTTCTTTGTGCTCTTTGCTCTCTTTCTGTGTCGCTTTATCAGGACTTGTCTCTCATGTTATTCCCTTGAGCACTGTCTGGGAGACAGTGCCCTCCTTGCTGGAAGATCTGCATAACGAGTTCAAATGAAGCTGGAGCTTACAGTGTTGCTCCCCTCTCTACTTTCCTGTTCGGAGGAGGAGTATTTCCACTGGTGCAGTGCAGTGACACTACTGGAAGCCCAGGTTGTTGTCTCTGGTATTGTTTCTGTTCACTTTTCAAAGGTCTGATTTTAGTAAGGCACTCCAACACAGAGAAAGAAGAAAGGCAATCCCTATTGAGATGACAACCAGTAGCCCAGTGCAGAACATGCCCAGTGACTGGTGCAGCACAGCTCTTCCTCCCATCAGCCAAGACAGTTGCTTTTAATGCTTGGATTCTAGCTGAAACACAGATGTGTTCATGCTCTTGCTCTCTGCCTCAGTTCATTTCTCTCTTTGAGGGAGCAACAGGACAAATCCTTGATAACTTATTTCCTGGTCAGAAGCCTTTACCTGCTTTCCTAGTGGTTCCCTGTGACTGGGAACCTTTGTAGTCAGCTCTTCCAGCTGTTTGCCTAAATGGTCTTCAGGGACACTAAAAGCAGTGAACCTGGAATAACAACATTTGACTTCAGCTAGGTCCCATGAGAATTTAGTTATTACTTAATGGATTGAATTGGCGACATACCTTATACCAGATAACTGCCAAAGGTTGCATGAAATTAACCTTCACAAATGGCTAGTTATTGGTATACTTCTTGCAGAAAGCTGGGCATTGGGTGACATATGTTTGCTGTAATTAATATTGTTTTTCGTACCTTTACATGCCAATAGTATTTGCAATGTCTGGGTGAAAAATTTCTCAGATTAAATTCTTGATGGTGATTTTAGCTATTTAGTGATCATGTGTCATTGTGTTCACTGCACTGAGCATAAATCCTGTCTTGTAAACAGCAGGGAGACTAATGAGGTTTGCCCACATTCTGGTATCATTACAAGGGGTTCCTGCAGAGAAAAAGGGAATTTGGTTCAAAAGGGGAAAAGAAACATGAATTTTAAAGGAAATGGGGAAAAAAAACCTCAGGACTGCATATATGAATGTTTGTTTTTAAGGCAGGCTTTTTATTGACAAGACTTACAATGTACTTTGCTCATTTAAGGAAATCTCTGTATAGTTAGGTTTTGGTTTTGCCTTAGTCCATGTTTTTAATGCTGCATGTTTGGCAAAAGTCGAGGGTCATGTTTTTTATTTGCACACTCAAAGTTATTAGTCTGCTTCTATTTAAAGGTAAATAGAAGAGCTCATTTTTCATGCAGGCCTACATCTCTATACCAAATAGCTTGGCAGTCATATATAAAAATGTTAAACTCTATTAAATATTGGCATTATTTTGCTATACCCTGAAGTGTTTTATTTGCTTGGGACTGTAATCGGCTCTTGCAAGAACGCTTCCCATCCAATTTTAGTCTTAGCACCACAGTGTACTTTGGGGTGTAAATTTGTCAGGTATCCAAGCACAGCAGGCTACTTTGACAGCTTAAGCCCAGTTCTCCCCAATCAGCCTTATGAATAATAAAAAGTAGAATGACTGGTTCCAGTTTTGTATAGGTATAGTCAATGACTCATCAACAGAAAGAACTGGAGGAGCAATCAGAACTGAACTCTGAGGAAAGGGTATCTAGCTAAGGTTTCTTCTCTCTAGAAGAATATTCTAAAATAAATCAGTATTTCCCAAGACTTTTTATTGAAAAGAATTTCCAGCCTGAGAGATTTCACTGCAGCATTGAGTGAGAGGAGAGGTGTTGGGTTCCTTTGCATCTTGAAGAGTAAAAAGGGTTTACAAATCAGACTTCTGGGAATTGTTATCTCACAGCTTCTTCTAACAAACACAACAATTTGTTTTAAAGGCTTTCACCAAAGATGTCATAAGTGGTAATCCCTATGTTGTAAGTGGGTACTTAATGTGATTTAACTTAATGCTGATGATGCAAAGCTATTCTCCCCCAAAGCCCATTAAGAACATCCAATTTTCTGGTAGACTAACACTCCTGCTTACTATCGTAGGGATAAGTGACTGTTTAACCAGGACAATAAGGAATGGTTTCAAACCAATGCCACAAAACTGAGCGGCCACAAAACTGGTCTTTCTGAAAGTTCAGACTTTGAATGCAAATGTCAAAAGCTGGATTTTTTTTTTTTTTTTGAGTAGTCTGAATTTCTGTATGTACAAACAGGCACTTTCAATCACCTTAATGAGCGTACTGGTGAATATCATTATTTATGATATTAGTAAGCATGGTCTAGGTAGAAAAGGGCCAGTGCAAGCCATTTATGTAAATGAAATAAAGAAACTGATAAATACTGAGTTTTATTTCATGTTGCCCTAAAGTGCAGATAATTCTAACAGTTTATCCAAGACAATGCTTCTCATACGGCACGCTTATTTGTTTGTTTGACACTTTGTGGATTCTGTGCATGCAGAATGACCTGAAAGGCAATGTCACTGGCATCATTTAGCAGAACATGCTAACAGTAATATTTGAAAATATTCAGGATGCAAAGTAGAAGTGAAGGCAAACTTTCCAGGAGCTTAAGGCTGCTCACTTGGGTCTAATATAGAGTTAGCACTTTGCAGGTCAGTGGCTCTGCTATTTGTCTCTGACCTAACAGATCTGGAGTTCTTCACATCAAAACCAAGTCTTGCTGAGCTGAGATCAAACGCGTTAAGGTAAGGATCTTGCCAGTGATTTATCGTGCCAGGGAGGGTGATCAGGCCATAAGGGGCCACTGCAAATGAAGCTGACATTCCAGCAATTTCTCATGTGTAGTTATAAGGTAATATTCTCAGACAGAGCTTTTAAGTCAAAATAAATTTGCCCATTTTATTTTTCTGTGTTGCCTATAGTGTCTGAAATCCAGTTAGGAGTATTTATTTATGCAGCATAGCTCATTTCTAAGTAAGAACTTGCTCTTTGGTGATGAACACTTAAAACGGCAGTTACCTACAAGTGATGATCTGCTAGATTCTTTTAAATGGCAGAACGTGTTTCCCATGTACAAATAAACAGATCACGCTGTTTTACGTCACACATAAGGAGCACACAAGACTTGCAATGCACAAATGATGCAAAACACAGGAAGACTGTACAGACTAATACTATTCTTGTTTGTACAAACCCCTCCTCATTCCTACCATTTCAAATGAGTGCTTATGGAAGGGTTTCCAAGATCAAGTTCTTAATAGTCACAACTTCATTAAAGCCCAGTGACAGGCCAGTAATTGATTCTGTAAACAAATACTCCCTCCTCCCTACTCTTGATTTAAGGGATTTTTAGAAATCTTTCATTATTTCATTTTTTTAAATTGCAGTAAGTGACATCAAGGATCATACTCCATAAAAAACACTGCCATCCTTACGCAAATCATTCCGTGATGGCTTTTCTTTGTTCTTACTGGAAATGTAGAGCAAACTTAATTTTTTAGTCATCCTGGCTTCTGAAACAATGTTTTCCGATGCAGTTAAGCAAGACAGTAAATGTTCTTCTCCAGCAATTAGAGCCTCACAAGTGAAAGGATAAGCAAAGCTTAGGAGCTTAGTTTCTTAGGAATACATGAAATATTACCTGAGCTATGGGAAAGTGTTATTGCTCCTATATTGTGCTACTAACAGCAGATAAATTCATTAACTGAAAAAAGTAGAAATTACTTTGAAGAAAGCCTTTATGTGCTGTAAGTAAAGTTTCTTCCCACAGGTTTAATAAGGCAGCCAAAAGGAGTAAAATGTTTGTGGTGGGTATAGTTCAACAGACAATAAAATCTGAAGTTTCTTCTCTTTAGATTGATTTTCTTGAATAACCAGGCACAAAATAATCCCTTTAATGAGACTGAATTGAAATAACGGATGCGATATCAGCATGTGGCACAGTGAGAAACTAAAATAGAAAAGAGTATCATCACAGTTTGGCAGCCTGGGTTTTCTGCAGGAAATACTTCGGGGGGAGGAGGAAAGTAAGCATGCTACTGCATGTTGTTAAGACTTATTTAATCTTCTTAACTAATTACTCACACTTCCTAATTCAAAATCATACAAACAAAAACGTTTAGATAAGCTGGGAGTTTTTTCAAATGGGTGCCCCCTACAGCTTAGAAAATAAACATGACAGGTTTCCCCCGTCTGATGTGCTGCCATTTGCAAAAGAACAGACCCAACTCCCAGAAAGACAGAAGACTAATTAAGACAGGAAGACAGGCAGGTCAAACATTTGGTGTGAGGGATTTGGGACGTAGGGGAGAAAAAAAATCATGTTACATTCCATTTTCACAGCAGACTGACAGGAGGCTTCAAGCCCTTTCTCCTATTCCATTTGCTGCTCAGAGACCCTGGACTCCCCCAGTTTCTCCTCCCAGTCACACCCATTTCCTAGCGTGCCATTCCCCAAACCTAGACTGCGAGCTGGCTCAGCGGGGCACTCGCTGTATCTACCTTTAAGCACCTAAACAAGATGTCTAGATGAGTGGGCCAGTGCAACAGCCTGAGGCGCGGGTGCTGGCCTGAGGGAGTGCTTCTCCCTCCTTTCCCACCCCACAGGGACTGGAGAGAGACTGAGCTTCTGCATTAGGTGCTAGATCATATGAATCCTCCTCTAGCTTATGTCTGCCAAGCTGAAGTCTGACTTCATTTACACACACTGAAATGTCACTGAGACCTTGATATATTCATCTATTTTAAATACTTGGCTTCTGATCCAAAGTCCACTTACGTCAAGGACTGTTTTTGATTTCAGTAGGCTTGGCTCAGGCCTTGCTACTAGTTACATCCAGAGAAGCGGAACACTAGTCTTCTCATCCAGGCATGTACCCTTGGCACAGGACTCGGGTTGCATAAGCGTAATTCTACTAGATTTCACAGTATTGCTGCACTGACAGCATAACCAGAGCAGCCTCATTCACTTCTTGTGGGTTTTATTTCTGATTCCACTTTTTTGATCCTCCTGCTGTAGTATGTTTGCAAATGTTTAAAATTCTCCAGCCCTCTCAGCACACTCTGAAGTTTGGACTCTACATTTCTTGAGTGAAATTGCAAGCTTGGGTTTATGAAGGAAGCCCCCATTTATGGTAGACCATGTCTAAAAGTCATGACATTATTCTTCTGGCTCTGAGGTCCAAATGAGTTTTAAGAAAACCTGAACACCCAGAACACATATAGCTTTAGAAAGGAGCTCTTCTTCCTTTTAAAAAAAAATTTTTTTTTTTTTTGGAGGGGGAGAGGGTGTGAGGTAAGGAGAGGGAAGGAGCTAGGACAACCCAGCAGCCAAAGAAGAAAAATAAAAATCAACATGTTATGGTTTTGTTTGGCCCTCGCAGACCTCACAGGCTCTAGAGCAGGTGTCAGGTTTCCAGTGAAACAACTGTCTCCCAGTACAAACATCCCTCTGGAGGCTGTTGCCATTGCTTCCTTTTCATCAGCTGGGGACTGATTCAGCTCCCACTGAAACCAGTTGGATTTTTCCTTTTGTTTTACTGTGGGTGGGACTGGACCTCTAGTGGCTGCAAACCGGCTATGTCCGCAGGAGCTTGCTTGCCAGAACTGAATGTAGTGCAAAGTTCAGTGTTGCTCATGTACAGTTCGCTGTTGCTCTTCTTAAAACAGTCACAGTTCCTCTACAGTTGAAAGGTATTGCGTTACAAGACCCAAAATTTGGGTAATATCTGCAGGCCTAATATTGCTCTGTGGTAACTATAATGAATGACATGATAACCATTTCTGTTTGTGTGCTCAAGCCCGCCAGCCTGCCTCGATTTATGTAGGTGTATCTATGGAAAGTGATGCCGTCATTGGCACTGCCCAGCGAAAGGCTCACTTGCGGATTGCCTTGAGAAGCAGGCTTGCGCACTGAGAATGGGGAGGTTGGCCTCAAAGTCTGTGGTCCGTTTACTCGTGATTTGTGAACCACCAGCAAGGAGCAGTGATGCTTGCTGTTCACCTGAATGATCCCCTTCTTAAATTAAAACAGCGCTGCTGATCAATTGTTGGTGAGTCAGCAATCGGTCTGCTGGGGTGGCTTTTGCTTTCCTAGTGCCTACTTATAAACCAGGTTTTCGTTGATTCTGTAGCCAGCTGTTGGTTTCCAGTCACTCCCAGGAGTGCCCCGCAACACACTCTGGCTAGGATGTGAGAATTTCTTGTATCAAGACAGCCATAAAAGTGAAGGAAAACAAAGCCTGAGAAAATAAACAAGCTGCACTTCTGATTGGCAGTCCCTTCTACTTCATTCCCTTACAATTGTACTAATCGTTAGGAGTCTTGAAATGTTTCCAAAGGAGAGGAAATGAAGTTGCCGAGATGGGAAAGGATATGAGATTTCCTGACCAGACTGAGGCACAGGTGCCCGGTATCTGTGATGTTATGCAGTATTTACCAAGGGAAATGCTGCTGCTGGATTTTTTGCATGCCTTTGAAATTGTTATATGTGTCATCGTGTTCTCCCCTCAGCAACCCCCCCCAAAAAAGTACCATTATGTATTTCTTAATGTCTCCAGCAATGAGAAGATGCTGAGGGCCGAACAGCTGTGATTCTTTTATAAAGTACTTTGGCATCTGATGCCCCCTCCCCCATCTTTGCAGTTTTAATGTCAAAGGCTCTCTAAGGAGAGTCACATATGAAAAAAAGATCTTTGATGGAATGAAACTATAACCAGCTACTAAATCAATTGAGTTAGGAAATTCCCATTCCTTCCTCCATTCATCCAGAACCATATCTCCTGTGGGAAGCCATTATTATTTGGACGTTAAAATCCCCTTCCTGTACCAAAAAACATTTCTGGAGCTGCAACAGCACAAAAACATTGTTTATTAAATCCATGGGAAAATAAGTCCACCTCCAAAGAGCTGAATGCTAGGCCACTGTCTGTCCACTGGCTGCAGTTCTTACTTATACAGCTGGGGAGCCTGAAGAAAATGTCTGATGACATCATCACTAAGCAATATCGAATTAAGACTGTAGATCATCATTTCACTCACACATCATTTGAGAACATTTTCAAGAAAGGAAATGAAAAGTTACGTTGTTGCCACCTGTGTTGATTACGCTTATGAATTAAAAGAGCCCAAATTACTTTGTTTCTGTATGTTTTAATGGAAGACAACGTGAAAAAGAGAGGCAGTGAGCATGCAGGAATCCTCAGTGAATTTAAAAGTCAGTTCCATTTTCCCAATCCAGGGCTAGCCACTGGGTGAACATCAGAGGGAATCTGTAGTGCTACAAAACCAGATCTCATTCAACTAAGAGCTGCAAAGGACGTATTAGTTCTGTGCTGCATTTTAATTAATTCTATTTATACACACCCCCCACAAAGATAGTTGTTTTGTACTTCCTCACTGGTAAATAGTGATGAAAACAAAACCCTATCCATTTTCTCCCTGCTCTAAATTTTGCTACTACTGCACTGTAGATTAGATTGTTCAGCCTGGTTTTGTACACATCCCTTTCTCTTTGAATACTTACTGCTCCAATTACCTGCACCGTTTGAAATGAACATTAAGTTGCTAATTATTAGTAAGCCAATTGGGACAGATGGCTACTTAAACAAGATATTGTAGTTGTTTATTTGCAAAGCTTAATTTGCTTTGCTTTATGCTAAAAACATTTCCTCTTGGCTTGATTTCAAAACTGATGAGCAGCCAAAAATGCTATTGAACTCAGTGCATAATGCTTTTGAAATGCAGGTCTTTTAGGCAAAATGCAATATATGATTTCCTTCCAACTGCATGCCAGCAGAGTCTCAAAGTAACTTGGATTTTTACATGATAACTTTGAATTTTACTTTTCCGTTGTATACTTTTTTGTATGATACGGTATCTCAAAGCCTCTGAAGAGTCATGTGCCCTGTAGGATGGGTCAGATTGCTTCCTTGATTAGTCCTGTGGAACTCTGTCAGCAGTGGCTGTATGTAATTAACCATAGGCTGAATCTGAACCTAGCAAATACGTGGCGGGACCGTTATCTTGCAAAGTTCTATCAAAAGGTCTATGAGAACATGTGTGTGTGAAGAATAAATTATTGTCAGTACCAGGAGGGATGTACCTCTTCTTTTTGGAAAAATGCCATGCTCTCTCCATCCTTCATTTGGAAAGGAACAGAAATGATCAAGGCACGTTTAAGATGAGATCTCATGAGAATGATGACACTCCAAGGGCACGTTCACAGGGGCAACCCGGAGCTTCCAACTGCACCTATTGCACTCTGAGGCCTGTTTGAAACTTCCCCATCCCACACACATACAGACCTCACCCACCCGCTACCTCAGCTGCTATCCTGTTCTGCATGTTGCCTTACGTGGCATTGGTGGTGAACAAACAGTATTCATTTTCCTCCTTAGACCACTGTACACCAACTACAGCCAGATTCCTCACTTTTTTACAAGAGGCACTGTCTGTTTTGCCAGCTGGGTTTGTACTTGGCCAAATCACTGTACTGACAGGGACACCTAAGTAAAAGAGGAAGGGTTGCCTTTTCTCTTCCTGCTCTGACATTGCTGCAGTTATTGGCTCTTCTGAGAGTAGATGGCAAACTAAATGTTCCTGTGTTCCAAAATTTTTCGAGTGTTCCCTTCTTCCCTTTCCATTTTGGCACAGTTTTGTTGATAGCACGCAACAGGCCAGATTATTTAACTACTCACAATACCGCATAGCAAATACATGACATACTATATACTTTTCCTTACTGCAAATCACAAAAGGTAACTCTAGGACTCAAACAAAAACAAATTACCTCAGTAACTCCTGGAAAACTCAAGTGGTTAATCAGTTACCTTTTATTTACATATATATGCTTAATGCTGAATTAAGTTGTAAAAACCAAAGGCTGATTTATAGCCCCAGTCAGCCTTAATTAACATTGATTCCAGGGGAATAGTAAATGTGAATAGCCTTCACAATTGAGGTTGAACAATGAACTCGCTGGGTGTTGTCCAATTTGTAGCATGATTTACATGGAAGCAAGCCCTTCTTTTTTCTAGGGTTACCCCTTTTTCAGCTGGTGTTTAGGATGGGTTATATATAATCCATAGATAGGAACATTTGCTGTCAAATATTCTCCCTGATTTAGAGTTAGCCTTTACCATGGTCACTATAAATAAGGCAGAAAAAAAACCCAATTTGAGGCTTTGCAGGGATTCCTTGTTCTTGCAATGTGTCATCGCTTGTCCATTTCATGGCATTTTTACGAAGTGGCCATAATGAAAGTCAGATTAAATGTACAGGATATATATGTTTAATCAACAGCCATTGGAGTCAGTAGTGCTGGAAGAGTTATAAAAGCCCCTGTGAATGCAAATTTATTGCAAAAGAATCTGCGTCTTGGTGGTAGGAATATCTGCTGAATGGTACTACCTGACACAGAACACCTAAAACTTTCAAAAGTGAATTATTTAAGTGTAAGGTTTTGCTTGTAAAGCCGCCAGCTGCTGGATTTCAAGGCTTGAAACTGTTCCAAAACATGGAACTAGGTACTTTATTTGTGCACTAGAGTAAATACTCTGATTTTACTGCCAATTTAAATGTGCTCAGTTTACAGTAATGAGCTTGTATAGGCAATACCTTGTTTATAGAAAGTGGAACAGGAAGAAACTAACATTAACCATTAACAGTAGCAATTTCTCTTGCCTTCAACTCTATCGTTATGCCAGATAGATCCTTCCCATGTCCTGTCTGAAATACTTGCTATTACTATGCTGCTTCTAAATCTGTGAGGTAAATGGAGCATTCAATAAAATAATACACCTTATAGTTCCAGTCAACATGACTTGCAACACTCTTGTGTAATTCCAAGGTGCTATTTCTTATTCCTATGGTGAAATGTATTTTAAGAACAAATATATATTCTGTGATGATAGGTGTTCATCCCAGCAGAATGTAGTTAACGTTTTTTAATCTTTTTAAAAAAAGAACAGCCCACTTCTGTAAGGGAAGAGTACTGAGTTGCGGTTGCCACCGCTTCTCAGGTTCTTGTACTCAACCTAACTGATTTATTCTTTCAAGACAGATCACAGGAGGAACCTATGTGTTTATGTATATACTGTAACTTAAACAAACACCCTTACATCTCCTTTGGCCATCTGCTCCTGAAGCTGCAAGCTTCTCTCCCTTCCCCTCCCTCCTCAGTGCACCCCCCCACACTCTGGGCATGGAGATAACTCCACTGAACTCAGTGGAAAGGATGACAGTAAAATCCTTCTTCCACACAGGTCGCAGATCTCAGAGTTTCTTTGTTTCATGTACAGTCTAAAAAGTGACAATGATACGCCAGAGGATTTTGGCTTATGATGTTAGTCACTAGAGATCATAATGGTGATTCTTTCGTTATCTTATTTTGGCTGGGTTATCTCCAAAATGTCCTAATGGGGACCAGTACTTTGGTTTGCAAAGCAGTGTAATCACTGAGCAAGAAGACACCACCCATGTTCTGAGGAGCTTACAGTCCAAGGACATGAACAGGTTCAAGATAAATACAATGTGCAAAGGAAGCGATAGACGGGTAATGGTGCGGTAGGTCCTGGGTTCAGCTGCCTCTGAAAACCAAAACGAAAATGTGCGGAAAGTAAAGCAAGGATGGAATCTGAAATGGATGGAAGGGCACATAGAAAAGTGGCTGAGGCTGGAGGCACAGGGAAGATGAAACACATCCATAAAAGCAAAAGCACATATAATTGTTGGTTTCTATGTACAGTTGTCGTATCGCCAGGGTCTTTTCCAGGCAGGCACAGGTTCCTCCTGCCCATGTCCTCAGTCAGCTGGACATGAGTCAGCTCTGAACCAGAAGCTATGTCACTGCAGTTAGTGTGGCACTGAGCCTGAGCTAATAAGCCCTGCTGAGAAGAACACAGCTACGTGGCTTCCATTTGGCTTGGAGAATAGGTTGAGCAAGCTCTCATCTGGTAACAGAAAATTCTACATACGCATTCACGTGCAAATATGTGTGTGCAATTTCTTTACTTTCTTTAAAATGCACAGGCACACCAGTGTCCTCACCGTATTCTTTTCTTCTGTGGACACTTCATACCCTTTGGTGTTGCAACTGTTCTGCTTGAGTCTTCTGACAGTATTTTCTCTTTGCTGCATTTTTTACTAGAATAGTGTTGGGGTTTTTTTCCCAGCTCAGTTTCTTCTCATCAATTTATAACTAGCTCTCTACTTGTTTCCCTCCTTCCTTACAGATATGTTGAAGCTTTTGTGATCCTCTGTCCTTAAACACCCAGCATTTTGATGCTGATGCTTTTTTTGCCATCAAACAATTTGTAAATACTTGAGTTAGAGTAGGATTTAAACTATTCAGTTGGCAGGCTGGTGCGGCTATCCTCATTGTACTATTCCAAGCCTAAAAAATCAGCAGCTGATCTACAATCGTATCAATACTATGCTTTGACTAGAAAAGACAGGTATTACATTCCATTCATTTCCACATGAAAAACACGTAATTTTTTTTGTCCTGGTTTTGCTACATCAAACTTTGCCATAAAGAAAACAAGCAAAAAAGGAACCAACAACGTGACACGATTTAAGCGAAGTCCTTACATATGAACTGTCTTCCATTGTCTCCCTGAGCTCATCTGGCTGACCTCAGCCATGTACCAGTACAAAGGTAACAGCTGCTTTATTGCAGCGGATTAAGACAGCGGAAAGTGGAAGATTAAAGAGGTGGCAAACTACTACTCTGGACACGTTGTTTGTGATGTTTAGTCTGCCTAATCAGTGGGACAAAATTTTGTCCCAGCGTCTATGGTGGTTCTGTGAGGAAACTGGACTGATATCATTCATTCTTGTTCTGTAGCCATGATCTAAAAAGACAGGCCAGTTTCTACCACCTGAGTATCTCTCATTGGAAGCGAGACTCTCAATCTTTCAGAGGGTCCCTTGGCTTTCTACTCATCCATAGTCATAGGATCTGTATGGGGCATGGGGTTTTGCTTTGCTTTGCTTTAACCAGAGAAAGGTCCCTGTCCCTATAAAAACAACTTAACCCCTTATGGAAAAAAGGGTGGTGAACATTCCTTCTATCTAGGGGTGAACTCCTGCCTCCAGTGATGTCAGTGGTAAAATTCCCATTGATTTCAATGAGGCCAGAACCTCCCCTTACCCATTTAAAGTTGTTTTTCATGGAATACAATGAAAGAACATTGATACCTGAACTCCAAGGAACCCATATGGAGCCTGGGCTTTTGAACACTTTCACTCTCAGAAAGATTTCAAAGACAGGAAGAGTCTGAATACCTGGAAAACCTTTCACTCAGTCATTTTCCTAGAGTGACTTCTTTCTTATTTGCTAATAAACAATTGCATCCTGTTCTTGAAAGTCATTCTGTAGAAAATAATGGCACGTATGCAGCTACCAGTAAAAATCTACTTTAAATAAACTCATTTGTTATTACCTCTCTCAAGACAGCTGTTGTCAGCACCATTACAATTCAAATTTGGTTTGCCCATGACAATTAAAATTATGTCAACACTGAGAGAATTTAACAATTTCCATTGTTCCAAGCAGATAAGCAAGTTAATTCTGTGCTGCAAGCCATCACTGTAGCCGAAATCAACTGACTATGTATTGAAGAACTGTGATGTTTGAGATTATTCAGCCTTGACTGGGTTGTATCAGTGACCAAATGTTTACTTACTGAATTGAATGATTACTCCAAATCCTTGTCTTGTCTCCAGCAGTTTCAAGGCTTTTTCTCTGATACAGCTATTTCTTTTTTTAGTTTACTTGTTACAGTTTTTGAACCAAATTTGAATGTCAACCAACTTAGACTTTGATGTTGCTTCTATAGTGACATTGCTACAGAATACAGAAAGACATCAGGGGCTGACCCTTAGCCTGAACTTTTGAAAACCGTAATTTTCAGAGGCATAAATAAGTTTCAACTCTTTTGTATTAGAATCTGCAGCCTTTCCCAGGAGTTTGTTGTTGTGTACATTACCGTTTGTTCATGCAGGAGGACTGATGACTTTTCCTCCTTTTCTAGATTTTCATCAATAATGAGTGGCAAAATTCTGAAAGTGGGAGAATATTCCCAGTATATAATCCAGCAACAGGAGAGCAGATCTGTGAGATCCAGGAAGCTGACAAGGTAATGCATCCCGTGAATGGGTAGAAATGTATAAATAGATCAAAGCAACAGGTTCAGAATAGCACTGTTGGACAGTTCTTTTATTCATCACAGTTCCAAGACCCATCATGTGAGTAAGGTTGTACTACAGTGAAATTTCATAAGCCTGGTAATGTTATTTACCTCAGTGCCTTTGGTTTTTTTCTTCCTTCTTGACAGGCTGATACGGACAAAGCAGTGAGGGCAGCTCGCCTTGCTTTTTCTCTAGGTTCAGTTTGGAGAAGAATGGATGCATCGGAAAGAGGCCATCTTTTGGATAAGCTAGCAGACTTGGTCGAAAGAGACAGGGCAATTCTTGCTGTAAGTGGCACATGAAAATCGACAGTCAAATCACCTGTCAGTTCTACATTCTGAGAGCAAATTAGTTCATAAATATGTTAATATGAATTATATTTGAAAGCTACACTCAGCTTGAAGGCTAAGATGGCTGACTACTTAAGACCTGATCCAAACTCATAGTCAACAAGAGTCTTCCAATTGACTCAAATGAGCTTTAAATTGGACATCAGACAAATGAATGGGTGTGCACACACATGCCTGTTATGCATGCTTGTAACTTTTCTAAAATAAAAAATGGAAGACTGAATGAAGTGATTTCTGCAGATATTAATGAAATGGCAGGTGAAATGCTTACTGACACTCAACTGGTAACATGAATTCTGGGTACTGCACTATTTTGCTCATGTATGAAGCCGTCTAAACAGTGGCATTGTTAATGTTGTTTTCCGCATGTCAAGTGCTTTGAACTAAGCTGGTGAACATCTTAATTCCAGCTTTGTCAACACTTAAATCATCTTACCACCAGTGTGTACTGTAAAATCACCACAGGGAGAAGGAAGTGCACAGCAAATCAAGTTTACTCTGCCTGTCATTTGATTTTTATTTCTAGAGCCAAGTTCTTTACTGAATTGCACTGCAGGCAATGCCATTAATTGCTCTTGGGGATATAAGTCAGTGCAGAATTAGGCCTTCATTCTTCTCTATAGAAACTCATTTGATGGTTGGTGTGTTACACATGGGCGTACTTTGCCCATTCTTAACGATTTCTATTAGGCAGCTATTGAGAATGAGTTAAGCTACTCTAACATCTTAGGTATTTTATTGGAGTCTTTTTGCTAAATGATCTTAGGAACCCCTAAGAGGATAGCTTATAAGATACTTTTAAAAACAGGAATATTAACTTAAAAATAAGGACATTAGCTTGTTAATTTATGAGCTTCCCTAGAGGAGAGTTTGTTTATTTGATGGCAATAAATAAACTGGCTGTACAGTATAGATATCTCAAACCTCAGCAGGAGTCTTGGCAGCCATATAGAGAAATTTTTATATTCACATCAATTATATAAAGAGGGATATGTCCATTCTTCTCTTTATGGATTCAGATCATTAATATGGGGTTACAAGGAGCCCCTTCTCAGCTGTTATCATTAACATAACAGAACCTAGTTTGACAGGCATTTTTATCTTGGCTCCTGATTAAAGCAATTTAGCATTTATATATCTGGACCAAATACAGTGGCTATTAGGTCCAAAATACACATAGGCACATGTACATGCATGTGGATACACACACAAACCCACAAGACAGACGCACACACATAAACACACATGCACGCACACATTCTTACAATCATAGTCATTCCAGAATACTCCAGAAAGAACCAGATTTTTTTTTGAGGAAAATGCTTTTTGTTCACATTTGCAAAAGAAGTTACAAAGGGGATCAGATAGTTGTTCTGAACCTTCTGGGTTAAGACTATGCCAAGGCATAACTGGTTGTCTTGATTAAAATCTTTGTCATGATTGAAGAGCTGTTAAGACAGTGAATACTTAAGTACAAGAGTCTAAAAATGCTACTGTGCTTACATCTCTTATCTTTTTCTTGTCCTCTAGACTATGGAATCACTGAACAGTGGCAAACCTTTCTTGCAAGCCTTCTATGTAGATCTTCAGGGAGTCATAAAAACCCTGAGGTATTATGCCGGTTGGGCAGACAAAATCCATGGAATGACCATTCCTGTAGGTAAGGGGGATTAAAGCACAGGTATGCACCTAAACCTTCTCATGGCCAAATGGCTTAATAGATTACAGCTTCGTGAAAGGTAGAAGAGAACCTTGTTTTGGTCTTATAGTGTGCAGTATGTTGCTGAAGGGGATGTTTAAAAGCCAGCAAAGGCTAGACTAGATGACCTGCTATTGTTCTGCCCTACATGCACATCCCCAAGAGTGTTTTGTTTCTTTTGCATGTGTCCATCTGAGAAGGAGATAGCTCAATACCTATATTTAAATATTGTTACACTTATAGAAATGGATGCAGTATAAGCCTGACAAATACCTTGGAACACATGACAGCAGTGTTAGCTGCCTGTTTAAGAAATGGTATGCTTATGTACTTGTATCTTGTTTATATATGTCTTCTTACTGCCTATGCAAATCATTTTACTTGGGACTAACACTGGATCCAAGTTCATTTATACTTTGAGAGAGTTTGTAATGTTACTATAGAGAACTGTACATATGTATCAGGTGTATTTTGTTATATATGCTTCAAATTATTCAGTGGAATGAGTTTTATATTGTATGAATGAGATAGATCTTTATGAGTGCTGGGAAATTAGTTATTCTGCTCTTATTTTTTGCTAAAGAGATAAAAAAAGAAAAATCCTTACCATTATTTTTATTTAACAAGTCTCTTCCTCCTACTTCTCCCTCCCAGCTGTTTAACAAATACAGGCTGCATTTTCTGTTGCGAACATACTGATTTGCAGTCTGGATTAGATGTACCAACTGCTATAATTATGCAAAATGGCACATGATAGCCAAGAATGATTTCATGCAGGTGCAGTTATTAAGATAAATGTACTCATCTTTTACCTGCATAAAATAAATCTTTGGAAAAACAGTAAGGAAAACCAACAGTTATTCGATGGATTTTTTTTTGGCTTCATGATGCACACTGTTCATTGCGCATGCATGTTTATTACACTTTACTGAAGGAGACCAGGAAGGCACACTCACAAGTAAGTGAATTTTGCTGTTGCCCATCTATTTCCATAAAATTACATTACGTAGCACAATATCTGCAGTATACTAGCTTGCCTCTGTACAGCAAAGCACAAAACTATCAAAGTTAGGCAAGCAGATAAACTGAAAATGTGGCCCCAAAATTTTCAGGAGGAAAAGTGATCATGCAGCTCTTACTGCAGCATTACACATCATGGTGTTTCAGCGTATTAAAGCTGCAGTGTGTACTGACTGGTGTTTATCATCACTGGTGTATTTTCACCAAAGAAATGACAATATTAATATTTCAGGTGTAGACTCTCCTGTAAGGACTCTTGAAGATTTCCACAGTCATTTAGGCTGAGATCCCTAAATCCTGGTTTTGCTGCTTGCACTTCTCATTTAAACATGCAAAAGCACAGAGCACACCATAAATTCATATATTCAGCAAATTTCCTGTTGCCTAATCTCTTTCTCTCTGGTCAGTGAATGCCTCCTTCTCACTCGTTAGCCCTGCAGGTACACAGAATTTAGGTCAGTCACCAAAAGGCATTGCCAGGTTAAGGAGAATAAATATTCTCTGCTTATTCTTGTCCTCAAGCAGTGTATTGGATGAAAACCCTGATTTTTTCAGTGAGGTGGGCTACACTGGGGGAGAGGAAGGCACATTTTCAGCATGCCTTCCTAAATGCAAACTTCCATGCTAACAAACAGAGTTATCAGTAGTGTAGAACTGGAGGTCCATTCACAGATTTTCAGGGTATCAATTAGTTCTTCCTCTTGGTTTAACACTCCTCTGTATTCCTCTAGTTTCACACCATAAATTTGTCATTCTCATAAAGCTATTGTAGAGCAAGGCCAGGGTTAAACAACAGTGCTCTTTACATTCACTTACCATCAGCTCATCAAAGGAAACCAAACAAGACAACAAAACCAAAATAAAAACCCTATTAAATCTCCTTCTTTTCTGTTCAGTGTGCTAATAAATCTGAAACCTTCCAATCTTTCATCTGTTTCTGTTGAGGTTTTCTTTTCCTCTAAAATAAAAATAGGCAAGTGATAGACAAGTAGAACAAGAACAGTGCGTTTTACAGTCACATTCCTTTTGGTCCCAGAGCTGCTAAAAACCTTCAAACTGCCCTTTGCTTGCTCCCATGAGTAAAGCCTTGATGATTTAAATTAAAACAGAATGAGGCTAGACTAGAAACTGTTAAACTAATAAACTGAATGCAAGCAAAAATGTATCTATCTTTAAATCAATATATGATATGATACAGCTTAAAGAACGAACTCAGCTCTCCTCACCCACTTGTTTTCTGTGTCCTGCTATACGAGGCATGTGACTGTATTATGATTGTTATGCAAATAAAAGATCCAGGACGGAGACTCCTGATGGAAATCTGAGCAAACCCATCTGTGGAAGGTATTGCTGTCCCAAAGTGAGATCTCTGGATAAATGGGGCTTTCTTTCTGATTAAAAAATAAAAATCTTTGGGCCAGGTGCTAAGCAGCTGCAAAGTGATCTGGCTCTATATCAGTGAGGACTGAAGAATGCCAGTTTATATCGGCTGAGAATATAAAAAAAACCTTTTAACACAAATTTTTAGATTGGATGTGGGATCAGACTGTCAGATCCCTCTCAGGCAATGTTCTTCTGGCTGCCATCTAGCAGAAAGAAGAATAACAATCATCAGCAATAGCATCTTAGAATAAGTGTCATTAGCATGACTTGTATAAACTAATCTTAAAACTCTAAAACATCTTAAAAGTCTCCTATTTAATTTCTGAGCACAGGGAAGCATTCTGTGCTCATTGTTCAGAAAAAGTGATTCAATTCATCAATCTTGAGTTATTTTGCCATGGTAACAGCTTATTTTACATTAGGGACAAGGTGGCTCTTAGATACATCTTTGGCCTGTCCAGAGGCATCTGAAGCTTCTGAATAACTTCAAGTCACGTACATTCACAAAGATGTTGTTAGAAAGCAACCTCAAAAATCCAATCTTAACAGTAAGTCTGTGGATGATGAACTTTGGAAGTAGGTGTCAAAAAGGGCAGCTGTCTAGAGTCTAGTGGAAGAAAGCAGGGCAAGCAACTCTGCATGGGAGGTATTGCTCTGCAGAAAGAACATTCTGCCTACTTTTGATAGAATTAACCACCATTTGTCTGACTTGGCAAGCAGGTTCAGGTTATCTATAACTTGATGTTATGAAGCACACAGACATGTGGCAATGATTATGCAGTGACAATCTAAAGTCAGACAGTGCTAACATAGCTGTGTTACTGTTATGCTGGCACCATCCTTCTGGCTGAGAATCCGCCTCTCACAGTACTACCGACTACAAGCTGGTATTTTTAGCTGACTCCTCTATGTGCCTCTTGAACACTTAAACATTTATGCCTGTATATGCTTCTCTGTATTTTGACTTTACTTCTGTCTGATGATTCTTCCTATGGTCTGTGAACTACTGCTAGCATCTGTGAAAGATAACCTAGAAAATCAAACTGATCATTTCAATTTGTGAAAAAAATATTCTCATCTCCACTGGGAAGCTGTTAAGCATCTAGAGATGAAAACAGTGCAATGACATTTTGCCAATGCAGAGCAAACTGACTGATCAACTATTTTTTTGCTTCTTTTCCTGATGTGAATCTCTTTTCTCTCTCTCCCTCCCTCATTTCCTCTGTTCTGTCCCTTGTCTTGGTTACAGACTATTGTTACCTTTCTTGCAATTATTCTGTATCTGGCCCCCAGCTGATGTATTAGCTACTCTAGCTCAGGTTTCTACTAAGCAAATCCTGTAAAAGTAGATGTACAGAAATAAGCAGACCTCAAAATAAGTTATTTCTAATCAAAATCAAGTTGAAGTCTTTCTTTACTTAAACCCAAGAAGCTTTATGGATTAACTCATTTATTGTTACTAGATGTATAGTACAGGACATTGAAGCAGGTTCCCAAAATGTACTCTGTTGTGAAGTTAGGTCTTTCCCCGATACTGAACAAGGATGGCTGCAGCCCTGGACTGATTGGGGTAGAGGCCACAGCTGCCTGCCTGCTTTCACACCATGCAAAGGAAAGCACATACCCCTGGCATTGGACAGTGACAATGGGAGCAAAACCACTGTAATCTCCCCTCCGCTTACTCTCTTCCTCTGTCTGACCATTTCCTGTCCTGGTAAATCATCTCCTGTGATTAAGCCTAGGTAACCTTCTGATCATTCTCACATACTTAGTTGAAATTATTTTTCTAAGTAAAGAGATTCAAATTTTTCTGGATGACCAAGCACTACAGGCCAAGGGGCACATTCAGCTCATGCCTTCAGCTTTAGCCTCACTGAAAAACATCTGACCTAAATTCAGAGGTGGTTTGAGCCTTGACTAGTTTATACAGCTACAAGACTCAATTTAGGTACAAAAGTGCTGTAAATCTACTTTGCACAGATGCAGGCCAAGCACACTAACAAAGCTGATGGTTAGACATTACCTTAACTGGTCCTCACACAGAGCAGGTCATTTTCCTGCTGTTTATCAACTGGGAAGAAACCTACATCGTATCACAGCATGTATAACCTCAGCATGTACTCCCAGACCACAGGCAAGTGCTGAAGCAGCAACAACCGTGCAGCTTTGTGAAAGAGCATGAACTCCATCAGCCCCCATGACAGTCACTTATACCAGCTGTGCAAAATGAGCCAGCACAGAAACCTGCCGCTCTGAGCAGGCTGGGCCATGTGAAAGGTTCCCACAGACCACAGGCCTGACCCCAAATCACAGATCTGTTTATTTCATGACCTGACTCAGGCTGCCCTGAGCTCAACAGTGCTTTAGTTAAGGAGTGCAGATCTAGCATAGCACTCACTTTAACTAATGATACCTCTCACCCCTGGAGTTTTTTGCCATTTTTGTTGATCAGGACCTTAAAAATAATTACCAGATCAGAGAGTTAATTAAGTAATTCCCTTTAGCCTCATACCATCCACACCTGCTGTTTGTGAAGGCACAGTCTGCTTTTCCTGCATCTTTGTTGTTAGGATCTTTCTTAGTCCATATTCTTATTTCTGTCAAAAGTCCAGTGAGAAAAGCCCATAATTTCCAAGTTTCCAGTGACTTGGTCCCTTCATTTATTTATTCACCTTTACCTTGCTCAAAAGGTTTGTGAAAACTTTCCTTATTCTCTGTTGTCTAGCTGCATCCAACTTTTTCCCTGGCAACTTAAACTGATTACCGGTTTAGCTTGAGGCTGTTTCTGATACAGGCCTTGTTCTACAAGCCAGCTATAAGAGCATGGCTCTATGATGACCCTGTGTTCTTCTTAGTGTTGTCTTCTGCAGTAAATTATGCTCAATTATGCATCAGTCACAGGCTTCCCCTCTTCATTCCACATCTACAGATCGCGGTATATCACTCCATTACTTCAAACTACTTGTGTCTTCAATGGAAGATGAGTGAGATGTATGTTACTCTATTATCCCACATCTGCTTGTATATATACACCTTTATATTGCTGTGTTCCAGTCATGCCTTTCAGGAAATTGCTTTTGTGACTCTTCCTTCACTTCTCTCACCCTGAAATCAGCAGACGCCAGTAAGTGGCTTCCTTGCTACTGCCCTTTTTTGTGTGGTACAGATTGTCCTCCTTCCCAAGGAATAAAGTAGGTTACTTTGTGATGGGATGCCTGCTTCCTTTATTCTACAAAAGAACAATTAGGTTGCTCCTGAACCTAGGTTTCTCATGCTGGCTCATGAAAAAACATTTCCATGACTTCTTTATTTCTTTTACTGCCATCAAAGGCTGATCCTTAGAGCCTTCCCCCCCCTCTATTTTTTTTTTTTTGTTCTGCCAAGTCAAACTGCACTTGAGAGTAACCATGCTCATCTGTTTCAGATGGAGATTATTTTACGTTTACAAGACACGAACCCATCGGAGTGTGTGGACAGATCATCCCTGTGAGTATCTCTACTAGCGCTTTCTATTTATTTTCATTTGAACCAGCTCTCTTTAAAGACACATAAAACATGGTCCTCAGCTATGTGTGTTTTCCATTACGAAAAAAGCTGAGCTCATATTGTTGACATATCTTTAACAGCCTCCCTGCAAATGCTTATTTGAACATGCTAATAGGGTTTAGGCTCTGTTATTAGGAGTTAAGTTCTCAAGTCATAGAATTCTCATGATTAAAACAAGCAAAGCAAAACACAGTGTTAATATGCTGTCAGTGGTTATGGATGTTCACACAACTTATGGAAAATTGATGCTTTGCTGTGGTAGTCTTTTTATTTAGTTAGATTTTACTGTGATTTAACAGGCTCCTCATTTCCTGGGAGAATGTGATGCATTTTAATTCCATTCTTTCCTGCTATTTCTTTTACAAGGCTGGAGGAGAAAAGGAAACTCCAGGAGACGTATCATTACAATTAACATTGTGTAGCTAATAGAAGACATGAAATGTTTGTTTTATTTGTTATGAGAGAGAAACGCAGCATTTCATCAAATCTAATACTCCCCCTACACCCCAGTATACATCCTTAATATACTCTTGCTGAACACTGCATGGGAATTACACTGAAAGGCTAACCTTTTCAGAAAAACCAGTTAACTGACTTTGGCAGAAATTTCAATGGGAGGTTCACATATAGCTATTAAAATATTGTGTGGAAGCTTTTTTCGTTGACAAAGCACTGGGGAACTAATCAGGACATTCTCTGAAATTTTTGTTGATTTTTTTTTTTATTTTGTTCATGTTAACCACAGAGCCACTAAACAGCAACATGCAGCAATTCCATTAAAAGAGGAGCAGCCAGAAAAGAACACTTTAACAATGTTAAGCCCTTTTTCCCTACTTATATTTGTTATTTCATGTCTTTGTTAAGGGGTGGCTATTGTGTTTGGCACTCCACAGAAACGGAGGAACATGTGAACGACTTACTTACTCAGAGAGTCTGTGGCTACACCGGGCCTGCAAACACCTATGCAGTCTCCTAACTTGACTCGCAAGTGGTCCTTACAAATGAATGATTCCACAGCTCTGTCCCTGTTCTTCAGCCAAGCACACAAATAAGCATTTGCAAAATGACAACCCCCAACCTCTGAGCCCAAAGTTGCTGGACATCTTAGGCTTCTCTCATTGAGCTTAACTGACAAATCTGTTGAAAAATCTTGGCCATGGGCTAAAGATGATGCCAAAAGCAGGATTTATTTACTTTAGATTTGTAAAACTCTGTTCAGAGTACCCAGCCATCTACCATACTTGGTCATTCTTCCCCCAAGTTTGTCCTCCAAATCTTCAACATGGCTGTCATACACATCTATTCTAACACTGCTGCTAATCTGTTACACATTTCCTCCACAGCTACCAGTCACAGAGTACGGCCCCTGGGCTGCTGCATGCACTTAGCCATTACGCTAGCAAATACATTATTACAGAAATAAAATTAAACAGCAAGCCTAACACTAAACTCCTCATCCTCTTTCACATCCTAGCTTCCATCAAAACATATGCTCTTTGGCAGCTCTGTAGCATAAACAGGGCTGTATACTACCCTATAAAACTCGTCAGAGCTCTCCTTGCAATACCATTAGAAGTGCAGGCTGTCAGCACACTGTTGGCCCTGTAGCTCCCCTCCTAGGTTTATATACTGGAGATGGAATTAAAACATCACTTTGTCTCCGGCGTTTATAAACAACTGAGGGAGTAAAAAATTGGGTGTTCGGTGAAGGAAAGACAGTTGTGTATTTTTTCAAGCTAGCCAGGGGCTAGAGAGATGTCCCTGAGAGTGGCAGCTGATATGCATCAGGCAATAACATGTTCTGGCCAGCAGCTGACTTTGTGACTGATACTTTCTATTTTCTTTCCGAAGGAGATTATTATATGCATTTATAAGAGTGACTGTGCAAACACAGTTATTTTATTACTCTGGCATTTCCACCGAAATCAGCATGACTACCCACTTAACCTGTTAGGATCAAGCCTTGATGCAGAAAGGCTTGTTATATTTATCCACTTGTTTGTGCATCAAACTAATATAATTCACTACATCTTCTGTTGCAGTTAAACGAATTTGAAAGTAATGATGATACAAAATTTTGTATCAGCAAAGAGTGTTTCTCAACTTGTTTTTTACTTTTCTTTTAATGTCTTCCATATAAATTGCTCAGTAAGAAGTTTTCAAGAAATTAAATGCTTTGACCAAGCATTGACATTTATGGGGTTTTAATTGTAATCCCGTCAATTAAGGGTTATCAATTCTGAGTATAAATTTTATATCTTAAGATGTATTCAGGGATAGGAAATTTACATCTGAAAATGTTTCAGCATGAACAAACAGTTCTTTCCAAATGTATCAGAAGCAAGAACTATTTGTCATGTGGGAATTAAAAGTGCCAATTGCAAAACAGTAAATGAAATAAGTTGTGACTAAAAAAATTAACAGATAACAGAAGAATCTTTATGAAGACTGAGGGTGGAGGCTGTATTTCTTTGAACAGGAAAGAAAGAAGTAAAAGGTCACTGTTGTCGCTTTCTTAATGGCAGTAATTAAAAAAAAAAAATCCTTGCTTTGTGCTGGGAAAGATTTATGTTGAGGATCAGCCTGAGAAATAAGTGAGGTAGCAGCTTGACATCTTGAAAACAAAACACCACTGCAATATTTTTCCATCTATCAACTTTTATTTTTTCCTACAGTGGAACTTCCCCCTGCTGATGTTTGCATGGAAGATTGCTCCAGCTCTGTGCTGTGGCAATACAGTAGTTATTAAACCAGCAGAACAAACACCACTCAGTGCTCTCTATATGGGAGCCCTCATCAAGGAGGTAAGAATAATTGACAGGAATAATGTCTCTGTCTCTCCTTGTGGGGAAGGAACTACCAGCACACGCCTGGTTTAACGTGCTCTGTCAGGTTCACAGATCATGCTTCCCTTCATTCCTTCCTATTTTGACAGGCTGGCTTTCCACCAGGAGTGGTCAATATTTTGCCAGGATTTGGTCCAATTGTTGGTGCAGCCATAGCATCTCATGTTGGCATTGATAAAATTGCTTTTACTGGATCCACTGAGGTAAGAGGATTCACAGATATGTTACTGTAAAATGTGAGTAAATACTTAGGGAGATAGTATTAAGTTCTTGTGCTACATTTCTCACTGTGATTGAGTAAAAGAGCTACATCTAAATAACAGTGGTCTGTCATTCCCAGCTAAACTTATGTGCCACAGAACTTTCAAAGCAGAAATGGCTCCTTTCCTCCAGCCCCTGCTGTGCTCAGCACCTCAGCACAGGAGATATGCCTGGAAAAATATTGCTGGGATTTCCTGTGGGCTTATGAGGATGTGAATCACATGCAAGTAGGCAGAACATCCCGTGTGCATCACAGCACACATAAATGCTGCTTTAGCATCCATAATTTGTGTATCTTGGCATACTTGGGAAAAGGGGAGAGGAAGGGGGCAAATGTACTTCAACTTTGATGCTGCATTCAAATATATTGAGGATGAGGAGGAGGTCTAAACAGGAAGGAGTGCAGGGAGAAAAGGAGATTGTCCAAGGTGTCTGTTCCCAAAATGATGGAAAGAAGCTGGCCAGAAAATTAAGGGAGTCAGTTGTCTCCTGGATGCCAAAATGTCTTGCTACGAGTCTATGATGCAGATGTTACAGAGGAGGTTCGGTCTGAAGATGAAGGCTGTAATCTACAGAAAGAGTAACGAATTCCTCAAAACTCGGATCGTGTCGGCTGTTATCAGGGTTGAGGTGGGGATGATAGAGGTACTCCAGACTGAAGTCACAGGGTAAGGGGCCTTATCTCATCGTCTGAAGGCAGACAGAAAGGAATCTCAGTGGGAGTTTCAGGGCTGGTTATATTTAGGGAGTGCTAAACCCAGCCCTTTTCAATTCAAAATGTGACAAACTATTGTATGGAGGGAGCTAAAGCCCCGGGATCCAGCTTTCCTTTGATATGTTTGACTCCCACTCGTGGCAGTGGGAGGCTTTACCCATCCCAGGGATACTGCTCTTCACAGTGAGTCAATTTGGTTTTGATTTGAGTTGATAAATTCACTGACCAAGCAGCCCTACTAGATATGTGTGGGTATCATCTCCCTCGTTGGTCCAGGGATTGCAGAGACCAGCTCAAATATTTCGAAGAAATTATTCTGGTGGAATTATCCTGGAATTGAGTTTGGAAGTCACCACACATGAGCCTAAATTACCAGTAAAATGTAGCTGCAGTTGTATGCCTAATTTGCACACACACAGTTGTTTTGCAATTACTATATGCCTGTACATGAATTTTTTATGGCAATTTTAGATTATAATATACACAGGTTACATTCTAAATCAATGGCAACATCAGATTTCCGATTATTCTATGGAATTACTCTAGTCATTACATCTCCTGTAACCAATTTATATTAGCATCCTGGAATACTGAAAACTTTAATATGAGCTGATTACCCCCCATAAATTAAGTTGAAACAATTGTTTTCATAAAGATATGTGGTCTCTGTTTAAGATAAATATTATATTATACAGGATGTTGCACTGTTTGGAGGAGGAAAAATACAGATGGGTTAGGTTTCAAAGTTGTCTTTTGTAGCCAAAATAAATTTTTATTGTAGTTCAAGACAGCTTTAGTTTTAATAGGCGTTTAAACTCAAAAGCTGTGGGTTTTATACTAACTCGGTGCCTACCTTTAAAAGCCTTACTAATAGGAAGTGAAAAGCATTACAGAGATGAAAAAGCAATTCTCTAAGAACGTAAAGCAAGAACAGATGGAACATTTTAATGCAGAGTTAGTGTAAACTATTCCATATTGTTTCTGATTTCCTGTAACACTGAATTTTTGTAACAGCAAGTCAACATTGTAACATTTTAAACACAACGCTGTGTTATGAGCTATACTATAGTCTTTGACTTCTCCAAAACAGATTGCAATTTCTTATGAAATAATAATGGAAATATTTTGTTTCTCTGGTCTTGTCAGAGGCATGTCAACTGTACACTCCAGTGATGTGGATTTCCAACGGCCATCAGATACATAAACGCCATGATATTAACTTCCATTCCCCCATTTCATCCAGGTGCCAGTTAAGGCAGTTAATACTTTAAACTTGAGCAAGTTAATGATAAAACCTGTCGGTACAAAAGCAAAGATCTTCAAGTTTAGCTGTCCGAAGCACAGTTTTTTCTGAAGTTTTCACCATGAGGTTCTTTTGGAAAAAAATAAGAATTATTTACCTTTGAAGCATATATTTATGGCTAATGAAAACTCCCCATTTGCCTGTAAGAATCACAAACCCCAGCTATTATTATCTATTTCCTGCAAAGTTTTTTTAAAGGCAGAAAACAGGCTGCTCTTCCTACAGAAAATTTAATGCAAATGTTTTCCAAAATTTGCAGAACCCGATCCATAGAAATATAAGCCAAAAGGCCAAGTTCATGACCTTAACTCAATAAAGCCTGACACAGCCACACCAAAGATCCATCCAGCCTAGCACCTTATCTTGCAACATGACCAGTAACAGATGCTTATAGAAGAAGAGAGCATGTGTAGGGTGATCCTTTCTGGTAATCAACAATTTAAAGACTTCCTGAGCCCGAAGGTGCATGTGGACAATTGTATTTAATAGGAGCCAATGGCCTTGTCATCCATGCATTAGTCCAGTACCTCCTGAAGCTCCTGACTATTTTAAGGCCTGAAGCCCATACCTATGCAATGACAACACATAAATGACTTCTAATTTGTGATACTGATTTCTAATTTATGATGCTGGTCCAGTTTGCACTCTCTAGTTCTGTTTCTTAGATTCTCTAGTGCTTGGAAAATAGTTTTAAGTGCTACTATGTACTTTTCACACACTCCCCTCCCAAATAATATCTGGAAAAATCATAAAGAGCTCTTTTTCTGTGGTACCATCACTGTTTGATTCCACTTCTCTCCCTTTCCTTCTGACCCCCCCCCTTTTATGGGTTAGCTCACGCACATTAAAAGAATAGTCTGCTAATTCTTTCATCCCTTAGCCTGCCTGCTTCTTATGAAACACCCTCCCATGGATCACCTCCTCTCCCAGTCCCCTAGTGCATGGCTCTCAAAACTCTTCCCTCTACAGCTCACTAGGAAAAGGTTCTGCAGACACCAGGCAGACTATGAATTTCACTTTGACAAGTGCCACACTGAAAGAAAGAAAATCATACTGAGTATGAAAGCAAGCCTAAAAATATTGTGCTGTCTTAAATTCCAGCAGCTTTCTTGGCTTCTCTGCTTGCTTTGGTTCATACTCTTCAGCAGCTTGTTAGGTATGGGCATTTTAACAAAAGCGTTTATTTTTACTGTGTTGTTTTTAGTGAACCAGGGCTAATCCATGATCCTCCTTAATTACGGCAATCTCCTCTCAGGCTTCACTGACATGTTTTTTCCTCATTTTCCACAATCAGATGAAACTTAAACTGCTAAAACCAATTTCTCTTCCAGCCACTCTGACCATGTCAACACTTGCTCCTATCCCTTTCTTACCTTCCCTTGAAAGCCCATAATCAATTTAAATATCTCATTACATCTTACTGTATTTTCTCCTTGATCTTTCTGGTCCCTAGCTGTAGGGTGAAACTCTCACTCACCAGCACCTTAGGAGTAGTTCTGTAAAGCTCAGCAATCTCCCACACTATCCCATGTCTTTCCCTTTTACTCTGCCACTCTCTGCCTCAGCTTCTTCACTGTTCCGTGTATTCCTGTCTGTCTGAGTTCCTTTTAAAAAATTACTAGCAACAATTTAATTAAAATAAAACTCAGTCGTTTATATTTTCTGAGCTTAAGAAGAGATCCAGCCTCAGGATGTCTGGCTTACCCATGTGTTTGCTGTTGGGCTGCAGATCTCAGAAGTACAGGAGAGGTTTAAACAAGTCTCTTCTGTTCCCCAGTGAAATGAACAGTGGACCTTATTTATTTTGAAGACAAATGCTGATGAGGGGACAATTTTTACACGTCAGAAGTGCAGAGAGGTTCATCATATTACCTTCTTATTTTTCCTAAGTAGCAAAGGTGAGAGGCCTTCAAACAGCAGTGAAAAGCAGCCATCAGACGCTGCTTTACTCTTCATTTGCCTTTATTTCCACTCAAATCTGTGAATTCAGTTAACAAGCATTGCAAATACAGCCATTTTGACTGCTGTGAGCTGTCTGGCCCTGTCTGTATATGTGTGCTCCATTTGAACGGGAACTGTGTACCCCTAAGTTCCTGGTGCACATGGAATAGTTGGGTGCAGTATGTTCTGGGCTTAAGACTACTGATGGTTATGGAGAACAAGAAGTTATAAGCACCGGCTGGATTAAAAATTGTATTTTGCTTGTTGCAAAAGTTTAATGAGTTCTAATAACTTCTGTTCAAAAACAAATGTGTTACCTCCAAATCAGAGTGGCTTACAACTCTCTCCAGTTGTTAAATGCTCTCAAGATGAGAAATACAGATAGCACACAAAACATTTGAAGCCCCAGCCAACAAGAAATGTATCCTAAGTGGCTGGTTTCCACTTTGTTCAAACTATGATCCATTAAAATGCAGACAGATTAAAGATAGGATTCACGTCTGTGTTCATGCAGTTCTGTAGAGTAACCCAAATAAATATCCAACAAATTGGTTTGGATGCCTGTGTAAACAAAAGGTCTATAAACAACTGCAATAAACCCCAGCAAAAGAGTCTGCATTTTGCTTGGCAGAATGTTTTCTTTATGCGCTTAAATTAACAAACCATGATCTCATCATTAGTCAACAAGATACTAGAGAGACCATCAAAGCAAACTACAGGAGAGTCGAGATTGATTCATGCCAAACAAATGTTTGTAGCTAACAGCTGTATTACCACTGATTCTAATTTACTCAGCAGGACTCTCCCTTCATTTCCGAAGTGAGATGAATGTCACAATGCATGATGTAGACAGAATGTCTACCTACTGCATGAGCAATGAGTTCTGTCAGCTCTCCTGGATCACACAATCTCTTGCTGATTTTGGATAGCACAAAGAATTACGTCCAGGCATTTTTCTGCTTTAGCAACAAGAATCCTAAAGGTGATTTGACCTGTTCTGAGAAGCCTGTTAGCTTACCATGCCACACACATGCCCTGTTCAATATAAGGAGGATTTAGGGAGGCTACATCACCATTCATTCCTGCTTCTGCTGAATCTTTTTGATCGTATCTTGGACAGCTTGTGCCTCCTGAATGAAAAGCAGTTGTTTCCCCTTTCCTTCTCTGGCGTTTTTGGTAGAATTTAGAGAGCTGTCCTTAGACAACTGTTGTGCCTCTTGCCTATGGAAGATACATGTCAAAAGGATTCGGCTTCTTAAAAGTGAAACAAATAGGATGGTGTATCAGCCCTGTCAAAGTTAATGAGTTTAGCCACGGACTTCCATGGGACACAGATTTAAGGAACAAATGAGACATATATAGCTTAGGATTCTCTCCAGGAATTTCTGTCTGGGATTGCTTTTTCACTTGTGCTGCACTATTCACTATGCTCTTTTCAGGGCTGCTGCTCACACAGGGCATTGCACAGTCAAATAAAGCTGCTCTTCTTCATGTCAATATTTCAACAGCCACTTGTCTTTGCTGGAGACACACCCTGAACATGCCACGCAGTCCTAAAATGTTTCTCATCAAGATTTTGCATACAATCTGGAATTTAAAAAAAACTGAGACAGACTAAGTAAGCAGAAGCATGGGTTTGAAGGTTTTACCAAAACACTAACACCCAGCGCCTCAATAGCTGGAGAGAACTGCAGTTCTAGAAAACACAGAAAATTTCTGTCTGATCATACCGTCTCCCGAAAACTTAATCTTTTGTAACTTAAAACACTTACTGTTATTCAGATACTCTCTCAATATCCCAAGAAAGGTATAATAGTGAAGACGGGCAGCCCAGTTACTTAAAATGCCTAAGTAACCAAAGATGTCCGTCTGTCAATTTTTGCACTGTCCTTGGAATCTTTTAATCTGCATAGCTTACTGTGCAGTCTTACCTTCACACTCTTGTCTGTGGCAGTGGGCAAGAAAATTACCTGCTGTTCAGCTAGACTGCTGTTCCCCTACATTCAGGTCTTCCCTAATGACTTAACGTGTATTTGCAGTCAAAGGAAGATTCAGAGTAGAGGAGAAGCCAGACATTCTGATGGAGCTGTAGAGGAAGTATCACAAACCTGAGAGGTTTGCTTTTGAGTTGTGAGACTTCCAGTGCTTTAACAGCAACAGGCAAACCCACCTGTACCACTTAGAAACACTGATTTCTGTCTGAAAACAGAAACTTAAGAGAACATGAAAGGCAACGGACTTCGAATTTCTGCAGAAAGTATTTAAAATGTAACTGCATAAGCCTCCTCTTGAAAGAGACATTAAACTTCCAAACACAGAAGGCATAAATAAGCAACAATCAAATGGTGTATATCATGATACACTCTCAATGCCTAACGTCATAGAGTTCACAGTCCAGGAACAGACCCTGCTAGGACTATTCTTCAAACAACCTTTTTTTTTCGCACAGGGGTGCTGCAAAATGCTTCTTTAATCTTTTTTGGTGGTGGTGTTCTGAATAACAAATTGTTTTCTTTGAGATGGGCCAAATTACATCTGCCTCGCCCTCCATGCAGCTTACAAGGTTATGGTACTTCACAAGCTATCCAGGAATTCTCCTGGTATCAATCTTGAAGCCTATTCAAAGCAAGGATGGGGAGTCAGGACTTTCTCTGCCAACATTCCTGCTGAATAATCGCACAGCACCATTATCTGTGGGGGAGTCCTCTCTTCCAGTGTTCCCTTGCAAGGCTGTACTGCTTGTTGGGAGTTCAGAGATATAGCTGAGACACCACAGGAAGCATGTACTAAAAGACCATACAGATTGCAACACTATCACTTACCCCTTTCATGCTGTCTTTCTCCATAAAGAGAGGGTCAGTCACAAAAGGCTGCCTTTGTCACTAAACAATCACAGCGCTGGTGCCTTCCCTAAGACTATTCTGAACCTGTAAGTGCATAGGGCACAATAGGAGCACAGTGAACAAAAATGCTGAGCAGCATGAGCCCTACCATCCTGATGTCTACACTGATTTCTAAAGGAAAGGGCACAGTGAGGCTGTCTGTTAAATTTATACTTGGAAACTTGACAACAACCTCCGTGTATTAACAATACTCTGGACCATACTTTTCCAAATTATCACCATTGTCTCCAAGCCCTTTGGGCTTTAATATTTGCCATATACATAATATTTGGACTTACATATTTGCCAGTCACTTGTTTGCATAGACTCCTTTCAAAATCTTTACTTACATGGACAAAAGTGTTTTGACTTTAAAGTGGCAGAATGGAAAGCAGAGAGATGGTGGGCTGGACACATTGCTCTGGCTTCCTTGGTCAGTTCTGCTCTTTGTGAATTTTTGAGGGGAAATAGGTGGTTGTTCTGTGAGAGAGGGAGGTTCAAGGCAGTGAGAGTGTGACTGGCATTGGCTGGCACTGGCTATAAACACAGCACTCTCACTGGTTTCCACCGTACATTTTCAGCACAGCTTGAGAGATTGGAATTTCCAGATGACATGCTCGACGTATGTGTAGTGGGGGAGAGGGCAGAAAGGGTCCTTCTTTTTCATGTTCACTTCTGGCTGTCAGTCAAACATAGCAATAAAATCATCTCCAATTAAGGGTATATGCAAGGAATTTCATGATAATGTCAACACTCCATTCCATCTATACAGGGATAAAGAAAAGAAGCTTGCTTTTTTTTTATTTTTCCTAAAGAAATAATCTCAGTCACACTCGACTGTGGTATCACCAGATAAACAGTTAATCACAAAGGTACATGAAGTGGTTGACAATTCCTTCATTATCCTGTGGGGTTTTTGCTTTGTTTTTTCTGTGGGGGCCCTGGTTTCTGTTTCATGTGCTTTCTGATTATGCCAGTGCTGACTTAACTTTCTCCAGCAGACTGCCTTCAGTTCTCTAAAAGGTTCAGCTTCTCATCTATTAACCCCTTCCTGCAGGGAATCTTACTCACCTGACCTGGGAAATAGAAGAAGCTAGAGAGACCAGAGTACTACATGGAAAAAAAAGTCCAGCTCTGGACTCACTCCCATCTCACTTCACATCTAATTTTCTGTGTGATCTTAAAACATGTCGCAGCTAAAAGAAAGCACTTACCAAGGTTCTCAGGCTTCTCAGTATTCAATAGATACTTTTAATCCTGTGGTTTACCATGTAGGGGCCTAAATCTACCTGTGATTACTTCCTTAGCTGAAAAACAGGCATAGTTACACTGCAACAGTATAAAATCTCATCTATTTTGGATTCATGGATCCAGGGAGGGGAGAATTGCCAGGGAGCACAGCTGCCTCTGCAACTTTACTGATGTGGGAACACGTCAAATATGTAGCTGTCAGATTGCTACCCTATTTAATCTACCCTCATGTTCCTTGGCAAGATCTGCAATTTGTGGCTGCTCCAGCCACAGGGCTGCATTCTGCTCCAGCTGACCCTACAATCTACAAAGACATTTTGGAGGTGCTTTTGACCTCCTCAACTCATATTAAGATTATCTGTGGTGCAGCTGAAGGTCAGGTCTGGGATGATGCTTTTGTAACTCCTTGCCCTACTTGGTATTCTGCTATGTGCTGTTAATCCTGCAGAAAAGGCTGATGATTTCATCAGAATTTGACATATTCTGGATCACAATTTCATGGTCAAATTACTTAAACCTTTGGGCACTGAAAACTATTTTGAGGAGAACAAATGTCCTCCTACAAACAGGTTGGCTAGCAGTCTAGTAACTATAAGTAGTAAGAGTGAAATAAATTCTAAAAGCAGTGACCATTTGGGGTAACTAACACCTGGACTATATAAAGAAGTATGAAAGCAGTTATTACTAATGAATAGTACGTAATAAGCTTAATACATGCTTCATACATACTCAGATATCAGATCTGGGTTTTTTTCCACTAAAAATTATATAACTAAACCTCTTAGTAAGAGTAGCTGAAATCTTGTGAACATCCCACTAGTTTGGATGGAAGTAATTCTAGTTACACCAATTTCAGACTTTAATTCAGCCCTCCTAAAGCACCCTAAAAGAAAGCCTTAAGCCATTTTAGCATAGATACAAAGGGGTGAAGGGTATAAACACTTTGTGCTGTCTCAATTTCTAGAAAAAAACCTGGAAAGCCGTCCACTGCTGATGAGAATCTGTTTGAAGAACCTGCTGCATTATTTAAAGCTCTGTTCCAATGATAGCCAACATTGGCTGTTAAAGTGAACTGTATGACTACATTCCCTGTAAAACGTGTCTCCATTTCCTTTCAGGTTGGGAAGCTGATCCAAGAAGCAGCTGGAAGGAGTAATTTGAAGAGAGTTACACTGGAGCTGGGTGGGAAAAGCCCAAACATTATTTTTGCAGATGCTGACTGTAAGTCAGCACTTCCGTATTTTTCTTAAAAATATGTTTGTGTGGTGTCTTTTTTTTTATTTTAGGGCATATCTTTCATACAAAGTGAAACGGACCGATATAGCTGTATATAATTGCACTTTTTATTCTTACAGAAGCAGCCTAAGGTATTTCTTACAAAAAGACAACATTTGAACCCACAGATTCACAGACAACAAGAAAACAGAAAAAAGTTATAACCAAGCATACAGAAATTATGTTACTCACAGTCATGGTCCTGTAGACATTTGTTATCCTAAACTGCAGCAAGGTGGTTTAGTGCTTTAAATCTGGAAATTCTGTGACTTTTTTACTTCACAGCAATTATAAAAAGGGAGGGCTTTAATTTACACTTGAGTTGCTAATCTAGTCAGTGCAGTATTCCTTTGTTAAGCTGTTTTGATAGTAGCTATAAATGGAGATTATTCCATTTTTTAAATTTTCACAACTGAAGAATTGTGTATTGAAATATGCTCATTGCCACTGTCAGCAGGGAGCAGATTTTGGCAGCTGGATGATGTTACACAGCTGAGATTTTTGGCACCTGAGAAGGTACAGGACAGCCATTTAGGATAGGATAAAAACACAAACTGGAAGTTTCTGCTTAAATGATCAGCAATGAAATAGTTAAAAATGTTGATATCTCAATTGTCAGCAGGAGATTTTGACGTTAACACCCCATTAAGATGAATGGGACAGTTCACACCTTGCTTTGAGCTATTGTTTGAGGCTGTGTTCAGGCACACTGTACTCAATGCATTTTCTGAGAACTTTGTCACCCAAATAAATAGACATAGGAGGATTTGGTCTGTTAATTTAGAAGGGGAAAGTGAATAGAAGAATGATTCTGAATAGCATGAATTATAAGAGTTGGTTACAATCCTGTATTCGTTTTCAAAACTTAAACAATGTCTGAAAGACTAGGGAAAAGTTGAGGACTTTCAGCAGCTTTTCTACATAGAAATGTTTTACCAAGTTGGGGGGTCTAAATTACAACCACAGTCATCCTGGCAAGCTAAAAAGGCTCCTGGCAACTGGAGCTGTACAGATGTTACAGCCTTCTACCCCAGTTACTCATCTCCATCTCCCACCAGAAATCACAACATCTCAAATGTTCTTAACCTACTAACTCTCACTCAGACTGGATCATCTGAACAGTTCTAGTAGTGTAATATATGCTGGGGATAGGTCTGTGTTACAGCCTTCTACAGGGAAGGATAAAGGCTCCTCACTGCCACACAGAGCTGCAGTTTGTGACTTGCTGTGTCTGCCAAAGAAGGTTGAGGACCGGGGTGGAAGTTGCAGGTGACAGGGGAGTTAACAGGGCACAGAGGAGAGCAGTCTTCTTCAGGACTGTCTGTTCCACAGTATATCATACTAAAGCTTGCTTGTCTTCCTATAATTACAACCGCCAGCAATTGACCTGAGATTCAGACTTCAAAGCTCTGATTATTTAAGAACAGCAGACAATTTGCTCACCATTTCAAAGAAGGTGTTTGTTCTGTTTGAGGAACACTGCATGCCAAAAGTTAGCAGAAAGCATGACAAAGCTGTTGAAAGTTTAGTGCACCAAAAACCGGAGCAGAATGGTTAGAGCCACCCTCATGGCGAAAAACTGTGTTAACAAGAGAGGAAGAAATATCAGTTAATCAGTTCTATCCACTAGTGTTTTCAGTCTCCATGGAGCTGCCTGGGAAAATCTGAATGTGGTCCAGGGAGCACCCTATATAATTTTTTTTCAAGACCATGCTGAAGGCAGAATAAAACATTTCTGTTAGATGGAGTTGTCTAGGATGTGCTGAAAATAAAGCACCATTGCTTTTTTTATTCCATAAAAGATTATACTTTAAGCAATGCTCCAAAGTGCTACAGCTGATAACAGAGGTATTACAATGTTGTAGGTCATCACTGTTTAAGGAAGAATTCAATATTCTTGTCTAGTCAGCTATTACACCCAATGGGAGTATTTAGTGCTGAATGCCTAAATATGACTGGATCCTCTCTCCTGCTTGGATAGTGGATATGTTAGTTGTACCTCAAAGGAGGTTAGACTAGAAATCAAGGGTTGATTGTTCTATAATTGACCTATATTTTTAAAACCTTACCCAGTCACCTATATAGGCCAAGAAGATGTTTCTGTCTTGCAGAAAAATAATCTGGCTTTTTGGGAAGGATAGGTCTTGCCATTATCAAAGTCAAATTCTCTCAAGTACTTGGTTGGCAGTATTAAACCAAGTGCAAACTTGGGATCACAGACAAATTTTCCCCTCCTCTACTGACCCCAGTCAGACAGACTTCTACAATGTGGGGCACAATCCGCACTATTTTGTGGCTTGTGTCACGAGATGGCATGTGGAATGCATTACCTATGGACCCTTCCTTAACTAGACAATGCCTGAAGTCCCAAGTGGTCCCTTGCAATCTAGTGTTTCTGAAACAGTTGTAATGCTTCTAATATACCTCCAGTACAGCTGTGTCCAGGGTGAAATAAATGGGGAAAAAAAATCAGCTTTAGACATGTTTAAAAACTGTATTTTCACAGGGATTATGACACAAAATGAAATTAATCACTTCATTTATGACCTGACACAACAATGTTTTGATTTGGTCACTGTTTTGGTTTCTTTAACTAAATCCTACTTCTGCTTTGAAGTTTTGGGAATATGGCACTATGTAATACACATGACACTGGTGCAATAGCAGATGTGTCTATGATGTTTCAGAGCAACATATGCTGTCTTGGTTTTTTAGTGGACTATGCTGTGGAACAAGCTCACCAAGGGGTCTTCTTCAATCAAGGTCAGTGCTGCACTGCAGGCTCACGGATTTATGTGGAAGAATCAATCTATGAAGAGTTTGTTAGAAGAAGCGTAGAACGTGCAAAGAGGAGAGTTGTGGGGAGTCCTTTTGACCCAACTACAGAACAAGGTCCACAGGTAAAGGAATAGTGCTTCAGCTTTACAGCCCAGAAGGTGCCTGGAAGTGTTTAAACTGTAGTAAGACAGAGGTCAGTCACTGCATATTCACTCACAGTCCAGGGTAGCTGACATGATAAATGTTTTAAAGATTAAAATTCTAAAGGAGTAGATGATCTGTGCAGCTCAGAGGTGTTTCTTGTTAAGTAAAAACTCTCATCTTAAATATCGGTAAGTTTGCCTCCCAGCTTTAACAGCAATATTCTCATCTTCAGCCCCCAACATACAGCTGAAAACTGTGAGAAGCTCTCAAAAGTCTCTGTGGGCACTTAGTTTCAAGAATTGTCTACAGCCATAACTGTGCTTGTAGACCACTAGAGACAGAAGAATTCTAAGCAAAAGATGGGCAGAATTAGAAATAAGTCTTTAGAAAACATTCCTTCCACTAATAACCAGCTGGGCTTATACCATTTTCAGGAAGTTAACCTGGGGAAAAAAATAATGATCTGCTTTGTTTGTACTTATAAACCAGATTGCTTAGCAAGAATGTGGGTTGAGCCACATACATAAGGGGACACATCCTTAAGAAGACTGAGCCCTAGGTTACAGTCAGCAGCTATGTGTAGATCTTTGGCACCTCCAGCTCAAAGAGTAGTGAATATAAGCACGAGTCTACTCACTGCAACATGACTTCCCTAAAAAAACAATTTTGACTTGACTGTCAAGTGCACGGTCTGCAAGTCAAACAGCTGCTTCTCTCTTTCAGATTGATAAAAAACAATACAACAAGATCTTGGAACTGATTCAAAGCGGCATTACTGAAGGAGCAAAACTTGAATGTGGGGGTAAAGGGCTAGGAAGAAAGGGCTTCTTCATTGAACCTACGGTGTTTTCCAATGTAACAGATGACATGCGGATTGCCAAGGAGGAGGTATTCACACACACGGATAATTTTAGAATGTCCTAAAGATGTTTTTTTTTCTTTTGTTTACTTCCTGAGTCAAAAGGTTTAGAGTGAAAATTACCACTATATTTAAAAAAAAAAGAGTAAAATCTTTTCAGAACTCTATGCACACAGCAATTGACAACATCAGTTGGCTAAAGAAGCTCAATTTTTGTCATTGTCTG
Source organism: Sagittarius serpentarius (assembly GCA_034782735.1). Classification (NCBI taxonomy): domain Eukaryota; kingdom Metazoa; phylum Chordata; class Aves; order Accipitriformes; family Sagittariidae; genus Sagittarius; species Sagittarius serpentarius. Next base: position 8,133,716 of record JAVKLA010000002.1, read on the forward strand.
TAAAGTCTCAGACCTCAAAGAAGAGTGTTGTGGTTTAATCCCAGCCAGGAACTAAGTACTGCACAGCCACTCGCTCATTCCCCCCCACTCCAATGGAATGGGGGAGAGAATCAGGAAAAAGAAAGTAAAACTCATGGGTTGACATAAAGACAGTTTAATGGGACAGAAAAGGAAGGGAAAGTACTACTACTAAGAGAATATACAAAGCAAGTGATGCACAATACAGTTGCTCACCTCCAATGACTGATGCCCAGCCAGTCCCCAAGCTGTGGTGCCCTTAAGCCAACTCCCCCCAGTTTATATACCGGGCATGATGTCACATGGTATGAAATACCTCTTTGGCTCGTTTAGGTCAGCTGTCCTGGCTGTGTCCCGTCCTAGTGTCTTCTGCACTCCCAGCCTCTGCTGGCAGGGCAGTATGAGAAGCTGAAAAGTCCTTGACTTACTGTAAACACTGCTTAGCAACAACTAAAACATCAGTATGTTATCAACATTATTCTCATACTAAATCCAAAACACAGCACTATACCAGCTACTAGGAAGACAATTAACTTTATTCCAGAAGAAACCAGGACAAAGAGATAAGGGAAGAATGGATGAGTTCCACTAAGGCAACTGCTTTGGGAAATTCATGCAGTTTTACAGACAGCTGTTATCACTATTAAATGCTGCTGTGGGAATTTGTAAAGGGTGCAACAGGAGAGAGAAGACAATTAAAAAAAGCAGAATAAAACAGGAATAAATTGCCTCTGAGTGGGCTGGCTTATTAATTAATGATTAATCTTTGTTGCAGATTTTTGGGCCTGTTCAAGAAATACTGAGATTTAAAACCATGGATGAAGTTATAGAGAGAGCCAACAATTCTGATTTTGGGCTAGTAGCTGCTGTCTTCACAAATGACATAAACAAGGCCCTGACAGTCTCTTCAGCAATGCAGGCTGGGACAGTCTGGTAAGACAGAAGTTACCACACTCGTGATCTTGGAGATAAAGAGTTTGACTCACTATCATTATGGCACCTCAGTTTTGCACCCTTTGTCTGAAAAATGTTTATCTAGACCATCCTAGTGGTGAATCACTAACCAAGATACAGAACAGCTGTAGGGAGGTGTTGTGACTCCACTCACTGTGGGTGAATGCTGTTGAAAACTGGAAAGTGCCTTGCCACCCATTAGCATGGCAGCCACACCGCTGAATGGCATTACCGAAAACAAAGCAAGCAGAGTATAAAGGATCCTTTCTGTGGAGCAGAAGAATCCTTGTGAGGTTTCTGCTAAAGGCACAAAGAATCATGTACTTTCTACATCATTCAGGAACTGAGGGGGCACCTTTTCTCTCTAGTCCTTAGGAATAGGTAATGCCACTTCTAGAGTTTAATAGCTTGCAATTTGGTAGGTCAAGTCTGGGTAAACTAAAGATCCATGAGAAATCAGGGAGAAAAAGGACAAATTCAAATCTAATAGCTCTGTGTTATAAACTGGCACTGAGGTTTGTCAGAAGATGAACAGTTGATTACAGAAGCTGAGTCCAAGTGTTCAGTGCCCTCCTCCAGTCCTCACAGGCCAAATCCCGTTCTCCTTATGAGTAAGGAGCAGAACGTTGGTCTTGTGGCATAAATCCCTCGTTCCTTTTCAACAGGAGACAAGTTTGTTATTACTAAAAGGTATACAGTGTCCTTAGATCCACAAGTTTCAGGTTCTCCCTGAGTTGTCCAAAGGTCTCTCTGACAGTGCAGTTGGACTTAATGCCTCTTCCTGTTACAGGATAAATTGCTACAATGCCTTAAATGCCCAAAGTCCTTTTGGAGGATTCAAAATGTCTGGCAATGGGAGAGAGATGTAAGTATTACACTGGTGTCTTCTAAACTGTTTTCAGCTCTATAACTTAATAAACATTAGTGAATCCTTCCATGCAAATTAAGATCAGGAAATAATCCCATCTGAGGATCAGGGCATAATATAATATGCTGATAATCACTGCCAGTTCTAAATACAATTGATTTACATGGTAAGACCATTTCCTTTTCCTTTTTTTTTTTTTTTGACATAGCAGAGTAATTTACTGGAACTCCCTTCTTATTCTGAAAGGAACTGAAAATTTCTGAGTATTCTTCTGAACTTGTAACTTGTGTTTTCTGAGAGTTTTTCTTAGCCATATTAACCAGCGCTTTTGCAGATTCTCTTTTTGGTACTGCTGTGTGCCCGTTGACTTGTTTGGTGTACTTGTTTCAGATTTGTTTTGCCATATATTTTGTCTCTCTTGCTATTTTTTCCTTTCTTCACTTTTTCCTACATTTATGAATATAGGTTCATCTGAATTTTATTAAAATTTTATCATCTCTCTCTTCCAGATTTATAAACAATGTTAAATAGAATCAGGCCAAGAGAAGGATAGACAAATGTGTTTACATCCCTTTTAAAAAAACACCTTCCATTACAAAGCTTTCTGTCTTACTCCATTTAGAACTAAGTGCCAAATATTTTGAAATGGAGCTCCACGCTCAAATACTGTCCCATGTACCTAATTTAAAGTCATACCAGTTTTTAATTCTCATTACAATCACAAGGAAGTTTAGCAATTGCATCAGCCCCAGATTGGTTACGCTTACAAAGGATTCAATTAATTTCTGTGCAGGAGGCATGAATACCAGATACGTCTCACCTAAGCTTTCAAAATAGCTTATGGCTAATGGCAAACTCAGCAGTAAAACTAAAGTAAGGTCAAAGTCTTTAAAACTTTAAATACGTTGAAGTATACAACTTGATCTATAAAATAAGCTCCATGTAGTCTGAAATATTTTCCCTCATTAGGGAGTACTTTGAATAGCACATTCATACTATTCTCCACATTCATGAGTTATGAGGTGATCTCGCACTGGCATAAATATGTCAGCTCATCTAACTCTTATCATTGTGAAAATATTCTAAAACTACTAAGCTCGATAGAGCACGTGAGTAACTTGACACCCAAGAGTGACTCCATTGACTTCAGGGAGGTTAGCTGTGCAAGCAAAATATTCACATATTGATATCGCAGAGTTTCTGAAAGGGGAGAAACCAGGCAGCACCCCAGATCCCATGGAAAAATCTACGGTAGTTGTACACTTGATTCCCGTCTCCAGCTTTGAAAATATTCATCATAACCAATAAGTATTTGGAATGGCAATAATCTCTGTCTCACAAAGATGCCTGAAAACCTACTTATGAGTAATTATTCTAGTTCTTTCAGAACCTCTTTGATCAGATACCACCTTCTAATTCACCTCCTCCCCCCTGCATTAATATCTGCATACTTTTTATTAAAATGCTATGGTTTCTTAGATCCCTGTTTTAAGGGATACATTTTATAGCATAAATAATGTTGTGTCAGGCAATTAAAGAAAAAAAAAAGACAGAAGAGAAAGTGTCCATATGTGTGTCATTGCTAAGCTAATACTACATTACAGCCAGATCATAATTGTGTCACTGTGCTGTCTGTGCTAGCACTGTATTATCTGGGACTTGTTTTGTTCCTGCATTTAAATTCACAGATTTTTATCATGTATGGGTAAATAATGAACACAGAAAGCTGAGATCTGCTATACTAATTTCACACTCCCACAAAATGTAGCAGGGTATGTGCGTACCAGCAGAAAACCAGAACTCATGTACACTATACAACTGATTTCTGTTTACATTAAGGCTACTTACAATATTCTTGTATTCTTAAAGGAGTATAAAAGGGAGATTTTTTTACATTTACACTTCTTTAAAGCTTCTTATCACTACCTGAGTGGTGTAAAACTTAACTCCTGTCACTAGAAATCAGATGACTCATCCCAGATATCCACACGTGGCCGTTCTATATTAGAGTCTCCCAAAATTCTGGTTTCTGTCCAAATGTCTTCAAGGGAGGGAGGTGCCATTCTATTTCAGAACTATCCTTTAATGTCATAGGCATTATTATTGTCTGGATAGCTCTGAGATACAGCAGTGCATAGTTGCATCCCCAAAAAGAAATGCAAGCAGGAGAACGGCTTGGAATTATAATTATTTTCCTTATCTTTTTTCTCTTGGACTGAGGGAGGGAAGAGTATGTAGTATTTCTTTCTGAAGAGCGATTTGTTCCCCTTCCCTCACACCTACACAGCCAAGGGACAGCATCATGTAAACCTGACCTGTGGGCAGGAGTTTTTTTTTCACACAACCCTTGTTCTCACCCTGATACCAAACTGCAATCCAAGAGGACCTAAAATGGCCATTGAACAGGATGTTATTGGTCCCTACTTCCCTGTATTAGGCTGTGGGGACAAGCGAGCCCTTTAATTGAATACACACTGACTCTTCTGCTCTGAATGTCTGGAATAACCCACCTTCCTATTCAGCAAGAGCAACTTTTTAACCTTTGAAAAACACTTGCCTTAGAAGTCATCACAGTTGTCCACTTCCAAATTTTCATCCAGAAAACAAATGCTTAAGGGCCTGAAGCCTTGAGCTGAAGAAACAGACAATAAATACAATTTTGTTTGCCAGACCAAGATAAGAAACCAAATGGCAGCTGGAACATACATAAAGGTGCTAGATACTCTGTTGGCTAGGTTATCTATTGACTTACAAACGTGTCCAACAGGTGCCTGGAGCCAAGCTGCAGGCCTACTGAATCAAGCAGAAACTTTCACACAGAGAGACTTAACTAGCATTAGTTATTGGGCTCCATGCAGCTCCTGGTGACAGCTTCCACTGAGCCATAAGGGAACGGTTCTGTGGCTCAGCCGAATCTGATAAATAACTAAAGTTTTTGGTCATTCTTTGGAAGCAAATCTACCACTTTCCACTAAAAGCTGGGGGTGGGGTGGTCCAAATCAATGGGAACCTTTCATATGTCAAAAAAGCTTTACTAATATAGTTCCTTGCATGTACTTAAGACTCTGGTGAATCTTAAAATGCCTACTGAATCATCAGTCTGAGTTAAATATCAACCACTGTATCACATGTAAGGCTTACCAAGCCAACAGGAATATCAGGAAAATTTTCAAAACTGCAGATGCAGTAAAATGGGCTGGTAAATACTAGTATTCCTGCCCAAATGAATTAATTTTCCAAGGAAGATTACAGGAGTTCCTCCTCCGATATTATATTTTGTGTAAAATTTACAGTGTAGAGGTAAATACAGAGTAGGCTATGCAACACCAGGGGCATACAGAGGGGTCTGATTGCTTTGAACAGTGGCCCCTCACTCCAGTCTGAAAGCAACACTTACTAGAAGGAGGTTTGAGGAATTCCCCTGAAATATTCTTTACAGTGCAGCTGGCATTAAATTCTGCGCAGGGGGATCCAGAGGGAAGGCAGTTTCAAATAGCAAACACACTAACATGACATGCATGCCAGCACTTTTTAATATAAGTAAGGAAGCAGTATTGTATGTGCTTTAGGGGTGGGGATAAGAATTTAACCAAGAATCAAATGTCTGTAGGAGCTTGTGCAAGAGAATCATATGAGTTCATATAGAAGAGATACTCTACTTCCAGGCTGTTTTGAGGTGGGAACATTGTCTGCTTTACATACACAGCATCCAGCAAACATATTAGAACTTAGCTAATGACTTGATAAGAACACACTTCTCCGTTACTCAAAATATGCATGCAAAATGCAAATACCTATACTTCAGAGAAGACAGGCATAACTGCCAAGAAGCCATGCAATATCTACTCTAAACCTCAGCAGAGTTGCCTAAGAGATGAGCCGGGCTGGAGCTGACTACAATAAAATCTACATAGCATTTAGAAACACCTGTTTCTTAAGCATAATTTATCCAAAGCAGAACATGTACCCCTCAGAGACATGTGTCAGATGACTGGGACCTAGTAAGTGGCTAGCTTCTAGCAGTATAAAGGATCTTATGTAAGATGCTGTGCCAGGACAAAAAGAGGTCTTCTACGTTAATTTTGTGCAAATCTGAGCAAGCTGAACGCTCTTTCACCATACATACAAATGCCAATTTCTGCTGCTGGACATTTTGTCAGGGAAAAAAGATCAGTGGGTTAGGAGTCAAGTTCATCTTTATCCAGGGTTGTGAGTAGTTCATTTCCATAGTACTCAGTTTGGACCTTCTCTTTCTTGAGTGCAAATATAAGCAGTACTTTCACTGGCCAGTGATGTGGGTCTTCGTGTTTGGACATTTTCAAGGTCTGGAAAGGACAGAGGGCATCAATTCACTCCCAACACTTCCATCAACGAACAGTGAGTGTTTCTGGGTTTGATGTCATTCTGTATGTCCTTATCAAATGCTGGAGCCATCCATTGTTCTTCTGACCTAAACTGAAACTTCATCTTCAGGTTTTCAGAAAGATGTCATGAAAGCAAAACCTGTACAAAATCATATTACAACAGAAACCTATGCGCAGAATTTTAGGTTATATCGTAACTTTATCAAGGAATCACTTTGCAGGTTTTTGCTTGATAAAGAATTAATGTCTGCTGCAAGCTGATGTTGCAATTTGTTTTTTAGGGGTGAATGTGGATTGAGAGAATATTCTGAAGTTAAAACTGTGACAATAAAGATCCCTCAGAAGAATTCCTAAAATGATGCAGGACCACGCTGTGCAGAAGAGCACATGATGCCACCCTCTCTATTCCTTATGGAGACCAGCACTCAGGAACAAAAAGTGTTACACAATATATATTTAAGAAATTAAGTTGCAACACATATTCTGGGCACATACCTGTGTACCTAATGCAAACCAACTCTGTTGTTTTCATAAAACTCTCCTGAGAATCATTATATCTTTATAAAACAAATCATAACAAGAGATAAAAATGCTATTGGGCATCATTTAATAATGGCTCTAGCTATAAAACTATTAAATGCAAATGCATGCACACACACACACATTTATCTCTTGTTTAAATAAACAAAGTAAGTCTTACTGCTTTCAGGTTGCCTTCTCGAACAGACCTGCCTTGTACTGACATTCTAGTTTCAATCATGGCTTTACAAGCCAGATTTTACCCAAAATGCTAGCAATTAACAACATAAACAAGTATCTTTGATGTTCTTAAAAAATAAAAGACTCTGAATGGTAATGAGCCAAAAACTAGTATATTGGCAACTTTCCAATTAGCACGCTCACATAAAGAGGTCAAACGGGAGAGAATCAAACCATTATATGGACAATGAAATCCAAATACTTATCAGTGAGATTTGGCTTTCATGACCCACAGCGATTTGGTTTTCAAAGCTTATTTTCATAATTACTTTATGCCTTGCTACAAGCAGAAATCCTCCATCACTTCCAGCAAATTAAAAGATTCTACCTGCCTGCCAAAAGAGCATGGCCAGACAGGGTGGGAGGGTGTTAAGGAGAACAGGAACAGATCCCAAGGCTTCACAGAGTATTTCAGCTTTCACTGCTTGTCTAGTTTTGTTGTTGTTGTTACTGTTGTTTTCACCTTTTTTCTTTTTTTAAACAAGTATATGCACACACAGACTCCATTTGTCTGCTATTAAACTGCCTGTGATTACACTGGGAATTATTAAGTATTTGTTACAGCAGGAAGAACCCAGCAAATGGCCACCTGACAAGAAATAAGCTTGACTTTATTTTCTTAATAAATAATGGCTTGCCATCCTCACCATGCTTGTGAGCCTCAGGTGAGCTTACTGGCTGGTACTGACTTTTCAATTATGTCTGTTCTTTTTTTGGCCCAGGACAAAAATGTGAGCAAGTTCTTCTAGAAATGAGGTGTTTAAAACCTGTCACATTATTACCTGCTGCCTACAGAATCTCTTCCAACTTGTAACTAACAAACTAAACACCATCTCTTTATTCTTTCCAGCTGCAGAGCTCATCAATTGCCCAGACTTTTTTTAAAGCGGTTTCATTTTATGTTTTAGCTTAGAATTAAGAAAATTTATTTTAAAAGTACAGTAAATCATCTACACTGTTGTAGCTACATTATCTGGGGTGTAAGGACAGAATTATGGCCTCAGGTGTAACAGTTTTCCTAGCTGCAGAGTCTATACTACGAACTGTTGAAAACTCCAGACCTGATCAGCAAATCATTTCTGTATGTTCTTAACTTCCTTTACTCTCTTGAGCAATTCCTCTTAGATTTGAAGTTGTGTGTGTCCTTAAACATACTGCTGGATCAGGACAAGAGTATCCAGCACTTTGTAGTGTGGTGGCCCTCAATATTTTGTATTTCTAACTCATGTTAAACTGTGTATGTGTTTTTAAAGCAATATGTATACATGATGTTATTCAGAAATGACAGTACATTCAGAGACATGCAGATAAATCAAAATATTCCTGAGTTGTTAAAAGCAAATGCCATATACTTCTTCTGTAGTGTATGTCAGAGTGAAGAAAAACAAAATACAGCAAATAAGAGATTAGTTGTCTTTTAATCTGCAATATAAAATGTGAAAAAGGAGATTTTACTTCTTTTCTCCTATTTACTTAAAAAAGAAACTTCTGTGCTAACAGCATTTACACCATGTACTCTTTTGTATTCTTTTCGTGTATTTTGTATGTCTGTGCTTTATTCCCAGTACATTCAGGTAAATAATAGAGTTGCCATTTTTTTCAACCCTGTCACTGCAGCTCCATTTGATGTACATGGATTTGTGAAACCCTCTTTTAAATGTACCATCTGCATGGATCCAACAAAACATTTTTCCAGTCCCTGCAGCTTTTGTTACAGTTTTTAATCATGTATATAGTTATATGTTATTAAAAAAGTAAAAGGATATTTTCTATGAAGTTTTTTCCATTAAAGAGGTTTAGAGAAAGACTTTAGACTGTGAGACTCCTTTATTGTTGACAGAGCTATAAAAATATTAAAAAAAATATTTTCTTAGCAAAAGATCTGCTCTCACAGTAGCTTTATTTTCATTTGCAAAAGTGAATGAAGTAAAAGGCCAGTTACATTTTCTGGAATATTATTGCAGCTGTATGAAAGACACTTGTGAATTGCAGATCTAGGTCATAGCCAAAGTTCATCCTCACCCTCATGGTCATAAAGTTTAGTGATTGGGGAAGGTCTGAAATCATCAGAACCAGTGGGGCACCCTTGCAAACTGCTGCATCACAGCTTGAGTTTTGGATAATGTTTAAAAAAATCATGATGCTTTTTCTTTCTCTAGTAGATAAGTCACAGAGATGATTAAATTAATACCCAAATCTTTTATGGAGCAATAGTCGCCTTTAATTTCAAAATGTTAAGACAGGGGAAAAGGACTGACTGAATGTTACTTGACATCCAGCAAAATTCACATGGTCAGGAACTATACAACTCTCCCTCCAGCAATCCCTTTATTCCAGGGTTACTTTCCTTGCCAGGAACAGCATTCCTCCTTTGAAATGGTGCCTATTTAGGTAAGGTAACTATTCAGTTAATAAGGCCAAGCTACTTCATTGTATGGCAAGCAATGGTTATACATCAGTGTCACAGAATAATACTGTTGGTTTAATCAACACTCTACAGGCAACCACAATAGATAAAGTAATTTGACACAAACAGGTGGGATAAAAGAGAATAAAACTTAATAATAGGAGTGAAACTGCATTCTCAAAAAGGAGTCCTGTTCCTGAAAGTCTGGCATATCAGGAATATATTAAGCAGTTTAATTTCTATTTAACTAGCGGCATGGACAACACTCTGTCATGGGACTGTGAAGGAACAATTAGCACTTTCCATATTCCCTGTCTCTCTGACCTTTTGCAACCTGTCTCACCACTCCACACAGTCACATAGGCACAAGCAATGGAGTGCTTTTCTGAAAGCAAAATGAATGAAGGAAGGTTGTTCTAGAACCCACTGAAAACAAGGAGTGTTGTCATATAATGGAATGAGCAAAGTTCAGTCCATAGTCAATAAGCACTCTGTGCAGCCCCAGCCAGTGAAAGTAAATGCATCAATAAATGTGTATACAGGTGTAGTAAAGGGAGAGTTTGGAAATAATTGTGCATTTCTTCTGGGAAAACGATGTGAAGAAAGGCAAAAAGAATTCCAGTTCTGTGGCCTTCAGACAAAGTGATGGATATTGATACTACTTGAATAACATTCATGCATTTATTGGTGCCCACTTACAAAGAACACTCTTTCTCTTCCTCCCCACAGAGGCTGGGATGAAAAAGCTTACCTTGCATACGCAGAGGCACTGTGTTACAGTGCCCTCTTATTTCTCGGTTCTGTCCTGGAAAAAAGAGAACCCATAATAACACTGAATTCAAGGCACCAGTTTAGCTAGAGAGGAAGTCAAAGACAAGCAATACACTGTACCGTTTACTTATGACTCTCTGCATGGTCACACCTAGAGCTCTGGAGAGCTACATTTACAACCATAATGCTACATTTGCATCCATACATCTCCATTTGCAGCATGCTAAGTCCATCAACACAGGAAGTTATTTTTCTCATAACAACTTCATACCACAATGACTGATATTCACAGTGCTATATCTATCAGGAAGCAGGAAAAGCCTCTGTGGCTATTAGATGCCATCAGCATTCCCAACCCATTCAAACAGACTTCTCTCAGCACGTTAGACTACAGCTGTGTAAAATGCATCTTTCTTCCTTGTCAAACACATAGGTGATTAATTCTTTCTGTATCTTCACTGTATCTTGTGTCCACTGACAGCGCACAGGTATTGGGGAACTACATGGAGCTCTGCCAGAAAGCTCAGAAACTTCTGAAGCAAAGTGGGGGACTTCAGTATGAAGTTGGGCCATTTATAAGGATACATTAGGCTGACGTGAGAGTAGTGGCGTAATTTCATGTGACTAAAGTGTCGCTAGCAAATGCTGCTACTAGGGCTTGGGGTCCCACTTTCCTCTTCCACACAGCACAATGTGGAGTGCTGGGATGCTGGTTTTAATAAGCACTTGCCTAATTCTTCTCAGAGGACCAGAACTGACACACTGGAATTCAAGGTTAACACAAGCAACAGATTATTACAGCTGGCTGCAGTGCAGGTTCAGTCATTTAGTGGTGAAGAGCAGGTTAAGCTGTCTGTGTATCCACAGCTGCTACATTGGGGTAGTGTTCAGTGCCAAGTGGTTGATTATCTCAGATTGAAGCCTAGAGGCTGTGCACACACATATAACTGAGAATCTGTCCCAAAGACAGTAAGTAGAGGCACAAGGGTGACATGCCTCTTAGTACAACTGGGATAAGTCACCAGAGCTGTTGCATCATGTCCCTAATCCCCTTAGCTTACTGTTAGAGGGGGAAAAAAAGCACAACTACATGCCCCTGGTTCATAAGAATGGTTAGTTCTAAAATAGGTCAGCCAGCTGAGTTTAAATCCTGAATCCTCACTAAAAGTGAATCTCATCCTCCTAGCACAGGTACTCTAGAGCTCAGTTGCACCATAAAGACCACAACTATTTTCTTCTGGTATCAACAAATTTAAATCCACTCAAGCCACTACTGAAAAAAGGGACTGCACCCACAATCCACTGCTTCTCTATGGTGAGCATTTGCACCATTTCTTTTCATGGGTTTATAGGATGAGTTTCATTAAGCAGCAGAGGCTGGCCTGTACTGTGTACAGCACATACATTTTTGGCTGTGTCTGCAGTGCCAGGAAGTACTCCAGGGAACATTATTTCATCTGATTTCAGGTGACATTTATAAACACATTATGGAGGGCCTTTGCCATCAGTTGTAATGCCCCTAAGTCTCCAATGCCCAGGAAAGCTATGACATCTGATGGGATAATTTGCCTTAAGGATCAATGAAGTCTGCATTACTGATACATACCCCACCGCATTACGGTAACCATTCCTTGTACTGCTATTTAATCCTAGTATCTAACATCAAATCCTGCAATTCCAGGATGGTTTTGCGGTGTTTTTATCTGCCTGGAGCCTCTTGACGAGACCTGCTAAATAAACCTGGATTGTGCAACCACAACAGCAATAGACTGTAAGAAAAGCTCCAGCTGCAGAGGCTGCCAAGGAGGCTGTGCACACAGCAGGCTGAAGTAACCCAAAAGGGTGCTTGTGAAATGTTTGTGCTGCTGGCAGGCAGCACATTGCCAGGACAGATCGCACATCATGCATTTGCACATCAAATGAAGCTGCACTGGTCTGAGAGCATGGGAAAGGCCTGTCTTGAACGGCATGTGTCCTACTTCCTAAACATGTATATTTTACACTTTACACTTGGTTATTGGCCAGATTGAAAGTACCGCAAGTTCCCCAAAGCTTGTCGTTCTGCCTTTGAAGTAGAACTGTTTGGATAATGTTTCCTTTGGCAATTTATCTATGTAACAAAGCAGGAACTTAGCTGCACTGGCCTCTCAACAATCCACCACTAGCTTTTGTCTGAGTATTCATGCATTCGTGTATATGCACTCATAATTTGATCATTTTTCATGACCTTGTTTAGCCCCTCTCCTTCTCCCTTATGGTTCCTCATGATGAGGTTGATGTAACTTGTGCTAATATTAACTTGCTTCATTTTGGGGTTTTTCCCTGCTCTTTGTACGCCTGGATGAGTTTCCATTTCCTACAGCAGCTTAATTAGCAAAACATTTGTGTGCAGCTCGCTCCTGCTGCCGAACAGAAAGAAAATGTGTTTGCACTGTTTCCCCTGGCAAAATGGCTCCAGCTCATGGTCCAGTGTTTTTCTCACTCTCCTGGGACCACAAGATAGGATATAGAGCAGGATCTCTTGTGAAATTTCTGCTGTTTCCTACTTTCTATTGGTCCAAAACCTCTCCCAGTGTCTTTGGCACTTGACATCCAATCTCAAAGCACAGTCAGTGCCTGGCAAGAGAGTCCTCCTTTTAGTTTTTTATTTTGAACTTTGCAAACACTCAGGTTTCTTGGAAGGATGCTGAATGGAAAGGTACTCCTTGCTCCCACCAAGAAACTGCAGATTAAGGACAATGGCTAAAGCATTCCCCTTGCAGCTGATGGTCCTGCCACTAGTCAGAACTGCCAGCTCGTTCATTCACCATGAGAGTATGGCTCTCACTCAGAGCTGGCTAGTGAGATGCCCTGTCCCCAGGCTATACAGCTATGGGGACTAAGCAGACAGCCTATATTCAAATCAAGCATTCCAAAAAGTCTAGAAAACTCACCAAATACTCTCCAGCCTAATTCTTCCAGCATCATGTGCATATTCTCTTTTAAATACAACCTGGCTGTGAAATTAAGGAGAAAAACACATTGTCTCCAAAGAAATGGGCATTTGTAGAGGTACCAGTCTGTGGTTCCTGAGTAGCCTGGAGCCCCTGAGCAGTACAAGGAAAGCTCCTACACTATGATGTTGCATTGCACCAGGGTTGCCTCATCACAGGGGCTGCCATGTCTGATGTAGGGGAGGAGGCAAGTCTAGTGAGGTTGCTGAGAGCACTATGCCCCTTCTGTCCTGGCATGAAACTAAACTGGAGCAATGGACTCTTTTCTGAGAATCTGTCCCATGTTTCTCCACACTGCATACTGGACACCTTAAGCCACAGGAAGTCATTTCTAGAGAGCTCCTGAGGACTGCCAAGTTGGCCAGGCCTCTGATCACGTCAATATATACAGAACCACCTACTCCCATAACTGAAACTGCAGCAAAACCCAGAGCAATTCCTGCTCTGCTTCTCCAGCAGTCTTCCCCTTGCAGTATTTGCCTCCCAAGGACAAACATAATTTGCCAGACTTTTATGGGAAGAATGCCCAGGAAATGTCACTGCTACAAAAGACCTTTACAGGAGTTTCCTTAGGTAATGCAGAACATTTGACCCTCTCCACAATTCCCATTAGATCCCGCTTTGTGGACCACTCTGATGCCACCATTTCAGATTGCTCTTGTGGGAAAATGACAGTAGACTCCAGCTGCCCAGTGCCTTTCAAAAAGTGTCAGAAAGATGCTCTCATCTCCTGCATCTGCAGCAACTTTATAGCCAAGGCTCTGGGACAAATGTTTTAAGTTAATTTCATATTCCATTATAACAGATATGAAAAATACAATGACAAAATCACCACAGATACTGTTTCCCAGTGTTTCAAATCATCTTGCAGCTCTTTCCTATGCAAATTCCAAACCTGTTTTCTTCCCCGTAGTGAACTGCGCATGTATTATAGAAGGGCTGGTGCAAAGCTCTGCTAAAAGACAGGGTAGATAGTTGATTTCTATTTTAAAAACACATAAAACATCCTGAGCTCTTTCTCAGGGTTTTGGCAAAGAGGCTTTTAACTAACTGTGTTCTTAGGTAGAACAGCAACAAATGGCTCAATGATTTGTTTTTACAATGTCCTCTCTGGGAAGACTAATTACCAGCTAACCTTCTAGCATGCAGTTTCAAACATTTGGGGCCTCATTCTTTTTCAGACAAAATTCATACTATGGACTGCAGATCTGTCTGAGTGGGGGCATTTTGCTGAAATTTTCTAAAAACTTCAGGATTATGGGCTGGCCAAGAGATTTCATGATGCTTCTAGAACTTTGAAAAATTAAGTAGGATAAAAACATGCTTTCCTCTATTACTATTTGTATCTTTGGGGTAGTAATATAGTCACCAAACCAAAGTCACTGCAAATGCTGTTCTCAGCTGGTTTGTACACAAAGCTCAGAAGAACAAAGGTAGGTTTCATGCATTAGTTGTGAAAGCTGTGTTCAGCAGCAAGAACCACATTGCACAGAGCAGTGCGGTGTGTTGAGCCAGCAGCAGATTCTGCCTGACAAAGGAAAATAAACTGATGGGCTTCTTCCAGTTTCTCTTCTTTTTATACAAAGTTTCAGGACAATCAACTTTTCTTCCTCATTATTCTCCCTAACGGACTGCTTTCTCCCTTCTTAATTCCTACTCCCCTTGGAGTGAACACTGCCTCTCTAAAGGTTCTGGCTGAGGCAAAGCACTGAATGTTTACTGTGCATAGTCTGCCAGTATTTTCCACCTTTGCCATTAAACGCAGGGCAGGCTGGGCAATAGGCCCTCATTAGGCTACGTTCCTGTGTGATTAAGACTGCAGAACCAAGGCAGCAAACATAACTGACTTTCCGGACTCAGTCACGGCAGCCAGTGTTCAGTAAGTCATTATTAGTCTCATCTGCAACAGCCTATGGTTACCAGTCCAACATGCCTTTTTTCCAATTATAGATATCAACCTTTACAGCAAATAATTTTTTAATTTAATTTTATTGGGAAATTAAGCAGCAGCAAAGGTACCATATGTTCAGAACTCATTGTTCAAACGTATTTTATAACCTTTAAAAGAAAAAACAATCAATCACAAAGACTTGCTAGGTTTCTATCCATAGTTGGGTCTTTCCCTGCTTTGAATGTTACTAAAGCTCTGGAAGACATGTTTGCTTACTTTAGCGTGAGTCACAAACCATCTCCCATCGCAATCACAGGCAAGTTAGTATCTGAGTAACTGCAGATCCTGCTGAGCAGAGAGAAAAATTGATAAACCAGGATGAAATTTACAGAAGAGAAGGGGTAGTGGGAGTGGGTGGCTTAAATGGGCTTTCGCTTCCTCTTCCCTCCCCAGTCCTTAGCACACCTCATACAGCCTCATGCCTCACTCCCAGTCATGCACTTGACCATGTCTCCTGCACACCTCCTCTTCTACAACCTTCTGCAATTGCCCTTTAAGTGGCATTATTTTAGAAATCTAAATGGAAAGGTTCCTCTGTGTATAAGAAATCAAACTACGTAAATCTCACAATATTCAGAATTTCCAGAATCCATACAGAATCCAAAACCATGAATTTGCTTCAGCTGCTTATTTATGTCAGGGATGGTCAAGGAGTTCAGACCTGGAGAGAAATTTGTCTTCTCTTCATGAGATTACAGATATGGGCACTTCCTATGGAATATATTTACAACACAAATAGGCTTTGGATGGTCTACAAACCAAAGTTACAAGAACTGAGGGAGTTACAGTTACAAGGTAAGTATCCATTTTGAAACTGTTCTAATAAAATCAAGTTATTTCAGCTGCAATGGCCTGCGGGGACAACAATATTTGCTTTCTTTTGCATCATCTTTGTCAATCCTCCTTCATGGCACAAAAAAAGTTGTTAATTGATCACCTGATTATTTGTATGCAGTCGGTCAAACAATCAAACCATGGGCCCACTGTCCTCTACAAACATCACAGACTTGGTCTAGGCCTCAAATGTTTTAAAAGTAAAGTGAAAAGCTAGGAAGAAAGAAAATAATTACTATTACCATTTTACAGACAAGGAGCTGATTTGAGAGAAACAAACGCAGCAACTCATCCCAAGATTACAGGGGAAAATCTGCTGCAAAGGCTAGGACCAAGCACAGAACTCCTGACTCCCAGCACTGTGCCCTCCTTGGTACCAGCTTTTTCCTGAGCCATGTTTCTTGCATATAAACACTGTAATTATACTATTGGAAAGGAAAAATTAATACATGCAAACACATACACAGAGAACTGATAAGACTCTTACAGAGGAATTCTCATCTCAAGATTTGTAGGAGTAGAATTTAAATACTTTTCACTTCTGACAAACTGAGCTGGGGAAAGCCTTTGAAATTCTTTGAAACTAATAATCCTTTAAGACTTTAGGTAGGGGGTCTGATTTTTCTTGTTACAAATAGCCACACCAGCCACTCATTTCTACATATTTAGACTCAGTGCAGGATCTCTCAGCTAATAAATAATACCATCAACTTTCACCAGAACTTGACTGTAGACAAATGAGCTTTTCAGCACTTGTATCAGTTTACTGCTGTTTTGGTGTGTTGTTTCCTGTTTCTCCACAGCCAAGTGGCAAGCTCCATACTCAGATATGCCTGTAAGTTATTTATTTATTTTCACACACACACACACACACACACACGCACACGTGCGTTCAAGCTGCAGGTTTTTTATTTGGATGCATACAGTTCAATCCCTTGCACTCCCTTTCTCTCCCCATTTCTGCATTTGCTCCCCACAACGGGAGGTGAGCTTGCAGAGGACCTAAGCAGTGTTCATCACTGGGAACTGACAGTGTTCAGCATGTCTGAAAACCTAGGATATATATGTATTTAGGTATCTGCAAGGCTTTAAATCAAGGAAGCAATTAGGCATCAGCTTGTGGCTGGCTGTGCTTAACACCAATTTGCAGCTGCCTGACAAAAACCTTTGAAAAGTCTAGTATAGAGATGGACCACTACATGAGATTTCTAACAGAGGTCCAGCCAGCACAAGCAGTGGCATACGGGTTAGAGCTCTAGGTTGAGATGAACTGTTCTCTTGACTCTGTTGACCCTGTTGACTAGGTCTCTTAAGACAGCAATGGCAGATTAGACACACAGAGCAGGTGTCAGCACCTCCAGCATAGACATATCACCTTAGGGTGAGATTCATCTTTCCCAGGTTCCTAATTTAGGAATCTTACTTGAAAATTACATCCTTACCTAGATTAATTCAAATTATATTCAATGCTTCATTTTCTAAACTCAAAACTATCGATGACTTCATGGCAACGTTGCGTAACTATGTATGCAATTTGCTGGGTTACCCTCAGGGAAACCTGATTAGTGCCTCTTACTCTGTTGTTAAATCCTGCAGATTCAAAACATCTAGGTGCCAATACACAACTGCACTGTAACACAGGCACAACGATGCCTTGAGAATGTCAAAACTAAAAAAAAAAACAACCACCAAACCCCTAAAAAATGCATGCCTTTAAGTAAAAGAAAGTTATAATTTTAGAAAAACAGAGAGAGAGAAAAAGCAGAAACAGTAGGAGTTCATTTCGAGTTCTTGATAATCACCATCCTAAATGCCAATGATTTAGTAAACTGATCAGATAATTAATGATGATACATTTTCTCCTAAACTCTTGGACTTATTCTTTTGGCTCCTTATTCACCTAAGCACTTAGATAGTGTGATTTATGCCAGCCTGCATGTTACTTTTCTCTGCTCCTTTATTACTAGTCTCAGTACTCTTTTTTGCTATCTAATGCTGAACAAACTGCATATAGTCACACTGGCCTGCTTGGTTTTAGCTCCTGGTATTTTTTTTTTAGACTGCAATTACAGTGCAATACCCTCCTAGAAGATACCAGGTACTACAGACAATTCAGCTGCCTTTACAACTACAACAATATGCTCGAGCCAGTGCAAACAAGTGATGCAATGCAAGCTGTGTTCTTCCCAAGGGTGGAAAGCATCCCCCAGCCAGACTCTCAACTTGTTTCTTCCCAAGGAGAACAACTTGCAAGGTTACTTTTGAACCCTTACTTCCCATGGGGTGGCCACAGTCTACCCAGCAGAGTTAAGGGAAAAGAAAATTAACCTCTGAACTATCTTTGCTCATATATGGAGTACATGAACTAGCAAATAGCAATACATAACACTAATTAATTGCAGCTTCGCTTGCAAGGTTTGAAAGATTCTCCTCAATAATCTGAAAAGGTACATGACTAGTACTGAATTCTTGTGACTTTATTTGGAAGTTTAAATTTGATGGTAGCATATCAATGTGTAAGTTGTGTATAATTTTCAAATGCACAAGCCTCAATTATTTTCTTAATGTTTCTGTAAGAGTTGCTGGTGATTCCCATCCAAATCTATCATTCAGAAAGTGGTTTAATAGAAGAAAACCAACACCTTCTAAATAGATTACAACTTCTATACGTTTTGCTTTTTAAAGTATTGTGGAAATAGAGAACATTGGAATATATTAATTAGTGTAACAAAGGCTTTGACATGATTAGTACTAGAACAATTCCTTAGTTATTAATCAGGTTTCTTTATATGAGCATCATTGTTTGAGCACCCAGTATCTACATTTGTTATTCTGATGTATATAAATAGCATTTTTTTATTATGATTCTTTTCTTTAAGCAGCCACGTAAATATCTCTGAGTTGGCCCCTAGTGTGATTTGGACTTTTAGCAGTTTTTCAAAATAGTGAAGATTTTAATAATAGAATACACAAATACAAGCCAACCTGTATTTCAAGTATATAACCAGAAAGGAGCAGAAAAGCATTTAAAAGAAGGCATACAAGTCAGATGCATTAAGAAATAGTCTGAACTTTTGCAAAATGTTGAACATCTTTGAACTCTCATCAAGGCTTAGTATCCAAGTTCACCTCTTTTCCTGTTCATTCCCATGCTTCATTCCCATTCTGAATGTTTCATAGTTCAGTACACCAGATAATTTTTTCTTGTCATGACTGCCTCAGTCCAGCTGACTCTGGTTAGAAATCTCTTCTTATGGCAGCTCAAACTATTCTCCTCACCAAAGAGTGGTGATAAGGAACCAGACTTCTTAAAGGCCAGTCCAATGTTCTTTCTGATCTTTTCAGACATTACTTGTTCATAACATAGAACAAAACACTTTAATACCAGCCTTTTGCAATTAAATCAAAATTCTTACCTAACAGCCTGAAGACCTCAAAAGCCTTACCATCTTTTGCCTTAAATGTGTACACACAAATGTAAAAAAAAAAAAATTCCAAACCAGAATACAGGACCGCACATAGAAATAGACACGAGAATACACACACAACAGATGCTAGTTATTCTGTACTACCGGAAGGTTCTCAGACTGTACATGGTCTGGAATAGTCTGCAGGGAGGCTTTTACACCACCTACAAAACATCGTTGCTGTGAGATTTTCTAGCATCTTTTAAGCAGTTAAACAGCTTCTACAGTGTTATAAAGGGCCATGCTTGGGGCAACTCGGACTGGACTGAAATTGTGCAGCTACTATACACCATAAAAATAACAAGTTTTCTTGCACAGTGAAATATGACATACTTAACATTTAGTCTTAATGCCTATGGCATTCCATAGCATCTATAGGAATTACGAACCAAAGGTCAGACCTTCCAGTAGGTAACATCTGTTGTCCCAGTGATGTGTTCCACAACATAAATAAGGGCATAACACTAAAGAAAACATGTGACATTGGTAAAGAAAAACAAACAAACAAAAAAAAAGGGAGGGAGAAAAGACAAGAAAAGACATCAATTTTTTTTTGAGCAGGGAAGAACAAATGTTTGACTGAAAAGCTTCAGGTCCAGCTGGGAGAAGGCCAAGACTAATTTAACCTTTGGTCAAATGGTTGGGAGTTAGCTAGTTTCCTTTTTCCTCTTACATCACTCCCAGAGATTTCGACAAAAATAATATGGCCCCGATTACATGACATTACAGACTCTCATAATGCACTGGGGAGGACAGTGTTGAAACCCCTTGGAGACAAATTAATCCCAGCAAAGCAACAGCTGTGAGACTGCTATAAACAGGGAAAACAACTACAATGTTTGCATCATGTACTTATATGATTTTAATATAACTTATTAAGGGGATTAGATTATCAGATTTTTTTAACAGGTTTGACAGCCTTGTATCATCATGAAAATAACAGTTGTCAGGTTGCGTGTAGCTGCTATTAAGACACTGAATCACTCAGTACATTCTTTTAAAAAGCTAAAGCAGACCCAGGTATAAGATGATTTATCTTGCTTTCAGAAAACATATGCATTCAGAGAATACATGATCTACAGGGGTTTTTTTAAATATGCTGGAACGGATCACCACTTCTGTCACCCTCTGTCTCCTACAGCCCCTGTGACTGATCAGGTGTCAAGCACCTGCTCAGCCTGCCTGCGCTGCTGACTGCGAGCCCTCCCCTGCGCCTTGGCACACTGTTCCAGGATCCGCCGCGGGGAGCCCCCTGGGGGCCTATCGCAGAAAGCTTCTTCAGCGTTTGCACTTTCAAAAAAACAGAATTCCCTAGCGGAAGAAAACACAACCCTCCTGTACCCCGCTTTGCAGTTACTCTATATTCATACCCCTTTTCTAGTACTCTTACCAATGCTGACGTGGTATCAAACACGTGCTACTCTCCTTGGCTATAAAAGCACTGTTTGTAGCCCACATGCTTATTTTGGAAAAAGACAAACTGACCTGAAGGCAGGTTCCGGTTTAAGCCCCCTCTCTGTAACTGCTCCCATACCCAACCCATGCACCCCTCCCAAGTTTCAGGGGCCCACACCCATCTGCTGCCAGTGAGCCGAGGGTGAAGCTCATTCACCTGTGCCTAGCCTTGCAGGGGCCCTCCTCTGCCATGGTGGAGCCACCCCTGCAGGCCACATGTGCTCCAGGCCCACTAATGGGCCTCTGGAGAGCAGCAAAGTGGCATTTCAGTTGGGCCAGACTGCAAAGGATGGGCTTAACCCTCGCCATGTTCCTCACCCACCCACACCTCCTGCTTCCAAAGCACTGCACTAAGCCCCAAGTGTGAGCCCCACGCACCAAGGCAATGGCACCAGGCAGGGATGACGCTTCCAGCACAGGAAGGACACAGAAGGTGAAAGGCAGGTTTACCTGCGCTGGTTCTGGATGCAGCAGCAGATGAAGAGAAGCGCTGCGAGGCCACCCCGGGCTGGGAGCTGTCCCCCGCCATGATGCTGGTGAGCTGGGGCAGCGCTGCCCACAGGCTGGCTGGTATGGCCCTCGCTATCACAGCATTCCTCAGAACCCTCCTGAGCTAGGCCGACCCCTTCCCCACAGCCACGCACATGAAGCAGCCTGTGGAGGAGAGAGGAGAGAGAAGCAGGGCGGCCTTGGCCTTGCAGCACTGCCAAGCCAGCAGCTGGGCCCCTGCAGCTCCTCACGGTGGGGTGGGGGGGAAACCTTCTGGAACCTTTGGGGCCACCTGGACTGGCACACTGCCGGGCGCCACGCCTCACTACTGGGGCCACAGCAGGAAGCCCAGGCTGTGGTCTGGCACTGTGACCTTGCCAGCTGCGGCCTCATTGTCAGCTGCACCAAGAACTCTTACCCATACTTGTACCCCTGCCATGGTGGTGGAAATCCCTGGCCTAACCCTGCCCTCCCTGTGTCACTTGCCCCACCGGCCTGCCCAAGGTACCTGCTGCACAGCAGCTCTCATCCAAGCAGCTGAACAGTGACTGTGCGGGAAAGACTTCAAGAAAGTACGGTGCTTTCTTGTGATAAAGCAGCCAAAACTACCTTCCTAAGTTTATAGGAGCCAGTGGAAAGCTGTGCAGTAAGCAAGAAGTGTGGAGGCCTCTACATGTGCTATGAGGAGAGAAGGAGATGATTTTTTTCCAAACTGAGAAAATATGCTCATATGGAGGAGTATTTTTAGGTGCTTTGTGTTGCTACTTTGAGAACAGGAGCTGGTTGGCGTTTATTTTCCCTTACTTGCTTGGTTTGGATTGCATTTCTGCCTTCCAGTTTGAAGGAGTAAAGATAGATGTTCATGGTAACTGTGAAATACGACATTACATTCATTTTTAAGAACTGGTTTTATATATAGTAAGCTTAATTTCATCAGATTAAGTTTAATTTATGATTGCAAGTTGTAATGCTTTGTTTAATAGACTAATAATGTCACGACTATAACAAATAGTATATAATATCATGAATATTACTGTGAAATTTAGTGCATATTGCAACTTACAAATTTCATGAAAGGCATGAAGGAGTTTCACAAAAATTTGCATTGCTTTTGAATAAACACCATCCTTCACTTAAAATTATTCAGGTGAGACATGGTATGACTGGATATGCTGTTATGTTCCCATATGTGTTTACACATTTTATATGTATACTTCATGAAAATGTATGGATTTCATGACAGCTTCTAGAAATAAGTTACAGAAACTATACCTTGATAAGTGCTGTATCATTACATTGTATGTAATCCATAGGGGTTTAACAATGTAAAAATCCACAGGGGTTTAAAAAACATACTTTCTTCTTACAGAAATTTTAACATAATAAAATTTGCAAACTTGAGAACAAGTAATTAATAAAACCAGTGAAAGTTTGCATACTATGTTGAAAGCTCAACACTACCCACAAACTTAAAAACTGCGAATGCATATGCCTCTGGCTGCGCAGTCTTCACTTCAGGTCTGGGCTGGGCTGCTGCTCATCTGAGGGCTGCCACATTGTGCCAGAGACCAGAGTTTTCCCCTGATAACTCGGGCAGGTTCCTAAACCCTGCAGCTTCCAATAGCCTCTGCTGTATTGGAGGGGGCAGAGGAGGCTGTGGGGCAGCACGTGGAGCACACTGCCCCCACAATACCTGAGACACGTCCAGCTCTCTTTGTGGAGAGGACAAAGAGGACTGAAAGTGTATGTTACCTGTTGCTGTATAATTCCCATTCACACTGTTCACAAAGTCACGGCACTGTTCTACTGTGAAATCAGAAAGATGAAGGGTGCTTCCAGGCCACGTACATTGCTATGTGTGTAGTGAACATGTAGGTGTCTACTGTGCCTTGCTGGGGCTCTGGCAGTCAGGTGCTGCCCAGGGGCCATTGCCGTGGCCTGGAAGGCAGGGCCTTCCTATATTTAGTGAGAACAGAAAAGTCAGCCTGTTGGGGGGGACATCTTGTTTACAGGAGGTCAGATAAGCAATTATGTGTGTTCTTGTGGAGAGCATAGCTGTCTCTTCTTAAGAGATGCAAAGTATGTCTCAAAGACAAGGGTCTCCACTGCTATGCAAGGTATGCTTTGATGTTATTCCTCTGAATGATCTTTCAAGATCTACTGAATTGGAAAGGCATCTCTACATATGGTGGAAGAAACAATAAGAAGATCTATCAAGTAACAAGGCCATAATAGAATGCTTTCCTTGAAATGTAACTGTTCTGCATGTATGCAAAAGATATGCAAGTCTGCTGGGAAATAAACGAGGTTTTGCAAGGATCATTCCAAACCTAGAAAGGAAGAATGCTCTTGCTTCATGGATGCCTTATTAACTCTATATTTTTCATGTATTTTCTAAAGAAAGTTTACAGTCTATTTAAAGTGTATGGCCTGTGCAGGAAAAAACAAAAAGGCAAAAAAACTAAACATGAGCGATACTATAGAATATGCATCTAGGAACTACATGTATGCTTTGCAGATTTATGCCATCTTTTCAGTCCTACATTATGAGAGCTGTAATCCCAAGCACGCATTAAGTAAATGAGACAAGCTCATTTAAATGTGGCCCACAGTGCAATAATTACAGCTTTTTTGGCCTGAAACTGACCCTAGTACGGTGCTACTGTAAAGGGCATGATTTTGGTTATTCATCAGCATCGAAACAAATAAGTACTATTTGATCAGCTTTGCTCTAGAATGGCAAGTAAAGAGACTGGCCTGTTTTGGTAAAGGAACAGGGTAAAGGAATGCAGGATGGTAGCAAGGAGACTGCTAAAATAACCTGCAGCATAACAGGCAGTCTACATGAATGTCAACTCACACCAGCACCGCTCCGAAAATTCACTGTTTTCAAACAGGACACTAGAGTACGTACACTGCTGCACCCATTAGCATGCAAAAATAATTACTTAAGAACAGGGATCAGTAACCCATGGCACTCAAGGACAAAAAAAGTCAGCACATGGATCAATTCTGAATACCATGTAGGAAGGCTAGTATGTGGCTGAGAGCTGAAAGTTACAAAAGCTGGAGAGAGGTATCCATGGAAAGTAGCAGCTTCCAGCTTCCACTGAGTTCAATTCCATGTGGAGTCACTGTACCACCCATCAGCTGGCCCGTCTGGAAGTCAACATGGAAGTGCTACCTTGCCAGAAGAAAGGTGTTGCAATTAGCTCTGATCTAATTGCATACTTTACCTCTAACTTCAGAAGGAAATAACCGGTTTGACACTGGACACCAAAATAGGGTACTGGCCACTCATAAAATGTTGCTGACCCCAGCAGTATAACACGTTAAGCCAGATCCTCAACTTAATGGAGTAATTTTTGTAAAGTTGCTTATTAAAAATACTGGGACCATACTTTTATAGTAATTGAATGAAGAAACACTTAGTATTTTTTAGAGGATATCCTGGTAAGGGGAAACTAATCAACATAGTTTAGAGGAGCAATGAGATTAGAGTTTGTGGCACTGTTATATTTCTGCCTTATTAATGATTACAATATGGAAAAAAAATCCCTTCCTAGGACTGACTAGTCAAGAACCATTGGGTGAAGGAAGAGGGAGATAGCTGAGGTTGTTCTCCTGAGTCTCTGCAATAAAAGCCCTTTGTATGATCCTGTTTTTAATAGAACATTCTAAAAAATTAAAAATAACAGTTTATAAAAGTCAGTATGCAGCCTCACTGCATATAAATGCACACACATGTATACATGCATATTACTGAAAGATAGATTTTTACTTAATCTCTGAATATGAGAGCCATGTTGGTAGGCAGACTTCTCAAATGTCTTCCATTTCATGGTACACTTTTACGGTGGGAAGTTATTGACATCAGAAAGGAAAAATAATGAAACTGAGGTCACAGAGTTATTTACACTGGCGGGTGGATCCCACAGCATTGCTGTATGATTCGATTGTTTTGATGACCCTCTTTTTGGGATTCTGTCACACATTACATCTGATATTTGGATCTTGGTAAGTTGAAAGGGACACCGAGAGGTTTGTTTGGTTACTGTTACCAGTGAGTTAACACAAGGTTAAAAACCCTGTCCCTGTTCAAGCCAATGGCACAATTCCCAGTGACTTCAGGAAGTTTCCAAACTCTCTGCCCCACAGTGCTAACAAGCCAAACAGAAGAAGGAGCCATGTAGATGCCAAGCTGAGCAAGGGACACCCAGAGAAATCTGATTAAACTATTGAGGCGGGGAAGGAGAAGGAATAGTCAGCAGTATGCAAGTTCCTTTAAAAGGCAAGCTTTATTTTTAACTTTGCTGTTGAAAGGGAAATTTGGGAATTATTGCCTTAAAGGCGTTTCTTTAGAGTTGGGAACTGACAGTCCACTGCTACATAAACCAATAAAAGATATAGAGCACAAAAAGCCATCTTTAGATCATAAGCAGAAACCTCATAAATGCCCTAGTCCTGAGATAAGCCTTCCCTCTGTTTTCAGATCATTACTGTAAAGCTGTTAACCTTCACAGATACTGTACCACAGCCTGGCCAGCAGGAATTAAAAACACAGGTCACAGTGACTGGAAAAAACAGACTAGTGACACATTAGCAACAAGGACATGTAAGTATGGCTGTGAATAACATAGCTCTGATCCTAGTGCAGAAGCTAAGGGCTTCATTACATTTAATTACTTCCGGCTTTAAATCAAGGCCTGCTTCAAAATGAGGGTGGCTGCTATTAAACTAAATTACTTTCCCCTCAAGCTCGTATGGAAAAGTACAGTACCAAAGGAAGACAGCTTCTATTAAAAGCAGTATGGTAAAGGTGCTGCTGCCAATCTAGAGACGGTTTGTAACTGGCTCTTAAATGAAGTTTTATATGGTATCTGTCTTTAATACTTTATGAGGGAGAAACCTTTGTATTTGGCTGGTTTCCTTTCTGCCTGTTTCTCTTTGCTGCTCATTGTGCCACTCTGAACTGCTATATAACGACCTTTACTAATGCAGAAGTTGCACATCAGCACACTGATTCTTTTTCCTGTGGGTTTCCCCCCTCACAGGGTGGGTATAGGGAGTGACGGTACAATACTCAGCAACATGAGACTTCCCAGAAACAGTGTGTACTCTGAGATGTGGGCAGGTTTGCATGACCGTGTGTTTGAGCATAGATTTCAAACATAAACACATTAAACGATAGAAGAAACCCTCTCCCACAAAGGTCACAACACTTATATCCTGGACCTACCCGGATGACAGGCCCAATTAGTACTGATTAAAAAAGCAGTAAGAAGCAAAACACCAGCAACAGCCCTTGATAAAATAACATGCTGTGGGATACACCAGATTCTTAGTGGACAAGCTGAAATGAATATGAGGAATGGGTTACTCAAATCAAACCAAACACAAAATGAACAAGAATTTACCCAAATCTTCTGACAGATTTTTTTAATCCCTGTTGTGTTTCTGGCTCTCACTCATATTCAGCATCTGCTCTCTATCCTTGATCACTATCCGAATATTTGTTCTATGCACTTAATTTCATTCTATTTCATTTTACAGCCTGCATGGTTCATTTGTTCATTCTTTGATTTGCCCTCACATTTTCTCAGCTTTTCATCTCTTTCTGCTCTTTTTTTTCCCTGTCTCCTGGCTTTATTGTCTCTTTCTCTCTCTTTTTTTGCATTAGCCTATACAGCCCTGAATTTCCCTTCCCTATTTCCCTGTTGCCTTCCTGTCACCATTTGTTTTCTATCACCCTGCTTTTCTGCTGGCTGATGTTGGAAATATTTCAGGAATTTCTAATTCACAGTGCCATGAGAACTGTTATCTTTGCATTTTCACTAGTGAAAGTGCTCTCGCACGGTGAGGATGATGACGAAGCAAGCCTGGGACAGAGGGGCTTCGGATGGACTCTTCCCTGAGCCCACTTTGCCTCCGAGTGGTATGCTCCAGTGTGGAATGTGCAAGAGGAAGCTGGGTCCGTGGGGAGTGTGCGGGCTGGGGGCAGGGAATATGTATTGAGAAACCTCAAATTCCACACAACAGAAATGAGTACAGGAGAAACTGAAATACAGGAGAGAAGCAGGATGAGGGACCAGCCGGAGAAGGGGTGGGGGGAGAGCAGGAAAAAAAAAATACACCCACCACCACCACACCCTAGCTTTCAAGTTTTTCTTCCATGCAGGTGCAGATAAGCAGCAGTACCAGCCCTTGCTAATATTCAGTTGCTCTGAGTGGTAATACTAAGAAAGCCTCAGACCTCAATCTATCCATTATTTCTTTCCCTGAGCAGGGTTAGGGGTCACCTTTAAAATAACAACTGCAAATGAAAGCCAATTACATGGAATAAAAAATGATCAGTGACCAAGAGCCAGCCAATGCATGAACTGCTGGTGACTTGTCACTGTGGTATGACAATACACCAACTCAAAGTCACCACAGAGAGAAAAATAAATAAATGGATAAGTGACTTTATTCCAGTATCTAGAGATGTCTCAGGAAAAGACCATCAAAGGTTAAACCACCTACTTTGTTATTGCTTCTGCTGCTCCTGCTATTGTTATTTGTATTCTGGTATCACCAAGAGGCCTCAACCAAGATCGAGGCCGTTGTGTTAGGCACAAGATAAATATGCACAGGAAGAGAAAGTTCCTGTTTTAAAAACTTGAAGCTTAATGGATAAGATGAGCAAGAAGTTGAGGAAAAACAGAGATAAAGAGAAGTGAAATGACTCAAACTGAGTCACAGCAGGTCAGTCAAAGAGCTCCTCTTGAATGTTTTCCAGTTGCAAGGAGGTGAATAGGAAGAAACTGGGAATATTGCGTATACTATTGTTTATTATTTAGAAATCCACAGGCTCTTCCATCCACGGTAATGGAAGCCTCCTCTGCATATGCAGGTAAAAGTTAGTTCATGTTCGCTGTTTGCTAGGTTGGTCCTTCACATGCCCACCATACTGTCTTGCCATGATAAACATACGTGACATTCATCACCATTTACAGATCATGCGTAGATGGTGAGGAGATAAGGATATGTTCAGCTAATACAGAATATCTTTGTCTTGTCTAGTTCTCTTCCTTCTTCCATTCAATTTCTGCACTGGCTCCCACAGTCTCAAGAGCTGCCAGAACTGTCATGTTGTTACAAAAAAGGTGACCTCAATCGCTAGGTAGGACTCAAGAGCTCCTTGGACTCTAAGGTCATCTCTGCTTCAACTTCACTTTCTCCAAATATTACTACAAACAGTTTGCTAAAATGCTACTGTCTGCATTTCAGCTGCAGCTGAAATTCAAACAGTAAAGGAAGCTAGCAGCTAGTAAAGGGAAGCCACTTGTCTACACAGTGCAACAGCAGTCATTGTGCCAAACACTGGCAGCACAGCATAATGCTCAAAACCAGTGTTTTAAAATCTTCAGAAACATTTTATTGAAGTGCTACAACCTGCTAATGTAAGACAGTGCAGAGATGTCCTTAACTGCTAACTGCAGACTACAGACATACCAGGATGGGTCTCATGGAAGAAGTACTGCCTATCACCACCATCTACGTTTTTCAGAACTTCAAGAACTTCAGACCTTAAAAAAATTGCAGAATCACCCCAGTGCTAGTCCAGTAACAGCAGCTACTCCCAAGACTTCAGGATGGATGCACTATGGCTGGTAACACTGCAAGACACTTGTAAGATATTTAACCATAAGGTTTGTTCACACTGGATCAACAGGACACAGTGGTACCATGTTTGAGAGATGATTATCCATTAAACTGACAAGTATTGAAAAGACTTTCAGCACAATTCACTACTATCAAACAACATTTTTCACCTAAATAATAGAGAATAGTAAACAAGAGAATGTCTGTAATGATTAACTTTCATAGAATCATAGAATGGCTTGGGTTGGAAGGGACCATCAAAGTTCATCTAGTCCAACCCCCCTGCGGTGAGCAGGGACACCTTGAACTAGATCAGATTGCTCAGAGCCCCATCCAGCCTGGCCTTGAATGTTTCCAGGGATGGGGCTTCTACCACCTCTCTGGGCAACCTGGG
>JAVKLA010000002.1:8163522-8208299 GCA_034782735.1 Sagittarius serpentarius
CCTCATGAGGTTCATACGGGCCCATTTCTCAAGCTTGTCCAGGTTCCTCTGGATGGCATCCCGTCCCTCAGGTATGTTGTCAACCACACCACTCAGCTTGGTGTCATAGAGAGGGAAAGTCAGAAAAGGAGTCATTAAGAGTCAAAATACACCTGACCACAAAAATACTTCATCATTACTTTCTAAGCTTTTGAAAAACTGATCTAGCTCTGTTGAAAATACCAGAATGGAACTGCTACTTCAGATGGGTGTTCAAAATATGGCATAGCTAAAGCAGATGTGGACACACCAGACAAATGGAAACTTACAGAAAAGTATCTGTGGTTTATTGTGGACCATAAACTGAATAGTCAGCCATGTTATGCTGTTGCAAAAAGTGTGAACATGAGTGCATAAACAGAAGCACAAGCAAGAAGACATGTTTACAGAGTACAGTTACAGGCTGGAGATAGTGAAGAGAAAATAGGCTGACCAGTGATTCTGAAAGCATGGCCACAGAAACACTCAATGAACTAGAGGTATACAGCCCAGTGAAAACACTCTAGAAAGTGATGGGGGCTGGGAAGGTTAGGAATGGTAACAAAAAAAGGCTATACAAAAAGGAATGGAAGAGTCTGACCTCCATAAATTAAAACTGAGGCAATGGAAATTCCAATTAGGCATTAGCAAAAATCCTTCTAATCTTAAAATATTATACTGGACTAGATCACCTGAAAAACTGTGGTGTCTTCATCACTGGGCATCTTTAAGAATAGTTAAACACACACTTGTTTACCACATGACTGAGGTAGAACTGCATGACTCCTTTGGGCAAGGAGATAGGCTGGTTGCTTGTTTAGCATAATGATTTTTCACATTTTTCATTGTATTTGGTCAATCACCTGGTCAGTCATGTAGAACTCCCTTCTCTGGACAGGGAAACAACACTAGACTTGTGGTAGTGCTCATATTCAAATCCCCCAGTTGCCAGATGTTCAAATTAGAGAACGGGTTTGGAAGAGCAAAAAAGGGAAGTTATTGACATGTCTTGAATGGTAATCTGGAGTCTAAAAAAACAGAAAATCAATTCAATAGTGAAGGACAGACTGCATTTGGGGGTGTCCTCAAATCACTTCCCATACTGAGAAATTACAGCCATAATTTTCTGTGCAACTGACACAGTTTTGAAATAGTGAGGCCACCTTCATATTAGCTCAAGTATTCTCTCTTTTCACGTTGTCTGATGCAAAATTACTCTTGACTTTTCCCGTGGAGAAGAGAGGGAAAGGACTCTCCCCACAAGGCTTACAGGCAAAAACAAGAAAAAGAGGTTGACAGGATTTTTAAACTAATGCTCTTGATTACCTCTCATGTTAGGTTCAAAACATTATCTTCCTTGTTCAGCATGTCAATCTCTTTGACTTTTGTAACAAAAATATAGTCAGACCTGTGCATATTGCATTTCAGAAAAGACGTTTTTTTAAAACATCTGTTTGGAAGTGTTAAGGTTCTGCTGAAAAACCTCACACAGATGTGGGCAACATGCCATATTCTGAACAACAATAGAATCTCCAAACATCCTCCCAGGACATCCTTAAATAAAATTTCCAAAGAAGAATGAAATCAAAGGTTGTTAAGCAAAATTTTGTTTTGCTAAGCTGCACATGGTACCATATCTGTCCAGCTGCATGGAAGACCAAGTCAGCTGCCTCTTTCTGGCAGTGCCATGTCTTGCACTATTGCATGTAGTTCCACTAACATGCTCCCACAGTATATTTTCCACTACCCCATGTCTACTGATCCCTAACTTATTAGGTAAAGGTGAAGAAAAAGGGGAAAAAAACACCACAGAGCTCAGAGCAGTATGTTTTTTCTTATTTCTTCCCTTTTTGCCATTACAGTACCCTGTATGTGCTGAATATTTGCCAGGATTCTCCACCCAAATTTATTGCTCTCAATTCTCCCATATTTTTCAACACTTCTCTTGGGATTCTCATCCCATTGTTTCTTTCAAATTTCATATTTTTTTCTCTTTTTCTCTCTAGCTTCTTTACTTTCCCCCCTATTTTCCACAGTCCCTCTCACCCCTGCAGGAAAGAAAAAAAAACGGAATGAAATGAACTGCATTTTAACAATCAGAATAACAGCAAAACAATGCTCTTGAGATCCCATCTGTTGCCAACACATCTCCCAAGACAGCAAATGATGGGCATTCCTGGCTAAATAAAGAGAATTTCCCACACCCATTAAAGATCTACACAGCAAAGACTGTTGCTTAAGTATTTACTTTTTATGGCATACAAGAAAACTACCTGGAATTGTAAATACCAATGACATATTGTTCACATCTCTACCAAACATGTGGTCAGTGGCCATATGGATAACTTCTGGGTGTGAAATGTCCTTTCTCTTTTTTACAGTGCTGCAATATCCTTGTGCCAGAAGCTTTTTTAAAAGTTTAATTGCATAATTCTACATCCAGTGGGTGAAATTAAATTCTATTTACAAACAAAACCCACACCCCTTCTTACTTATCCCAAAAATCTACCAAAGCGAACTGTGACTTGATTCTTACATCCTACCCAGTAAAGAGCTTGCTTTTTTTTTTTTTTAATTCATTCAAACTTTCTCTGATCAGGATTTCACAATTTTTGATCTGAAACAGCAACATTTACACACACCATTTACATGCTCCATCTAATTCACAAAGAATAGCAATGACTTAGAATATGATTGCCTTGAATTTCTAGGGTGGACTTATCAAAAACATAAACACTGGCATAACACTTCTCAAAGGTATATAGTTTGCAAGGACTTAAAGGGGAACACAGTGAAGCTACAGCAGAGCATGTTTAAAGTGCCATTTCTCATAACTTGCTAAAGAATTTCTCCAATAAAAAAAGAAAAGTGACAGACTTTTTAGGAGATATTGTGCAAGTTCTTAAGAATTTTCTGGGGAGTTGCCGTCACATCCCTACTGCTTCAGCTTTAGGTCTGCACTCTAGAGAAATGTAATTTCCATATGGTTAAGCAAATGTTTCTCACCAGCTCTCACTTTGGTTTCTCCAAACTCAAGTTATTTTGTATCTCCATTTCATTACAGTCATATCCCAGATGGTGCTTCACAACAATAGGTGTTACTGAGAAAATACTGAGGTTTTAGAAATGTAAAACTGCAAGAGAAAATCTGAGACAAAGATGGAATGAAAATGGTATAAATTAATATCGTTTTATTTGCATCAGTGCTGAAAGACTTTTTGAAAATGGGTGGAAATCCATGATCCAGAGAAACAAAATGAGGAAAAGACTAATATGGAAGAGTGTAAGAGTAGATAGCAGGCCTCTATTAGCAGAACAGAGGAAAGAAGGGAGAAAAATATGTCCATGCAGAAGGCTGGAATGATCCCGAGACAACTTTAAAATCAAGAAACGCTTTCTTTGAAGTAGCTTGTGAGTTGAGTGGGGAACCATCTGAGTTGTTTGAGGACGTGGGCGATGTGGTTATTATGCTCTCTTGCATATGAGAGAATCTAGACAGCACTGCTTTGCACAAGCTGGAATTTGAAGGAGGGGAAGCATGGAAAGCCACATAGAAAGAAACTGCATTAGAAAAGGTAGGAAGACAAAACCAACCACAGATAGGATTACTGCTAAACCAAATCTGAATGCTGGCATATGTGTTTGGTGTGGTAGAGGTATGATAGATGCTGAGAGGAGGAATTTATTCACAGTTCAAACAGAAGGCCAAATTTGTAGGTAGTGGAAGTAATCAGAACATCTGAGCAGAGAAGAGAAAAAGAGTCATGTTGAGAAAGTTGCTCTGCTTTTGGAAGATATTTAGCTGAAGAAATTAGCCAAAAGGTATTTATTGAAGGCTCTGAACAGATTTACAGTTGAACCTAATCGGGATGAAAACAGTGTCACTAAAGCCATGACAATCTAAGGCACAGTTCATAGGCAAGGGTAGCATGTTTTACTATATATACTATATATAACTGATGTAGACCTCAGTGATGTAATTGAAAAATAAAGTCTTTCAAATAAAGAATTCCCTCTTCACATCCCATACAAATACAACACAGTCCATGTTTTGGAATAAGAGTAAAGGTAAGATGTCGGAGAGAAAGAAAATAGTGGAAAAGACAGAGGCCTAGACAGTATAAAGGTACATATCTTAGCAGAGAGCATTACCATTACATACAAAAGAGGAAGGGAAGACAGCTGTCTGGATGATGTACATAAAACCTTGGAAGTAGGAGGACAGCTGAAACAGTTCAGAAGGGTGAATATATTTGAAAGCAGAATATATGCACTATCATTATCTTCCATATAACAAAATCCTTAACTGAAAATTATTGAGGAGAAAAAGATCGGTGCCAGACTATAATGTATCTCTCCAGCCTGAGTACAGACATTTTTGGAAGCTCAGGATTTGATCCTTACATCCAGAAAATGTTATTTCCAAAGAATGGTCTGTCTCTGCAGTGACACAATATCACAGATAGGTTATTGCTGATTTGATCATCTGGTGCTGTGATAAACTATTTTGGAAAAAAAGTCTTTCATAAATTAATATAAAACCTAGCTTCTGCCTACGTATAATATGCTGGTTTTACTAATCCATTACTCAGCAAGCACACAGTTGTATTGCACAAACTGCTTGTGTCTCTTCTATGTTTTTAAATGACCATAGCCAGAAGTAAAAAGTCTAGGTTTCCTCATACGAGGAGGAAACAGGAAAAACATGTCAGGAGGAAATGGTCACACCTGTTTAGCAATGCCTGACTGATAAAATGGTGTGAACACATTTGCAAACGAGCTAAAATGCCTGAAGGATTTCACATTGTGGTTACATTTATGCTTCCTTGTCCATTCTGGCAAAGTAACAGTCTCTCACATTTCTAAAATACCACCATAAAGAGGCAGGAAGCACATGCAGCAGGTACAGCTTCATACTCCTTCCCAGTTGTAATTTGTTTAATCACTTTTGCCTTTTCCATTTTCCATTCCATGTCCCCTTTCACCTATTCAACTTGTGGTCTGTTCCCTTATCTGGCCATGGTTGTGGAATGGATTTCTACCTCGCTGCATGTGCAAATACTCAGTCTCATATGCGAATCAAGGACAGTGGACATTTTCCTACTGTTTGTTGGGTGAGGAGAGTAGGAATAGATTCTATAAACAATTCTGAAGGATTATAAATAGTGTCTGCTTCTGTTCTGTGTGACAGAATTCAAGTCAGCAAGAACCAGTTAGCCTTATGCCTTCCATCTCTGCTCTCTCTGTGAGATAAAGAAATTCACAACCAATTTGCTACTTGAAGAAGAAAAGGACATAAAGAGCACAGTTCTCTCCCAGATGATGAGGGCTGAATTCATAGCCTTTACTCTTTAGCAACAGTGATTATTAATACTACCTCAATTATGCTTGATGATGATGAAGATATAATTAACATAAAGATCCATTATGTTTTATTGATGGTAAGTGTATGTTGATTATAAATGGGACAGGATGTATTTACTTGAGCTTCACTCTTCGAGGAAGGTTGTGAAATCAGAGCCCAATCCTGCACTGAGAATAAAACCTGCACCTTTTATAATTGTAATAGTATCCAGATGTTCCTCTGTAATATGGATGCAGGTGGTGAAAGCAGTAAACTGGTATAGAGCAGATGTGCTCTTAGCACAGGTGGGACTTGCTCCCAGTGCTACAGTGAATTTTGCACTCACTGGCGTAACAAAAGAAGAGTCCAGAAGATATAAAAATATTGTAAAAAAGTGATGTAAAAACATAAAAAACCACTTCCATTTTCGTGGCACACCTTGATTGTTGGGATTTTAGAAAATCTAGCAAGCAAAACAAACAGGGCTTTTTAAAACTGAAACTACAAAAATCCAAAGAGGCCAGGTAACTCACAAAAAGCTATGAGCAACTGAGCATGCTCAGGTACAGAAATCCTGCAGGGTGTAGTACGTCATACTTTTTGGGATGTGTGTAATATGCATCAGCTGCTGAGATTGTTTCTGCCTCATGCCACCACATAAATAATCACTACTACCATGTTTTGACTGTATATTAATTACCTAACTGACACTTGAGAATTACGGTCGTCTTTACTGTTCTGTTGTGGTAGATTAGGGAAGACCAATTTGACTTTGTCAGCAAGCTAGGCCAACCAGCCTGATTCCTATTAACTTTTCAGACTGCATCTACATAAATCTAACAAGTCTTCACTGTCATGTAGAACAGACTCTTTCTGAAATTTTACATAAAGGCTGAACACTACTTGTACTTCTCTGTCATGATGTAACCCATACTCCCATGCACCAGTTAGGCCCTATCTGTGCTAGATGTCGAACCAATCTATACCAGTCTAAACAGGGATAATCTGTGCCCCAAAAGTACATACACTGAAAGAGTCATTTGGATATGGAGAGACAGTATGCACTTGGAAACTGAGAATATAATCATCACCTTGACAGCACCCCTATGGGCTACTCACTGGCATGTTTTCTGTAGACATATAAGCAAGGGAAAGTATTAGAGAGGGCATAGAAGGGAAGGAATGAAACATTGTTGTGAATGTTTTTGGAGTGCCTGCCAAGTGTAGGAGGCAGCATCAGAGTATATTCAGCAGATTATGTTATTAGGGATCTAAATACTAGAGGCAGAATTTGTCCTCTAGATACAGAAAGACTAGGCTGTGAGAGACTGTGAAAATGAAATTTGAGCTAGTCAGAATGTAGGAACCATTTGAGGGATGTCCTGGCTTACCTGGAGGATAAGAAAGGAGCCCCACAGCTGCACTCTGAGTGGATCTGAATAGTGCAAGACCATGGGTGTCAGAAACGGGGAAGAAAGCATCACATAGTAAATTAGCATGGTATGCCAGTGCAGTGACCTTGGCTTGCAAAGCGCTCTCAATAAACTGCAATAGCTTGGTCACCAATGCACAGATTTATGTTGGGTTAGTTTTCATTATCTCCGAGTCATTATTTATACTAGATGCTCAGGGACACCACCCAAAATAGGTGCTTTATAGACAAATAATAAAGAGCCTGGTTCCTATCCCAGAGAGCTTGCAGTCTAGACAAAAACATCTCTGTTATTCCTAATCATATCAAGCTGAATCTGGCTGTTCACATTTGGAGCCCAGATGAGAACAAGATTTCTGAGGCATGCCCCATGACTACTTTCCCTCTGTGAGTTATCAAGTTATAAACCATACCATGATGGGCTTGGCAATTAAACATTCTCTAGCTCATCTGAAGAGATTGCTATGGTAACAATTTCTATACTAGCTCTATTGTTGGTCCCATTTCTTCTACCCTTCTTCCTTATTTAGCAACAGTCATTCCTTATCTTCTCTTTAACCATACAAGGTGGTTATCCTGATAGCAGCAGACGTACATAGTCTAAGAATACTGCTATACAAGGAAAATGTTATGGCTATGATACGTCTGGATGACAGAGATAAAGATACCACATACCTAAATTGTGATATTAATTCCCTGTATGAATGAGAAGCTTTATGATGGTACGCTGAAAAAATGAACAGTGAGACAACATGATACCTCACTAAGCGACCTCCAAACAAGTACTTTGGAGGACAATCACAGGGCAGCAGAGTTCTTCCACACTCCAGTTGCATAATTGTTTTGACATTGACAGGACTTGACAGCGTGATGGCTGCAAGATATCTACAATGACAGTGCACTGTGGCCATATCTGAGTTAGCTTTAAATTAGCTAACAGGAATACCAACTACTGGTCTAAAGTTAGCTGCTTTAAAACTTCCAGACTTGGGCCATACATTAAGATTCATCCCACTCACAGGTGAAGGAAACCATCTGGGGCAGAAGCACAGTTATCATTGACTGCTGCACAGCAACACTGCACAATAAGATCAGAAAAGGTAACAATGAATGCTGTGTGTATTTGAAATAGCCTGTTGCATGAACTAGGCTGATTATAAACTTCAAAAGAAATAACTCCCCTAACAGCTTGGACAAAGTACTTCTGCCAAGGGGGCAAAATCCTGACATTATATCTCATTCAAAGGACAGACGGAAAAAATCTTTTTATGTCTTGAAGTCTGAAAGACGAGCATTTTTACATTTTCCACTGTACTCACATCTACCATGAGCACAAAGCACATTTCATGGAATCAAAGTTCCTATGCATTTCCATAAAAAGTCAACTTATCATATTGAGAGAATGGACTAAATATCATAGTCTAAAGGTACTGGTCATAAAATATTCCTATAGTTTCAAACTTTTCCTACCACCAGCAGAAGTCAGCTCACAAGAGGAAGGTATACATTGACGTGAACCGTTGGTTTGGTTTTTTTTAAAGCCCATTATGGGGCAAAACTGACAGCTGTAGTGACTCAGCTGTTTCTTCTCTTTCATACTTTTGGGTTAAAAGGAAGGACAGATAAGAAAACAGTCTGGAGTCCCAGAAAAGTGAGACAATCCAAGAAGGAACAAACAACTGGTAAAAGGCAAAAATTGTTCTTCTTTGAGATCTGTGGATGGGCAGAATTGTGCAGAGGTAAGCATTATGAAGGAAGGGAGAAGAGGAAATGACTGTTTGATAAAAGACTCCCACTTGTTCTAAGCTTCAACAAATTCACCCTTCCAAAAGAATCAGTCCCTGAGGAAGGTAAGGACATTTTCTGCATCTATCTTTGTAGTTATTATAGTTGATACAGCCTGGATATGGTAAGTCACACACCACTGAAGAAAATGGATACTCAAGATTCAATTTACTCATGTGTAATAGCATGCAAATTTGTGACAGGAGTGAGTCAGCAACAGCAACGCACTGAGTTGAAAGAACGGAAGCACCACTGCTGCATCATAAAAATAAAGGATGGCCAAATCTCAAATGATTCCATAACTAGAGCTGACTACAATGCCTAAAAAGTCACCAAAAGTCTAGTGCAGAAAATCAGTTTCCAGTAGCATAAGTACCTAGGTCCTAACCATGTGAATGACTACAGCTAATAACTGTAGTCATGTTTTGTTATTTTCACCTATAAGGCAGTCACAGGAGGCAGAAGTACATGGAAATCTTAGGATAAAAGCTGTCTGCAGCTTAATAAAGATACAAAGAGTTCTAATGTAGGTTTGGTTTAACTTGAAAAAATTAATTGTTACAGTGCAAAACATGAGACAGTTTGGTTCAAGAATGCTGGGTGTCAGAGTCAGCATTAGTGAAGTAAGACAGACTTGTTTTTCATGTTATGATCATACATATGAACAGCATATTTACAGGATTTTTGTTTCCATCATGGCTAGATATGACCTCTGTTGCAATGCAGGAAATTTATTTAAAAACTTTATCACAACTACCCTCCAAGTCCTTTTTTTTTTTTCTAAACTAAAGCATAACCAAGCAGTGTAGATCTATTTTTCTACTCTCAACAGGATCTCAGCAGTAAGAAAAATTCACCTATTCCACTAATTTTTTGAGGCTGAGTTTCAGCTCAGTGTGAATGTGAACATATACAATACGAGGGAAACTGATAGAACAATGATAATGCAACTTGACCTGTGTGGTGATGCCAAAAGAAAATTACAGCATTTCTTACCCTTGTTACTGCATTGACATTGACTGCCTGCCTAAAATAAGCACTAAAAGCAGAGCACATACACACTGACTCTGTTCTTTCTATCCAGAGAGATAAAAATCATCTAAAGGCTATGAATCTTGCAGGAATTTTATGACCTTGAGTATTGCTTCATTTCACATCTGTATTCCGGAATGATTTTGGTTATGTTTATACTTTATAGCCAAAGATTCAGGTACTGTCTACTGCCTTCTACGGAGGATGATGCCTTTGTGTCATTGCACCTGTTGTGAATTTTGCTTTTATTGTTTGGGGGTAAGGGATTGTTTTTAACACTTGGTTGGCTCCATGTCAACCATACCCAATGAAATCTTGGAGAAATGTAGGGAAGACACTAAGAAAAAGACTATGGTGAAAGTGGAGAATACCTAAAGGGATGTTGTTCGGGATGTATGCACTTCCTCCAGTTGTTCCACCTCTGGCTCTTTAGTGTTGCCACCTATCCCTCTCCTTATCATTTATCTTTCACATGGGCTTTTTTTGGTTACAGCTGCTGTTCCTCCCCATAAAAGGTACATTAATAAAATGGAAATGCCAAATCCCTGCTCTCTTCTGACTGATGTGCATTTTGCAGAACATAAACAGCTGGAGTTTTAAGCTCTGTGTTCTGGATTATACATGGCTGGGACATGAGGAAGTGAGGGGGAAACCACCCTAAATTTACTGTTTAGTTTTTACACATAGGAGAATCTAGGGAAACAATTAAAATGGTCTTAGTCGTGGCCTGTAAGAGCTGATACCCACTGTACCATATGCAGTTATTATTGAGTAAAGGTCACAGTGTCAAATAACACCACATTACCACATTCCTCAATATTGTAAGCAAGGCTGATATATGGGGCAATATTTGTCAGTATATCTTTATTTAAGCAATTTACACCAGGGATATGTTTGGTCAAAAGTGAATTAGCATCAGTTCTGAAGACTCCTTAGAGCAACTTTTGAAATAATAACCTTTTCTCTCAGGTAATTACTTCATATCAAATTGAAATGTAATTGAGATTTAAGCTTCTCTCAGGAGAATCCAGATACTAAAGCAGTCAAATCATTAATAATCAAATTCCTTCCTTACTGCAACATACATGGGGTTTCAATTTAAGGAAGAAGTGAATGTTTTCGTATGGACCCTGTTATGCCATTTGATGCTTCTACCATTTGATGCATCTATGATTTTCATAAAAGAAAGGATCAGGATGTTACTGAGAATCTCAGTGCTATTAAACCATATAGAGAAATGTCAGTGGGCGTCAAAGACAGAGCAGGATTTCTATTCTGTCAGAAATACCTCTTCTCCCAGCCAATCTCACCTTACTAAAAGACTGGACCTTCCCCAGGGGCCTTTTCCCAGTAGTCTCCCCCAAAGATGTTGGCCTGCTCATCTTCCCTTCCCTCATGCTCTTTTGTGGGGCATGAACCATAGATTATCACTCTTCCTTCCTGCCATCAGCTGCCCATCATCAGCACCTCATCCCACCCTGAGCCTTTGGTAGGAAGAGGGATGCACAGTATCAGCAGAAGTGGGGGAAAAGGGGAGAGAGTCCACTTCCCACTTCTACCATCTTCCCATTGCCAGAGCATGACAGCCATGAAAGGCTGGGCAGAGAGACAGCAGAGACACAATGGGGCTTCACTGTGCTGAACAGGACCAATCTGGGTGGCACACACAGCATGGCAC
This sequence comes from Sagittarius serpentarius, assembly GCA_034782735.1. Classification (NCBI taxonomy): domain Eukaryota; kingdom Metazoa; phylum Chordata; class Aves; order Accipitriformes; family Sagittariidae; genus Sagittarius; species Sagittarius serpentarius. The sequence continues at coordinate 8,174,812 of JAVKLA010000002.1, forward strand.
CTGGCTTGGCATAAAACAAGTATCACAGAATCAGCACCTAGTGACTGATTTTTCTTTGGTTCTCTTTCTATTAGGAATAACTACATTATCCTATCAGTCCATTTCAGCCATTATTTCTGTGCTAAAAGCCAAAAGACAATGCTAATAACTTACTGCTCAGAGAAATTATTTACAGGAAGGTAGCACTGGCATGGAGCACAAAGATCTTCAAGTGGGAGAGATGTCAAACTGAAATGTTGCATTTCTAGTGTACTTACATTGCCACTGTCTGTGTTTTCATGCAGTATAAGAAGTTTGTGCATTTTATGAGAGTGAGAAGAATTCATCACAGTGTCTTTCCCAAATTAATAAATGTTTTTATTTGCTTTGAAAATAAAAACATTGGTGTACTCCATTCAATAGTTTACTCTAATGCGTTTCACATTTTATAGCACGATGTTAAGGAAAATAAGAAGTTTCTTGAAGAGTCCTGCTTGGGAGAAGGCTCTATCCTATGTTCTCCAGTTCTCAGAGCACAATAAACTCTTCAGGAATGCCTTCCAAGCTCTTCCTATTTCTCACTCTCAGTAGTTCCTATACCAATATTTCCTGTAACCACACCTTCTTCAGGAACTCTCCTTTTACTATGACAGAATTAACTGTACACTATTTGGTTTCTTCCTAATAAATGCCACCTCTCCTGTCAGACAGTCTCAGCTTCTCATTTCTCCCTGTTTTTTAACACATGCAACACCAACTACCTCTCCTACTGTTCACTGTCAAAACTGACAAGCCATTGCTTCAGGCTAGAGATCTTCAAATCCACTTTCCTCAGAGCCAAAGATATCCTCAATGAAATCTCTTGCAAAACACAAATAATTTCTCATTCACATCCATCTTTTAATAAAACACAAAACCTACCATAGTCAAACTGACTTCTGTTCCACAGATCTACTTCTGGACAAGTCTCAAGTTGTTCTTTTCCCTTCCTAGCTAATACTCGTGAAGGAAAAGTATTGATTTCTTTGTAGCTTTAATTAGAAGTTGCTGACTTCACCCCCTTCCTATAAATTTGAAGTAAATAAAAGTGAGAGGTGGCATACCTTTCTAGTGCTGCTATAATTCAAAATACCCTCCACTTACCACCCATCTCATGTCTTGCAACACTAAGCAGTAGATGTGGTGGTGTCTTTTTCCAGTTCCTGTTTTGTAGCTGAACACAGTATTTCATAAAAGATACATTTTACTAATCTTTTCATCTAAATAGGGCACCTAAAAATCTATTTTAAAGTTAAGCTCCAGTTCCAGAGAGCACCTTAACCTTATATAAAATATAGTTTACACGCATGCTAAGGTGCTTCTATTAAACAACAAGCTCCTTTCTTGGATGGGGGCTAAAATTTGCTAGGTGTAACTGAACTGTAGCTCTAATACAATTCTGTTATTCTGAGGCCTAACTTATTACTGTTATGTACAAAAACAGCATTAGAGCTTTTATATGAAGAGTTTGGGAATATTTATTAGAACCAGAAACAGTGCATCCTAGAAATTTCTGTAGAGAGTATGTTTGCTGTAGCACAAGTGATAAAGCTATTACCAACAGCCAAGTTTCCTTCCAACTTTTCATTTCTGAGTAATTTCTGCAATGGAGACAGAAGTGTAATAGACATGAAGGAATGTGGCAATCCATTTGTTTTATTTCTATGAAATTATTGCTGATTGCAGGTTTGGAGGATGTGTGGGTGAAGTTTGCTGATTTATTTCAGTTTGGTCAGGAATGCTTTTTTAAAACACCTTTAACCTTTTTCTTCCAAACAGTTAATTTGGGTCACTACTTTTGCACTGAAGCTTTGATTGTGAGAGGAAATACTTCTGCATACTTTTGCTCTGCTGTAAGAGAGGCAATATGTTGTGGGCCATATGCCAACAGATTTTAACCACAAACTTAGGGAAAGGAGACAGATTAGATTGTGGTGGTCTTATAATCAGGGTTTCTCAGTATTCTTTTCTTGCTAAGAGCAAGTATTCACCACTAAAGTGGTTCTATGTCATACAGATGGCGTATCCAGAGTAATAGGGCAAACTAAACCCCCTCAGCTGCATTCCTCTATTCTCTGATAAGCATTCTATAATAATTTTATCACTGATGAACTTCTTTAAGTGTCCAGCCAAATAACGTACTTTAAGATCTTCAGTGAGTTCTGAACTATTTTTCAGCCGTCTGCATGCAAGAATCTTATTCAGTAGAGGTAGGTATTAAAAAAAAGACCTGGAGGTTTATGATGATGAGGAAAAGCCTCACTTCTATTCAAACATTTACAAACACTGTTCCTTTTAAAAGCTGGTGGCCAAGGAACAAAGAGAAACAAGATCTATTCGGTTAAAGCATCTATCTGCCTGCCATTGTATGTTTGCCTCCAGTAGCAAACTTTCTAGTTGTTTGGGCAATCTAGTTTTAACCAGCTAAGACACAGACCAAACAGATCCTCCACCAACTCTCTAGGGAGACTACTCAACCATTTAATAAATCTCCATGATACTTTCCTGATACTACTGGTTAAAGTCTTCCCTTTCCATGAAACAGTCAACAATTGTGTGCTCTTATGCTGTGCATTCTTTTATTCCATCCCTTACTTCTTTTAGCTGCTTCTGGTGCCAGAGCAGGGTCAGTTGATGTGGTGACTCACCCTCTTAGCATCTGGGCCTGTCCAGATCTGAGAGTGTGTGAACGCCGTGGTCAAGAAAGCTATTAGCACAGTGGGTGTTCCAGGGAGATGTGAAGGAAGGGTGAGCCCTGCATGCCACAGGTGGGAACTCAAGAGTTTTTAAAATACATAGCAGGCTAGCCAGATGCACAGTTTTTGTAATACAACAGCTAGGGAGGGACACTCCTCTCCTATGTTGACACTATGACACAAACATACTGCAAAACCTGACTGCTTCCATATTCCATCTTTACTTGAAGCACGAACATGCAAGTGAAAACACAGTCTGCTATCAGACTGCGGCAGTCAAGAGCACAAAGCAAGTCATTTCTTAGGTAATGCAACAGACAACAGATACACAAAACCGTTGATGCATTTTTAGACAGAGGGAGTGTTAGTAATCACTAACTTCCATTTTATTTCCTAATGGCTGAAATTTCTAGTAAGGATGCTGCTTCTTTCAGTGTTGGTTTTGTTTGGTTTTTAAAACATTTTTCAAGCTTATTTATGCTTGATTTTATAATTCTTAATTGCTTAGAGGATCTTAAATTAATGCACAGAAGCAGCAGCAGCACACTAAAGGCTTTAATATTTAAATAACTTCCTATACAAATGAAACTTTTAGGGTTTATACCCATGTTTCCCAAAGCCATGTTAGTGCAGCACTGAACTTGTGCTAAAAATCTCCTGATTAAGCCTGAAACTGATTCGCAGAACAGGAATCCATACAGAGTGTTTTTTCTCAGATCTCATTACCTCTTCAGTCCCTCTGCTGTGTGGAAAACCAGAATTTGTTACTAAGGAATGAGTGTCAGGAACTCGCAGACCTGAGGAAGAATGAGTCGATGATGGGCACCCACATAGGACAGTAACTTCAGCTTTTGCTTAACACGTCCATAACAAATGCATGCAGGACTAACTGAGGAGGCAGCTTGCCGCAGGGGGAGGCAAGGAGGGAAATGCAGAGTTAGCAAGGCAAATAACAAATCAGCTTCCGACCTTAAAAAAAAACATCAGGTCACAATTTAAGTTTCTATGTGAAAAGTAGCCCTGTAATGCTGGCACATGAAAAAAAGATGGTTGAAGAGCTTTGTCCTGCAAATTAAGTCATTTTCTACCCAATTCATAATCTCAAGGGTTACCTCAGGAGCAGAAGTGAAAAGCAACGTCAGTTTCTTGCTCCACTTAAGGGGACCTGAAGTATGAACTTCTAACAGTCACTTCTCTTTCTCTAATTACTCCCAGACACCCTCATTTGATAATATAAATATATATAATATAGATGGTGCATAATTTTATAAAAAAATATATAATACAGATAGACATAGATGTAACTCTAAGTATGAATATGCAGTCTCAAACTAATGAACATAGCTTTTAATTAGGTTACAGTCTCCTCAAGAGGTACTACCATCACTAACGCATTTAGGTTGGCTTTAAGTATATGGAACTCAGCTGAACACACTGGATCTCACACTCGAAGGGATCCCCAGAGATCAGCTTTCCATAGGATCAGACACACTGCTTCACATTTAACTATCTCCATCCTGTCCTTGTTTACCTCTCTTGAAAGACACCCATGCATACTCTTCAGGAGAGGAGACATGATGGAGAGACATCTCATCAAGGATGAAAGTGGTATTGCTGGTTGGTAGAGTATAAATCTGAATAGCTATAGACCAGCAAGCCTTTTTCCCATACTGAGCAAGTGATTTGACAGTGTATGAGAGAACAGAATGTTATGCACAGATAAAAATGATGAAAGGAAGAACAAGCTGACTCTTGTAAATACAAATCAAACCAAGAACTTTTCACAAAACACTAGAAAAGTCTCTTCAGGACTCTTAGCTGTCATGTAAAAAGAGAAAAGATCCTTTCTTTTAAAAGAAAGAAAGCAAAAAGTAGAGATTAAGTGGTCATTTTGCACCACAAATTGCAGCAGAAGTTGGTCCCAAACATCTGGGACCAGTACTGTTCAGTTTATTCCAAATTATGCAGAAAATTGAGAGAATGGTAAGAAGGCACAGACTACTAAGGGCACAGAATTTAGGATAAACAAAACTAAAAATAACTATGAACACCTGAAAACACTGTTTGTGACATGACGCTGAATGAGCAAATAAATTAACAGGATAAATTCAGTGCTGATAAGTGCAAGGAAATGCAGAAAAGTTAAAACCAACCTTAATGATACATGTTAATCATTAGGATCTATATTAGCTATTACCTCTCAGTAAAGAGATCTCTCAGCCACTGTTTTTCAAAACCTGTTTGTATCAACTCAATGCTGAATAAGAATTAAAGAAAATACATTGCTAATAGTCATCAGGAACAAAAGTGAGAACAAAAAAAGGATCATCATACCTCAGAAAGCGTTACATGTGCAGTCTAAATGGACAATTTTGAGAACAGGACAGCTATCTGTTAATTAGTTACACAGATTATGGTAGAAATGTGCATTAATTTATTCTTATGAAGATAACAGATTATGATGGAGAAAGAAATAATTGGTCTGCAATGATGGAAATTATCCATACTGCCAAAATAACAACTTTGACTGTTCTACCACTTTCTTCTTTTAGGCACAACGCTAACTTGTGGGAAACAGAATCCCCGCAAAGTCTTCTAAAATAAGTTTTACCCCAAATGAGAGCTACTGCATAAACATGTAGGTTTATTAAGCCATTCAGAGCAAGAAGTGATTATGAAAAAAAAAATTTGGTAGGAGTAGCAGATTCTTTTTATTGTGTTCCAAACCAGGATAATTTCAATCACCATTTCAGCGCAAAAATGAAGAACAATTTCTCTAGCCATTCTTGTCTGCTTGCTTTACTGAACTGTGGTAGAGACATTTGAAAGTGTTAATGGGGATGTGCTTTTCTGCAGTCATCACTATTTTGTATCTCCTACCCCTAAAGCAAAGATATAAATATATTTTTAGGTTCTTACTCCTTCCATGCCTTCCACAAATAATTTTTCCCTTGACAAAGCTTTGCTGTGGACAAATGGTGCCTTCCAGACCTCCTCAGAACATCAGTCTAAGTAAGTGTATTTTGCTATCAGTGTTTAGCATACTGATTAACTTGTTTTTAGATAAAAGCTGTGAAGGAGAAGATGCTTCTTTCTTCTGTTCCTCAGCAGGGATCTCAGCAGTTTCTCATCACCTCCAGACTACAAGCTGAATAGAGGTGTGGGGCCAAGTTGTCTGCAAACACTAACAGCTGTGCTTGGCGTAGCCAGCAACCCAAGCACATGTCATCTCAGCTCTGCCCTCCAGGTATGTTATTTACTTTTAGTGTGATAAACATCAGAAAGAAAATCTTATGGGGGAAGATCTATACAACACAATAGGAAATATTATACTATTAGTTCATTGTTCTTCAGCTATCCTGTACAGTCATTACTAGTAATATTCCACCCAGACAATTTACCAAAAACCAAACGAAACCTACAAGGAGAAATGAGGTTCAACTTGTCATTCTCTAGTGCGTGTAGGTTTTCAAGAGTCCTTTTTAGAGAAATACATAAATTTCACTCCTATCCTATTCTAAAGGCTCTTCAGAAAGGATTGGGAAATCCAGGATTCAGAATGATTCAAAATATCATTCAGGAATAACAATGTCTAGATTAATTTCTTATTTTGATGATAGACATGGCCCTGCTTTGCAGTCTTTACCACAGTTATAGTTCTGGTAACCCAATCCCCAAGAGTTTTTGAAAGATTAGGCAACTTAACAGTCTTATGAACAGGGACATAGAGCATTTCAGGTTCTTCAGCATCAAACACTTTCAGCATTTTTCAAGCATTTTTAACATAAAAACTGAAAAATTATTTTTCTCTGTGGAGAAAGTCTCTACCCTGCTACTCACATAAATCTTTGAAACAGTTTTGTAGTGTCATTTATTAGCCATGTACTGTTTGAGGTCAAAGAGCACATAGATATTCATACAGCCACTGCTGGATTTCAAGATCACTCTGGAGCACTTTCCATACTGACCCAACCGTGATGTCTGCCCTGCAACAGTAACACATGACTACAGTCTGTGGTAACTTGCCAAGACCAGCTCTCATCAGACTTGTCTGGCACAATAGCAGTGAAACCATGAGAAGACAGACCATCAGCTTGATGCTAGGTGGGGGCCCAGAGCATTATGCGGGCTTTCTCAGGCATAGCTGAAATTTTCATGGAGCTTCCGTTCATGCTATTGGCTATGACAGATTGTATCTTGCTGGGGGAAGACTGCAGTGACAGGGGAGGACATACCAGAAAACAAATTACAGAAGCTGCTGCCGATCACTACATTGTGAAAGCTTTCCTGCTGGCAGGAGTATTCCTCACAGTTAGTAATGAAGCAGACTGTTTCAGAACCCAACTCTCCAGTCCTTCTCTGACACACTGAGATATGCCAGCGAGCATTCTAATTGGATTATAAGAAGTAAAGCAACAAAGCAAACCCAAGTTGCCTCCCCTGATTCAAAGCTTGGTGTTTGTTTCATAAGAGGATGCAAAACCAGAAGCACAAAGTGTTCTCTTTAAAAGCTAGGATGCAGCTGAACAGCACTGTCAAATCATGTACCACGGGAACAAGGCCATGAAGTACGTGATGCAGATCCATATGGTCTAATGCTTTCATTTCTTCTCATGAAAGAAGTGATTTTTTAAATGTCATTGGAATAATGAAGAATAGTTGCAATCTCAGGGTTGACAACTTCTCTTCGGTGTCATGCTACTTTTGAGTTAGTATCTTTAGAAGAAATGCAGGCATAGTCATGTCCTCAGCAAGCACATGAAAGAACACCACCAGAGAACCAGAAGTTCACTAACTAAACACGTGGTTCAGAAGCTGACCATTTGTTTGCAAGTATATGTAACATTTGTTTAAATTCCCATGCTATTGAGATGATTAACAAATAGCTTATTTGCCCCTTTTTTCCCCCATGTCCTAATAGCACAGGTAATAAATAATCCTTTACAAATGTTAAAAAAAATTTTCCCCAAACTCTTACAGAAATCTGTTTAATCCCAATAATCAGAGACTACTAATTTGAGAGGCATCATATCAAAATGGGACATGTTGTATTAAGTATAGTTGCTTAAAAGGCATATGCCCAAGAATAGCCATTTTGGAAACTAGCCTACATTTTTCTTAAGCTTTTTATATCTGGTGTCATAATGAAAATTCCAAAAAATTGACTTCATACCAACAGTCCAGAATGTGGTCAAGCCACATATGAACAAACACACAAAATGTCATCCAAAATCATCACATCACACGTTAAAGAAAGTTAAAACCAAATGTACTGGGTCTTTTTCTGGTAGCCTAATATACATTTAATCCAAGTTAACCACTGAAACATACTGATGTACAACTGTTTCCCTTTACTATTTCATATTCATACAAAACCAAGTATTTCTGGAGTGTAGAGATGTAATCTACTACATTCTTCCTCATTGGCCCATCAAAATACTAGCTCCCTAATGTAGCAGAAGTTATCTATTACTATTGCACTTTCTGAAGAAAAAAGAAACCCATGTAAACTGCAGCTGGCATATGCAATCCAATCTACTACAGGCAAAACAGCAGTGTTTACCTACCCTGCATTTGAATTTTGCTTGTGTATCTGCACCTGCATGAATTCTATCCATATATATACTAAGTGCTTTTTATGAAACTTTTGTTTTTCTTTTGAATTCTCTGTATGATCCAACTCAGACCTATCTGTCCACGAAAATATCTCATGCTATTAATCAGAGGCTGTATCAGGATCTTTGTACTATAAGCAGGTTTTACAGGCATCAGTACTTGTGGAAAGCATGTTGCCTTTGGATCTGCCAGTGTTCTGCTAAACCACAATAACCTTTAATCAAAAATATCATGAGAGGAAAAAGGCCTGCAAATTGCATTATTGTTTTCCTTTGCCATTTACATGGCTTGTAAGTGGAATGTATGGATTACCTTCAGGCATTTCAAGTATACTGAGAAGTAACATCAGTGAAACTCCTCCAGTAGGAGGAGTTGATGTTCTGATCAAAATTTCTATATTTTCAGGTCAAGTTTTTAACCATGACCACTGAAACGAATTGGACTTTTAGGAAATGTGCGTTATACGTTTTCTGAAAAGTCAGGACCGTGCAACATATTTTGAAATACTCAAGAACTGAAGCATAGAAAGCCGTAATCATTTCTGGAAGGCCTGATCATGAGTTATCCCACCTGATGTGAAATGGTAAGACAAAATAGAGTAAGTTGATACTCATTCTAGTCACTTGGAGCTTGGAAAGGTTTTAAAGGCCATATATAAAGATCAGTTTAAGAATGGACTGAAAAAAATAAAAAATACTTCAAATGGATTTTGAAATTTTCAAAACTATTTTGCTATCAAAGCAAATAATTTTTTATTTACTTTTATTCATTTGTTTAAAATTTGTGTTAAAAATTATTCTGACATTTGGTTGCTATACTCCTGTTTCTCTCTTTCGCTTTTGAAAAAAAGGGAGAGAAAAGCACGGAGGACAAAACGTGGAAAATGCTTTTGTCTATTGGTATTGCTCTACAGAAGATAAAATACCTACATGCAATTCACTGAAAGAGAGAAAGAAATGTGTACGCACACACCTGTCCCAACAGTTACACACTATATGTACAGTTGTCTGAGGGTGGATAATCTCTAGTCAAAACACTTGTACTTCTTTAAACCTTTCAGATTTACATTGGCTATGCAGATAATTATCTCATGTGATTAGTATATCTATTTGTCTGTAGACTGAACCATAATCTTGTACCTAACTAGCTAAAAATTAACGTTCTGCCTGGGTTTATTTGATTTCATTAGAAATGCAATTAGGGTATGTTACTTTGTGAAGACAACAGCTTACTGTTTGGCTAGCATCATATCCAGCTGCCTTGACTTGCCCAGTCTATGTGAGGAGGTACTCATTTTCATCTGGTTTCAAAGGGTCAGCTTTCAGAACAGACTAATCCTAGACCCACACAACCTGATCCTTTCTGCTACTTTATGCAATTTACCTTCTGAAACATGAAAGCACACAGTACCCACATGCAACTTTAATGTTGCTTGAGAAATTTTTATTCCTAAAGTAACTCTTACTAGTATCTCACTTCCTGTTAGGATTAGAAAGTAAATAAAGCCAATTGTAGCTCTATACAACTCACAATAATGAGCATTGTATGTCATTGCCAAGAGAAATTGTACGTTGACTAATACTTAGACATTACAAACCCTTCATAGACATGCTCCTCATAAGACTTCAAGAATTTGAATTGTCCCAGCAGCACTGCTTTGTCTGTCATGAGTTGTTTGTTTAGGACCAACTCTGCAATATATTTTTTCATGTGCCACAAGAAAATAATTTTTTAAGCTTATTTTTCCCATCGGTAATTTGGACCTAATCTTCCAAAATCTTCCTCAGATATATACAAAACACAACAGATTCTGTCCAGAGAGACAATTGTTAATGGGAATACTTGTGAGTAAAAAATCTCAAATCCTTTATTAAAGTCATCCAGTTCAACGCTAGATACCACAAGTACCATGTATTTGAGTTTCCTCCATACTTTATATTTTCAAAAGAAAATCTGAAGGACAGAGGCTTCTTTTTCACAATGCCAACAGATGCTATCATTGGACAGGTCTGGTTGTTGAGAAGAAACTGCAGAACCCAGCTCATACGTTACTAAACCATTTGTTTTGTTAACTACCTGTCAATGTTGCAAAGTGATAATCTAGCTGAGGTACACAGATTCACAGCCTTCTTGAATAAACACTGTACTTCCCCACCCTGAACTTCTAAAGACAGAGTTCAAAAGAAAAAGCCAAGTTCATTTTCATATGCTGAAACAGGCAGTAATTAACAACCCTTAGTTAAACAGCAAGGGGTTTATTCCTGACTTCTCAGTTTACTTCTCAATATATTTGAGCAACTAAATATAATTGAGCTGATCTGTCTGTCCATAATGCTAAATCTGAAACTCCACATTAAAACAGAAGTTATGCCTTTAAACGCGATGTGGTGTGAAACATATTGCATAATCCCTATTAGTATTTTCCAAAATGTTACTCAAAAGGGGAAGAGTATATCTGCATACCAAAGCAGCTAAGTTATTACAACGGAGAACACAACTGATAAATTCAGTGTTCTGCTGAGCCTTTAATAAATTTTATCATTTTATGCAGTACTGTAGTACATTTACTAAATCAAACAGCAAAGATTTTCCTTCCTTACTAGGTGCTGCAAAAGCAACAGCGTAACATTCTTGCATCTTTAAATTTGAGCTCAAAGGTAACAATGCGTGTATCAAGCCTTCCATTGTCCTAATGGCAGACCCCTGGGAATTAGGATAATTTATAAATGCTTTGCTTTGTAAGAAATCACCGTTTCTCTGATGCGTTCACCCAAGAATTAACACAAATTATTCCCAAAGTACCTTTTTTTGAGGTGTAGTATTTATTGGAATACTCCAGCTAGCACTGGAGAAGATCTTACAACTCTCTCACAGATCTACTGTGATGTATTTCAAGCTGTGGCAGTAATGTTGCTGTTAACCGTGGTGAGCAAGGCAGCACTCCTGGAATGAAGCTATACCCTTTATCAGATGAAATCATAGAGCTGGGCAGGACAGACAAGATTTCAAGCATGTGGGTCAGCCTTTTGATGTGACATCTGCCTGCCTCACTGATATTTTTTGGCAGAGTGCCAGTGGAACTAAACATCCCTTTTAGCTACAAAAAAGATGACTCAAGAAATTTGCTTTTTTACTAAATAGGTGTGTCTAAGGCAAATCTTGAAATAAAAAAGTTTTCACTTCTTGGTAGAGAGTGTGTATCATTTAGGCTCCTCTGTCAGATGTGCTGCAGTTCTGGTATCTCACCATGCTTTCCATTTGATTAACCCTTCTTTGTCTCATTTCTCCATTTTTTTTCCACTTTATCTTAAGTGACTTTTGTGTTCTGAAGAGGCTATTTTTGCATCTTCGTAGCATGAATGGCATTCCTTGTAGAGCTCTTTAAGAAGCAGAATTATAGGCAATAACATCACTTGCTGCTTTCAGAGAGGCAATGCAACTGTAGAAAAGCAGTTTTAGGATTGAGAATACTAGTTCTTTACTCAAATGGCCTTGAAAGACGTTTTATATCTGATCTTACAGACCTGACGAACAATAGGATGAGAGTTCAAGGGTGCAAAAACCTTAGTGCTGTTACTCCAGTGCCAAAGAGATACAGAAGTCAGCAGCCTTGTTCTGGCTGCAGCTGATTCAAGTGAAGAGGTTACTGGTTCCAGCTGCTTCCCAGCATATCCAAGATCCCAGCCCCACTACTTGCTTCCTAATCTAGTTCAATTAAAATGACTAGGTTATCTTAAACACTTGAAAAACATATGCATAACTTTTTTCTCAGATAGGCTAGAGACCATTTGCACACAAAGTTATCATGGCAGATCTCTAGGGAGTGGGAAAAGAAACAGAGAGAGCCCCTGGGCAGTAACCTGTTCATCCTGCAAAGCTGCAATCAGAACAGAATGTGTGATTTTATTATATCTTCACATTACAGTTCCCTAGACAGTACTGAGCATTGTTTCCTTTGTCCATAGAAACAATGGCATGTATAACTCCACATGAAAAAGTTATTTGCAGAAGTTACTTGACAGTAGTGTATTAATCTGACAGAGCTGGGGGTAACAATTAAATTGCGGAATCAACAGAAAGGCACAATGAGTGTATGCAATGTAGATAATGAAGGAAGTGGATATGACGAACAAGCTAAGGGAAGGTCAAGTTGTAATAGGTACCAAAGGACACCAGAGGGATTGTAATGGGAGATTCTCTACAGAGAGCTGAGCTGGCGTAAGACTGACAACAGCTGATAATTCCCTAAGAGAAGAACCTTGGGCAACTCTGCAAAGCTGGTAGGTCCTCAGGAGAGGTGGACTTCTTGCAATCAGAGCATTAACCACAAGAAATATTTGGTCAATGCCACCAACATCTGAATGCCTGGACTAGAGGGAAGATGTTGAAAGAGAATGAAGAATAGTTGTAGAAACCACAGTCTCTTGTTTAAAGAAATGTGGGAATAAAGAAACCACAAAGCCTGAACAGGTAAATAAAGCCGAGGAAGAATTCAGGGAGCAGTTTTAATTTTTTTTCAGTGCAACAGTTCAACAAGCACTGAAGATCCTGTACCATTAGTACTGCATAAGTGATGTCATCCATCCACATGCCAAGGGATGACAGCATCTAATCTAGAAAGGGACAGTGCTGTCATTCTGCCAAAAGATTTGTTTCTGCAGTTATAACTAGAAGTTTGAAGAGAACCTAGATTAAGTCCCTCTGTGTAGTCAACACTGTGAAGTAAAACTTTAAAGCCCAAAAGACCACCTGCTGGGCAGTGCAGGATAGGCCTGCTGGAGGCGTGCAGGAGAGGGGTCATATAGCACAAGAGCCTTTATGGGATCATCCCGCCCCTCACAACCTATAGCAGCCCAGAATACAAGATGCTCTGGAAGAAAGCTCTCTGCCCCCAGTCTGCCTCCAGCTGATTACAGAATCCATGAAGATGACTGCCTTGAGCCCTTTTTTGCTGTCCCCACTAGTTATTTGCCTTGAAAAGTAACAAATACTTTTTTTTTTCCTTTTAAATTAAGAACAAAATAAAACAGCGTAATCAAGTTAGAAATAAATTCTGACTTATTCTGTGACTCTAGCCATTCAAACCCTCTGCAGGATATTGAGTTACACAATAGCCTCAACCAACGAAAAATAACTTACAGGCATTACATCATCTGATCAGACCCAGAGGCAACAGCATTGTTACCTAACAACTTCAGACAGCTGATTAACCACTTTCTGTAGGGTGTCAATTACACCACACCCTGCTTGTTCATAACTATGTTGTTGACAGCACAACACAGCAAGAGAAAAAGCATACTACCCCCCACATACACACCCCATGTACACACAGTAATGCTACTGCCAGAATGATGTGTTTAATTTGTCATGAACTCAGCTAGAAGTACTTAGAAACCTTCAATAAATAAATAAGCACAGCAACATAATGGCACATTGGGGCTTGTTACGAGATGGTATAGTGAAATTTTAGCTTTCTTCATGTTATGTCACTTGTTTGGGGAAACAGAGGGTTTTAGAAGGAGCAACGAAGACCTTTATGAAGGGACCCATTCATGCTTGACAATGCCACTTTGAGATTCAAGAATCACATACGGAAAATGGTCTTTTCTTAAAAAAAAAATCTTGGTTTATTCCATTTCCTTCACATTCCTTCTCCTCATCTTTAAGGTACATTTCATCATTATGTACATTACTGGTGCTGAGGAATTTAAAGTGATCTTTTCAGTTTGACACAGAACTGATAATGCATACTTTACTTATAACCTCTCCTTTCCATATGCCTGCTGGAAATTGTTTTTCGTTGTTCATAAATCCAAGGAGTGTTTACACTGGAATATAGGAAAAGCTAAAGGAGAATGCTAGTGTGTAAGCCATAGTGGCTTTTTTTGGCTTTTGCTGTGAAGTGATAAATGATTCTTGGTCCCCCATGGGTTAGAGGGCACCAAACTTCAAATAACTACAACATCCGATAACAAAGTTTTTCTCCATCATTTGCAATCAAAACACCAAGAACACAGCCCTCTGGACCTCTCATCCTTCATGTTCAATTGTAAATCCTGATTAAATAGCTTGCAGGTGTCAGGATTAGAGTATATTCTTTGGGAGCCTAAACATAGCACCAGCTGGGTTCCTCATTTGCCAGTTGTAGTTGCTTCTTTGTTTTGAAACTGTTGACAGTACAACTAAAAATATTCCTTTGGGTAGAGACGGAGTTAAATAACAAGCAGGATGAGTAAGAGAACAGCTGTAGATATTTTTCTGTGTTTAACATACCTGCCTTGTTGATTTATAGTAAGCCCTCCACATAATGTACATTCTGTGTAATCCAAAACATTTAACCTTTCGAGCTGGGGCTGTGATAAAGCTATCAAACACAGGAAAGGGTCTTGACAAGTCCTGTATTACCAGCCTTTTTCTCAAAGGAAAAGTGAAATACAGTTTCGCCTCACTTTTAGTATACAACAACAAGCAGTATTATGCCTTACCAGTTGCTACCAACTAAACTGTATGCCAGACATCTACATAAACAGCAGCATGGAGATGGAGAAGAAGACATAACTTTGGCAAGTTCTCAAAATCTTGCTCTAGTGGTTGTCCAGTTGGTTTGAGTATGGCTTCCTTGAATGGAAATTCAGTTCAGCTCTTTTAAAAACAGAATCAAAGTGAGTAACTGCTTGAAGAACAGAGAGGCCGTTTTCACAATTAGTTCTTTGCACAAAAGCAAGCAGCATCTGCCAGCATGCAAGACCCTCAGTTCAAATTCAAATCCCTTTTATTATGATTTTATAATGCAAGGGTACTCCACTGCCAGCACCGTTGTCTTAAGATGTAACACCAGGATGGCAACTCATTTCTACCATTAAATAATTTCTATTGGTTTTGCTATTTTGTCCATGTTCTCTTTGGAATTAAGTTCTGGCTACTTAAAAATCCCTAAAGCTTTCAAAGAGTTATTCATTTTGACTTCCTGTCCCAACCTCTTGAGTAAAACATTACTATGTTGTAATCCCAAAGGCCACTTCATTTCAGTGGGCAGTGAACCAAGTCATACGGAATAGATGTAAAGGGAGAGACGTATGCGTACAAAAGACATTACTACTTTCCCTATAAAAGAGCTGAGGGAAAAATCTGAAAAATTTAATAGTCTTTTTATTACATGGCACTGAAGCAAAAAAATTTTTTTGAGGGTTTCAGATAATCAGTCCAAGATAAGCTTAAACAAAATATTGACTACTTTACACATCTGTATTTATGAGGGGGGAGGATCATGAGCAGACATGGGCCAAATGGTCCCAAAGCAATTTGCACAGTAGTGAGGCACTCACCTCACTCATGACTAATTGAACTCACTTTTCCCAACATCAGGTCTCAGGAGAAATTCAAAGCACACTATAGCGTCTATCTTTGATACTGAGATTTTAACAAGTTAGCTTGCAATGCTGCTAGAGTTTTAAAGGCAAGTTCTTCCCAGTAAATAATATAACGAGAAAATATCAGCACTTAAGAGGATGCCACAGGGTTAATGCCAGGTTTTAAAAGACTTCAAAATGGATTTTACCCAGTTCACATGTCAGGAGGCACAGCACGGAATCAATTTACAGCAGGAGCCAAAGATCACAAATTTTAGGGGAGCCTGGGGACTGATTCCCCCAATCGGTGCCGTGGGGTGCACAGATGAAAGAGCAAACTTGTTTTTTTTCTTTAATGGTGACAGCGTATTCTGAAATTACGCACAGCAGGCAGGAGAAACCTGCATAGATTTCAAAAGATACTGCAGGTTTGTGTGCTGAAGCACACATTTAAGGTCCTAGTTAATGTGCTAGCCTTTCACCTCTGGAGGCCTGGGCTCAGATTTATCTAAGGTAAAATGATGGAGAATTTGGGACTTTATCTTCTTAACCCTTATTGGCCTTTAGTCCACATCACAGAAGTACAAACCAGTTATCAAACTCTGGATCAAACTCTACTTACTTTTACGATTCTGAAGTCAACCTGAAATAATTCATCTAAACACTAATAACGCATTTCTGGGTTTCTACTGATTTAAACTGGACTCGCTGAATGAAAAGCCAAATTCTGTTCTTGTTTATATCAATGGAAACCCTAGACCTGTGCCAGTATTCAGGGAAACGATGCAGACAAATTAAGTATAAGACATAACAGAACAAGACACCTACACAGAATGGAAAGCAGACTTTTTTCAGGTCCAGAATATTTGCTCAGAGCCTGCTTCAAAGATGCCATGTTCTCCATTTTTCTTGTCATGCACAAATGCTGTGTAAATATACCTTCTAAAAATGTGTGCATAAATTTGCCTTCTACTAATGCTGTTCTAGGTAGAATTAGAGTTCAAGATGTGCCAGAAAATTTCAAACACAGCAAGATAATCCTTTTCCCTCAAAGTGCAGAGCGTTACAAAGAAAACAACTCTCAAAAAAACCCTAAAATGTACTTATCTGAATGGAGATTATTCTGACCAAGTGGTAATCTAGCATCCATCCACTGAAGAAATGAGTTCTTAAAACAAGAAAAGAAGACCTATTGAATTATCCAGATCTGTAGTTTTTAGGGCTTCTATAGGATTGTTCCTATATAGTCATATTTCCAAGTGTTTTTCTTAATCTCATTTCAGAATTTCCAAGCACTAAAGTACTCACCACTTCTGCAGCTCAGTTCCTCTCACTTTTAAGAATTTTCTTCCCCATGCATTCATTCTCTCTCCTAATTTTCATTCTACTCATGTGAATCAAATAATTTACATGAAACCTTTCCTTTCTAGACCTACCAACTACAAATCCAAGGTTATGTCTAACTCAGTATTTTCATGCCAGTCCTTATTATGTGCAAGATCTATGTTTCAAAGATTTGCACTGCATAGGGTGTATCACGAGTGGGTGTATGACACATTACTTTTTATCTAGAAGAGCCATTTCTCTTGCAGCATGTTCTGACGATAATGATGCTATCTTTAACCTTATGCGCTGTAGAAAGCTAGTCTGCATTCATAGGTCTCATATACAGAGTTTTCTCTCTCACATCATCTGTGCTGTCAGATCTGTCAGCTGAAGCAACCACACCTAGCCTTTAGGCTGACCAATCTGTACCCTATATCAAGGCCAAATGAATGTTTATTGCACTCAGGTACTTACTAGAGAAAGGCACAGTACTGACTTTAGCTCCATGCTGATGCAGGTGAGGCTATGTACAAAACCCACTGGTCCTGTATGTGAATTCAGTCTTTAACAAAGTCATCTTGAATCTTCATCATCCTCTCTGGCAACAATGTACTCATTATTTCCTGCTAGTATAGACAGTATTTGTTGCAGGCTAGAATTTTTTCTGTTAGCAAGCTTCCTAAGGACAGACATAACTTCTTGTAGGGTATGACATTCCTGAAGAGACATGGATTTTTTTGTTTGTTTTAAAACACAAGGTCATCTTAGGCAGAAGTTTATCCTTCCATTTGTCTTATTTCCTTTATTGTTATGATGAGCATAACCACCACAGTAACTCACATTCACTGCTGCATTTATATATGAAAATGCACTTTCTTCTCAGTGCATCTGGTTGCAGTTTCCCTCCAAAACAAATTTAACACCAAATTCTATTAAAAAACATACCTCTTTACACTTTACAGCTTTAAAGTCTTCATTGTGTCCAGAGTGGCAGAAAGAGCTATGAATGATTATTTTTTAAAAATATCTAAATAGCTTTGCTTAAGCTGATTTGGGGTGGGGGTGGGAGTGGGAATCTGAATTTCCTCTGCAACCATTACTTTTTAAATCCCTCTGAAATTTAACTTTAAACAATGCATGCAGCGTTAAGCCTAAAAATACCTCAGCAATATTCTTTCCACCTTGGTTGCAGAAATATTTTGTAGGAAAACATGATAATCACCATTTCTGTTTACTCATCAGGAATGTTCCCCTTTTCCATGAAGGATCTTTGAGTAAATTATGTTGATAATGAACTTATGAAGCCCTCAGCAGGTTGAGAGACTTATTAAAATCCTTTTTATAACCACCAAGCCAAAAAACTTTGCTGTATATATTCACTGCAGTCTCCCTTCCCCCTACTCACTCTTTCCAAGTTCATTCAGTAATCACGGGTATAAAGCAGCCTAGCATACACAGCTGTTTCAATATCGCTGGCTAAGAAGTCTGACATGAACATACAAGTTTGAAGTTTGGCCGTTGTTTGTGTTGCACGTGTTGAATAATGTTTTGTCTATACTTCAAGCAACAAACTGGTTTCAGAAACAGGTTTAACATGACAACATAAATAGCAATGAAAAGGGCCACTTCTGTAAGGTAAACGTCACACACACATTATCAGAGCTCACACACACAGAAAAATATGTCAAAAGAGAATAATTATACAACAGAAAGGAGTCAGTTATGCCCAATCACTTATGCTAACAGGAAAGATGCATTATACAATCCCATGCAATGGAAAAAAAATTAACTGGGCAAAATATGACATATTACAATCTGACACAGTAGACAAGCCTCTAATACGCAGAAACATGTGGAAACAAATACATTAGACTGAAGGACCGAACACAAAATGACAAACTACACCTTTGCACTGGAAGAGGCACTAATAAAAGATGTATTTTGCTAAAACTCTTTCTTGCTCTGGCTCATTTTTTGTTTTAGAAAAATCTTTAAAGAAAAAAGAAATCTATATTAGCTCATTTGAGATCTCAAGTTTTTTCTGAACAGGACAGGTGAGTGAAGCGAGGAAAATGGTGCACACTTCCCGAGCTACAGCTTACAAGATGACAACCTGAGCCACACTGCACAGCAAACAGTCTGACCAGAACATGCAGGAAACAGAAGCTTTCTCTTCATAGGTTTCCTGCCAGTATGAATAACCAAATAACTTGAACGTCATCTCCTATGATCAGATACAATATATGTTCATTTATTCACACAAAACTGAAGTGATGTATATGAAACATTACTTTGTAACAAGAGTAAAATAACCTGAAGCTTTTCTTCAATACAGTTCTATGCCTATAGATGAAGAAATATATTTCCCCAAATGGTGATGTCTTCATTCTGTTCTAATGCAATAACTGAGGATAGAAACTATGTGAAAAATATGAGTAAATTTTATTTTAATTGGTGTTTTAACTTTGTTTTCTTACTGGCATAAATTAAGTGTACAACATATTTCCTGGAAAGACAAGTAATCTGATCTGTTCATACTGAATTGCATGCATATAATATATGCAAGTTATGTGTGTATGTCTAAACAGTGAGAAACAAAAAAACCTGCCTGTCTTATACATGCAGTTGGTTAAACAAATTATTTGCCGATTTGAAGTTTAGATTTCATCATTAAAATACTGTCAATGACATTCAAGTCTTTTCAGGCAGCTGAAGTATGATGGACAGTCTTCTGTCAGAGTTGTCTGGATTCTGTTTGTCAAAAATTACTTGGAATAAATCTTGATCTATCCATAGAGGCTAGAACAATGGTGTTCCAAGGTAAATTATGGAACAACCTTCAACTCAACTTATTTTAAAGGGGACTTGCTTGGTTTCTAGCAGAGATTGGCCTGAAGCATGGCCACCACAAGCAAAGCATAAAGGCATTAATTTAACTTCAAACACCTGAATGGGGATTTTGAGATTCCTAATCAACCTGTTGCTCCTGTTCTATCATTCATTTTGAAGATACATTCATTTTGTTCATGGATGATACTCATCACCACCTGTGACAGTATTTTAGCTCTACCACATGCAGATGTTAAATCTGCGTAAGACACCTAGCAATATGCACTCTGTGTATCATGCCTCACCGTTTGCATCTCACTTTTGTACCCAAACCACAACAGAGTTGTTGAAACTAAAGTGTGCTAGCAGGAAACAGCATCAATTAAAAGATGCATTGTTAAAAACAACAAACCAAATGGTGGCCTATAAGTGATACTGCTTGTCACTGTTAGGTTATCATTGATTTCTTATGCCAGCTAAAGCAAGAAAACTGCAAAAATGGGAATAAGTTGCTCCTGATAAATAGCACTCAACAAAGATCAAAATGACTATTGAACAGGATTCTAAAAAAGCTACCAAAAATGCCAATTTATACATTTTAGAAAGTATTTGACATGGTACAAACTGTAGTTTAATACTAACAAAACACCACCTCGCATAAAAAAGGATAATTTTTCAGCATACATTTTCATTGGGCACATGAATTCCATAAACTTTTATTCATTAAGTAAAATAAATTTGAGATCAGGACATACAGACTGAAGTTAATACATCTATCTTGGTGACATACATCAATTTAGGGTTTTGTCTTAAACGGGCAAATTATTCCCAACCAATACAGGTAATTATTTTCAGAGTAATTATTTTCTGAATGAGTTGCTGCCATATGTTCTACAAATTCTGCTTCAGTACTCCTAAATGTTTCTTAAAAGATGATGGGACTCCTGCAAATCCTTCCTAGTCATAAAAAACAATCCTCCTATACAATCTCAAATATTTAAATCAGCAAGAACTAATTATGAAATGATGTTTAACAGAACTTTATGCTTGATATACCGTTAAGTATTTTCATCAAATATGATGGCTAATTTTACTCTAAGTAATAAAAAACTATTTCATGTAGTGTAATTTAAAATGACCACATTTTTCAGCAAATGGAACGACATGTTGTCAATGAAATTTAAGCAACCTCAGGAGTACCATAGAGGTTTGACTAAATAATGATCAGATGAAAAATTAGTTGGTTAAGTCTTACCAAGGATGTCCACACATTAGAGTTAAGTCTGCACTGAAATGCTGCATAAACATGTACTTCTTTAGGGTTTCCTTTTTTCTTCTTTTTTCTTTTTTTTTTTTAAGTGAATGTTTTTCATTTGGAGATTATATCACGAACAGATGTAGGATAATGTTAATAGTCCCTTCTGGAAACATTAATCACAAGGTTTTACTTATTATTTGGTGTCAGCATTTAAAAGTTAAAGCATTTCCAGAACTGTCACTGTTGAAATATTCCTTTTGCTTAAAGCTAAATTACAAAACAATAATTTATTTTACAGTCCCAGCATCTTTTTTAAGGCATATATAAGAAGCAAAATGGCAGGCAATGCCCTGTTCTCATGGCAACAGTGTAGACTGACAGGAGTAAGCCTGTTTCTACTTTAGGAAGAGGACTGAAAAACCAAATCTACCAAACTTTTTAAATGTTTAAGCAACTCTAAGTCTCCGCAAAAGAGATTTTTGGTTGTCAGCATGATACTAACATGATGCTTTCAAAGGTGGATTTCCCATTCCCAGCTCACTGAGCAAACATTAACCAGAATCAAAATAAAAGCAGGCTAGGGCCTTGTTACCAAAAGGATCTCAGCCTCTCTTCCATTTATGTTCCCACATGTAGAACATTGTGCAGGTGAGGCAGACTCCTACTACTTCAAAATACTTATTAACGTATGTGCAGAAATGTCCCACTAACTATATTCAAAACACCTAAGAAAGTAACCAAAACAAGTCCATATCCTTCTATTCCCAGGTAATGACCTTGTCGGTTACTTCAGTGTCCTGGAACTCAGCATTACTCTTCCAGTTCAAGATTTGCTATGTATCACCTCAGACAGGTTCAGCAAAGAGCTTACATGCACTTTTGTATTTGGGCTCTTGAAAAAAAGAAAAAAAAAAAAGCAAGCCTTAAAACATCAATGAAATGTAATCAAACACAGCAGCACAGACTCAACATCCCCAAAATCATTCTCCATTCACATTTGACCAAGGTGAATGTTCTTAACTGCTTCACATGAGATTTACCTAAGGTTTAAAAGCAAGCAGGTAAGAGAAAAACTATTCACTTGTTTAAACACTGCTGTATTTGTCAGCATTTAGAGGCCAAGAACTTTACTATAACATCCTCCATCACCTCTTCCCTTTTAGAACATACAGGATGAACATCAAATGAACACCTCCCAGAGATGCCTGTCTCTCTCCACTGGCTCTAGAATTGAACCAGCTTCAACTAAGCACCAAGTTTGTACAGTGAAATGAATCCTAAAGACCATTTAGCTATTCTTACATCTTTAATTCTGAAATTTCAGCCTTAATCCTCCTCTGCCTAACTCCACCAATTGGTCCTTTAGATCTGGCTTGGCACCTCTGGAGAACAATAGCAAAGGGTTAAAGTAAAGATGGAACTGCTTTTGTTTCCATGTTTTGTAAAAGAGACCACATCTTGCAGTCTGTACAGAGAAGTGGCTTAAGCCTGCTCCGTGGCAAACTGATATCTCTATTTAGTTTTCACAGTATAATTTTCAAAAACGTCTCTGTGAAAATGCAAGCACGTGCACCAAGGATTATTTTGACACATGGTATCCATCATTTGGATTTACTAATTTTCCAAAATAAACTGTTTTGTCAGTTTTCCTGTGCATGTGGATTTTTGAGTAAAGGCAATGTGTAATGTTACAAGACACATTCGTGTGCTGACCTTTCACAAAACTGAAATTGTTAGTAAAGCTAGGGTGGTGGGAAGCACTCGATTTTCATTTTGGCCACAAGACTAAAACACCCAGATTTGAAAAGAGAAGCTGACCAGTACTAGCTTGTGGCCTAATTCTGCTACATCACATGAGTGATCTGACTGAGGACGTAGCATTAATGAAAGTTACTTGCATGACAAAATGTTTATATAAGTAGATCCTTTCAGAAAATTTATCTGCATATGACATGCACAAACCAGGCCTATGCAAGTAACAGCAACTAACTACAGCTTATTTCCAGATCTAATTCCAGAGGCTCTATGTTCCTTTATTTTGGCGCAGGTATTTCCGCAGCACGCACTCACAGAGCCAAGTTTTGTGTATTCCTTCCTATTCCTGTAATCACAGCTTAACCCCTACTTTTACACAGTCCTCTACTACTTCCCACTCACGGGGTATTTACACCCATTCAGTTTATTGACAGACTGAATTCTTCCTTACTTGACAAGATTATTTTTCTTTTAACGTTTTGTTTTTCCAGTTAAATACATTCAAATCCAGTGTAGTATTTAGAAACCAAAATTCCAATCATTACATATAACCACTCAGTGGCTATGGGACTCCATGAAACTTACCCATGGGAAGAGGGGTTCCCAATGCAAGTCACTTAAAGTTGCAGTATGCTCCCCCATCAGGCCACAGAACAACGTAGTTACAATTCCTCACTTGACTTGAGCCTCCCTTCTGGAAATGGTTTATACCACTGGACGCTTTTTCAAGAGAATTTGCATAAGAACAGTTTATATGCGTTGTACTTTGACCAAACCATGGCTCACATTTTTACACAAAAGCTTTTTCACCTCTCATGCATGCTGTCTCATAAAATTGATCTCTATTTGAAAGAGCTCACAGTAACACAGGTTTTTAAGCTTCACAACATAAATTTTAAAAACACTGAGTCAAAACTATCTTTTCCGCAGTTCAGACTGGTCTCCCAGTGGGAGAAAGCTTAAACAATCACATGCTCTATCCTTCTTTCCACCTCTCATTAAATTTTGAACCCATTCACTCATTTCAACTAAATGCAATGAAGGCAAAACAGCTATAACTCCGAGACCTGTTTTGTAAGCCAGCCTTATTCCTTCTCCTTTCACTTCCACCAAAGGCAGGAAGAAGCTTCAAAGAAGCAACCACAGTCACCGTCTCCAAAGCACCAGAGAACAGGAAATCTGTTTCATGAGGTCTCCGTTCCCCAGATCAACCTTAACTTCCCATTCCCAGCTCAGATACAGCCCAGGCCCTGTCCCCCTACTCCTCAAAGCAGTGAAATCTAGTTTTGCCTACAATGCTGAAAAGCCTTTAACTGGCAGTGAGTAATCCTGGTACCTCTCCACAAATTACATTAGCAGAGTAAAAATTCCTGCTTTGTGGACTCTTAACTTCCACTTTCCCACAGCTGCAGTGTTCATAGCAGCCAAAACATTGAGGGTCTGAAAACATCTTGTTTGTCTCAACTTCTGGGTACCCAACTCCGGACAACATTAGAACTGTCAAGGATCATCATCAACTTAAGTCCATGTTTAGAAAGTACTTCTGAAAACATAGTTACAGTCAAAATAGTAACACTGAGCAGCTTTTAACTAAGAATCTTTCACAGATCTAAATGAAACGCTTACACAGCCCTCGTGGCATGGTCTGGAGCTGCACTCATCCTCTCTTCTGAACTGCTGTGGCTGCATGACCTGAGCTGTGCACAGCCATTACTACTGGAGATCTTCACTAATCCCATACCTTATTGCAACTTCCAACTCCAGTTCTTTTGGAAGATGTAAGGGAATACTTCTCCCTGTCTCCCTCCCCTCCCTCCCCACCCCCACCCTGTATAAAAATCCACACATTAAAAAAATAATAAAACTTTTTTCCCCTTGAAGCAGAGCTCCTGCCTTAAACAATATCAAGTAAAAGCACTTCTGTAAGGGGAATAATCAATTTATCTTCTTACAAGTATCTGTATATAGAAATAATGAAACGATCCTTAAACTGTACAATCAGCCTTTGTAGCAGAAGGAAGTTCATTCTGGAAGGACACAGAACTTCCCACCCACACAGCCCCAGAGTGTGCCCATCAAGGACATACCTATTGTATTGACTTTACCTATTGTATTACATGACTCTGTAACGGGGCTTAGTGTTTTCAGTTTGTAGTTTCTGGCAGGATCCCCGAAGTAATTTTCAATTAAATGGTTAAATGCTGGTACATGTCAAATGTGAAGACATGCTGTGCTGTAACAATACAAAATACCTTCCTTACAACTAATTTCATCAGGTATTTAAGTAGGGGTTGCAAATATTATGCTTTTGGGTAACTTCAAGAAATACCTAAATGAAGTGCAATCATTTTCTGTCACTACTGTGTCTTAAGTGGAATACAAGCCTGGCCTTCAAATCCTTTCAACTGAATGATTCAAATACATATAGGTCCAACAAACATTCGAATATTTTTGTTTCCATTAATAGTCTGTTTTTGTTAAATTAGCTGTCTTGTTAAAGAAACAACATTTTTCTTTCCAGTGCTAGTCTGGTTTTTTTGCCCAAAATATGTAAAGTAGCCATAAATGAAGGAATAGCGATGCTTCCAGATAATCACACAAAGAATCAATGACTTCAACTAAAAAGAGGCAGTACTGAATAAATTACACACCTGTCCCAGGTTAACTTCCTCTAATCAAACTGTTAATAGTAGAATAATTTCTCTTTTATAGGTCCATAGAAAAAGGCTTGGGAAATAGAACACACCTTAAACAAGGAAAACACAATAAATGATAGATGACTTCTGGGAATTGAAGGCTTACTCTTACCCCCAGTGAAGTCAAGAACAAGACTTTCATAAACTTCAAGACATATATGACTGGGCCTCTAATTCTTACACCTAATTTGATTTAGGAATGAGAATTATGAAAATATATGAAAGTATATTTAGCCAAAATTCTGAAGCAGTCCAGGCCTGTGGCTAAGGCTCTGGTCTGGATTCAGAGGATGAACTAACAAGGGTTTCATAAGTTTCCCTGGTTCTAATACACCTGCAAGCACTTAACTTCTACATGTTTCAGCTTCCTCAGGTGTAAAGGGACAATAATGACACTTACCCTAATCTGAAATGGAATTAGACGTCTCTCGATGAAAACATTTCATAGTTATTTTTAATTTAATTTATTTTCAAATCTGGTAAGTAAAATAATATTCTCAAATGCTGTTCCTGTTACATTAGGAGATCAATGCAAAGATCCTATGCCTGGATCATTGTTTGAAGTGTTTCAAGATTTTTTTTAAAAGTGTGCAATTAAAGCTTTGACTTGGCAAAGTCTGTACAAATGAACTCAATGTAAGTGATGGGATTATCCTTGTATTTAAAATGAAGCATTTACACAACTTTTATGTTTAAATGCAGAAGTTCAGCTTGGCTGCAGAAACATACTGCATACAGAAACAAAGCAAGAATAAATCTTAATTTTCCTGTGCAGATATAGGTGACACACACACACCCCCCCTTAGCCTTGTAACTTGTCCTCCATTCATCAGCTGGTGTGTTTACTTTTGATGTATGTGATGTGACTAGCAGAACTTAGGCAACGAAAATTTTTTAATGAAGTGAAGATCTTTTGAAGAACAAAGAGGACCTGCTCCACTTCTCAGAATGCAAGGTCAAGAGTTACATACACACATTTAGAGTCCAGTTTCATTTAGCTAAGTTTACAACTAAGAAAAGGAAACATTTCTTCATACAACCTGTGAAACCCACCCACACAAAGAGTTACTGAAATAAATTATGTTTTGGCAGTAACAGAACAGAACTAGGTAAGTATATAACCATTAATAATCTATGTACTTATGCAGATTATAACTCTGTATCAGATCACACAGCCCACATGAGTAAATCGGAGAGAAGTGATTTCCATCTGATGCACAGCACTACCCTTACCCCCAGACAAAGCATCGCAGAAATGTGTTTTTATGCACTCACCATCAGAGTATCAATGCTTTCAACCAGTAGATATATGAGTAGTCCTGTATTTCAGTACCCAGAACACAGAATCAGAAGTTAGTCTCTATCAGGAGTTGTCCATCCGGCCCCATGTTGTAAGACAGGAGTGCAGTAAAGTCTAACAACAACTCAGAGTGAAACACATACATCGCCATAGAGTAAGAAAGGTGGAAAAGTGGCAGAGATTTTTGAAGGATTAACTCAGCTCATCTCAACTTTATCAACTTTAGCAAAGGGCGTTATCTTACACTTACTGCGGAACAAAGGCACAAGACTGAAAACAGTCCTACCTTTGCTAAACATTTCCCTAGAGACATGACCTTCTCAAAACCTCTGAGCTCTTTCTTTGTACGCCTGGGAAATGCCCTGGGGAACTATGGGATATGTGGTCTTGACTTTAAAGTGCTAGCAGCATTTATCAGTGGTGTAACTGAGAAATGAGTTATTCCTGCACTCCAAGGAATGAATAGGAAAATAGAGAAACTATGTATTTGTTCCTGATTTGTTATTTATTTTCCTTGTTTATTTCCCTTCATTCTTTCTCTGTAGAGACAGAATATGCTTATTTCTTTTCTGCTTTCCAGGCTTGTTTAGAGAAATACAGTCTGTTTACATGAGGCTTAGAAGACAAACAAGTCAATGAAGCATACCTCAGCAGAGGAGATGATACCTGAAACTTAAAGGAGACTGGGCAGTGAAGCTGCCCACACGGCTTCATCGTGGAAGGCAAAGCTGTAGACCAAACATTGCACCGTCTTTAAAACGATGAAAGAAAAGAAGTCAGAACTACAGGTAGCCTTTTCCATTCTTCCTCTATTGCTTCCAGTGTATGCCTAAGACTACTTTTTCTTTTTTATAAGCAAAACCAGAAATCACAGGTAGGTTTCTTTTTCCCTTCCAGTGGAACAGTAAGCTTGCTTTGTCCATGGCCCCTGCTACACAGCCACAGTGCCCTTGCGTCCTTCTAGCCTCAGAGCTCCTTCCAGGATGACGACCCTGTGTTAGCCATGGCAGATGCTTCAGCACTTGCCCAGTGAGGACATTCTCTACATTGCTGCAATCGGTTTGGCAACCAGATGTGGATTATAATGTCAGTCAAACAGAAAGTTATCTGCATTCCTCACAGACTACCAGGAGGTTACCTGAAAGCTAGGTTATATCTGTAGTGATATATATACCTCAAATGTCTGTCATTCTATAGTAACTACTTCTGTGTATGCTCTTACACACCAGTAACTGTCACAAGTATGAGTTAATATGGCCTTCTCTCCTCTACCTGTAACTCCATCATGAAGTTCATCTTCTGGCAGGACCAGGGTAGTGACAAAGGCAGTTAACACAGCATACGCTATGGACTGTGGTTTCCCTTTCATTTGTACCTCGCAGTAACTTATTTTTGTACCTGCCTGTCCTTAAGCATGTGAAGTACATCAGCAGCTGCCAAACTGAAGATAAAGCTATGTATCCTTATATTGTTTTGTATACAATTCCAAAATAAGAGAGAACACCACCTGTGTCAGAAGAAAAAGCTGGGGAAAGAAGGTAGCAAGTAAACATGAGGAAATGAGGGAAAGTGGAAAAATATGAACTGTTACAATCTGTAGACATCAGAAGTTTGGGTCTGATGAGAGAAAGAGGGACAGAGTGGGAGAGAAAGAGAAGCTGAAGCTTAGGAAAGGAAGAGTAGTTTAGCAACAATACTTGAAAAGACCAAAAATGAGATTGGGGGGGGTGGGGAGGGAGGGAGGGAGGGAATGAAAGACTCAAGTAAAGATATCTTTTGAGCTTAGTAAGGCAACTCTTCCAGAACGCTATGGGTTAGATTTAGAGCTTTTGGATTAAAATAGTTTTATTGGAGTTAAGAGCAGAGTCAGCTTCTTAGCTCAGAAGGAAATTTCCATTCAGGAATTCATAATCGCAGCCTTCAGTACCAATCAAGAGAAGAAGATGGGATTGTTTTCCTGTTTTTTAAATTGCACGGGAAGTCAGTAGAAGGAAGAGCTGATTACTCCACACAGGTGTCAACTGTGGAATGCAACAGCCCTAACAGTGCTACAACCACGCTTTGTTCTAAACCATCAGTAAAGAAGCCACAGTTAATGATGAGGTCACATTCAAAACTGGTAAATTCTTTATGGCCTTTTCACATCATAGGACTATACCACTAGAAAAGGATTTTTATGAGCTAGTCTGCAACTACTTTATCAAGCTGTTCAAAATAATCTAGTTTTTTCCATGTTTCATACAGATGGCTACAGCTTTCTCATTAAGACACAATAAGCCTACATTAATTTAAAAATAAGTTTTAAAGTTATAGCCAGCTTTATTAAACTCATTCTATTTTCACATGTATAGATTCCACTCACCTATTTTGTCAGGTTCAGATAGTTTAGTTCCATATCCAGTAAAACTTGATTCCTTCTGGGAAGCCTAAGCAACTGTGTATTTAGCTCTCTGGGTTTATTTTGTCAACAGCTATGCTACTTACTTTTAATCCTTTTACTGCAATGTCCATTTTCTAGAGAATTGAAATTCAGTGAATTTACCACTACCTTCAAGCACCAAAGGTAAGGTACTATTAAGCCCAATAGAGAATGAAATACAGCCTTAGGGAAATCAGCAATGTCAGATGTTCACTCAGCATCAGAAATTACATGGGTTCTGGTCTTTGCATCTTGAAAAAGAAATAGTAGAAGTAGAGAATATATAAAGCAAGTAGCTAAAGTGATCAATGGTTTGCAGCAGTTGACTTACAAGGAGAGACCAAAAAGTCTGGGATTTACCAATCTGGGGAGATGATCAAGGGAGAATACAATCAGAATTCCCAAATTTATGAAGGAAGTGTGAAAAATTAATGTAGAAATTTTATTTACAAAAATCCTGCAATTTTGGGGCTATTAGGAGGCACTGAATGAACACATAAAACAAAACAGACAACGTACGTCTTTACACAGTGGGCAGTATACTTCCTGACCTTGCTGCCAGAGGAGGTGCCATGGACAGAGTGTACCAGCAGGTTCAGAAAGGGATTGTACAAATTCATGGACAATAGGTCCGTAAGTGGATAATATACAGTGATTACTGGTGGGCTGTACACACTGATATCCCTATATAACAACTGCAGATGCTGGGGAGTCCAAGGAGAATGGACCACAGCAAGTGGCAAGGCTCATGTGCACTCCCTATAGAGTGTCTCCTGTTGAAACAGTTGAAGCCACAGAGCTCCTCTGATCCAGTAGGGCATTTCTTACCCTCTTATTTAGATGACCTTAAGAAAACAGTCACTTTATTTAACCATTCACTAAGGAAATGTTACCCGACCTATATACTGAACACTTCAAGATAGCCACACAGAGGTCAGATAATTTGTGAAACATAGAGCCAAATTAGGATGCTAGAGTAGAGCTGTGTGGAAATGTCAGAATGCATTAACTTGCATTGTATATAGATGAGGAATGCATACACAAAAGAATGGTATTTATGTATTTAATTTGGAAGATCTGATCAACAGTGTTACTCATGTTTACCTGGAGTACAGCGCACTGGTATATATATTAAGAGTTTTTCACAGTTCAGCAATTGTCCCAACTGCAGAAGTCACAAAATAAAAGCTTCACATGGAAAACCATTACTGTGTCAAACCAGTGTACAAACTTTGAGATTGTGGGTTCTACAATTTTTTTTCTGAGACATAACATTGAGAAAAACATCACCATCCTTCCCGTGAGTAACAAGCATAGCAAGTTCCCTGAACAAAAGCCCTTCTTTCAAGAGAAGTTCTCCTAAAACCACAAGGAGCATAGAAACATATCTTAAGTAATGCATCTTAAATTTTTCAGGATATATTACAAACACAGCTGCGCAAACGTTAGCATATGAAAAAAAGAATTTTAGCTAATTAGCACACAAATCATCATTTAAAAGCCCCTTTGGTGTCATTTTTTTTTCAGTTGGAAGAACTTAAATTTCAATTGCAACTATTCTGGGATATTTATTTTATGTTAATCCACTTTTCAAAAGTCTGAATCTACTTTACTTTCATTGAAAAAGATGTTTCTAAATTGAAACATCTGGCTAAAAGAAGAGTAGGAGTTTTGGCATTGCTGGGCTTTAAAAATCTTACGTATATGAACCTATGGTAACATGCATATCAAAAGGAAAAAAATTAAGGAGAAAAGCTGTCATGGACTTAATCCTGCCAGAAGGACAATTGTTTTTCTTCTGAAATAGAAGTATTACAGCAGCTGAGGATTTCAAAAGTACAAATTCTCTTGACCAGAGAACATAAGATATTGACTGACATCTATATTAATTTCCACACAGTGTTTTTATTTTCATATACTGCTGCATTCTACTGTTACGACTGGGAAATACTTATGACAGATTCTTCTTTGAATATCATATCATTCTGATTAGACCACAAATATGTTGACAATTTTATCAACAAGATTTTGGTTGTGTATAAGTTAAGAGAGTCCTTTTAACGAGAAGAAAATTATTCTGGTTTCATGATACCTTCCTTCCTTGGGTGCTCAGAGATGGAAGCAGATTACGAAGGGACTTTAGCAAAGGTATTTTTGAGCAAGTTATAAACACAAGTTAAACTGGGAATGTGGAATACTTTCTTTATTGGGAAGTAAAAATGCCTGGTCCATCTAAATTAATTAAGTGGAATAAGTATGCCATTTGTACTATTAATTAGTGAAAAATGAATGTTATAAAAAATAAATTGTAACAAAACATGTGAAAATCTGGAAATCCATGAAATTTGGAATAAATGTTGGCACTATGGAGCCGCTTCTACCTCTGTACACTGATCTGCTAGTCTTTCAAGAGGGGTAATGACAGATGACCTTTAGTGCAGCTTTAATGCCTTCACTTCCTTAAACCCGTAAGGATTTGTTCAATTTTGTGGCCTTCTAGAAAGGGTAGTTTTCCCTACAGCATCAAGGTTTGATCTACTACAGTGAAAATATCTTAAGGCATTACCAATTCTCAAATATAACCACTGAATCAAAAATATGATTTCATGCAATTTCTACACATTCCTTAAAACACTGCTGTTCAAGTGCTAACCAAAGGGGAGTAGCAAGAAATTACGAGGCTCCTCCATAAGACTTTTGGGTCATGCCATTAGCTTCATCCACAGAAAAGCGTACTGTACTATGCCTCTAATAAACTGACACAGCTCTGTAATAAAAGTAGTTAGTTGTTCTTATTCCATCCCACTATGCTTGTTCCAGAATCTAGCTCTTCTGTTAGTTAGAAATCTAAACTGCAGCTCAGATTTCCTCAAGGCCAGTTTATATTGATTTGTTTGTGTTTAATTGTTGTCTTTTAAATAGCACTGCTTTTCTGGTATTTTCTCCCATGGATATATTTATAAGTCATATCTCAGATTTCATTTTGCTAGGCTAAATAAACCATTGCCAATTTAGTTTCTTCTTGCAGATAAGCTTATAATTCCCGTGGTCCTGGTAACTCCTCTGTGGATGTGTTTGGCTTGAGTTCCCCTTTTTTCAATAAGGAAAACTGGAGTTGTACGTGGCATTCAGATACAGCTTTATCATGCCTTGTCAGGCACAAATACTTCCTTATTTCAACTGGGAAGACTTGGTCAATCTCAAATTCTGTTTGCCCTTTTGTGCCTGGAACATATTGCTGGCTACTAGCTATCCTGTGATCACCTAATATACTCGGGTCTGTCCCTTCCTCCATTGTTTCCAAACAATGAGCTTCCAATTTATATCAGAAACTGTCAGTAACCCCAAAGTGCATGACCTTGCACTTCATTCCATTAACTTTCAGCCTGTTCCTATTACTCCAAACCTAGAGGACATCCATTTCTTCCTGTAAGATATTCTTGTCCTTTCTGCATTAGCAATGGGTCGCAATTATATATCATTAAGTTTCCTCAACATTCTCTGTCTTTTTATGCCAAAGTCATTAACAAAAGTATAAAACATATCCAATCCCCTGACTGATCACCAAGGAACTTCATTTGTAACCTTCCTTCCTTCCTGCCCAGTAGTTCCCCTCCCAACAGAACCCACTCTCCTCTTTCTTTCAGGAATTTCCTTACCCACAATGCCTGTACAAAACCCCACCTCCTACAGTCTAACGCTAGGAGTCCCGTGTTGCTCTCTAGCAAATGTTTTGCTGCAAAACATCTAGAAGAGATATACTTTTTCTAGACAAGCTATTGTTTTAAGTGCCTATTTAATGGGCTATGATCTAACTTTGGCAAGCACACCTCATGTCACTTTTTTTTTTTAAATCTCCATCTTTAATTATATTTTGTCTTTAACACTTGTTCTTAAGCCTTCAAAGCACATTATATCCACTACAGGAGGGAGTATGGAGTGGCACACAGATTCAGATACTGAATTGTATCTAGTCTTGAAGAATATTTCTAAATAATTTTTCTTCCTCATTGCTTTCATGCCAATGGATTGGAGGACAGAGTGTATTACACAGATATTGTTCGGTACTTTCTAATTCTAGATAATTTGTTTGATTGAGATTTTTACTAGAAAGAGACAACAGATATGAAAAAGCTTCTACATAGTGGGTGTCGTGGTTTAACCCCAGCCAGCACCTCAGCACCACGCAGCCGCTCACTCGCTCCCCCCCCACCCAGTGGGATGGG
>JAVKLA010000002.1:8208399-8236718 GCA_034782735.1 Sagittarius serpentarius
TACCACACTGAAAACACAGCACTGTACCAGCTACTAGGAAGACAATTAACTCTATCCCAGCCGAAACCAGGACAGTGGGAAACAAAATAAAATAACTTTTTAGTTGAAAAGAGATAACTTGAAGGAAATATGGTTGAACTGGGAATGACTAGTCATTATTTTTCACAATAAAAGAATAAAGTAGGAGTACCACATAAAATGACGTAAAACAAACAAAAGAAAGAATATGTTGCCATAGGGTACATGGAAGTCAAAAGTAAGAATGTCTTATGAAAGAGATTTGATCAGTTCATGAAAGATAGATATGCCCATGTCTATTAAACACAATAACCCAGCACAAGATATTCTTAAGCTGCCAATTTCCAAAATTTTAGAGAGTCTATACCTGACCTTATGAGAAATGGCCACTGTTGGAACTTTGTTAAATGAATATCTGGTCTGACACTGATTTTCACTGTAAAACATGATTGGGTGGAACACCTAATACAGCTAATTCATTTCATGATTGCCAATTATATCATCCATGGTGTTGAACAGAACTCAGGCCCCTTCATCAATACATAGGAAATATCCCTTAGAAATTAATGGAACATATTTCCCTACTCTATTCATCCACCCACACAAAATTCCAGAAGACTGTACAATCTTATTTTATCATGCTTCTCAACAATTTACTCAGCGCTCTGCTGAAGTAAACTTGGTCCCACATCCCTCGTACAGAGCACAGGAAGTATTTCTTCCCTTTAACTTTTACATTATTTGAAATTGTGTAATAACAAAACATAAATAACTAGTCACGTATGGAAAACCATGAAGATCGATTTTACAGGAAACCTTAGCACTTTGATGTAACTCAAGTGAAGCACCTCCTGTCCAATACAAACTGTATTTGACAGTATACCTGTAAGATCCAACACACTCCAGAGAGTTCAAACTCAGCCAAAAATAAGTTTCCTGCTGAAGCATAAGACAAAATCACAGCCCCCAGAAGGAGGCTGTGGGTGGAAGAGAGATGGGGGCTGAATCACTTTTCTCCCAAAATCAAGGAATTGTTTTAGCTTCTTCTTTGCTGAGGTCATTTTGTGTCTGCATAGATAATAATAAATAAATACATTGTAATCACTGTGGATTTCTGAGGCAACTGAAGCTATTTGGGCTCTTGCAGAAAGCAAGGCTGAGAAAATAAGCTGGCAATTTTTTTGGTGTGTCACATGCCCAACTAAAACAAGCTTAAATATAATTTCCCTTATTCAACTATACTTAAAAAAAAAAAAAAGAACCAACCACAGCTGGCATTAAACGCATAGTGTGTGGGCAGCTATATTATGTGCCCACTCTGCAGACTTCAGAAGGAGCGCTCACAGGCTGATTACAACACTGACAAAGCAAATCCTACCCCAACTGATTCTCACACACCCTTGGCAATTAGTTCTCTTCCTGCTTATTTTTCTGTTTTAATGTTCCAAATGCTACACCACTAACTACACCTTGCTGATTTTGTGTCATACTTATGAACACAATATAATCATTAGAGCGTTTCTCCAGATGAGCCACCACAGAAATAAACCTCATATTTTATTTTGTTTTGTTTTTCCTGAAAGGAAAATTTCTTGATGTGGCATCTTAATTTGGATATCTATTGACTGGTGTAGCAAGCTGTCTCTACCTCTAAGATCCCAGCTGCTTCCTCTACAGATGTTGAACCCTTTGGAGCTTCTGTAGGAAAAGGTCAGGTTGAAAATATTGGGAAATAATACCATGATATTTCCTGAAGTGGACCTTCACCTAATGTCAAATCACCTTGGCACATTACCTTATGAATACCGTGATTTGCTGAAGTGATTTCAAACTGTCATTAAAATAAGCGTTGTTTTTGCCTTAGCAATACCTTTCCCACCACAAGAACAGATTACTGGAAGCTACTAATGTTGCTATTTCAGTCCTAATTTCCCACTCGTCTAGAGCTTTGGCATATAAAAAGATAGAGGTACCTGCTTTGGGACCCCTACCAACATGCTATACAAATACATACCTCAAGCTTCATGCCATTTTATTGCCAGCTTTTTGCTATTTCATCTGTACATTTATTTAGGTAGACTTACTTAAATGAAAAAGATACAGTATGTTGCTTTTCCATTTTTAACTTCTCCAAAGGACTCTAGATCTCATCCTTGTACCTAAGCCTTGCAGAGATAAGCAACAAGGGAAGGAGATACAACAAACCCCAGCCATTTCAGTTATGAATGCACAGCTTTTAAGTGGCCACTCAATTGAATTTGCCCTTTCCCCAAACATAAACTACTGAAAACAGCCAGATCTTTCACATACAGTGAAAATAAAGTTTTGGCTCACTTAGCAGGAAGAACTCAACAAATGAAGTGAACAGGACAAAAGCTTTTGTAACAATATTGGCAGCCTTATAGGACTCTACATTCAAAGCTGACAAAAATATATTCTTAAGACAAAAACATTCTTCTATCTTCCCTAGGGATGGTGGGACATCTCTAAGGATATCCAGGAACAAGGCCCAAAAATTAATCCCTATTCGCTTGCTGAACACGGCATTTCTCTGTTGCTAATGTTACAATCAGAGGTGCCAGTTTACTTAACAGAAAGAACTTTGTCTTAGTAACATGACTGAATATTAACTATCACAACTACTACTTGAGGCCCACATCATGAATGGGAGTGAGGATGTGGACCTCAGTGCCTAAAGACCAAACAAGACCAGGACCCCTTCCTCTAAGTATTGCCAAAGCCTGCGTGCACTGAAGCAGTTTAAGATAAAGGGAGGGGACAGCACATTCAAACAAGCAGAATGAGCAACATGAGACCACTTACAGTCATGTTAGTTCTACGTTTATGTATTTAATTTTCATGGGTAAGACGGTATGTCACTACCAGGAGCCTAGCTAAATGTAGTGAAAATGGGTTGCCTTTAATTTCCCCTTCTTGCTAAACAGAAGACCCAGAGCACTACAAGTGCATATTTGCCCACCTATGAGATTTTGTAAGGTTTTAAGAGCCAGGAACAATATATTGCACAACACGGGTTATGCTGTGAAGTTCCAGGTTCCCTGAAGTCCACAGCAAAATTCCCATTGACTCAAGCAGAGCCAGGACTTCCTATCAGTTCCCAAGAGGTCAGCTGTGCTGAGAACTGTGAGCTGTGTGCATTGCAAAGAGCAAGTATCACCAACCCTTCAGCTTGCACTCACTCTTCTTGTGATCGTTTTTGCATGTGGTAGTTTTAGCTTTGCATGCTTTACAGATCAAGGAGCCACCACAGCATTCTGGTTTTGTTTTATTTATTTCATGCAATAACGAGGCACACTTAGTTTCTGTTTTCCAACCAAAAGTGCTGCAGGGATGGAAATTAGATAAAACCTCATAATTCATCTGGTTTCCCACCCCACCACCTAGCTCTCTTTGTAATTACCCATTTGTTGCAGCTCAGTTCCTAAAACTTTTCCCTGCTCCAAATAAGCTTCCAACCTTGTTTCTTCAGCTTCATTTACACATTATCAACAGAGCTTAAACTGTTCTTGTCTTCCTGATGAAATCCAAAGACAAATTTAGATTTGGATGAATTGCTGTCCCCATAAGGACAGTAGTTGACCATGGAAAGACATCACAGTTCTTTGGCACTACTCCTGACAGCTACCACCATCGGCCCCTCTAGCCTCCATAGCCACATAGCAAAGAGGAAGAGACTAAGATAATCTGCATAAACAGACAGAGCCTGAGCTATAGGAAATTTTGCGAGTTTGGTTTGCACAGGTTCTTGAGAATTTTTCCTTTGATTTTTCCATATACGTGTTTTTGCACCCCCTGAATTTCACTTTGAGTTTCAGGTTTGAACACAAATGTTAAAAGCTCAAATTGAAACTCACCTGAAACCATCAGGTTTCATTTGCAAAACCGTAAGTGGGCTTCAAGTCGTTCGAAAGGTGCAAATTAAGGAATTTAAGTGAAACTTACAACAGACAGTTTTATATCTAAACACAGAGCAAAACTTGAAAGTAGGCAAGTTTTGTGTGGTTCTGTAAGAAACATTTCATGCAGCAGTTCTCCTGAGTTTACTCTTGGTGTATGTGGAGAAATGCGCTCTCTGCACTCGCCTAAGATGTCGCAATACTCTAATATGTCAGATTATTTGTTTCTTTAAACCTCTGCTTAATATCTCTCCTCCTTACTCTCCCTGGAGCAGAACCAGCACCAAGACCTTTGGGCAATGAACTTTTACAATAATTCCCCAGAAAACTCTTAGCCTGTTTTAGGACCTAAGGGGTTCCTTGCTCGTGGTTATGCACCATCTGTCATTATCTACAAAGACTAAAATGCCAAGGATGGCCTTCAGCTGTCAGCTCTGCCCCTCTGAACAGGGTGTTACAGGATGTCTCATTCAGCATTTGCAGTCACAGGAGAGGGGAGATTCTTTCATTCAGAGCGGGGAATAGCCTCCACAGCTGCAGAACACAGGAGGCCCAGGGAACTTCCTAAGGCCAGCAGCTGTGGAAGCAAATTTTGGCTGGATTGGTCCATTATTGTTGATGTACATAAGGCCTGAAAATCAGTGTCAGGAAATAGTGCATATGCAGAAAGACTCATGGTCTAATTTTTCATATTTAGCTATGCAACTGCATAATAGTTAAACCTTGCTTTGATGTTAGGCTGATGTTAGTATTAATAAAAACTTATGGTAGCTCTTCTGGTGAAGTCATATTTAAAGGAAAACTCAGACCTGCCACCACCTCCCTTTTCAACTAAACCAATCCACCAGTGCAGTAATCATGACTTGAAAAAGTTGTCACAAGCACCAAGTTAAACTAAGTCAGACACCTCTTCTTTCATACTGTAGTATGTATGAAGTTGGGAACATTCAATTTTTACTCTTACTGTGACTTAAGGACCAAGTACTTACCATCCTAAATTACTCAGCAGTATAGCTGTATGCCTAGCCTCATTGCAGAAGTTCATCTTTCAGAAGCTTCCTAGGAGACCTACGTGAAGACAATGAAACCTAACACGGTGTTCGGCACTACACTTTTTTAGTACTTCTGGCTCTGTCATTATGCACAGTCCTGAAGATGGGGAGATTTCCTGTCACTCTGCTGCTGAATTGCTTGAGTCTTCCTGTAAACTCTGGGCTAACTCACATTATTTTTGCACTTTGATTTCAACTCCTGTAACACAGAGGCAACTCTTGCCTAACTTCACAGAGTTCATGACTCTCCAATATGCTCAGGTGTAAATTCAGAACATTATTAGGAATACACGTAACCCCAGAAAGGGCTAGGAAGACTTTTTCCCCAACATGTTCAGGCAGACACTAGACAAGATCTTTCCATTTCCTTCTAGTTTCAGTCTGAGGTGAAGCAGCAAGGACTGCCCCTCCAAATCCAGTGCTCTGCAAAGCAGCAGCAGATTCAGCATTCCCTACTTCATAGCCCGCAGAGCAAGCCAAAACCTAAGAAAGAGACTTGCTCAACAGCTGAACAACAGAGGCAGAAACAGATCCATTCAGTAAGGAGAGCCGAAGAAGGAGGCAGAAAGAAAGCCAAAGCTACCACCTTCCTCCTGCTGGCTATGCAAGTAAGAAAGGAGCCCAGAACAATGGAGGCAGCAGAATAGGATTACACTGGGGTCATTTGGTTTAGTTCCCAAATGGCTGCTAACAGATGCCTCTCAGTAAAATTTGCTCCACGTTGCTGTTGCCTCATCACCCTGGAGCCATACACCCCATGCTCTGTTTGGCAAACTGCTTCTCCTTGTCTGCTTCATCTACCCAGGCTGAGACACAGACATCAGTGGGCCCATGTGGGGGCCCAAATTCCACTGGCTCCCCTGTGTTTCAGACCCATCCCTAGAACTGGTAATTATTCCTTAGTATTTGCTCAGTGTTGTTGTCAATAAGCCAACACAGGTTGCGGAGCACAGCTCTTTATCTCCCTTAGCTAGAAGTTAAAATTACTCCACCTGATTCCCCTCCAATTTTTTTTTTTTTTGTGACTGCATCTCTGGTTAGAGGAATTTGGCTCTGGAGCTGGCCAGCTCTAAGGGGCTACAGCATGTGTAGGCACACTCTGCAGCCACGATAGAACAGTCACGGCCCATTTCCCTACAGACAAGTGAATACCACACAAAATGTCCCTAGCACTGCCTGCAGCTGAACTGGCCTCTAATTCTTAGTGCTGCTCATCTTGGTGCTCTCGCCAGTAAGATGATGACAGGCATGTGGAGAGATGCTCACTGCTGCTTTCTGGGCTTATTCTGAGGGTATGATCTCAACTTCCAAAAGTGCAAATCTGCCACCTTCACAAGTACCCAATATATCACAAAAAATTAAAGATTCCTGCTGGAGATCAGATGAAGGAAAAGACCCTCCTGTGAGAATCAGAAGATAATGAAATTTCTTAATTTCTAATCAAATAAACACTGGAATGTTCATTCTCCGGTCCCCATTTTATGTACATGATGATTTTGAAATATTTCTGTTTATTTTATAATATGCAGCAAAATGAATGCTCCCTACACACACAGAAAAAAACCAACCCTTTTTCTCCCTGCCATACACACACACAAAATTCTAGTAAGAAACTTCCTTCCACATCCTTCCTCTGTGGTTGTGAAGTCCTCTGGGGCTGACACAACTCCCAGCAAAGCCAACAGAACACTTGCCATTACTTTCAGTCAGAATATGATTGTGCCCCTTTCTTGTAGCAGACAGAGAGTTAATTGAACAGAGTAGATGTATTGTAGGAGACAGGAGTAAATCAAATTATATGAAAACATTCCCACGGTTTTGATTTACTTCACAGAAAGAAGCAAAATATTAGACATCTTATATTACTTCACATTTGCCTGGAGGGCAAATGTGAGGTAAATGTTCAGAAAATTCTAAAAATGTAGCAATAAGTCCCTTGTACTAAATTCTGTATGAGTTCTGCATTACTGAGAATACAATATTATTCTAAGATGCTGAACAGCAGTCTCTAATCCTGTTTCAGAGGGCAATAGATTCCACCGGTTTAGATGGGCTATTCCTTTGCAAAACTGAAACTGGAAAACTAAAATTGTAAACAGGGACTCTCCAAGCAGTAAACTGGGCAAGTTTGTAGTGTTGCTGACATCTACTGAGAGAAAGCGAAATTGCACATCTTAGCAAAGGGACGAGGGGAGAGTTGGTTGTTATTTGTTGTTTGCCATTTTAGTTTTCAACTGCATGTTATGCATGCTTGCATATTTATTTATTACTTATCTCCTATCAATATTCATTTGCTTCACTTAAGGTCAGTAAGTCTACAGAGATGTTATAGGGAACGTGTAAGAGGAAATAAGGGACATTCACGAGACAGCTGTACCCCTTACATAAATGCTGCAGACTTGTTCATACAGTTGCAAAAGTCTGAATGCCCAGATTGACACACAGTATCAGGTATATCAGGACGCACACCTAGTTCATACTGACTGCACATAAAGCCCTCAAATTGTGGCAGCTAAAGCCAAAATCCACATAGTACAAAATACTGGATTTAGGAAACGATGCTGTACAAGTGGTATTGAAAATGTATGTATCATTTGTTTCCTATAGGAAATGGATAACTTAG
This sequence comes from Sagittarius serpentarius, assembly GCA_034782735.1. Lineage (NCBI taxonomy): Eukaryota > Metazoa > Chordata > Aves > Accipitriformes > Sagittariidae > Sagittarius > Sagittarius serpentarius. The sequence continues at coordinate 8,216,010 of JAVKLA010000002.1, forward strand.
ATAAACTATGGCAGGAATAAAAATATCACCACTAAGAGAATGGTACTCAAAATAACAATTCAGAGATAGTTTCTGATCTATGTGTCTGTTGTCATGATGACATATGACAGTTAAACTATTCAGGCAATTTAAGAAAAATTTTTGCTGGTATCTCATGCATTATAAAGCATATTCTTTCCCCATGCTGAACAGAGAAGAATCTATAGTCATCCTTACATCCACAGAACAATAACCATTATTACAACCCGCATGTCTAGGGATTTCATTATACAAAGTTAACAGGTCTGTGTAACTCAGTTTGGGTAATAGCAAAACTAATTTATGGGGGTGGGTGGGAATAGAAACAACATATAAAATTCTAGTAGAGTTGGAATGACTCAGGGTGATAATGATTGGGAGTGGATTTATGTTTCTCCACTTCTGGGTGAATTTCTCATCACTGAAGTTACACTGAGTTTACAGGATTATAAATAAAAACTAATTTGGCCAATAAATATTTGTAACATAGGGCAACACTATCAATAAGGCAGCTTACTTAATTTGCTTTTTGTAATAAGAGAAATATCCACAGTCAAAATTAAATATTGCATTACAAGATTTGATCTGTGATGACGTTGTTATGAAATGCCTCTCTTACCTTGACAGGGACAGGATTTCAGTGTCTGCAAGGGCTTTTCACATTTGTTTCTGCAGATTCTGAAATAGATAGAAACATAAGATGAGATCTTTGGCTCATGTATGTGATGTATAAAATATTCCCAGTAGTCATTCTTGATCACACAAGGCTAAACCCCAGCTTTTTTACGTGAGTAGGTCCAATGAATAAAGCTGATACACACTCAGCTCCCACTTACGTTCTCATTTGAGTATCACACAGATTAAAAACTGCAGCGCAGTGTTGAAAACCCTCTCCCAATTGTTCCCTAACTGAAGGTACCTCATTTTCATCTATACGCCAGCTATCACCTTGAAGTTTTCTTGGTACCTAAAGTTTGGCTTCTATATGCATTCTGACATGGTACAATCTTGGGAGGGCTATACAACTCAGCACTTAACTTCTCACACCAGGGACCATCAGGATTCATGCAGTCATCACTTGTGTCTGATCTAGTATACATTCTCATTGGTCACACTGGCCTCCTCCGAAAAAGTAGTTGCAGCCTCATCTTTCTTTCTGCAGTAGGAAAAGGTGGTTTATATAGTTTGTCCACCACAATAATCCTTCAAAGAACAACTGGAACCTAATCTTTCCCTTCCATGTGTCAGAGAGGTTAGAAACCCAGGCCATGTTCTCCCTCTCCCCGAGGCTTGCTAAACTGGGTAACAGCTTCCCCAGAGGAGATAAGCTTACACCAGTACAGAATAGTTTGCAGGCCTGTGGCTAATGAATTCTTCAGAGAGATAAAAGAAATAGACTTGAAGGGAATAGGTTCTCTGCAACAAAGAGATTTAATTCCAGCTGAATTCTACAGTCACCTAATCACTGGATGGTGTGATTTCAGAGAAATGACAGTCACCTGACTTCTGAAAAGAAATACCTAGGAACCTTTTCTCCTGTCAGGCTCAAATCCAGAGTACCTGGAGGTACTTCCTTACTGGCTCTCTTTTTGCTTTCTGGTGTGATCTAGACTTTGCATGGATCTTTCAGACAGAGCTTCTCACATGTTTTGTAAGAAGCCCTGGCACTTAACTCATGGCTGTGCCTTTCACTCTGTGCTCAGACTTCCGAAAACTGCACAGCACAGTGCTCAACACTGTAACATCTAAGTCTCAGACAATCTCTTAATGAAATACCATTTATACACTTATATCAATGCACTTTAAATGGGCATTTAGGAGAGTTAAGTATCTAGCGAAGCAAAATCACATGGCCTGGTACTTGGATGGAGTTCTAACACAGTGTTAGATTTAAAAATATACAGATCAGAAATAAAGATGAAGGAGCAGATATATTTGAACAACTGTTCCTGAGCAGAAATAATTTCCTTCTTCTATTATAAATCTATTTCTGATTACCTAAAAAGAATGTTGAAACTTTTGGCTTTCTAGAAATAACTTGGTTCCAAAGATGAGTCTCTGAAAAGGCTCATTCTGGCTTGCACTCATTGAAAACCAAGGCACTCAAATTAATATCAACATTTTGGCAATTCTAATAACAAAGACTGCCAAAAGTATGTTGTCTATCAAACATACATGGAAGAAAGATGTTAGAATATTAAGAACAGATGTCACAGATATCTTCGAAAATACTCATGCTCCCCAAGTACTCTGCAAGGCAAGACGTACAAAAGCTTATGAAACAAGAAATTAATGCATTTTGTCCAAACGCTTCCAAATGCTGTATATGTATGTAAACTTACTTATAAAATATGTACACTTAAAGATGTTAGAAAGGAGGATTGTGTCATAATTTGATAATGGCCTTGTATCTTAAAATTTAAAGCTTTAACCGTTCAATAACATAAAGAGTACTTTTTATGGTCTGTTACTTAAACCATTTTGTTCTGTTTCAGAGAAAGCATGTAAGGTTCCCCAGTTATTGAGTATTCACTTATTTACATCTTAATTATTATTGTACTGACAAAGAAAGTTTACAAAAAATCTCCTATTAGAAAAACATCTAAACAGCTTAATGAAAGTAATCTTTATGCAAAAATATCTTATTATCTAAAATGAAAAGACCACTTAGAAAACCTAAATACCTTGAGAGTTTATTTGAGCAGGCACAGAACATGCTTTCATCCTCTGCTCTAGTTATTTTCAGTATTGACAATTCCAAACAGTAAACATTAAGCCAGCTTCCAAACAGAAAATCATGGGGATTGGCTGATTTACTTACTCATTTATTTATTTGTAAACATAGGAAGCATTGGATTCTTTTTGACTGACAGAATTAAGAAAAGATTTTACCTCTAGACCTGATGTTTCCAGATCTCAGGCATAGAAAATCGCCTCACACAAATGAAGCGAAAATTTTCATAAGGCAGATTCAGGGGATAGTGTGTAAAAAAAAAAAAAAAACAAGCCACCCACCCCCACCTCCAAACCCTACTGAATATTTTAAAGCTTATAAAAAAAATAATGGGCAATGACAACACTGTATTTCTTATGAGATGTTATTTTGAAGTCAACAACCAAGAAACTGGAACACAGCAGTTTGAGCTAATGATTTTGATTTTTTAATTTTCATACTGAAATCAACATTTCAGTAAGAAGTGGATCATGGCTCTATAAAATACACCACCAACTTGCATTCACTTGAGCAAGCAGAGCCAAACGAGACTTGTCTTAATTTTAAATTTAAACCTGTGTGGATGCTAAACTAAAATAAAGATTTTCTGAGGTAAAAGACTAACCATTTAATGTTAAAATGACTGTGCTGAACTCAGAAACATGATGTTGTGGATGATATAAGAGCAATGTAATAACATAATAATAAAACAATACAATCGTAATAGTAGCAACAACAGTGACATTTTCTGTTCTTTAAATTTTTTAAAGCAGTGCTTATGTCTTCTTACCGTATAATGTTGACAGGATAATAGCAACTCAATACTGACAACTACAACAATAATAATTTCTTGGCTAAGGGCAGACTGGAGTGCCCTCACAGCTTCACAGGACACAGCCTGTTGAGCTCCAGCCCCGCCATGGAGGCCAGCTCTCCTGCCACAGCACAGCCCTGAAAAATGTGTTCTGTTTCCATGAGCACGAGCATGTGTGAGGGCTTCATTGAAAAGAGATAGATTTAAGCCTGTTTTTGTGAAGTACACATTTATAGGCTTTGCTGAACCAGGCCCTAAACCATGACTTCTCTTTTTTTAAATCATCCCCTTACAATTAACAGATGTGAAGGCAAACTTGGCATATACAGATGGCTTAATTTTTTCCTTTTGAATAACCTGGTTATATCCAGTTTCCACAGCAATTGTACGAGTGTTTACGTTGGGTTTTTTTTTCATTTCCCTCTTTTAATAATACAAAGCAGACCCAGTGCATCTGATTTACCTCAGGAGGCAGCGGGAGAGGAAGGGTGCTGCCGGCTCCTCCGCGGAATGTGCTGAGGGGAGTGGAAGGGGGTGCTGCGGTCGGAGTTATTTATTTTGTTAATATCTTCGGACCCCAAGGGCCCCATTCTCGTCCTCCCTGGCCGGTCTCCAGACCGAGGCTGTCAGCCAGGGAGAGTATAATATCTTCAGGCTATGGCCCATTTAAAGTTTTTCCTCAGCTCTCACTGAGCTTTTCCTGCCGCTGAAGGGAGGCCACACCATCCCGCCTTGCCATGCAACCGCCACGGCCACCAGGCCCCGCGGGGCCTGGCTCCCTGGATACCTCACAGGGCTGGGGCCCCACAGGGCCTGTGCCCCATGCACCTGCAGAGCCGAGGAGTCACTCACCTGAGCCTGCGGGCACACAGTGGTCGTGAGGCCAGCTCCTCCCTGCCTCAGCAACCCAAGACCCACAAGAGCGGCTCAGCCACCATTCTGATTTCTGTCACCCTGGGTTTTTCTGCCCCTTCACAAAATCCCTGGGCCAGTACTTGAGGCCAGGATTTTCCTCACAGACCCGGCCTCTGGCTTGCGGGGTGACTTGCAGGAACCACCTTTCTGCATTTCCCTTCTTCTTAAGCTGCCTAAGGAGGTCTGATATTGAATTAAAGTATCATGACAGAACTAGATACTTAATGACATGATTATGTCAGATAGCCTAGCTTGACAGACCATAAATCCATACAAAAATGTTCTAATATTGGTGTTAAGCTGTTACCCAGAAATTGTCAACAGGCCAGCTATAGTCTTCAAGCAATGGAAACAGAAATAGCATCAGGCAGGGTCGCATACACCTGTATTTTTCAGTAAAAATATCAAAAGGCATTTGAAAACCCTCTTAAAGAATATTCAAAATTTATCTTGGTTGGTTACTCTACTGACACAAGGGTACGCTACCTAGCACAACGTTGTTCGTTAGCAGGGCTTCATTAACCCAGGCAGAGCTCGGCGCTAATGAGGCTACATTGCCTCCAGTGCCCTGACAAGCCAGCCAGCTTTCTGGAGTGCTGCTTGGTGCCACGTCGATGTCTCTAATGATGTTACACCAGGAATGCACTAGCTAATTATACAAAAAACTAGTTACAATTTTCAAACCCTAAAGCAAGTTCCAAACAAGGCCATTTTTGTGACAAAAAAAATTGGGTTCTCTCTGGCTAGGGTTTAAAATTACGATGGCAGCCTTGAACCATTGGCATGACAAAAACAACAAAATGCCTTGTATGGCACAGCTCAGCTCTGCAGCAGGGAACAGGGTGATCATGGGGGGACATCGACTCTCCAGCCAAAAGCACAAACTGGGATTTTACCGAGGTTAATGGCTCAATCAGATGGCAAGCCTGTTTTTAAGCACCTAGTCCCGACCACAAACAAAACACTACTGGTTAGGTGAAACAAATGGCTACACTGGTTCAGACTGACCCCACGAGTTTCACCTTTGTTCCAGCTGTTCTGAAAAACACCTTTCTCCTGGCAGGCTGTGTGCTGGATTGAGTATTGCCTGTCCTTATGCAGCTAGCATAAAATCATAAAGGTAGCATAACCAGCACACTGGCTGCTCCAGCTAAACAGACAACAGGAATAAGTTGTGCACCCACATAGTATCCTGGTTGAATTAGTACTGTTGGGTGATCCTGCATTATACAGCACCAGTATTACTAATAGTAAAACCATAACCTGGAAAAACATTTCCTGCTGCGGTGACAGGTTGTAAAGTGGAGAGTTTATCCTTCAGTAAGTCTCCTGGTTCTCCACTGGCTATGCATGGCCAGGTGGTCCTTGATCAAAGCCCACGTATAATGTATTTAAATGCAATCTGATCAAGGGCAGCCCTGTGACATACAGCACTCCCACAAACATCCTCTTATATTACTACCACAGACATCCATCTCACTGCAGTGTCCAGGCAACAAAGTATGGATTTCATATCAAGTTCCACGATAAAGTGTAATCTGACTCTCATGTCTCCTCTACTCCCATCAGTAAAACTGTTTACTTAGACATCAGTTTAGCAGGGAATATACAAGTATAGGTGAGGTTTAAGGGCGAGTGTCATGCAACCCTTCCTGGCACATGGCTGGAAAAGGCGTTCTAGGCTTTCATCCTGATTTCTACATCATTGGATCTTAGAGCCTCCACGTATTTTGAAGCTATCCTTTGTTACATGTAAACACTCGGAAGAGAGCACACCAAGTTCTCTGGAGCACTTGCCTCCTAAGCTGTGGCAGAGAATTATGGACTACGTACACAGGTTAGACAGATGTGACACAGGCTGAAACACAAACGGCTGCTCCCTCCAGACCTGTGAAACTTTAACTCTCATCTCCTGTTTTTCAAAGGTAGGAAATGTGCGGTTCAGGTGACAGCCTCCCACAGGTCCTCAATCCACCAGTAAAAGCAGTCTGATCTCTCTAGCACAAGAAAACAGGCAGAGCCCCTTTTCTGTGGAAAAAAAGTGTGATACCCCCTAAGACAGGCATAATGGGTGAAATCTGAAATGGTGCTTTGTCAATTCCCTTTATGCTAAAAGCCAAACACAATTGATAACCCTGAGCAACTAATTGTAAAATAGAGAACAGAGCTCCTCTGAACATCTGGCTAATATACCTGACCTGTACTCTGTTTTGCAGGAGGATTCTGACATCCTAATAACAATACATGCTGTTTGCTGGATTGGTTTTTGGGTCATGGGTTTGGGGGGGGGGGGTCTTTTTTTAAAACAAAGCGCTATTTATGAAGTAGCAAATTGTAGCTTTACCATCTAATGAAATGTTTAGTTGATTACCATTTTTTTCTACATCTTGCCTTTTCTTTCTTAAACTTCCTCTGCATATAATGTAGGTATGTGGCACATGACTACAAACGTCAGCTTGTAATGTATGTTCTTAAATGTTTATTATCTTTGGATCTCTACAAAACTTTATAATCATTTAGGAAATAAAAATACCCAAATAGAGGAACGACTTAACATTTTAAATGTACATATGTCAAGTGTCTCAACAGCCACTAAGTACAAACCTATGAAGCTCACTTCCTCTCTACTGTACGGCAGTTTGAGTCAAAGGAGTGGTCAAGACATACAGCTCGAGCTCTTCTGCCTTTACACAAAGCACAAAAAGAATGCATAAAGATAATTCACATCTGCTACAAATAATTTGAAGCTAATCTTATTACTGTTTTCTGTCAGCATTTTTCATTCTTGGGAAAAAGTAATCAATGTTGGAACAGGGCATAGCTGATAAGCAAGGTAGTTACCCAGACTGCCCCACCCTTTCAGCAACATCAGAAAACAAAACTGAAGGAGGAAACCAGAACTGTCAATGTATTTGAGATTCAAGACCTGATGAGCAATTTCCATTAAATTCCATGGGAGTTAAGGTAGCCAAACCAGACACTCAGGTTTTAATCACAAATAGAACTGAAAACAGTGGCTGCCCTGTAAGAGAGGGGTATGGTGCAGTTATGGCATGGGGCAACACACAGAACAAGAGCAGCACATCCTGATGACCTGTTTACCTGGACAGCACAGAGCTCTTCCCTGCAGTCAGTACTTTGTCCACTGGAGTTTTAAGCACCTGCAGATGAGAACCCAATACTTTCCCATAGGGGATCATTCAACAGATAATTCCTCTGTTACAAGAACTTTTGCTTAATAGTCACAATCTACATTTTCCTCTTAGCTTTATCCATTCAGCTTTATTCGCCGTCTTTCCTCAAATGCATCTCTCTGAGTAATAAACCACTAGATAATTTGTCTTCCTCCTCTGTGTTCCTGTAACAATGAATACATTACACTGTCTGAACTATAACACTACAAATTTCCGGTGCATAGTTTTAGCAATAAGGAATTAGGTATTCTAATAAACACAAGGGTAAAACTAGGGGAAATTAATTACCAAGCTATAGATCAATGAGCAAGAGGTGAAACTGCCAAAGAGATGCTCTTATTAGATTATCAGACTGAGGGCTAATTTATAGCTTTCACTGTGCTTCCTTATCTATCATTTTTATAGTACATAGAAAGCACAAAAGTACGTTAAAAAGCACAAATTGGCTTTTTTTAATGAATGTTGAAGTTTTACATAGGCTCAGATCAGGATAACCAGGCTAGGTTACTTTTTTTTCCCCCCCCAAAACATGAAAGCAGAAAACATATTTTATTGATCTGGGAGAGCTGTGACAGAACTGAATAATACAACACACTTGTCAGCCTGCAGCTTCCTAATATGCTTGCCTATGATTTGCCCAGAAATGACAACAAACTGGGGAGCAGCCCCTGCTGAAAAGGCTCTGAGGGTCTTGGTAAAGAGCAAGCTGTATGAGCCAGCAGTGCACCTATTCAGCCTGGGGAAGGGGAGACTTCAAGAGGATTGAACAACATCCCTCCAGTACCTATGAGGAGGTCATCAAAAGACAGAACCAGACACAAGCTGAAACAAGAAAGGTTCAAATTGGGTTTAAAGAAAAATTCCTGCCCAGGACGATAGTCATACACAGGAACTGGTTGCCCTGAGAGGTTGTATAGTCTCCATCTTTGGAGGTTTTCAATACCAGACTGGATCAAAGCCCTGAGCAACCTCATCTGGCCTCATAGCTGACTGCTTTGTGCAGGAGTTTGGCCAACAGCAGTCCTGAGGTCCCTTCTAACCTGAACTGCCATATGAACCCAAGCCTTACTCAGGACACAACAATTTTGACAGCTAGCATAAAAGGGACTTTCTGAATTGTACTCAAACACAATTCTGCCTCTTCCACCTCTGAAAGCAATGATGACCTGCAGGTCAGGCTAACACAGCACTTCACTAAAACTTTCTTAACCTGTTGGTATAGCACAACTCAACCAGTGGCTCAACAACACCGGCAGCCAGCTTGCACTAGTGCTCCTGCTAGTGACAGCTAAGGTGGGAAACTGCAGGAACATGTGCTGATGTTGACATCCTGGGCTGTGGGGAAGCACAAATTAAACTGAAAGTGGCAATGAAGATTACTAAATCCTGAATTCTCTTCAGAAGAATCCCTCAGCTTGTCCAGAGCCCTGGCAACAAAGATACAGATCGTTTCAAAATCATAATAATTAAAAAGAAAAAAAAAAGCATTAATGTAGCCATTTTAATACAATGTGTAAATAACTCTGACTTCAGAACACAATTAATTCCTTCTGAAATAAGTGATTTTGCAATTATAGCCAACACTAGAGGCTTTTCTAAGGAACACAGAAGTTGCACAAAATCTGAGCATGCTTTTACTAGCCGTTCCCTCATCACAGTTGTAGTATCAGGACCAGATCTGGACTGCAAACAGTGTTTCATTCAGTCTTGTAGCTTCACTGCTACCTCTTTTAAATACTTTGGTACATATAAACATCTCTTCGCTATCTGTACAGAATACCACATTCTTAGCACTACCACATTACCAAAAGTAAAAAAAAAATAAGGAAAGAATCTTTCAAAATATTGAGAATAACTTTTAAAAATGATTGTTTATAATTTTCTTTTCAGCACAATGTAAGTGGTTACCATAGCTGGAATGAATTACAGTGCACTGCCAGGATTTTCAGAAAAGGCTCTTCTACCCCAGGAAAAGTTCAGTTGCATTCTGCTTTAATGGCTCTTGGCAAGCTTGCACTATTGTTTTTGTACAAATAGAAGTAAATTTGATATAAATAAAAAATGGAACTTTATGTGAATGAAGCAAACATCAAATTCCTTAATCTTCAAAAGAAATTCTATCCCTGAATAATTAACTATGATATATTTATAAAACTAGAATAATTGAAAACAGAATTCTAAGTTGATTCATGTGGACTGCGCTGAAATATTTATTATTGCAAGTCCAGAAGATCTGTCTGGGTTTTGTCACTGCAAATGTCTAAACTCAGTGTCCAGATGTTTATTTAAGTTGCTCCCACATAGTTCTAATGTCAATTACCAGGGGTTATCAGAGAGCATCACTGTGTATCTTCCTTGACTAATATTCTCATTTCTTCTGCATCTTTGATGTTTTCTTTCATTAAAATTCCTGGCTCCCAGCCACAAAAATCTGCCGTGCAGGCAAAAAACTGGTCTGCAGACATGACATATGATGATGCCCAATGTCTGCGCAAGGATAGTATTTATCATCAGCTATCATTTAAGCAGTACTATAATCAGTACAATGCCAATTTAAAGCAGCTTGGAGAAATATATGTGAAACCAGGGAATAAGAACTTCTAACCAATATGAAATAACTGGGGTCAATAAAGAAAATCTTATTGCATATAATGACAATTTTGTGAATCTGTGTTGGGGTTTTTTTTCCCCTTCAGGAAAAAGCAGGGGAAAGCCAATGACAAAGTAATTTCACACATAATTACAAATGGAACTGATGGATCTGTAACTCTGGAAACCACAATTACATCGAGACTTTTATAGTAACCAGGAGAGAACACAGGCCACTCATAACAATGACTTAAACAGAAAGAGCTTATCACACAGTCTCTGAAGATTGCCTATATTGAAATGCAAATAGTTGGCTAACACAGCTCATTTTTTTGTATGCGTATATATATATATCTCTGTTTCTCAAAACCAGTTGGTTCATTTGGCTTGTAGGCAAATTCTGGAAGATTTATTTCTAAAGATTATTAAGAAAACAGAAGAAAAGCAACGCTAATTCAATATAAATGGAAGTAGAAATATAAGATGGCTGGAGAAAATAGTGCTGATGCCACTTCATGTTTTCATGTTAGTACTCAGGTAGTAATACTCCTCTCTTGGTGAGGGGTGTTACCCATTGTACTTCTAATCAATCAGTAAGAGACGGACACCTTGTGACTTCAATGGATAATGGTCTAAATGACTTGGAAATGTAGAACTCATTCATTATGTAACTTACGTCTCTCCCTACACTGTCAGTTTGGGAAGGTGTATTCACCTACCAGACAAAGCCCTAACAGCTAAGCATTCAGCCTTGCTGAGAGTCATACTCCCTCACTGAGATCTTCTACAAATGGTGTCATTGCACTTCCAGATTCAGGTGTGATTCTGTGTGTGCAGTAAGAAATCACATAGCTTCTTGCAGAATCGCAAGTTGTCACAAAATTTGTGCTCGTTGCAGCACAGGTTGCATGCAACCTGCATGCACTGGGAAGGCAGTGCAGATGATAGCTTCAGTTCAGAGACAGATGCAGGAGAACACATGCTGTTATAACCACAGCTACAGTACTTCCCCCACTGCCTGAGTAGTCTGAGTAAATTAAATGTATATGTTACTAGCATCAAATAAAAATTGAGAAAACAGTTTTCAGAAAAAAAGCCCAACACATGAAAAATACGGACAGAAATTTTGCAACTGAAATTTCTATTCAGGATAAGTGTACAAAAAGTATCTCCTATCAAGTGCTCAGCTTCAGAGGCTCAGCAAAACCTTGGACTGCAACTACTTGCCACATTATATCACTGCCTTGATCTAATAAGCAACTACATTAATACCAGCTGTGTGGATAGAGGGAGGAAATATGAATATGTTCATTAAGCATTATGGCCCCACTTGTCTCCCTCATGACTTCAGTGGAGACATGCCAATTTGTGCATGACGCCATTATGGTCCCCAATATCAAACCTGAAAGAAAAGCAATGAGGGTGTCAGTACAAATTCTTCCAAATTTCCCTGTCAAGAAATCGCTCTTATACTTACTGCTGGAGGACACATTCACTCATATTTGGATATTAAAAATTAAATACTTAGTTCAGTGATTCTAGCAAGCTGAAAATCAATTTGCTTCCCACACACATTTCAGTGTGCTCATTTGTGTCGTCTCCTTACATTCAGTAATTGGTTCACAACTCTTACAAATTCCCTTGCACACAGTGATTAAACAAAACACAGAGCCAATATCCCAGTTGAACAGAGCACTTGCACATAAGCGTTCCTAGAGTAATCAAGCTTTGACTTCAGCACATGCTTTTGTGCTTCACCAAATCAAGGGCCAATTTAATAAAATCTTAATAACCAAATGATCAAAACAGTTGCTTTAAACAAGAGATGACTAAATGCCTCTGAAGATTTGCATGCATATGGAATAATGATTACAGTATTTACAAAGGAGTCAAATGGAGTTAAGCACTCATATCCCACAGAAAGTCAATGTGAGTGAGTGTAAAATGTTTGAACTACAGTCAGCTAACATTTGCCTGCCACAATGTCAGCAGTGACACAGCACTGCAGAAGTAGGAGAATAAAACATAATCATTAGTTTACTGAAAAAAGAAAAAAATACCACAGCAAAATAAATGTTGTTTTCACACAGCTGTCTTTTCTACTTCCCTTACCCTCCCAGAACGTGGGAGTTCACAACCTAAAAACAAACATTAGGAAACCAGGAAATCTCAGTGGTGATCTCCACACATACCACCCCAAGAGCAGTGGACTTGCAACAAAACATGAACCATAAACTCAGGAAAAATACAGTTCAGTTAGCACACCCCTGGAACAAGACCACACTGTGCAAGATCTACTCCCTACAAAATTTGTCCTTACAAGACACTTTGGAGAACCTGTGCTTCCTTTTTATGCTGCTCTGAAAAAGCAGCATTTTCCTACAGCAGAGTCCACAGGGTAGGGCACAGCTTCTTCCAACACTGGACTCCCATTCCCTGTCCCCTTTAGGCCATTCATTAGATATAAAAGGCCAAGAAGTCATTGCAATTCCCCTGGCCCAAGGATCCTTGCAGGCACTAACTTGCTAAAGGCAGATGATAAGCCAGATGCCACTCAAATTAGGCTAAAAACGTTCTGAACAGGGTCCCACTACAGATCATGTTCACTGGCAAAACCCAGCATGGTACACGACTGAGATTACAGTCAGCCTCCTGGGTCCAGGGAACTGGCTCTGCAATGGAGCTGCACAAAACAACCAGCCGGCCAGATCTCCACCTACAACTCAGGCTAGTCAGGTCTTACCTCCTTCGTGAGACTGCTAAAGGCTGCCGGCTTGTGGTGTGTCTGCGATACGGGAATTGTCTGTAAGTTCCATACAGAAACCCCCAAACTACTGCCCGGACCTGCTCATGGAGCATGACCAGCTTTTACTATGGCTTCCCGCTCAAGTTTTGTTTCATCCGTCTGCAGTGCCTGGATATTCTTTTCCCTGATTCCCGACACTGCATCCCTGTGGGAGGTTCAGAAATTCCACAGCACAGAGCCACAGTTTTCAAATTCTTTCAATTTGCAGGCCCCATTTCCTCCACATAGGAACTTGCAGCTTACTGTAATTGACTTTTTTTTTTTATGGCCCTTAGCAGTCCACAAGCCATCAGACAGAAAACTACTAACAGAACTGCTGACCTGTCAGGTAGGTCCAAGTCTAAAAACGAGGAAAAGTTTATGCATCTTTTCTACCCTTACTTCTATAGTCCCCCAAAATAATTAAGTACAGCAGCATTTAGGCCTTTCTTCTTTCAAATGCTATTTCCCAAATACTTAACATAAATTTTTAGGTTGCTAAATCCTCTAGATCATGTTATCACCACAGCTGGCAAACCAGACTGCACCTTCTCTCCCTCAGGAAAGGTTACAGCTGTGAACAGAAACTCTATTACAGTGCCTTTCTTCTGTGCAGTTTGGGGATCAGGTACTCCTAACAATGCCAGTATCAAGTGACTATAGCTGCTGCTGCACAGATACCTGCCTCACATGCTATAGCTCTCAAACTTGCAGCACGCCATTTAAGCTGTCTCTGTGCCATCTTTCAGACCCCCGTGATTGCCAGCTTTAGGTCTTACAGATCTTTTCTCATCCATTTCCATTGCCAGAAGTTTTCTTTCCCCTATATAGCAATTGTTTCCTAACTGTATCTCCAGTGTTTTCCTTTTGGAGCACTGAAGAAAAAGGTTCCAGTTTTCCCCAAAATTTGACTGCAAACTTTACATGGTCAAAACAAAACATTATTCACACGAGGAACTTTAGAAACATATGATCAATCCTTTATTTTCTACTGGGTTAACAGCCCACTTCAATAAAAAAGTCTGCTCCCAAAAAAGAGAGCAAGCTCCTCAATTCTTAGTGTACGTTTTGAAGTGTTCTGGAACTGGAGAATAGTAAAATATACAACAGCAATACCGTACTTGATCAGAAACTTAAATCAAGTATGACTAAACCATTCCATGATTCATCCTCTTATTCTCTAACTTTTTACAACTTCTGGATTGCACACCCTCCTTAAGATGGGACTCTCTTTATACCTGACTCTTTGCTTTCTTATCACTCACAAAAACTTAATTCAAAGTACCTACCTGCGCTCAGAACCTAGGACCAACAACCCCCCAGGAAAGCTTCCCGGTTTTGCAGTAATACAAACCCTTTAGCAATAACTTAATATTCATACCTTAAGCTCAGTTTTGTATTCACACAGCACTCTCTTCCACAAGGACTCCCCCAGCACTGTGCTCAACAGCTAGTTATGTAACAAATACATAATGCACTTCACCTGTTACTACAGTGGGTTTTTGTTGTTTGGGGTTTTTTTTTTTCTTAAGGGTGAAGTTTGCCCATTCAGGGGATCCATTTTGGCAAAGTCCCAACATGTTGAATGCTACCAAAATACAGATCAGGAAAACTGCCTCTGCTTCACAAAATTTAGAGAGCAAAAGTAAGCCTTGAAAGCACAAGGAAAGAGTGTAATTGTAGTTAGCCTAAGAGAGTGGTCAACAGAAGCCTATGTTGAAGCTAGATTTCAGTAATCTGGAAGACAAGTTCTTAACTGTGCAGCTTTGTGTAAATTTCTTTAGTACAGAAAAGCCAGCAAGGAAAAACCATACACAGTAACTTAAAAGGTGTGACAGCACAGTCAGTACAGGGACAAAGGTGATGATAATAACGAGGGGGAGAGATGCAAACAGGCCTCGAAGTGGTAACTTGTGCTTCATGCAACAGCAAAGGGAAAGCCAATACACTTCTGAGGCCTCTCGTCCTTAAACAGTACAACAGACTGAAATAATGGGAGGACTGATGACATGACCCAGCTGACGAGCAGGTGGTAGCATGGACAATGGTGATCTGAGAGATGAACTCCATCTACAGAAGAGCACTCCACCAGCCTGTGGAATCAAGCCACAGAAATGAAGGCAGAAATACATACAACTGAGGATCAGACAGGTCATCAACATGGATGCTGAAGGATGTATGTGAATGACTGAAAATGTGTCAAAAAATAGTGCTGACAAAGACAAGCGATGGTGAGAAGCTGGGAGGATGAAGCAGGAGCACAGAAGAGGAAAAATAAAACAAACCAAAACAGGAAAAGGTAGTAAAAAGGAAGATACAAGGCCTGGAAGAGGCAAACACTTGCACAGTCTGAAACCAAAACAGGAACTAAGAAAGGAAAGCCTCAGTAGGGCAGCTATGGCAAAAACACAAAGACATTCAGGTGTCTGTGAGATATTCAAGTGACTGAGGTATGTAGACAGTGCCCAGGTGCACAGCTGGTATTTAGATGGAGTTACAGAAAGCAAGAGAAGATAGCAACGGCAGGAGGATGCATGACACACGGCAGAAGTTAAATGCAGACACAGGCAGCAATATGTCATATGAAAGGGAATGGGTGGTGCAGGGATGCAGAATACGAATTTGCTTTATTGACAGGAGGTTAAGTCTTATGAGGAAAAGGTACAGGAAAGAGGCATCGCAGATGACCTAGTCAAATAATAACACATATTAGCTTAGCAGCAGTTCCACCTGTCAAAGTGCATTGCCAGGGTATGGACTGTGCCACAGGGGCTGCCTCGGAGAGCTTGTGGAACATTTGGGAGAGAGTTACTGCCTGCTAGTAAAGTGCTGTATGCACACACTGCTGCTGGAGCATCTCGGAAAACAGGTGTTGCCAGGCTATACAAGGAATCTGAGGTTTGTTTTTTTTAGAACCAAACTCATACTTGGCTTGGAATATCCTAATCAACAGCGGAATATCATTGTGAAATACTTCTCAGGTGTGTTCCTTATCTTTCAAAATTCATATTAAAAGACAGAAAATGTTATTGTAAGGAAAAATTCTTTTTTATCTTCAAAGAACAGCTAAAACTTCAAAATACACAGAACACTTTCTCCAAGAAAACCAGAGGGTGGATCTCCTAATTTACAATATTGGGCTATGAAAAAATAGTATTCCGAAGTATGAAAGCAGTGTACAAAAATATGGAAAAACACCAAGACCTTTAATAAAAATATTAAAGTCTTCAGATTTACTCGATCTCTTGATGTGCTTTGCAGTAACAAACAAAAAATAAAACAGCAGAGTTCCTTAAAGCCCAAACAAAATTTGAGTCACAAAATAACTTAAAATTCTTACCTATTTACAACACAAGGGCAGAAATTGTTATTTTAAGGTGCAGGCACAGAAACAAGTTCTTGTGTGGCAGGAAGCTAACTTATAGTCTAACTATCACATTTATTGTAGCTGTCCTGGCATGTATTTTCACCATACGGTAAAAGCAAGATAATCTTATATAGATAAAAGTATCTCACATTTATACAAGACGAGTTTTCATACACACAAGCATTTCACAGGCACCTTAGCTTACTTTATGGACCTGTGTGCTGATACCCTTTGCAATCACATTTCTGCACAGAAGAAACCTTCTCTTGTAGGTGACTCATCTTAGCCTGCAAAAGCGTATTAAAGAGCTCATTTTGCTGTAGCTGAAAACTATGGGGCATTCCACGAGGATTAACTGCACCAAGTGCTCAAAAAACAGCCCTCCAAAAACACTGGGGTTACCACTTAATAACACTTATATTTATGAGGTTTATACTGAGCCCTTCCCATAGCTGAAATGTTAAAATTTTGAGAAAACACTGACTAGATCAAGCATTCTGAATATCCAGGTTTGGGTTTTAAGAAGTACTGCATAAAGATCAGTTACGTGGCTCATCCGCAGACATCCCTTCTTGAATTCAGTCCTCTGCTGAAAAATAATCTTCATCTCTCACTTCTCTGTATTGCAATGAGGCCTCCCCCTCTGGTTCAAACCTGAGCATTTTTATATTCAATCTCTCTGCAAGCTTCTGTGCTGCAAGCTTGGCTTGCATTTCCTATATAAAAGCAAAAAAAAAAAAAAGGACACAAGTTAGAAAAAGTGTTCATTTGTCATTTTTATCCTAGTCACGAGAAAACTAATATACTGAAGTATAAACCTGGCATAATAATGTTAGCAATTCCAGAGTGGGCTTAATTAAAAGCATTAGTAACTAGCAAAGAAATTTCAGATTTCTTTTCACACTTATACGTAACTGTGCTATTAATACTTGGACCTTTTTATGTAAGTTGAAATTCCTCATGTGGCAGTCTTCACCTGTGATACACTAATGTCAGCTTTACCAGAACAAAACCAGTCCACATAAGTGAGCAGCTGTGCACAGTAACCATGTAGCAATAGCAATGCTTGTCATTCAGCAACCTCAGCAAAAAATCTGTCTCCATTTTCCAAATAAATTACCTCCCTTAAAGTGTCAAAATAACTAAATTAACAAGTGCTTTTAAAACAATAAGCAGCAACAAACTTTTACAATAGCATCTAATTTAAACATTAGCTTGGCACTACCTGGCAAGTCAAAATCAAAATCCATTACAATAGGATTTGAAGAACCGCAGAACTCGGATTCTTCAGGCACAGCATAAATAAAGGCAAACACAGATACTTGCATACTTTAGGAATGACAAATACTGCTAGGCCTTCATTTATACAAGGGCCAAAAACTCTTTAAAGACTAACAGGCAAGGTATAAATTTAAATTTCTAATCAGAGGTGAAGTGAGTGCCATGAGGTTAGCGTATCAATACATGAAGAACAATGCTAGATTTTGTTTAATAATAATAATAAGAGGAATAAGAGTTTCAGAAGGGATTAATAAATTATTTAACTATATCATTAAAAGAATCAAATAAAAGAAAAAGTGCCTTTCCTCAAAGTCTGCCCACCTCAATTTCATCATCAAATTCATCAGTATGAAAAGATCCCTTTATGCTTTCTTTTTTTAGGAGTGATCCCAATTACATAATTACTTTTCAAACCAAATCGTAAATTCGTACCTCATAAGCTTCCTTTTGCTGTATCTGAATTGCTACGGATTCCTCTATGGATAACAGCTTAGCCGGGGAATGGTGAAGTGGTGGTAGCCGAGCTGCTGTAATGTCATTCAAATGCTTCTTATCTCTAAGTCGTCTTTCTTCAGGAGTAATTGGAGAGCCAAATCCCCCAGGTGACTGACTGGATGAGGAACCATGCGATGATCCACTCTGCTCTCCTGATAATCTGGAAGAGATAAAACATAGAAGTTGTGACCCAAATTTGCAGCACAAGGTCAACAACTTCCGTTCCAAAACTTCTTATTTTCAACATGTGAGAGCTGAAAAGAAACCTGAAGTCTTATGACACCATAAACAAATAAAAAATAAGCAGCGCTCAGAAAAACTAAAAAGATTACTCTGCAGAGAGACAATATCACAAGTTAGTCCTGATAGTGAACAAAAAAGATAGGCCAATTAATTAGCAAGCATGAAATAGCAATGCTGTGGGAGTCACACGAAGTAGAAACTGTCCAGTACAGACAACGGGAATTGTAATTTCTCTAGAGGTGCAGGAAAAGCAAAAGGCTACCTGCTATTAAAGTTCTAGAATAGATCCACATGAAAGTTTTGCCAATTGTTTAATAATTTTGTAGCTAAAGCTATGAAACTCTATGAAGATTCATGACAATTGTTTCAAATGGGTAGCATTAGACCACCACTCAGTATTGAGATTCTGTGGCACTCAATGCTAAAGTGCCAACATATTAACCTTGCATGTCATATGACTTTAAATCTCTTCAATCATCACAAGATAATAAACCCACCATGCTTGTTCTGTACCATTTCCAATCTTATACAAGTGAATTATTTCACAAAAGATTTTTCTGTTCCATAATACTTACACATTTGTTTTAAATTTGCTTTTCTTTATGACTGGGTTCTTGGCTCTAGACTCTAGAACTTCAATATAATGCGGTGTCTTGGGGTGCAGGCTTCCAAAGATATTGCCCTTATGTTTAGCCACATTCTGCTCTTTTTCCAATACTTTTTCACTATCATCCCCATCTATAATTGTAACTTTCTGAAAGGCATCAACCAACACATCTTTACTGTTGTCCAAAGCACCTGTACTTTCTGTACCATCCTCAGTATTGCTGTGAGATACCTGCTGATCATTTGTCAGATGACTGCTCGTGGAGATGACTTCACAAAAAAGATTCTGATCTTTTATAACAGTCTTTACTTTATCATTTTTCCTCCGAGTCCTTTGACTTTCCAAAGCGGTATTTATGGCATCTTGCTCAATATATTCTGCCTCCTGCCTTTGGGAAGCAATCTCAGAAACTTCTTTAATATTAGAGTTTTCATTAAAGACTGAGAAATCATCGCAGTTTAGCGTATCTTTCTTTAGGATAACTGGCTGTTTGCTTGTATTAATCTCCTCCTGTTTCACCTGAAACTCCAACCTAACAGCAGATAACAGCTCAGCTGTCCTTGCTACTTCTTCCTCCTGTAAAATGGCAAGTGTCAGCTTTTCAGCAAAATCGGAGATCTTCTTACCCTTATCTGGAAGCCTAGCAATGAATTTCCTAAGACGAAAAAAAAAAGTATTTAACAGGGTATAAGCAATCCTATTTCAATCTGACATACAGAATTGTTTTATTAGAGTAGTTAATGTGGCAAGTTTCTCATTCTAACATTTAGTTTCTTATTTACATACTAGACTTCTGGAAAGTGGCAAGATGCAAAGCACTTGCAGCCTCAGATGTACACTGGAGTAAAGCAACTATTACATTTTTTCCTGCTCAAAGACGTAAGGGCTGCTCTGAAGAGCGCAGTGCATGAATACCATTTAGTATTTTCATCCAAGTGGAGTACGCAGATTTTTCTGCCCATGTTCCCAGAAATACCCAGACAGTTGTTAACTGCGAATGCCTGCAGGCTGTAAAACGGCGCATTCAAACGGTATCGCCCAGCTGTGATTTGGACAGCCCGCAGAGGAAGGCGCGGCGCGGTTCCACAGCCTCACGCAGCGACGAAGAGGCTACGGAGGGGCCGGGTGGGGAGAGGGCCCGAGAGGAAGCCCTAAGGGGCGGCAGCCCCGCGGGGAGGCCCGCATCGCCGGAGAGCGCCGCTGCTGCGCCAAAAGCTGGAGGCCCCTGCGAGGTACATGCGGCTTCATCAGCCCCCGAAAGGAGTTAAGCAAGAAGAAGAGGTTTGTCCTCTGCTGGCTACGCGGGGACGGCTGAAGCCGGCGGGAGGCCTGAACCGCTCCTCGGCGCCCGCCCGCCGCCTCTCCTCACCGGTCCGCCAGCAGCCGCTCCTGCCGCCTCAGCATCTCCCGCAGCTCGGGGAGGCTCCGGCCCCGCAGGCCGGCGGCGCCGCCGCCCGCCGCTGCCATGCCGCCCGCGCCTGTCACCGGGGCGGGCAGCCGCCCGGGCCCGGGGCCGCCGGCGCCGCTTCCGCAGCCTCCCCGGACGCCGCCCTCTTACCGGAAGCGACGGCAAGGCGGCAGGGCCCG
Source organism: Sagittarius serpentarius (assembly GCA_034782735.1). NCBI lineage: Eukaryota > Metazoa > Chordata > Aves > Accipitriformes > Sagittariidae > Sagittarius > Sagittarius serpentarius. The sequence goes on from JAVKLA010000002.1 coordinate 8,236,618, forward strand.
ACTTGGTCGGAACGCGAAGGGCGACACGGCCGCTGCGTGAGGCGAGCCCTCCATCGCCGCTTCTGCTCCGGGCGGCCGGGGCAGTGCGGGAGAAGCCATGC